>OW240914.1:113997409-114177933 GCA_933207985.1 Pelobates cultripes
CCTTTGTTCAGAAATGGCACCCAAGGGTTAGGGTCCAGTTGTTGAAAAGATTGTGTTCTTGCAGATACAAGTTCTCCCATTAAGGACTACGTAATGGACTGGGCTTCCAGGTATGCAAATATATGCCCTCCATATCCCCAATAGTGTATAGCATACATGACAATGTCAGTGTTCTCAAATATCAAACCAGTATTACTTAATCAGTTGGACCAGACAAATTATGCTCCCATTTCAATGTACATTGAGGAGGGCTATAGTAATATGAGAAAGTGAGATTCCAAAAGAGATCTTCACACAAGTTAAGCGCACACAGGAGCCTCAAATAATGTATTGACATTTATTGCATGATAATAGTATGAAAACATAAATGCACTCAATTGTGCAGGACAAAGCACTAATTGTGCGGCACAGAGGTTCATTCAGTAGTTTACTGCACCAATACAGCTCCGTGTGTGACTCCTATCAAAAGCAGCTTCTAGCAAATGCTCTTACTGTTGCTCAGTTGCATGTAGGTTGGTGATGAATGTCACAGGGAAGCAAAGGATAGAAAGATGTCATCAACAAAAAGGCTCAGCTAGTGTTTCTTTCCCAACATCCACCACGCTAATATCCAGGTTACCCTGAATCAAACAGGCAGAAGAAACCAGGGGGCAACCCTTGAAGGTCCCATATGTAAAAGTATTTGTTCCATCCATTTATCTGCCTGTATGTCCTGCTTAGGAAAATTAATTGCCCTCTAGTTTCCACGAGCTAACCCAATGTGGAGGAATCATTTAAACCTATGAGACATTTCCAGAGGTCCGCTACGGTCTTGCTCCTCTGGTGCTTTCTGTGGCCTGCAATATCAACCAACGTCGAAAAGCAGACTTATAGGCATTCCAGGTTATCTTAGAAACCTCAGAAAAAATTATAGCCTTCATTTAATACTGATAAGCTTTCCAAATTATTTCATATTTTTGGATAAACTTTTAAAAAGATTTCACATTATAAAAAATATTTAGCATTTTATTTTAGCATTTGTTTTGAAATGTTAATATTTTGAAAAGTTTATCCAAAAAGATTGCATAATTTGGAAAGCTTATCCAACATTATTAAATAGATAGAATTAAGACTGTATGTCAGAGGAAAACAAGATATGTATATACAAAACTACCACACAATACAGCACCACCCGTGAAAGGAAAAACAGAAGGGGTAAGAAACAATAACAACGTCTCTTTGCTTTAAATGTAGATAAATCTAAGATTCCTCTAGATCTTAAAACATATACACTGTCTCTATAATACTCCCAGCTTAGCTCTAGGCACAGAAGCACTGAAACTATAGAGACAACGTCTCTTCTCTGAGACGCGGAGATAGAAACCTCTATTTCCTCTGACATACATATACACACAAGTATATGATATAAGGCCATAAGCTCCTCCAATGTTATTTAGTCTCTTGTGAGTGCAACATTGAATAGCCTTTAAGCTCCCACCTGACCTTATTACACTATTTTAGTTTTTCTCTTTCTTGTAGATATTCTTGTGTGTGTGTGTGTGTGTGTATGTATGTCAGAGGAAATAGAGGTTTCAATCTCAGTGTCTCAGAGAAGAGACTTTGTCTCTCTAGTTTCAGTGCTTCTGTGCCTAGAGTGAAGCTGGTAGTATTATAGAGGCAGTCCATTTTCAAGCACAGTCTGACCCAAGGTGCATGTATATATGGCTGAAGGATCCTTTCACAATGTGATTAAGAGAGTTTATACTAAAGTTGTTTTGTGCTGAAAGTTGTCCTTTAAGGAATCCTATTTAAAAAAATAAATAAATAAAGGCATACTTTAGCATCACATGACTTATGCGTATAGATATGCAATCTCTAGCACTCGACAGTGCGGGTTTTGTTATGTGACCGCTAGACGTTGGACTTATATTTTAGAATTAAACTGGCAGAGCTGGGTAGGAGGATCTTTGACAGTGTGTGTGTATAACCAACCTTGCTATGGGCAGCCTATCAAGAGGCAGCTGGTGTTGGCATGCTACATGTGCCAACACCAAATGCAAAAGTCTCAGAAAACTCACATAATCAGCCAAGAAGAGCAGTCAATAGATGCGACACTACACACGAGGAGGGAAAAAAGGTTTTCTTATAAAGAGAGGCTGCATTAACAGTCTTTGTACCAAAAATACTTAAGATGAAATGATTATGGTGCTAAGAGTGACCCTTTAACATTTTCACTGATAAAACTTTACCATGTATGAGTGTGCATTTGCAAAAGCAAGCAATAAACAAGTACCACAATAGAAAATTGTTAGACCATCAGAGCCATTGTTTCTCCACCATATTGTACACTCAAAACAAAATTCAAGGGCAAGAATTCGACACAACCATAGGACGAGAATGACATTTTTATTCTGTAAAATATATTAACATTTATAGAACAGAAAAATTTACAATATTCCTTAAAGCATGAGGAGTGTGTAAAGTGGGTCTTTTTTTTTTTTTTTTGCTTCTTTTAAACCTGTGTAATACATTTACAACAACTTATTCATTCCACCTTTACCACACGTGAAGGTTGCAAGAAGGTAATTAAATATGTTTCAGTTTATAAGATATAGTAAATTTTCCAGTACAATTTGTGTTTTCTTGTAAGATTTTAATTTTTAGACTGTTTTTGCTTCCTATATATTGGACATTACATAGAGAGATGAATGACTTGTTTATCTTACATGTACCCCTGAGAGAGTGGTAGCTTACTTTAGCAAGGCGTGGAGTATGTTTGGTGAGGAATGCTCACATAGGAACCCTCCACAATGGTGAGTGAGGAAAGTGGCAAATATTTGCAGCTTGCAGGTGGCATGGTGTTGAGTATTGATGGGAGTGGGTGGCTCAGTGTAGCAGAGGTCAACTCCACTGTAGAAATAAGAGGGTCTTTTATTCAACTACTAAACATAGAACCTCTGTGTGTGTATATATAAAAAATGTTATTCCAAATACAGTGTGGGCTGTTGAACGTTTAAGATGGTGGCACATTTGTAGTATCAGTTGTCTCCTACTGTATAGTCAGAGTTAAAGAGCTTCTGTAAGCTGCACTGTGCTAAGCCCTGTTGTTCAGGGGCAACTCAATGGCTGACAGCATCAGCCAAGTTTTCTCCGTCAATGAGCTAAGCCCTGAATTGGCCAGCTTCGCTCAAGGCAGGAGCTGACCTGAGGCACAGGAGAAGGTGACCGTAGCTTGGTGGACCCCAGGTGAGTTGTTAAGCAGCATTTGTGAATGCTTTGACTACATATCCTATAGACTTTAGGCTCGTCTGAGCAGGGTCCTCGTCAGCCTATTGTTCCTGTAAGATTTCTTGTAATTGTCCTATTTATAGTTAAATCCCCCCTATTAAAGTGCTACGGAATCTGTTGACACTATATATATGGCAATAATAATAATATCTTGGGAGACACATGGCACTCCTGATACCATAATCACTACAGAAGTGTGTTGTGGTTATGGTGCTTGGAGTGTTCCTTTAAATGTGCATTGTACCTCCAGTATGTCAGGAATTACCTGTATAGATTTTATATTGCCTCCAGTCTGCATACAGTTTACATTTTCAAAAAGATGTGCATTAGCAATATAGTGATTGAGAATAGCTATCCTTTTGGCTGGTTACAGTTGAGGTAGCTTGAACTTCTACATAATCTCACTCGAAGCTTATAAAATGTTATATAAAGTGACACTTAATTCACACCATTAAACAGCAACAGGAGCTTCCATTAGTCCATACAGCTGATTATTAAAGGAAACATGCATGCCTAATGCTATAGTGTCATACTAGTTATTTAAATTACTGCCCCCCTCCGCTGTGTGAAATAAAAGTTTTATTTATCTTTACTCCATTGCCTTGCCTCTCTCAATCCTGCAGTCTGCAGAAACTTCTAGACACTTGGCGAAGCTACCGCATGCACGATAATACAGCAGTTATATCAGCTTCTGGCAGTGAAGTGCAAGAAGCTGAAGAGGACACTCTGGAAGAAGATGGCAGTGCCCCTGAGGGGCAGGTTCAGATAAGTAGAACTCATCTTTGCCAGTCCCCCCGGCAACCGGACCCCCAGCAGTGATGTCACCATCGGGGGTCTTTGCAAATTCCGCTTACACCATGCAACAAAAACCTTGTTTGAAAAGTCACATGATAAGGCATGCCATATAGACTCCAATACTTCCAATATTTCTGTAAAGGATGGATGAATGAATGAAATGTAAATAAAAAAAATAAAAAAATGTTGCTTAAATATATAAAATGTAATTTTGTAACTCTACCTGAACAGGAATCTATACATGTAGTAGGCTTTGTCATGATTTTAGAGTGAATTTCATATTTAAGGCCAACATAGCCAAACTAGAAAAAAAAAAATGTAATCTCTGCTTTCAGTTAGTTTAATTTGGCCTTACATTTTAAATTCACTTAGAGTTTTCACTTTAGTGAAAAACCTTGAATATTCTGTAGCTGATTGGCAGATAGTTGTTTCACTATTGTATTCACTTTCACTTAAGAAAATGATACACATATTTGTGCCTGGGAATCTTTTAAACTTTTTAGTTTGTTTTGCTTCACTTTGGGTTTGGGGCCTTGCTACTTATGTCATCACCTATGGTTCCCTGACCACCATGTTTTTGTTGGGCACTTGTGAATTCTTCACTTACTGGGATTGAGAGTGCTATATTGCAGTATGCAATAAAAAAATGAATTATAACATTGAATTAATCATCAGAAATTGCTGTGATTATGGTTAATTTTGCCCTAAGATCACATAAGTTCCATTAACTTACAAATTTACAAAAATATTGCGATTGTACCACCACTATACACCAGCCTTGCCGAAGCTTTAGCATCCTGTAAGTTCTCATGTCTGGGTTTGAGCATACCTACTGTTCTGAAAACATATACAAGCTCTGAAGAAACATAAATTAACTTGGTTAGGTCAGTGTAGCATGCAACTGGTTTCTGCCTGTGCTGACCCTCTCTCCCATCTTTGAACTGTTTGTGAGCAATGGTCTGCTCTATATGTAAAAATTACTGTAGTTATATTAGCACATCGTCTGGAGTTACTGATTCGCTGCTTACATTCCAGGAAGCACCTCACCCGCTCGTGTAGAATGGAGTAGTGTGGGTTTTAATGCGGTTGTCCTATGCACATTTACCAAACATTATTAATTCATTAGTAACTTGTTTAAATTGTCTTTTAGTCATGCATTTGGTAGTCACCCACCCCTAAATTTATAGATACTCTAGGCACCTTCTTGCATCGCCTTATCTGAAATCCATCCAATCTTGTATAGTTTCCAGTGGACAGATTTTAGTATTGATTGATGACAACAGGGCAGAGGTTATAAAGTGGTTTCACTTCCCCTGTCTCTAGGATTTCTCTCTATATCTGAGTCGTCATACTCTGAATCCATCTCGATTTTGACCTGTGGGACCGCACCGATGGCACTCCTAGGATAGCTGATGGCAGGGGACGAGGGGCAAGATATCTTCAAATGCAGTGTAATACTGTAAAGGGAAGGAAACACATGTGTGATGCTACATAATAAAGCACATTCAGAGCATAAAAATAAGAAATACATCATTGACTTATGCCTAAACTTTACTTGTGATCAGTATTTATACACGTAACTTTTACGTTGTAAATTCAACGCGGTTTACAGTTACGGACTAAAAAAGGAGTTGAAATATTTTCTGAACTAATTGCTCTTGTTGCTCTGCTATTTTGTCCTAAATTTCTGAGCTGTTTGGTAATTAAAGGGATTCTCCATTGCCAGGAAAACAAAGCCGTGGGCTCTGCCCATGCTCCTCCCCCGCCAACGTTAGCTTGCGGGGGAGACCTGATGCGCATGCGCGGCAATGGCAGCACACGCGCATTAGACCACCACATAGGAAAGCATTATTCAATGCATTCCTGTGGGGAAAATCTGACACTGGAGGTCCGTGACGATAACGGATAA
Source organism: Pelobates cultripes (assembly GCA_933207985.1). Taxonomy (NCBI): domain Eukaryota; kingdom Metazoa; phylum Chordata; class Amphibia; order Anura; family Pelobatidae; genus Pelobates; species Pelobates cultripes. The sequence goes on from OW240914.1 coordinate 114,003,381, forward strand.
AGGACCAAAAGTCCATTTAGATTCCGGAATTGCCGGTAGACAGCCACTGAGGGCAGACTTAGAGCTGCAATGTAAACATTGCAGTTTTCTGGAACTGCAATGTTTTACATTGCAGCACTAAGTGCAAAAGGGTCACAGCACCCAGACTACTTCAATTAGCTGCATTAGTCTGGGTGCCTATAGTGTCCCTTTAAGATAGAAAACTATTTTATAGAACTGCTAAAAGTGATCTAAAGTAGCACTTTTTGAAACTTCCCTTTTAGTATTTCATAATCTTGTTTCCCACATGAATCTTTTGTTTCTCAGAAATACTATGTGCAATATTGGAAAACCCAGAAGAAATGTACACTGTACACTTTTAAAATGTGGCATTAGATCAAAGATTCATTATTAACAAGCAGACTGCTGAGTTATGCGGTTAGTAGAATGTAAAGCTACCTTAGTGTGATAGTAAAAGCAGTAATAGGATTTCTGATTACTGCACAATTGTACTTATTTTTCATATAATTCCTTGTTCATATGAGGACAGTATAGAGATATAGAATGACACTGTTCTTAAGTAAGGACATCTAGCAAAGCAGCAATCTATAGGAGTAATGCCAAGCACCCAGTTTATCAAAATAGGATAGACACACACACTAAGATAAGTGCCAGTAATTAGAACTTTACTGTGACATGGAAGGGTGCTACCAGCTACTACAATGTTTTGGCATATTTGGCTTGGTCATGTATCACTCATAAGGTATAGGGACATAGCCCTGGATTTATCAAGGTTAATTTTAAACCCAAAGATATGGGAGAATGTACTGAGAGGGGAAACTAACGGTGAGAGGGTAGTGGAGAGTCACGTAGTGATAACAGTACATAAACGGGAGAAGAAAAAGAAGGCACCTTCTTTAAGCAAGAATACCTTTTTGAGTGTATGTTGAAAGGACACAGCTGTCTATATAGTGCATCACATTAAAATATAATCATACTTTTTATTTCTTTAAATTGCATTGATTGTCCAATAGTAAAACAAGGATAGGTCCATTATAAGGGATAGGTCCACTCACCTTCGATCCACATCAGAGCCATTGGCAGAGGAATCTGAATTTAATGCCCCAGGATGGCTAGCTCTTTCCTACATTAGAAGTGAGAATTATTTGCATCAGAAGTGGACAAAAAGTAACATATGTTGAGCAGATTCGTGACACATTTCTTAGTGCCAACGCTATACAGTGCAAAACAAACCCACCTCTCCTGTTTAGTTGCAATTTGTTTAAAGGAACACTATAGAGTCAGGAACACAAACATGTATTTCTTAACTATAAAGTAAAAAAAACAGATTAAGTCCCCAGCTCTGCCATTAACCCCCCTTAAAAATGTATAAAACATTCCCTTTTCCAGGACCGCACAAGACTGCTGGTGCTAGCTCCACCCACACTCCACCTCTTTGGCTGAGATCATCAAAATTGACGATCTCAGCCAATCCAATGCTTTCCCATAGGTACCCGGGGTGAATTCTGGTACCCGGGGTGAATTCTGAGTTTGGCATCCTACGCCACAATTGAAATGTTAAAACACATACTATTTTTTTTTAAAAATGTTTTCTTATTTTTCTTCTTTTTTTTTTTTTTATTGTCTGCTACAACACCCTGCCCGCCCCCCCTTCTACAAAACACCTGGCTCCTCTACAAAAAACTCTGCAGCCCCCTCTACAAAACAAAACCCCTGCCCAGTCCCCTTTCTACAAAAACCCTGCAACCCACCTCCCTACAAAAAACCTGCCCAGTCCCCTCTTTACAAACCCCCCTGCCCAGTCTCCTTCTACAAAACCCTTGCCCAGTCCCCCTTCTAAAAATTCCCTGCCATCCTACACAAAAAAACCTGCCCCTCCCTCTACAAAAACCCCTGCCCAGTCCCCCCTCTACAAAAATTACTGCCCAGTACCCCCTCTCCAAAATCCCCTGCCCCCTTTCCGAAAAAGCCTGCACTGCTTTACAAAAAACCCTGCCCCCCGATTATCAAAAAAACCTGCCCCCCTCTACAAATCCCCTGTCAACCCCCTCTACAAAACCCCTGTCCCACTACAAACCCATTTATAAAATCCCTGCCCCGTTTCAAAATCCTTGCACAAAAAAACCCCCAAAACACTTTAAAACAAAAAACAATATTAGCAAGCACTGCTCCTTCGCCTCCTTGCTGCTCCCTGCTGATCCGGGGCTTCTGCTCAGAACACTGTGAGGGCGTAGCATGTTGACAGCACGGCATTGCATGTCTCCGTGCACCTCCGCATTCCTCCTCCTGCTGCTCAGCCGTAGCTCTCGCTAAGAGGGTGGATGGCACCTCCCGAACGAGTGGAACCCGGGCGCCCACCCCTCCCCCTATTAGTAGGCCACTGCTCACCAGAACAACTATATTAAGCTGTAGTTGTTCTGGTGACTATAGTGTCCCTTTAAAGATTCACTATAGAGTCAGGAACACAAACATGTATTCCTGTCCCTATAGTGTTAAAAACACCATCTAGCCCCCTGAGCCCCTCATGCCTGCATAAATATAGCAAAATCTTACTGTATGCAAGCCTGAAGCTGTAGCTCTGCATGCTGTTTGTCTCAGAAAAACAAGCAGTCTGCTGACAATGCTTCCCCATAGGATTGGCTGAGACTGACAAAGAGGCAGATCAGGGGCAGAGCCAGCATGATTCAAACACAGCCCTGGCCAATCAGCATCTCCTCATAGAGATGAATTGAATCAATGAATCTCTATGAGGAAAGTTCAGTGTCTGCATGCAGAGGGAGGAGACACTGAATGTTTGGATGCATTTTAGGCAGCCATGGCCCAGGAAGGATCTCAAACAGCTATCTGAGGAGTGGCCAGTGAAGTTATCACTAGTCTGTAATGTAAACACTGCATTTTCTCTGAAAAGACAGTGTTTACAGCAAAAAGCCTGAAGGTAATGATTCTACTCTCCAGAACAAATTCAATAAGCTGTACTTGTTCTGGTGACTATAGTGTCCCTTTAATATTTATTACAATCAATATGGAACTGAACCCACTATTATTTCTGTATAGAATCATTTATTTGCCTAGAACCTCTGTTAAAGTTCACCTCATCACTCTCTGCTTCATCTTTGCCTTTTTTCTTCTTTGACTTGTCGTCCTCTTTCTTCTTTTCCTTTTCGGGCAGGATATCATCCAACCAGGCAAGGTCGTGCTGGCTGAACACCCAGTCCAGCATTTTTCTAACCATAATGAGACCAAGGATCTTCAGAGAAACCAATGGTTAAAGTCAGGATAAACATAGTCCATGTGTACAGCTCTTTCCAAAATGTAACAATTTATTCTACGAATGTTTGCACTCCCTTTGTGAATGCTTTATGGATGCAAACACAACCATAGAACTCTCTCTAGTCTCACAACATAATTGCATATCTTCAAATATCTTCAAATAAATACAAGCTTTGTTCCTTCATTCATTAAAATATATTGTAAAATAAAAAAATGTTTCTACACATATACCCATATGTGAATTTCTGCTAAAACTGGCACAATTTACTATGAACAAAACTGTTACTATTTAGGTTTGCTTTTATAAGTACGCTCAAAATAATTATGGCATTTTAATGCCACTTTTTAGGACACTTTTACGTATGCCCCATTGTGGTAACCATGAATCTTGGACCGGAGAAGAATGATTGAATTAGTTGTCTCATCTTCTCATTTAGCTTTTCCCAAATAATGATTTACAAATTCTGTGACAAATTCATTGCAAAGCAAAATAGAATGAAAGCAGAATGATAAATTAGAGAGTGCTTAAAGAAACACTAATCATCAGAACAATTTTAACTTAATGAAGTAGTTATTGTGCATAGATCATGCCACTGTAATATCACTGCTCAATTCTCTGCAGTTTAGGTTTTGAATCACTTTGTTTATGAAGTTATACCCTAGCTGGGAGTAACACAGACTTCCTACACAATACCTGGAAAAAAAACATAATTTAGACCTTTTTTACACTGCTCTGTTAATTGCCTGATAGAGTCCTTAGCAGCCTCCTTTGTGTGATTGAGATTCAATTAACAGAACAGGAGACAGGAACTTCTAAAGTACTCACACTGTCCTGTAAAATTGGTTTGAAAATAAAACCTTTTTTCATGGAGGCTATGAGATCTTAGCCAGGGGAGGTGGGGCTAGGGTTGCATGAGTGAAGAGAAGGGAGCAGTGACACTGCTAGTGCATGATCTACACACAACAACTGTATTAATCCAAAGTAATTTTGGTGCTTAGAGCTTCACATTAAAATACAGGAAAACATATTGGTTTGATATCTATATGAGGTTGATTTAAAGGAAACATTGGGAGTCTCACTGGCTCTGAAGCATTGATAATACCTTTCAAGCAGTAAACATATTGAGAAAGAACAAGCGGAATTTTCAAATTTTGCTTACAAACAACATACATTCAAAGAAATATATTCACTAAACCTGGAAATATAAAATATTTACATCAAGGAAGGAAGTATTAGGCCAAAATAGTAGAGCTAGAAATAAAGATGGTAGCTCTGTAAGTTAAAAAGTTTGGACATTTCGAACCTTTGTCTTTTGTAATTAATGATTGCATTTGACCCAAATAATAATAATTATAATAATAATAAAAGAAATATAGATGATAACTTGTCAGGTCTCCATGATTTCCAGTTTAGTGAACCCCAAATTAAAAATGGCGGGTACTCAGTTTCTAAACCATAGTATAATAAACATTCTCAAGTCCTGTCTACATTTAAAGAACTCCAGTCCAAACTACATAGTGGCATGCCCCCATCAATACTCTATGAGATGTTTGGGGACGTTTGGGAGTAGGGGTGTCTGGAGAGAGTATGGTGAGTTTTAGCTATATGGTACCATGCAGTGTCGTACATACCGTGGTCGAACCCCTGCGAACGGGTGCCCGACACCATGTTTTGCGGTCCCGGCCGTGCGGTATAATTGCCGGGGCCGCACTGAAGGGGTCCATTGGGTGGCCCATGCTGTTTGGGCCAACCAATGGAAATGAATATTATCATCAGAGAGCAGTGCGACCGGCCCCCTCTGATGATGTCAGACGCTGCCCCAGTCACTATTCCCAGCAACCATCGGGAGCCGCGTGGGAGGCAGGAGAGGGGGGGCCCCATGGATCAGTTTTGCACCAGGGTCCCATGGAGTGTGTGTACGCTACTGATACCATGCCAAAATATAGTTAATGTTATAATATTTAGAGATTAGTTGATCATTGTTTTTTAGCTGTTACCCACATCCCGTCCTTACCATGACTGGGAAAATAATTGCTGCAACTGTAGACTTCAGTATCCAGAGAACAGCAAGGCAGACTATTTGTACAACAGTAAAGAGATGGACTCGGCGTAAGGGGACATGTCGAAGATATGCATAGTCTGGCTGGTGCTTTGCAGGCATCATGAAGAGCTTACAGCGATCCCAGAACTGGAAATACAGAAGACACATCACAGCTCCACTTCTGAGCAAAAAACAATTACGAGAAACACAGTTTGCCAGCCTCAAAATAGAAATTGGTTCTTAAATTTCTCTTTGTCAATCAGAAAAGTGCCTGTTCCTGCTATGGATCTCTCTCTTCCTGTAGCACTGTGGAGAGGGGATCTCATGGTGAGCAAATCCACGAAAAGGCCAAGTGGCCTGTGGTAAGTACCCATGTCCCAAAACCATTAACCATGGTTAGTCAAGCTACCATGGTTAGCACCTGCTGCTAAACTACAATTATCAAATCAAATGAGTTCTAGTCTAATTGCAACTGCCTTAAACAGCAATTGACATTTAAATACAAACTATACCACAAGTTAAAAAAAATACTTTAGAACAATCTAAGACATAAATGAAAAAAAGGTTTAGAATTCCTCACCTGTATTCCATTCAGTGATGCCACTCCCATGTACAGGAAGATGCCATAAAGCACTGGCATTGGGATATACTAGGGAAACACAACACAATCATTCAGCCATTCTACTTCATGTTTATAAAACGGAGTTTAACAATTAATAAATTTATTTGAAAGGGAGCTAGCCCAAAACATAAAATGTGACAAAAATGCTCCTAGAAATGGAACGCATGATAAAGTGAACTTTAAAACTTGTAAAATGCAATGCGAAGCAGATGACACAGGTAAATATATAATCACAAGCAAGATGATCAACGTTTCTACCCAAATTACTATACTAAGTAAATTAGCAGATTTAATTATTATTTATAACATATCTGCAAGCTGTCAGCAAACAGGTATACATGTATGCTATGCTAGTGAGCTAGTGTATGTTTAGTGCACTTGATTGATTATCCCATAATAGACTGCAAGTGGACATATGCTGCTCTCCGCAGACTAGAGAGGACTACAAAGTCATAAACCTGATCTCTTCTTGTGGATTAATTGCTCATTATTTATCTTTTAAACATACGTGACATTTCTCCCTCCCCTTCCAAACCCCCACCCCCTTGGTTTTCCTTAGCTGTTTGCACAAGGCAATGTAGGAAGTCTAATGTTATCAGAAACAATATGCTATATTCAAAAAATATTAAAACAGGTTACTTAATATGTCATAACTTTCTTTATGAGTTTAGAAGGATGTTCCCCTATTCTTTTTCTAAGACAAACGTGCCCAGGACTGCAGACCATTCATTTGTAAAGGAGATGATGGCAGTATGCATGTGAGAAATATGTTGGTTATAAATAGCTGGAATTATTCTGGGCTGTCAAAAAGTTGCAAGCCATATATGCTCAAATGGGTAGAGTGACATTAAGCCATGTTACGCACAAACATAGACTTTGATAAACAAAAAGGCCCAGCAAGTCTGTTTATATTGCACGTTAATCATATTCTTAGGCCTCACAGTATTATTAGATAGGCTTTCCAAAAGATTTAATATTTTTTTGATAAACTTTCAAAATTATATAATATTATTAAACTATTTTAATTTTGACATTTATACTTCTAAAATCAAATGTATATATATATGTGTATATATATATCTATATATATATTTATATATATATAGATATATATATACACATATATATATATACATACATATAACCAGGCTACAGAAATGTTTTGATAATTAAATATTTAAACATTTTTATTTTTTTTAAGTTTATCAAAAAATATTAAATCAACACCTTAGTTTGTTAGGATGTTCATATGCATATCGCAGGCATTCCTGTATTCCCTTTCAGTCTTTGACTTTGCCGTACTCACCGGACATCTATTCCATGGAGGAACCGCCCTTTCTACAATGCCCATTAACATGTTACACTACATTCTAATATAAGGAAATCTTCATCTGGTACTATTTCTGTGAACAATTAAATGTATTTTCTTATAGTTCTTCGTGCAGATGCAGTCATTGGTTAAGTTGTGTCTGAATTATCTAACCTTTAATTTTTTTTTTAACAATGCCAAAAACATTTAAAGGTACACTCCAAGTACCATAACCACCACAGCCCATTGCCTTCTAGTTTATTTCTATTTTATTCTCACATAATGACAGTGTACCTTCAGGACAGGAGCCAAGAAGACAGAGATTCCGGTGAGAACAAATACTATAATTCCTGTCACTCTTTGTTCCCTGGAGAGAAAAACATACAAAACCAGAATAAATGTCCATTAAGATAGAAACATATGGCATGAAGTAATAATGTTCTGTAGAAGTTTACACATAGACTTTGTCCTTCCTCTGACCTTTGGTTTCCTTAAAACAATTAAATGCTTTGTATTCAAATAATAGTGTATTGTATTTGTATGTAGCCTGGTGGGATAGCTAGGTTAAAGGACCACTATAGTGCCAGGAAAACATACTCGTTTTCCTGGCACTATAGTGCCCTGAGGGTGCCCCTACCCTCAGGGTCCCCCTCACGCCGGGCTGGATGGAGAGGAAGGGGTTAAACTTACCTCTTTCTCAGTGCTGGGCGGGGAGCTCTCCTCCTCCTCTCCGCCTCTTCGGCTGAATGCACATGCGCGGCAAGAGCCTTGCGCGCATTCAGCCAGTCTCATAGGAAAGCATTCTCAATGCTTTCCTATGGACGCTGGCGTCTTCTCACTGTGAAAATCACAGTGAGAAGCACGCAAGCGCCTCTAGCGGCTGTCAAGAGACAGCCACTGGAGGCTGGATTAACCCTATTATAAACATAGCAGTTTCTCTGAAACTGGTATGTTTATAAAAAAAAAGGGTTAACCCTAGCTGGACTTGGCACCCAGACCACTTCATTAAGCTGAAGTGGTCTGGGTGCCAATAGTGGTCCTTTAATGTTCCAATTTTATGACATGGTCAATCATCAAAGCTGCAGGTTCTATTCTCTTTGTGGTCAACTCATCTTCATATTTCAATATAATACACATCACTGAGCTAAGTAATGGTATTGTAAACCAGAAGTGTACTTGGGAAGAAAAGTGATCTTATCAATGATTATATTTACTACTTAAGTTTCTTTATAAAATGTATTCATCTAATAAAGTACCCCATTGTAGATAACCACTGGATATGGTTTATACCACATAATAAACTGTAATAAAAAAAGATTATAAAAACAAACAAAAATACTTCTTTATTTCTGAAATCCCTTTTCCTGGGACAATAGGCACACAAACTGCCGTGTAAGAATGACGTGTGTGAATTACAATTTAGCTACTTGTGCATCTTTTAAATACCAAGAAATTCTTAGTGGACTTGTACTGTGATGACATGACTTCACACATGCCTCCTGAATATAAGAAACCAAGTTCATGTGTGCCTCTGTCATAGATTAGGTCTGTGTTCCACCAAACCCCCTAATGTCCTCAGCACAGAGGAACGTGGTATAGTGGTCGTTTATTCAGTCATGAAATGTAGAAAGGCATTTCCTTGTTTAATAGCCAAATAAAGCACCATTATAGCATTTTACGTGTGCTGAGGATTTAGTCTATTTTTCACGCATGCTATTGTATTGGGTAGGAGCCACTTTTCATGAAATCCTTTATTTAGAATTGCTTCTCTAATTGAATGAAGTTCTCTTTGTCATTTTCCATTTTCATTTGTTATCCTTTTCTCAATAAATATTTTTGCTGTGTTATTTTAGGCATATCCAATCAGTATTTTGCCTGTTTAAACATATTTCATAAATATTCTTAAAATTGCATCCTATTCCATAATATATTTCAAAATGTCACAGTTCAGTTTTTAAAAAAACATTATTGTATAATGTATTTTCATTTTATGGTGAATGTGAAATGTATCTCATGTATAAGCATGTAAGTTACAGATCCTTTTTTGCAGTTGCCTACCGTACTCCCAAAAACTGTGGCTGTTCCCCAGGAGCGCTGGTCTCTGTCTCCATTTTCAAACTGTCGATGTGAGCAATGGAGATAACTGTGGCAGCCACATACCAAGGTAGCCCCATGAACGAGCAAACAGCCAACAGAACACCTACCCAGAAGAGATCCAAATGGTACCCACAGGCTTTCTGCTCCAGACAAAAGATATTTAAGTATTAACACAGGTATTCACCAAACCAAAACCAGATGAAGAAAAATCTACCTTCACTAGTGGTAAGCCAGTCTTAGCACACAGAGCTTCTGTATTTGGAAAATATATATCTATATGTCTATCTATGACTCCCACACTGTATCTCGAAATTGTAAAACATTGCTAGAATACACAGATAAGAGCATCTGCAATGCTTTATCTTTATAGTTTAAACAATGAGTTATTGCTCATAAATCTAATGGTAATACATCAGTTTTCTTGTAAACACAATGACATTTCTGTAGTGATGTAGAAACATCAGCTTATAGAACTTATGCTTTTAATAGCAATGTTTTAAATCTCGCTGGGTTACCATAATGGCAGTTTTGCATGGTTGTGATGAATGTATAAATGAATACAATAATTATTTATTTGTCTCCAGAAACAATTCCGTTTGATTTATTTTAGGTTTGTCACCAATGTGATTTTTTTGTTTTCCATTTTTACGTGGGAATGCAGCATTTGGTGGCACACAATCATCTTCCAGCAATTCCTATCATCCTTTCATAGTGGAAATCTTTTCAAGTTAAATTCTAGGAATTGCATGGCTCAAATAACCCAGCACCGCTTAGGAGTATATTGTAAATCATGTAGTGTACTATAGACAAAATGATACACTATCACTTTAAATGCCATTATTAGAATGGGATATAGGCTTAATAAGCTACCGGACTTCAATATTTTATATTATACTTTGATCAGCCATAACATCAAAACCACTGACAGGTGAAGTAAATAACATTTATCATATCATTACAATGGTAACTGTCAAGGGGTGGGATATATTAGGCAGCAAGTGTACGGTTAGGTCTTGAATTTCATGTGTTGGAAGCAGGAAAAATGGGCAAGTGAAAAGATCTGAGTGACTTTGACAAGGGCCCAATACTAATGCCTACATAACTGGGCCAGAGTATCTCCAAAATGGCAAGTGTTCCCACTATGCACTTGTTAATACCTACCAAAAGTGGTGCAAGGAAAGACAACCAGTGAACTGGTGTCAGGGTCATGGGAGTCCAACACTCATTAAGAACATGGGGAGTGAAGACTAGCCTGTCTGCTTTGATTACACAGAAGAGCTTCTGCAGCTCAAATTGCAAAAAAATGTAATTATGTCCATGTTAGAAAGGTGCATTGCAGTTTGTTGCATATTGGGCTGCATAGCTGCACACCGGTCAGAGTGACCATGATGCTGAAAGAGCTTTCAGTGGGGACATGAGCATCAGAACTGCACTATGGAGAAATGAGGCTGGTCGGCGGAAGCAGTTTTATGCTCTGAGCAATGTTCTGTTGGGCAACCTTGGGCCCTGCCATTCATGTGGATGTTACTTTGATACGTACCACCTACCTAGAGATTAATACAGACCATGTACAGCAAATAATGGCAATGGTAGTATAAAGTACCCGGTCACACTAAATAAATTTTCCAGGAATGGCTTAAGAAACATGACAAAGAAATCCAGGTGTTGCATTGGTCTCCAAATTTCTCAGATCTCAATCTGATTGAGCATCTATTGGATGTGTTGGTACAACAAATCTGATCCACGGAGGCCCCAACTTGCAACTTGCAGGACTTAAAGGATCTCCTGATAATGTCTTGGCACCAGATACCACAGGACACTTTCAGAGGTCTTTTGGAGTCCATGATTCGAAACATCAGAGCTGTTTTGGCAGCACAAAGGGGACCTACACAGTATTAGGGAGGTGGTTTAAATGTTGTGGCTGATCAGTGTATTTGTAATGCAATGTTTATATTTAAAGGGATGTTATAGGAATCAATACAACTTTAGCGTAATGAAAGGGCATGATCTATACACCATAACTGCTTCATTAAGTTAAAGGTATTTTGGTGCCTATAGTATCCCTTTAAGTCTTACTACTGATATTTGTGCATTTTATTTCAAGAAATCTGTTTCATTCCGAATGTGGCTGGATTCAGATAATATTTAGCAGTTACACATTCACGGTTATTCATTAAAGTGGGAATTCCTGGGTATTCAAAGTGATTTTCAAATTAAAGGCCAAAATAACCAAACAGAAAACTTGCCTTGGAGAATTTTTGTAATTTGGCTATTTTGGCCTAAATTTTGAAATTCATTTTGATTTCACTTCAATTATCAGTTTGGTGAATAACTATGTGTGTTTTTGAAAGATCATTGTGCTTTATATAAGTTGTGAAAAAAAAATTCTACCCTGAGTTTGTGCTCCTTCCTGTTGACTATAACAGCTGTAATCTGCTCGTCCATGAAGATTAAGATGGTTACCAGTAAAGCAGGTAGAGCGCTGGCCAGGTAAACCCACCAAGGGTTTTTCCCAAAAGGATAAACAAACCAGCCTCGGTCAGGGCGTGTGGGCTTGTGGGAGACAAAGATAAAGTGATTAGTAAACTACATTTTACATCAACTAATTTGCTATGCCTTATTAATAGGCTCTCATCATTTCTGAGTAAACAGCTAAAAGAAAGTCATAGTTGTTATAAAGAATAATAAGACTATCTTTGATATGTGCATACTATTATCCTATTACAATAGAAATGTCCAGCAATTTATCACAACCCTTAAATAACTGTTTGAGTCCTTCTGCTCGCATGCAGGTAAGTTAGCTGATACTCATGCTACCTTGCAGACTAGTTATTGTGCAACAATAAAATAGCATGCTTTCTGCCTCGTTAAGACAATTGATTGTTCTTTACCTTAAAATCAGTAGGCACTTGCAGTTTAGGAGTATTTAATCCACAAAGTAGGTCAAGACCAACAAAGATTAGAATGGACATGAAGATTGAGAAGTCACTAATTAGTTTGCGTAGCTAAGAAGGCAGCATGTGGGAGAGAAAAGGAGGACAGATTTAAGAAGCAAATTTAAAAGGGACAGCATATATCAGATACACTCATTACTCAATGTACTGGAAGACTTGCTTTTAGACATCAGATTTGTCCACTGGAATAAGATATATATATATATATATATATATATATATATATATATATCTTTCGATGGCTTGGCAAGCATTTCCACAGACCAGAGGTGTAGAAAACTTTTTAGAGCCATACATCCTGCAATGTCCACCGTGAATTTATCAGGGGTAGCCAACAAGGATTCAGTGTAAAACTGACAAGGTTGTTGTCATTGTAGCAACACTTTTCATAAAAAAAAATAAAAAATGATAGGTGTCAATACCATACTGGGTACTAGACATGGATATTGGTCGAATTCCCAAAGCTTAAATGTACCTGAATCACAAAGCAACTGAAATAAATTATGGCCGAGCATGTCGACCTCGGTTTGTGATTGTGAATTCTGCCCATAACGCCCACCCAAAATAAGAGACGATTGATGAAAAAAAAAGATCATTCATGGCTAGGGTACAGTCACTAAATGTTTATTTTTTTTCCCTGATCAAGAGGAAAAAAAGGAGGATCAGTAAAAAATATATATTTTTGTGCAACAATATAAAAATATATTTTTATATTATAATTTATTTGTAATATTTATATTTTTTTCTTGTCCTCCTGTTCCTCCCTCTATTGGTTACTTTTCCTCACTTGATATGTGAACCAAAAATTTTAATAATAATATATTATGTATATGTTTTGCACTACACTGTTTGGCCCTTTTTTACATCCTTTGGCTCATCTAATTTGAATCAGTGTGCCAAGCCAAACTGTTATTTGGCCACCCCAAATTATTTTCTATTTTGGGGGGAAAAAATCGGGACACCAGGGAACTATGTCGGGGCGGTGGGACAGGACCGAATATTTTGGGAGCCATGCTATATTGACACAGGATACAGCAGTGTTTCCAGTGATACAGGTTGAGGTTTAGCTAGGGAGCTTGGACAAGAGTGGACATAGCGTTATAAGAGCTAAGTGTTAAAAGAACTCTATAGTCATCCAGACCACTTCAGCTCGGTAAAGTGGTCTGGGTACAGCGTCCCTGTCCTCTTTTTTGCAACAACCAACATATCAAGATGTAAAATCATAGTAACATGGTACTTGACATAAAACAAGTTAATTCTATGCCGTGAACCTATAGGTCTTTGGAGTGTTTTACATTATATGTTCATTTATTGATTTCAGAAGATATTGTAATAAATGAGTTTTGATACGTAGAATGAGCAGTCGTCTAATTATCCCAGGATCTCTATTCTTTTTTTTTGTATTGGACACATGACCTGGAAGCCCCAAAGGAAAACATGGATTCAAAGCTTTCCTATGGAGAAATTTGTATGCGTGCATAATTTTCCCAGTGCTCCTCTATGAAGGGCATTGGATTGGCCATAGCCAAAGGATGACATTGGGAGAGATGAGCAGTATTGACGAAACCTTAGTAAGTAAAAATCTTTAATGTTAATGCACAGGGACACATACCTAAATATGAGTAGGAGCAGGTATATTATTGCATTTGTAGATTCGTATTCCGAATGCTATAGTGTCCCATTAAAGAGGACATTATGGATTATGGGTTACATGGCTTCAAGATGCAGTGGACTGTAACCTCTATCATGAAGAATTGCTGAGAATCATGGAAGGTACAGTTTACAGAATCTCTATGTATACAGCATCTCGAGGACAACCTGTAATGTTATAGACCACTTTTACCTACCCCCACACCTAACCTTACCCATAAGCGAATATGACTTGCCCTTTCCACATTAAAATGTTCTACAATGTTTTAGACTATACAGCTATAGTGATGTTTTTAGAACTATATACAGGCGAGCTAAGTTGCGCATAAGTTCTTCAGATAACAGTAGAATCTGACCCAACATGGCTGATTAGACAGATAAAAAGTTAAATTTTCTAAAAAAAAAAACAACTAAAAACCAACTTAAAACCATTATACAATATGAATAAATTTAAAAACAAGACAATAAAATGTGATGTCCTTTAAGCGAGTGCACTACGTCCGCATATGTGTTCAAAATAGGATTTGGATAATTCAGGTGATTTTTTTTCTGTGGGAGGAGACTTGGTTGATAGTTATATTGTCAAAAGTCTCAAGATCAAACATCAGCTTTGATTTTTTTTTTTTTATGTTCAGTATCATTTATGGTTTCATGACACTTCTAGACAAGGGCACTGAAGTTCTTGACAGCCATACCCTTTATAATGGATGCTTTATCTTCTATTAAAAACAGTCTATTTTAGAAAATACTAGTAGGCAGAATTGCACTTTTTAAAAAGGCCATATGTACTACATGTGATTTTAATCCACTTTACAGGTTATCCCCCAACGCTTAATATTACCAATCTGTTCCTAAAAGATTGTGTGCACAATTAGTAGCTGTAACGAGAATATACCCCAACACGCAGGATTTAGCTAAACAAAAGACAACACAGAGGAGAGATACGTCTACCGGACCTTAGAATGGCCGGACTCGACGTATATGAGAGGAGACAGAGTCAGGAACAATCCGAAATCAAGGGCACAGAGAGACAGCGTAAACTAGGACAAGCCGGGGTCTGGTACACAGTAAACAACAAGCCGACAACCAGAACAGATAAGGATAAAGAGAAAACGTAGTCAGAAACAAAGCCAAGGTCAATACGGAGAAACACAACTGAACACAACAAGCGCTAAAGGGAACTGATACAGAAACCACGATAGGGCAAGGAACAAAGGAAAGAAGGTGAGTATAAATACCTAAACATCTAGTTTGATTGGTCCCTGTCACATCCACGCCCCCAAAAGGTAAGTGTATGGTGAGTGTGGCATGACAGGGACCAATGGGGTGCCTTTTCCAATTTAGGCACCCACTGTCCCTTTAAGAGCGCGCCCGATACCCGCGGCGCGCTCTTAGAGTAGGTGGAACATGTGACCGCTACTAGTCACAGCGGTCGGCTGAGCCGCGCGCGGCTCGTGCAGCAGCAGGACCGCGCGCGGCTCGAACAGAGGACCCCGGCCGGCCCCTGGAAAGGGTAAGTACCGCTACATTACCCCCCCCCTGAGGACACGCCCTCCGGGCGGGGAGGGCCAGGCCTGGCAGGAAAACGAGAATGGAAAGAGCGCACAAGACGAGGAGCGTGAACCGCGTCAGCGGAAATCCAACTATGCTCCTCAGGCCCATAGCCCTTCCAATGCACTAGGTACTGAAGTCGGCCCCTAAGGAAACGAGAGTCAAGAACTGCAGAAACTTCAAATTCCTCATGACCCTCCACAGAAACAGGAGGGGGAGGAGGTGCATGTCGGGTGTAGCGGTTGCGTACGAAAGGCTTCAACAACGAGGTGTGAAAGACATTAGGAATACGCAGATTCTTAGGGAGACCCAAGGCATACGAAACAGGATTAACCTTATGCAGAATACGATAAGGACCAATAAAGCGGGGAGCCAACTTCATAGAAGGCACCCGAAGGCGAATGTTTCGCGTAGAAAGCAGAACCCTGTCCCCCACAACATAAGAAGGAGCCACCCTGCGATGCTTGTCAGCCTGCACCTTCTGGCGAGCAGCGGAATCCACCAAAGAACGCTGAACCTGCTCCCAAGTATTACGCAAATTAGCCAAATGTTCATCCAGAACTGGCATGCCCTGTGAGGAGAAAGCAGCCGGAAGAACAACAGGATGTTGGCCATATACAACGTAAAAAGGACTCATGCCGGAAGAATCATGAGTAGCGTTATTCCGAGCAAACTCAGCCCAAGGAAGAAGGTCAGACCAATTGTTCTGATGGTGGGATACGAAACAACGAAGGTACTGCTCCAGAGATTGATTGGCACGTTCGGCAGCTCCATTAGACTGGGGGTGGTAAGTGGAAGAAAATGAGAGAGAAATACCCATTTCCGAACAAAAGGCTTTCCAGAACCTGGAAATAAATTGGCTACCCCTATCAGATACAATAGATACGGGAATGCCGTGTAATCGAAACACCTCTCTGGCGAAAACAAGTGCTAGTTCCCTGGACGTGGGCAGCTTGTGAAGCGACACAAAGTGAGCCATCTTGGAAAACCGATCCACTATCATTAGGATAACTGTGTTACCATTCGAGGGAGGTAATTCAACAATAAAATCCATGGACAGGTTAGACCAAGGTCTCTCGGGAATAGGTAACGGATGCAACAGCCCACAAGGAACCCTACGAGAAGATTTCATACAGGCACAAGTAGTACAAGCACCTCTATAGTCAGTGACATCCTTGCGTAAGGAATCCCACCAAAAATACCGAGAAACCGCTGACACCGTTTTGGAAATACCAGGATGTCCAGCAGTCTTAGTGTCATGATACAACGACAGAATCTCCCGTCTCTCGGGAACATCAATGAACAGTTTATCAGTAGGTCTCTCGCTAGGTGCCATGTTTTGTTTCGCTTGTATGGCCTGCAAGAGGGACGAAGAAATAGACAAAACAGTGGTAGCGATTATCCTTTCTGGGGGAATCACAGGAGTAACATCAATCTCCTGTTTGTCAGCAGTTTCGAACTGTCTGGACAGAGCGTCTGCTTTAGTGTTGCGGTCACCTGGCCTATAGGTGATAATGTAATTGAAATGGGACAAAAATAGTGACCACCTAGCCTGCCGAGAAGACAGTCTTTTAGCCTCACTAAGGTAGGATAGGTTCTTATGATCCGTAAATATGAGAATAGGATCTTTAGTTCCTTCTAACAAATGTCTCCATTCTTTCAGTGCTAAAATAATAGCAAGGAGTTCGCGATTACCCACATCATAATTCTTTTCTGCTTTGGACATTTGTTTGGAGAAGAAGCCACAAGGATGCAATGGCTTTTCAGGCGACTCTCTTTGGGATAAGACAGCACCTACCCCGATATCAGAAGCATCAACTTCAAGAATATAGGGCAGTGTGGGGATAGGGTGCTGTAAAATAGGTGCAGAAGCGAATGTGGTTTTAAGAAACTCAAAAGCCTGAAGTGCCTCGGGAGACCAGACACGAGTATTGCCTCCCTTTCTTGTCATACGGGTGATAGGCGCTACAATAGAGGAAAAACCTTTAATAAAGCGTCTATAATAATTAGAGAAACCAAGAAAACGCTGAATGGCTTTCAAACCTTGTGGAAGAGGCCATTCCATGACAGCAGAAAGCTTCTGGGGATCCATACGAAAACCTTTAGCGGAAATTAAATACCCCAAAAACTGGACTTCGGATTGGTCAAATAGACATTTTTCCAGTTTACAATAAAGACCATTAGCAAGAAGGGTCTTCAGAACTGTCGTAACATGCCTGTGATGAGTGTGTAAATCTGTAGAGTATATTAATATGTCGTCTAAGTACACAATTACAAATGTGTGAATAAAGTCTCTTAAAACGTCATTGATAAATTCTTGAAATACTGCTGGGGCATTGCATAGACCAAATGGCATAACAGTATACTCGTAATGGCCAGATCTAGTGTTGAATGCCGTTTTCCATTCGTGGTCTTTCTTAATACGTATTAAATTGTATGCACCTCTAAGATCCAATTTAGTGAATACAGTAGCATGTTTGAGTCTGTCAAATAATTCCGTGATTAAAGGTATAGGATATGCATTCTTGATGGTGATTTTATTTAGACCTCTATAATCGATACACGGTCTTAAATCACCTTCTTTCTTTGATACAAAGAAGAACCCCGCTCCAGCCGGAGAAGAGGATCTCCTAATAAACCCCTTTTCTAATGATTCCTTAATATATTCCTCCATGACACGGTTTTCTTGAACAGATAAAGGGTACACCCTGCCCTTTGGAGGTATTGTGCCAGGCAATAAATCGATAGCACAATCGTAGGGTCTGTGAGGTGGTAATTTGTCAGCCTCCCTTTTATCGAAGACAGTTTTGAGAAATAAGTACTGAGAGGGTATAACAGTGGACAAAGGAGGAGTTGTAGGGACATTAATAGAATTCAAAGGGGTGACTTCAATAGTACAGGACTCATGGCAGGCATCGCTCCATGATTTTATTTGCCCTGACTCCCAATCGAAAATGGGATTGTGAGTACGTAACCATGGGTACCCTAACACAATGTGAGAAGAGGGAGATGTGATAACCTGGAATCGAATGGTTTCAAAGTGTAAAACCCCTGTATACATGTGTAATGGTACAGTTTCATGAGTAACAATTGGAGAACTTAATGGTCTACCATCTATGGCCTCAATGGCCAAGGGTATCTCCCTTTCTCTGACGGGAATGTTATTTTTCGTAACAAACTCAGAGTCAATAAAGTTCTCAGCAGCCCCAGAATCAACCAAGGCTAATATGCATTCTGCTATACAACTCACCCCCATATGAAGGGAAACAGGGAGAAGCAAACGATTAGGAGGCAATTTAGGAGACTTAGAGATCACACCCAAGGCCAGTCCCCTATAAGGTCTTAGGTGCGAGAGTTTTCCGGACGCAAAGGACATTCCCTTACCATATGGTCTCGCCTACCACAGTATAGGCAGAGTCCATTCCTTCTTCTAAGTAGTTTTTCAGTATCCGAGAGTTTGGCAACCCCTAATTGCATGGGTTCCTCCTCGGGTACTTTAACATTCTCAGGTTTATCAACTCTAGGGTTAATAGATGTGACCAGATGTCTATTCTTGTTTTTGGTATAGAGCCTGTCGCGAATTCTATTATCTATATCAATGAGGTAGTCAATAAGATCCTCTAATGGGATAGGAAGCTCCCTTGCCGCTACCTCATCTAATATAGTGTCAGATAAACCTTCCATGAACGCAGTAGTTAACCCATTATTGGTCCAATCTACCTGTGAGGCAAGGGTACGAAACTGAATAGCATAATCCGCCACAGACCTAGACCCCTGTTTAATCCTCATTAATGCTCTTGCGGCATTCTTTGACCTCTTTGTTGTGTCAAAAGTTCTACGAAAAGCCGCAAGAAAACTATTGAAATCATGAACCATAGGTCCATTGGCCTCCCAAATAGGATTTGCCAACTCTAGTGCTTTGTCAGTAAGTTGATGCATCAAAAACCCTACTTTAGACCTATCAGTGGGAAAGGAATGAGGATACATCTCAAGGTGGAATTCTATTTGATTAATAAAACCTCTGCATGTCTTGGCTTCCCCTCCATACCTAGGAGGGGGTGTTAAATGGGGCGAAGCATTGGTTGAATTGGATACTTCGGGAGGATGAGGTGTAGGAGGGTTCGGTGCGGTTGCAGGAATGGTTCTAGACAAGAGCGTCTGGAGAGCCTGTGCTATCTGATCCATACGGTGATCCTGCTCTACAAACCTTGCCTCGTGAGAAGCCATTTGCTGAGCCAAATCTGCGGGGTCCATGGCCCTATCGTAATGTAACGAGAATATACCCCAACACGCAGGATTTAGCTAAACAAAAGACAACACAGAGGAGAGATACGTCTACCGGACCTTAGAATGGCCGGACTCGACGTATATGAGAGGAGACAGAGTCAGGAACAATCCGAAATCAAGGGCACAGAGAGACAGCGTAAACTAGGACAAGCCGGGGTCTGGTACACAGTAAACAACAAGCCGACAACCAGAACAGAAGGATAAAGAGAAAACGTAGTCAGAAACAAAGCCAAGGTCAATACGGAGAAACACAACTGAACACAACAAGCGCTAAAGGGAACTGATACAGAAACCACGATAGGGCAAGGAACAAAGGAAAGAAGGTGAGTATAAATACCTAAACATCTACTTTGATTGGTCCCTGTCACATCCACGCCCCCAAAAGGTAAGTGTATGGTGAGTGTGGCATGACAGGGACCAATGGGGTGCCTTTTCCAATTTAGGCACCCACTGTCCCTTTAAGAGCGCGCCCGATACCCGCGGCGCGCTCTTAGAGTAGGTGGAACATGTGACCGCTACTAGTCACAGCGGTCGGCTGAGCCGCGCGCGGCACGTGCAGCAGCAGGACCGCGCGCGGCTCGAACAGAGGACCCCGGCCGGCCCCTGGAAAGGGTAAGTACCGCTACAGTAGCAGACTCAAACATATTAGTTATCAACACACATGTAGATATTTACAGGGAATATACACGAGGAAAGACAGCAAAATGGAAAAAGGAAAAAAACAATAGGGCCAACCTTTATTTTACTGGGAACATGCAACTTTGGTGTCTCCAATTCAAAAAATGCATCCACCCCACAGAAGATAAGGATGGCGAAGACAATGGCAAAATCAGCCACCAGGGTACGTAGCTGGGGAGAACAGGGAAACAGTTAAAAACGAGATGAAAATGATTGATATGGATGTAAGAGGATCTTATTGATATGGACTATAACTTTCAGTAACAATGCCACAATTAAATCCTCCCTCATAATCCATTATGCATATATATATAGTACGTGCTCATTTGGAAGAAGATGGTCTTACCTTGGTGGGAAAGTAGCGACTGAACTTGAACTTCTTCAGTGTCAAGGTCATGGAGTATGTTCCAAAGAAGAGTATAAAGGACATGAGTGCTAGGTCGGGTACATATTTACATGAATTCCCCAGCAGACTGCCTCCATATTTCAAGCATTCCTTCATGCTTAATTGACTCCAGTCCAGCGCTGTATTATTCATAACATTGTACTTGGAATTCATGTAAGGAGATAATAACCAAAATATTGTTAGAACAGCACTTATCCTCTTCCTTAACTGTGCATTGCCCAAAGTGATATAGATCTTGTGGTAGATACAAACGCACAGTCAATCAAGTTCATCCTTCAAACAATATACATTTGTTTATGGAATAACATATCCGCTACAGAAGCTCCTTACAGACACCATGTCTGAATTGTTTACAATCACAGTCATGACCTTACCTCATTTGCCAGTGTCCATTAGTGTTGGATAAAATTCCATCCAAATTGTTAAATTGCATTTGTGAGCAGATACATATATTATATGTTTTAAAACAAATTAGAGAAATGAAATGAGTTACGAGTCTCATGTTTTTTTCTGTTTTGCAATGATAACGAATACCAAACAGACTGATAAAAATAGTTTATAACAAAATAATAAAAACAGCTCAGGAGGATCAAGGACATATATAAAGAGTGAACCATAGGCTCCAGTCATGGGGGTTTTCAACAGAAACCTGGCTGGAAACTGTAACCTTAAAAAGTGTCATTTTTGTAGAATGTGCTTAGGTAGATGATTTAATTCTCCTTCTCTCCTCTGGCTAAGTCTCTGCCACCATAATCCTATTATACTCAGGTTGCTCATCAGAGAGAAATATATGAGGAATTTTCTTAGTCCAGGCGTATATTGGACTTTAGCTGTCTTTGGGTACTTAGGGTCTTTCGTATCTCTTTTCCTTTTACCTTAACTTGTACTTAACTTAAATTATGTGATTGTTTGTGAGTGACCATTGTAGAGTGCTGTGGACTCTATATTTATTTTCTATAAATAATGTGCATTCATAAAGGAACACTATAATGTTAGGAATACAAACATGTATTTCTATCACTAAAGCGCCTAAGTGGCTTTTTAGGTGACCGCCCTCCTCTCTGTGCAGTAAAAAGGTATTTAAACTTATCTTTTCTCCACTGTCTCACTTCAACTAGCCCCACCTCCATGGCTCAATCTTGATGATCTCAGCCAATCCAATGCTTTCCTCATAGAGATGCATTGAATCAATGTATCTGTATGGAGGAGTGTAGAGATGCTAAATGTATGTGCTGCACACTGTGCCGCACTGGGCTCAAAAGAACATCTAGTGACTGTCACTAGAGGTGTTACTAGGCAGCAATGCAAGCACTGCCTTTTCTGCAGGAACATACTATAGACCGCAGAACCACTTAATTAAGCTGTAGTGGTTCTGGTGACTATAGAGTCCCTGTAAGAATGACAAAATTACTGACATTTTTGATTTTTGTTCACTTAGTAGGGAAAAGAATACAAAGCCACCACTGATGGAATAACCGAATGGCCCACAGACTGACTTAATTGTCACTGGCTACTTGCTGTTTAGCATCCTTGCCCCGACTTATGGTGGTGGGGAATACGTTAGGTATAAGCAGCCACTGGCTGCTCGCTGCAATAAAAAAACCTAGTGACTGGGCAGCTGTACAATCCCCAATGCCTACACTGTAAGGGCTAATATATGAAATAAAATATATAAATATAAAATAAATATAGATACTTTATTTTTTAAATAAATACAAAATAAAATAACGAGGGGCTGACATAGTGCCTACCATGGGCATGGTGTGTGGGACTTCACAATAACTTAACAATGGCAGGTATACAGATGACTGTCAATCCCCGACCCCCACCCATGGCCAATGGATGAGGGCTATTAGAAAGAACGTCCCCCCTGCACCCACCCATGATCGTCATCTGGTGGGACACTAGGTCCCCGCTGGTATTATAATTACCAGGATTTTATGTAGGGATATAATATTTACATTTACTGGCATAATATATTATATAAGTACTAGGAAATTAGGATGTCCCCGCCCCTAATAATATCTCGTCTGAACTAAGTGTGCAAAATTAATTTAACCTTATGGTTTGGGAGTAGGAAGTGGTGGGGAGCGCTGCTTCCATTTTTAACCCTTACTAGTGGTCAATGAGTAAGAGGTTAAATATGAAATGGATAGATCTAATTTTCATCTGCAACAAAAATATGCAAATAAATTTCAGATGAATTCTGATGAACTGAACCAAACCATTGACAAAATTTGGGTTGTCTGAAACATTTTTATTCTTCAGATGAAACGATTCAGCCAAACTTAATTTTTCATCCGTGCACAATCCTACTTGCCATTGATGGAAACATACTGTGTCAGATCATTAGATTAAATGTATCCATATTACTAAGTGTGATTGGATCTTTCCATTTTCATAGCGTGCACAATATGTGCACTGCACGGTAGCAGTGATTTCAAATCGGTTTTGCAGGATTCATTTTCTATAGCCATCTCCTGTGTTATGCGAAGCTTGGCCACACTCCTGGATCAGTGGATTTAACATAATAACAGCAGTATACACAGTCCGTAGTTTCACAGGCCTGGATGATGCAAGACTAAATACGTGTCTCTATGTATAAAGTATGAGTGTAATCTATTAACTGAGATGCACGTTCAGAATTCTGTGTGTCCATAGAGTAGCACTTTGGGATCAAGTTCATTCATTCAGACAGACAGACTAAACAGTCAGCTGTGTCAGATATCTGTTCAGCCATGAAACCAGAATAAATCAAGTTATCTCCCTCTCTATATTCTTGTTGTAACTAGCCTTATGGGAATACATAATAATGGGAAATTAAACATTTTAGAAGAGGCTAGGAAATAGGAATTATATGATTCAATACATTTCTAATATATGTGCATTAGGTTCTCCCATCGCTGTGATGTTGTAGGAGAAGGCAATTTGGCACTGATCAGATGAGTGAAAGAAAGGGTTTTTAACACTTTCATGACAGGGGGTTGGGTTGTGCAGAGGCAGAGGGACACCATGGTGTTAGGAAAAGTTTTGTTTTCCTTACACTATAGTGTTCCTTTAAAGCTTATCTTACTTAGATAATGTCTCCAGTTTGGCCATTCTGAACTTCAATTTAAAAATCACTTAGAATTTTCACTTTAGTGAATAACCCTGTTATTGTATATGTTAAAGAGATGAATATGAAGAAGCAATGGCTTCACTTGGAACTAAAGGAGTTTGTGAACTACTTCTCTACTATTTCTTGTGTTGGATGGGCATATGTGAAATGTAGTTCACAATCTGCTTTGCCAAGATTAGCCATTACAGGGCTCAACCATTCTATGTGAGCACAGCTCTTCTCAGTGAATGAAAGCCAAGATAATTAATTACTTACCAAAGAACTGTTAGTGTTGTTTGGTGCAAATGAAGCTGAATCATTGAATAAAGTCAAGTTCACTGCAAAAACAGAAAAGTTTGCATTAAAAATCTATTTGTTACAGAAAACACAGTGAAATCTATAATTTTTTATTTATCTTTTTTATTTTTGTATGGAACAGTTACTTATAATTACTGTCACAAGATTGCCATTTTATACAGAAAAGTAAAAAGTAAAAAAAAATATATAAAAAATTAAGGGATAGAAAATATTATTGGTGGCTTATACACATTGTAGATTTATGTTCACTTCGTCCAAATACATTTAGATGGGGAAAAAAGTTTGTTTTGTACTAATTTTAGATGAAATTCAGGCATTATTTTCATCTCAGAATTTCATTTGGACAAATAAAATTCCCATCTGTGTCGCGATTGCATCTTGCTGCTTGCTTTAGAAGATACCTCCCTAACTTGGTACCCTTGTGGAATTGCCATATTTAAGTGTACCAAATTAGAGGACTGTTTAGTAGATAGCTCCTTCTTGCTACCCTTATGGCATCCCCACATAAGGATTATGGAGCAATCTAATAAGAAGCTGAAAGACTAAAATTACAAAAAGCATTTCCTTTTTGTAATTTTGGTATTTCACACAACTTTACTAAAACTATGTAAAACATACTTAGTATTACTAAATAGGGACCCTCATGCCCCCCGCCATGCCTTGAGTAGGAGCATGTCTACTACTTAAAGGACCACTATAGTGCCAGGAAAACATACTCGTTTTCCTGGCACTATAGTGCCCTGAGGGTGCCCCCACCCTCAGGGACCCCCTCCCGCCCGGCTCTGGAAGGGGAAAGGGGTAAAAACTTACCTTTTTCCAGCGCTGGGCGGAGAGCTCTCCTCCTTCTCTCCTCCTCCATTCCTCCTCCTGGGCTGAATGCGCACGCGCGGCAAGAGCTGCGCGCGCATTCAGCCCGTCGCATAGGAAAGCATTTACAATGCTTTCCTATGGACGCTTGCGTGCTCTCACTGTGAAAATCACAGTGAGAAGCACGCAAGCGCCTCTAGTGGCTGCCAATGAGACAGCCACTAGAGGATTAGGGGGAAGGCTTAACCCATTCATAAACATAGCAGTTTCTCTGAAACTGCTATGTTTATGAAAAAACGGGATACCCTAGCTGGACCTGGCACCCAGACCACTTCATTAAGCTGAAGTGGTCTGGGTGCCTAGAGTGGTCCTTTAAGTGGCTGATCACAGACGAACTAGTGACTATGCAGCTACTGGTGAGGCACCTAATAAATTAACTGGCAGGGACATAATGTCCCACCCCATGGCTCCACCCAAGCGAGTGGGTGCTTATAAATAAAATTAATAGGGGGGGACAGTGTACTCCAAACCCCATCCATTGACAACAGGTGCTAGCTCTAAAAGTAATAATGGGTGGGGGACAGTATTCTACCTATTGTACATTCCAGTACCCACCCATTGGTGGTGGGTGGTGCCCTAAATGACAGGTAAGTCTTGAGACTTACCTTTCAGAGCACTCTGATTGGTTAAAATATATATGACACCCAAAAAGTCACCAGTGAATAAGGATACAAAATAATATTACAATTATACATCTTGTAATGCAAATATATCATAATTCCTCTGAATCTTCACAAAAGAATAACCACGTAAAATAACGACACATTTTAAAACAAAATGGGACATAGAGTAGTATTGTAAGTGCACCAAAGTATGTTCTGTGGATTACAAAACTCACAAAGATAAATTGCCAGTAGGGATATTTATTATTTTAAAAGTTTATTTTTTTTGCCTTTTTCCGATTTTTTATATATGCAATTTTCTTGAAGAAGGTGGACGAATCTATTCTCTCAACTTTGAGATTTATGCCTGCCAGCCAATTATCTTTGTGAGTTGAATTATCCACAGAACACACATTGGTGCATCTCCAATACTATTCTATGTCCCATTTTGTTTTTATATTTGTGGATATTTTGTGTAGTCACTTTGATTAGTTGCACGTCGGTGGAAAGCCTTTGTAAGGCTTTCCCCGCCCTGCGAGCTCAGTCTACGTAGAACACACGTGGGGTAAAGATGGATAGTTTTTTAATCAGGATTTTTTTTTCTGCTTGTGTTTTTTTGCAATCATTTTTTCATTTTAATAGTTTGACACAACCTTATAGATTTTTATTTGGCCTTTTTGGGGGCTTAAAAAAAGAAGAAAAAAGAAGACATCTAATGGCAAGTATGATTTTTCTTATTTTACTGATTTATTGCATTAGCTATTGCTGCCCAGTGACTAGTGTTTTTTTATGACATCGAGCAGCCACTGGCAGATAGATGCAAAAATTGATGTATGAAAACTGAATGTTGTTACCAAGCTTATGTACCTGCTGATGAACTCAATTTAATTAATTTAGTTTAGTATAACAGACATTACATTACCCTCTAATTTATAGGGACCAGTTGTTCATGCCTGAGCTGGCCATTGGGCACCTGACCATTGAGCCACAATTGGTTGGCAGGAGCTGTTAAAAAATATCTACGCTAGGGGCGTGTCCTGGCTCATGGACAGAGCAGCTGCATGTTTGAGTAGCTCTGTGCTACCCAGGCCTAACTGACGAACTAAAGTGACCAAAAGGGGACTTAAAGAGCTACAACATGTCCCAGACCAAGCACAGGCGTCAGACCGAGAGGAGAGAGAGAGGTCTAATTTCTTTGGGGTGAAGGCAACCTACCGAAAAATACAAACTAGCCTCAACAAAATCCAAGATGGCGGAGGTGAAGACCTGCAGCTTTCACAAGACAACGCCGCTGGAGACTTACCGATCACACAGCAAATTCTACAAAACATGCTGGATGCTCTGTTGGACAAGCTCCAGCAATCGATCCACAGCTCCATCAAGGACTTGTGCTCCGATATTCAGGAGCTGGGCGCGAGAACGTCCACCATGGAGGACAAGATGGCGGAGCAAGCAGAGGCCCACAATGACCTTTAAAAAGCAGCAGTGGAAGGCGTTAAAGCACTAATGCGAGAATACGAGGTGAAGATGGCTGACATGGAGGACAGGGATTGGCGGAACAACCTCAGGATCTGAGGTATAGCCGAAGCGGTAGGGCAGGCAAACCTTCATGCTTACATAAGTGCACTACTCAAATCACTAGGGCCAGAAATACCCCAAGACATGCTGCTACTAGACATGCTACACGCTACACAGAGTGCCCAGCGATGTCTTGGTATGTTTACACTACTACCATATAAAAGAAGCGGCTCTGAGGACCAGCAGGAATACTGCTTCATTTCCCCCATGTACAAAGACATTCAGGTATTTGCAGACATTTCTACATTTACACTGAAGAGGCCTTCTCCACAGTCACAGAACAACTACAACGTCACTGACTGCCATACTGGTGGGGATACCCCGTCAAGCTGATTGTGCAGCGCAACGGCAAAACAGAGATTATGAAGACTCCTGAAGATGGCGTAAAGACCCTCAACAGCTGGGAGATTGAGCCTCATCCTGAGCCCCACCAAGTCTCGCCATCATGGAGAAAAGCTAAAGCTTGAGGGACGATAGAAAATGGCAGGTGTCTGGATTACCGGAGTCCAGGACTGTTCAGCTGCAAGTAACCATGTTTGGCATATTATCCTCATATGTGTATATAACCGAGTAGCGAGAGTTAGCATTAATTGATTATAAATGTTATTAATAGGTGGTTAATACTGTTGAGCAAGAGGCACACTGGACAGGTGTCAACAAATATGTTTTATTGTTAAAAGTGAGTTAAGCGCTCTTGTAAGAGTGAGATATTGAGGCTAGGAAACAAACTCAGACCTCAGTGATAGCATACCCACCGCATGGAGGTAGCAAGTATACTAAGGGGTTGCTTACAAGTTGCGTCAGAATGGGTGGGCACTGGAACAAGGTGGGATCGGGGAGGTGGCAATAACAGCTGAAGGCAAGCGTGCCTGCTTAGGGTACCCCTGACCAGATGAGTTGGATTCAATGCACCCCAGAGCCCACATACACAAGTTGCAAGTGCACGAATGCCACCTACTGACCCGCTCAGCAGAGGCACATACCCATCTACCCAGACACCTACATGGATTGATTATGGGGATTAAAGCAACACCTGTTAGTGAGCGGAGTGTGACGCCGCAAGATTACCCGCTGAATACTTTCACCCCTGGCCCCTGGCATTCCCTCCAGTACCCTGCTTGCTTAGTTACTTCTCATTAAAAAAACAAAAAACAAATAATAAAGTTATACCGAAATACACACTAACACAGACTACAGATAAACGGCAAAACTTGCTTTAAGGTCCCAGACCCTGACCTGTATCCATGACAACCATTTCACAGGTTACATTCAGCTTCTTACGATATTTCTTTAGGCCAATGTTGCGGATCTACCATCAGGACAGAGGCAACTAGCTTCCACACCCACAGCACTCACCCAGGGTGCCATGCCGTATACACAGCAATTTTTGTTTTTGTTTTCTGTTTCTACTATTACTCTTACTTTCACTTCCCACGCTACATTCCTGCATGGGGTAAATACCCGGACCCGCTAACTCCAGGTCCCCCCCCCCGACCAGACTACACCCCACCACTCCGTAGAGGGAGTGGGATGGGGGAGGAGACTTGTGGACTCATTGTCCAATCTAGCTCGGTGTGTGCTGGCTCCCGAAGGCGCAATAGTAAGGGGCCTGTCTGGTTTGAAGAAACTGGAACAGGGCGGACCCCTTGCGATACTCAAACATACTCTGAACTTACAAACAATATATGCCTATAAACCTCCATGAGGATATGTTCACATAATGTAAGGGGACTGAATATCCCAGGAAAACAACACTATTTAACCAGAGATCTTGATTCGCATTGATGTTCTCTGTTTACAAGAGACGCATTTTAAAACTAATGCATACAACCACGTACTCACGCACGATTTCCCCAACCATTTCCATGCCACTGCTTCTAACAAAACTATGGTAACCTCCATCCTTTTAAGTAAGAATTTTGCATTTACTGAGATAGACACAGAAGGCAGATATATGTTTGTCATAGGGACATTCAACGATACTACGTACACAATAGCCAATATTTACACTAATCAGCGCAACTTTTTGCACAAAACCATTAACAAATTACACCGCATACAACAAGGCATCACCATTATCTGTGGGGACTTTAACCATGTCTTTGATGCCACAATGGACAAAGCACTAGCAAGAACCAGCAACAGGTACGCTACACTCAAAAAACAAAGTAGAGCAATTACGAAACTTCTACACACCCATCACTTTTACGATGCCCGGAGAGCTACCCATATGGGAAAGAGGGGATATACTTCTCCACTGTACATAATTCCTATTCACGCATAGATGGTTACCTTATGTCAGGCACCAGTATGAACCAAGTTGAGAACTGTGAGATAGGGCAACTCACCTGGTCAGACCACGCACCAATTACGCTAATGCTTAAAGATAAATTTGATCCATTACACAGGAGCCCATGGAGAATCAATGACTCGCTCCTTAAAGATACACACGTTATTAAAGAATTAGATCACGCAATTCACACTTATTTTAAAGAAAATGTTACCCCAGACCTCCAACACAACACAATCTGGCAGGCCCATAAGGCGGTCATTCGAGGCCTACTAATTCGTAGAGCATCCTTTTTAAAAAAAAAAGATCCCAAGCTCTATTGCTGAAGTACCAAGCAACACTGGAGAGATTTGGTTTTGTGTAGCAAGGTCATACAAACAAGAATCTGAAAGCCCAAATTATCGAAACCACCAAACATTTGCAACAAATTGCGATAGATAAGGTAGGATACCATTTGAAACAAATGAAAGCTAGGTATTATATGCAAGGCAACAGTGGCGGGCAAAGTCCTTGCACAGAGATTACAAGAGAAAATGGCAATTTAAAAAATTGCTTACCTTGTGACCCCGGGACACACACACACACAAGATAATAGCCCCCAAAGACATTAGCAATCAGTTTGCAGAGCTGTATAACCTCAAAGATGATACACACATGACGCAACCGCAGGAAGCCAAAATCAATTGCATACTTAGACTCAATTTTCCTAGCGCACCTGACGATATCGAAACAAACAGAACTCAACTCACCCATTGAGGACAATGATGTATGCCAAGCGATTCAGGTGCTTCCGCTAGGGAAGGCATCAGGACCGGATGGCTTCGCGAATTGCTGCTACTGACAATTTCAACACACTCTGACACCATATCTTACTAAAGCGTTTAACAAGGCAGTGTTAAGACAGACACTCCCTTCTGAAACATTACTAGCCCATATTATTACACTCCCGAAGCCATGCAAGCCACCCACTTACCCACAACATTTTTGCCCCATCTCGCTCCTAAACACAGATACGAAACTTTTCGCCCAAATTTCCGCACTTCAATTAGGACATATTTTACCACACATAATACATACAGATCAAGTGGGGTTTGTGAAAGGGAGGCAGGGGGTTGATAATTCAAGAAAGGTCCTGGACCTAATACACACAGTCCAGAGATGAAGAGAGGGAGATGTTACTGTGTCTTTGGACGCAGAGAAGGCATTTGACCGCCTGGGATGGAGGTTCTTGGAAGCAGTATTAAACAAGTTTGGGATACCTGGGGGCTTCATCTCAGTGGTCAGGGCCTTATACAATGGCCCCTCTGCTCAGGTCCTAAATGCACGGTTCGCATCCAAACCATTTCTTATCACCAATGGCACCCGCCAGGGATGCCTGCTATTGCCCCTACTGTATGTCTCGGCGCTGGAGTCGTTGGCAGAGAAAATAAGGAGGCATAGTGCCATACATGGAGTGCTAGTAGGGGATAGAGAATATTAGGCAAAATTGTTCGGAGACAATATTCTGTTGATGATAACCCAACCACAGATAACCCTACCAAATCTACTCACAACAATCCGCGAATATGGAGATAACTCTTATTATACAATGAATGTGACAAAGACCCAGGCCATGGGCGTTTTCGTTCGATTGGAGTTCGGACTTTATCAAGTTGTTAGACATTAAAATACCAAGTCACCTGCCACACCTATTTAAGCTTGATTACTCCAAATTACTCCATGACTTAACGAATACGATATGGGGCTGGGAAGGGAAATTTTTTATCATGGCTGGGGAGATTGGCCGCAGTAAAGATGTCGGTACTTCCAAAACTACAGAATTTGTTGTGTACCCTGCCAATCTTTTTGCCTAAATCGTATCTAACGGTGGTCCAAGAACTCTTTGTTCGCTTGATATGGTCCAACAAAAAAGTGAGTGTATCGT
This sequence comes from Pelobates cultripes, assembly GCA_933207985.1. Classification (NCBI taxonomy): domain Eukaryota; kingdom Metazoa; phylum Chordata; class Amphibia; order Anura; family Pelobatidae; genus Pelobates; species Pelobates cultripes. The sequence continues at coordinate 114,034,923 of OW240914.1, forward strand.
CCAAAGTACTGCAGGGGACAATTAGAAAAGCAGGACTGGGATTACCAAATGTGAAACTCTATTATAAAGCAGCACTATTGTCTGCTATAGCAGTTACTAATACTGAATCAGAACCCCCCAGTGGATACACATAGAATTTCACTGGGCAGGCAAACAAGGATTGGCACCCCTGTATAGGATACCCAGGGACATACGCCCCCAATACTCCGCTATGCTGCCAACAACAGCCCTGATGTTCAAAACAAGGGACGCACTGCGGGGTTCCATGGGAATGACCAAGCCTACTATGACATACAACTCATTAAAAGATGTAAGTGTGGGGATACCAATCTTTGACTATACCCCATGGGTGAAGGGAGGATGCACATTACTACACAAACTATGGGACAACGATAAAATCTTGCAGTTTCCTGATATCCAAACCAAGATCCAACTACCCAGCCGGACGCTGTTTTCCTATCTCCAACTAAAGTTCCTTTTACATAAAGTCAAAGTGAGCACAAAGCCCACTGAGGCGAGGAGACCCTAGAAAATATGTTTAAAAAGATATGTTTATCCAAAAAAACCCTGAGGTAACTTCTATCTCAATTGTATACTTTTCTGCTAACACACACCATAGACACAGGGGGGGACTTTAGGAAGGCGGGGCAGAGAGAATTACGAGGGGAGTTGGATGATCGGTCATGGGTGAAAGCATTCTCAATCCATAGGGGTAAAACCTCATGTGCATCTCACTTCGAAATTATTCGCAAAATACAGTATAGATGGTACATAGTCCCAGACAGGTTATCCAAGGTGTTCCCAGGGACATCCAACAAATGTTGGAGATGCAATGTGGGAGTGGGGACTATGCACCATATCTGGCGGACGTGTTCAAGTATCAGACCATTCTGGGTAATGGTGGATGAGATGGTGAATCAACTTCTGGGAACAAATTGCAGATTGATACCCGAGCAATGCTTACTATTTATGCATACCATACATTACTCAAAAATAGAAAGAAAATTGTTCTTCCAGATTCTGATTGCAGCAGTCACACTCATTGCAAGGGCGTGGAAAAAACAGCAGGCCCCAACGAAATAGGCCCCAGTGACCCACATCACAATGAACTGGGAATATGAGGCCATGGCACATAAACATATAGCTGTAGTACCCTGTACCCTGGAAGTGAAAGCAAAATTGGAGGTATTTGCAAAAGAACACCTACTTACTGCTGATATCACATGAGGGGTTGCAGCAAACAAACATACCCGTGGTACAAATGTGGGAACCAAATATACAGTCTCACTGAAAAGAGCAACTTAGGCACCAACCACTGATCTATTAAACAGATAATAGCGCACATTGAGGGAGAGAGAAGAGAGATACCCATGCGGGATAAACCCCCCATCCCCTATTGCCCCCCAAATTCAAGTATATTGGTTGAAATATGGTACACAAGCAAAGTACACCACCGCAACTGTGCCTCCTATTTATCAAAATTTCTATGGTATCACACAAGGTACAGGGAGACTTGAATAACTGCTGATAGCAGCCCAGGGTCAAACGACAAATATAGGATGACAGGCAGCAGGCCATGATTAATATAACGGCATGAGAACGTGCGGTGGGACACAAAACGTAACATATACGTGAATGTAATAAAACGTGTATTTACTAAGATGTAAACCATATGTATCCATATGCAACCTTTCCCTCATAACCCTCCTTTCTTTTTTCTGTACCCAAAATGCAATAAACATTGCCAAATTGAAAAAAAAATAAAAAAAATCTCTGCTGCCGACCCATGCAGGGCTCCCTCTCTCCTCCAGGTGCAAACTGTGTTTTTCTCTTGCGAGCTCTGGTATTTACAGTTAGTATGAGAGCATTGATGTTGTAACCCATGGTAACAATCTGACACTAGATGTAAGTGCAGAAGCTTGCAAGAAATTAACACGGTCTGCACCTGGCCATGGTGCAGCCCAGATATGCAGCCTGCTGGACCACCAGGTATTGGCATGTCCCTTTTCCTTGCAAGGTGATAAGACGGGGAATAATGTTTTGTTTTTAATATTAAATAAAAAATAGTAACTCAATAAAAAAAGCACACACTATGCCCCTAATTGTGGTCTATGCTGGTGATGGCTATGTTATGGCTTTGTTTCCTATTATGCCCAGCTAGGCTGAAGGAACATGGCTGCACATTGTGGTCAAATATACACGCACACAAGTAAAACAATTATCCACACCGAATAAAGTGGGATATTCTGAAATTAAACGTTTTATATATCTGACAGCAAGACAGCATGATCCAATCACATGCAAGCAGAATGATTCTAAGAACCAGATTGTGAAAATGACATAGAAAGTCCTACAATCGTAATTTTATCACAAGACATAGAAACATGGAATGTGATGAGCAGCAGAAATTAATGCTGTAATTCTCAAATTTGCAGATTATCTCAATTAATTTAATACTAATATAACTTGTATAGAATATAAAAAATAATACATATGTAGAGACAGAAGTATTTTTACACACTTTAAACAAAAGGTTTCCAAGCAGTGAGCTGACTCAGCAGACCCATAATGACATTCATATATACTGGTTTATACTAGTACCATTCTAGCACATACAAACAGTCTGCACACGGTCTAAACAGAAGGCGAGTCTGTGCACTGAGTGAGTCTGTGCAAACACAAATACGTGGAAAAAGAATTACACAATTTCTTCTATTAGAAATTACATAATACTACTTATATGATATAAATTATATGTAGACCAGTTTTGTGCACTATAATCACACAATTTGTTGGTATTACTTAACTAAATAATAAATGACCTTTTCCAAAGAGTTATTTTAGTCATTACCTTTCTATGCCCTATCTGAATAAGATTAGTTTAGCGAAAATCCTGACAAGCATGGATACATTCTTAAAGGGACACTATAGTCAGCAGAACAACTACAGCTTAAAGGGACACTATAGTTACCAAAACAACTTTAGCTTAAAGGGACTCTCCAGTGCCAGGAAAGCAAATCCGTTTCCTGGCACTGCAGAATCCTGCAGTGCCACCCTCCCTCCCACCCACCCATCGCATGTTGCTGAAGGGGTTAAATCCCCTTCAGTGACTTAGCTGAATCCAGCGTCGATGTCCACGCTCCTCCCCTGCCGATGTCAGCCAGTGGGGGAGACCTTATGCGCATGCGAGGCAATGGCCGCGCGTGTGCATTAGACCTCCCCATGGGAAAGCATTATTTAATGCTTTCCTATGGGGATTCCGGCGACGCTGGAGGTACTCATGCATAGCGTGAGGACATCCAGCATTGTTTAAAACACTTTTAGTGATAGACAGCCACTTTTAGACAACACTTTTCTGATAGACAGCCGCTAGAGGAGGACTTAACCCTGCAAGGTAATTATTGCAGTTTATAAAAACTGCAAAAAAATCTCTGCTGCCGACCCATGCAGGGCTCTCTCTCTCCTCCAGGTGCAAACTGTGTTTTTCTCTTGCGAGCTCTGGTATTTACAGTTAGTATGAGAGCATTGATGTTGTAACCCATGGTAACAATCTGACACTAGATGTAAGTGCAGAAGCTTGCAAGAAATTAACACGGTCTGCACCTGGCCATGGTGCAGCCCAGATATGCAGCCTGCTGGACCACCAGGTATTGGCATGTCCCTTTTCCTTGCAAGGTGATAAGACGGGGAATAATGTTTTGTTTTTAATATTAAATAAAAAATAGTAACTCAATAAAAAAAGCACACACTATGCCCCTAATTGTGGTCTATGCTGGTGATGGCTATGTTATGGCTTTGTTTCCTATTATGCCCAGCTAGGCTGAAGGAACATGGCTGCACATTGTGGTCAAATATACACGCACACAAGTAAAACAATTATCCACACCGAATAAAGTGGGATATTCTGAAATTAAACGTTTTATATATCTGACAGCAAGACAGCATGATCCAATCACATGCAAGCAGAATGATTCTAAGAACCAGATTGTGAAAATGACATAGAAAGTCCTACAATCGTAATTTTATCACAAGACATAGAAACATGGAATGTGATGAGCAGCAGAAATTAATGCTGTAATTCTCAAATTTGCAGATTATCTCAATTAATTTAATACTAATATAACTTGTATAGAATATAAAAAATAATACATATGTAGAGACAGAAGTATTTTTACACACTTTAAACAAAAGGTTTCCAAGCAGTGAGCTGACTCAGCAGACCCATAATGACATTCATATATACTGGTTTATACTAGTACCATTCTAGCACATACAAACAGTCTGCACACGGTCTAAACAGAAGGCGAGTCTGTGCACTGAGTGAGTCTGTGCAAACACAAATACGTGGAAAAAGAATTACACAATTTCTTCTATTAGAAATTACATAATACTACTTATATGATATAAATTATATGTAGACCAGTTTTGTGCACTATAATCACACAATTTGTTGGTATTACTTAACTAAATAATAAATGACCTTTTCCAAAGAGTTATTTTAGTCATTACCTTTCTATGCCCTATCTGAATAAGATTAGTTTAGCGAAAATCCTGACAAGCATGGATACATTCTTAAAGGGACACTATAGTCAGCAGAACAACTACAGCTTAAAGGGACACTATAGTTACCAAAACAACTTTAGCTTAAAGGGACTCTCCAGTGCCAGGAAAGCAAATCCGTTTCCTGGCACTGCAGAATCCTGCAGTGCCACCCTCCCTCCCACCCACCCATCCCATGTTGCTGAAGGGGTTAAATCCCCTTCAGTGACTTAGCTGAATCCAGCGTCGATGTCCACGCTCCTCCCCTGCCGATGTCAGCCAGTGGGGGAGACCTTATGCGCATGCGCAGCAATGGCCGCGCGCGTGCATTAGACCTCCCCATGGGAAAGCATTATTTAATGCTTTCCTATGGGGATTCCGGCGACGCTGGAGGTACTCATGCATAGCGTGAGGACATCCAGCATTGTTTAAAACACTTTTAGTGATAGACAGCCACTTTTAGACAACACTTTTCTGATAGACAGCCGCTAGAGGAGGACTTAACCCTGCAAGGTAATTATTGCAGTTTATAAAAACTGCAAAAAAATCTCTGCTGCCGACCCATGCAGGGCTCTCTCTCTCCTCCAGGTGCAAACTGTTTTTCTCTTGCGAGCTCTGGTATTTACAGTTAGTATGAGAGCATTGATGTTGTAACCCATGGTAACAATCTGACACTAGATGTAAGTGCAGAAGCTTGCAAGAAATTAACACGGTCTGCACCTGGCCATGGTGCAGCCCAGATATGCAGCCTGCTGGACCACCAGGTATTGGCATGTCCCTTTTCCTTGCAAGGTGATAAGACGGGGAATAATGTTTTGTTTTTAATATTAAATAAAAAAATAGTAACTCAATAAAAAAGCACACACTATGCCCCTAATTGTGGTCTATGCTGGTGATGGCTATGTTATGGCTATGCTTCCTATTATGCCCAGCTAGCCTGAAGGAACATATATACACGCACACAAGTAAAACAATTATCCACACCAAATAAAGTGTTGGGATATTCTGAAATTAAACGTTTTATATATCTGACAGCAAGACAGCATGATCCAATCACATGCAAGCAGAATGATTCTAAGAACCAGATTGTGAAAATGACATAGAAAGTCCTACAATCGTAATTTTATCACATGACAGGAGGCTTCGTATTTTGCATGATCTTTCTTTACTAACTCCATAGCAGCAAAGAAAAGAGTGACATAACTGAGAACCAATCACAATGCAGTATAGAGTATAAGAGGTGTAACGTATGACATCATTTCCTCTTTCTTTGCTGCTCCATCACAAGATAAGTACAGATTTGGTTTTCCTCTCTGTCCTTACACTATTTGTCATCTATATCTAAGAACTATTGTCTAAATATTTCTATTACTATTACATTTATTCATTATGTTATTTTAAGTGCTTCTGTATTGTTACCTTTGGGGGCTCTTCCCCCCCACCCCTCTGGCTCTGGGACCTTTTCCACTGCTTTTATTTGGCTTACCCCTTTCAGGGAGTCTTAACGGCATTTTCGCCGTTTTCACTTATACTTCCTAGTGTCAGTTAAATTCGCGGGTTCTTTCCCGCCTTATCGTCATTCGCACGTTTTTTCGCGAACGGCACTTCTGTTCGCATAGACTTGTTCCCTTTGACGAACGCCTAGCGTTCGGCAATTCCCGCGAACGTCTCATATTAGGCGCTTGCATTCGTGCGTATTAGCCGAACGCTTCCGTTCGGCTGATTCGTACGCACGAACGCCCGCCGTTCGGGTAATTTTTGCCGCTCAAACATCTAGGGGAGGTACTAAAACCTCCCATTTCCTACTACTTTCAGTCCGGCGGCCATTTTAAACGGCTACTACTATCCTGCTTACTACTCCAGCCTATTATTACTGCCAGAATACTCTGGAATACTCTTTGAACTCTGCAGCCTTATCAGCTCACTGTGGGACCAGTATCAGGTTAGTGCTTTGCACTTGGGGTCGGTTTCAGCCAGTGGGAATACCCTTATTCTGGCAGGGGTGAGCCCCCTTTTATGTGCTGCTGAAAGGACCTGTTTATGCAGGATTCCAAATTCCTGGGTGAGCCCCAGTGACAGCCCTCGCTTGACCTACCAGTCGCATAGCGCTTTCAGGTTAACCACTACCTATTCTACACCACCCCCTGGTCCCCAGGCCTCCCCATTTTGTGCCACAAGTACCACAAGTGCCCTCACGCATATTCACCGGGTGAGCCCCGGGTGTGATTAACAACATGGAAGAATCCCAAAATCCCTCAGATCTCCAGGCCATGATTGCAGCAGCGGTTGCTGCATCCATGGAAAAAGCTTTGGCTAAGTCGTTCCAATTGGAACAGGATGCATCTAAGCCCATTCCCAAACGGGCTCATTATGGGGCGGATTCGGAAGACTCCGATTCCTCCAGGGAACGCTCCCACCCCCCTAAGCGCCATTGGAAAGGCGAGGCTATGGGACCACGTAAATCCAAAGGAAAGGCCCCGGCTAAACGCAGACGAGACACAAGCAAATCATCCCCAAAACCCGCTCAGGTTTCCTCTGGGGAAGAGGACGCAGGTCCATCACACGCGTTAGCCGTGGTTGACGAATGGCAGGCGGCAGCCTCCGACCAGGAGGAATCCGACTACTCCGCTGCCAAATCGGACCCTTACTTTATAGGGGAACAGACCCTGGGTGAGCCCCAGGACTCCGGGACCACATCCCTAGACACCCCACAAGAGGGTTCAGAAATATTTTTGGAAAACTCTGGCCTCCGAATGTTCGATCCTAGGAACATTCGCCATCCCCGTTCGGAAGAATGGACACCACCCGAACACTTGACCAGATTCATGCACTTCTGGCTCCGGAAGTCTCTGGACAAAGAAGTGAGAAAGCGTATGAGATCTGAATGTCCTCGCCCGAGCCTACCAGATAAGGTAGCACACACCCCCGAATTCGACCCGCTCATGACCACATTCATGTCCCGCGGGGGTCGGGACCCACGCAAGGGTGTGGAACGTGGTTTCAAGGGAGCTCAGGACAAACTATTAGATGCCATCGGGCCTTTGGCGAGGATCATGGATATGGCAGATGATGCCTATGAAAGGGCTGATGACTTCTCCCCAGATATGGTGCGTGAGTGGGCACGAGATACCCGAGAGTGGGCACAAAGGTGCTTCTGTTTCCTCGGGAACACTAATGTGGCCCTCTCTTCGGAGAGGCGCCGAGCAGCACTTTTCAGAATCGATGACAAGCTTGTCGAACTGGGGGATAAAGAATTAGGCCCTTTGGCACAGGGCAAATTGTTTGGCGAGGCCTTCCTTACTGAGCTTAATAAGAGGGTCAACATATTCACTTCCCTCAATAAGGCACAAACATCAATGCGGAAAGTGTTCCGCGGCCACAACACCTGTGGTGTTTTTGGGAGGGCTGATCGGCAGAGGGGCCGTGCCACCAGCCGCTTCTGGCCATCCGGCCCCCGCACAACCAGGTCGCAACCATTCTACACAGATCCATCTGCACGCCATCGATTCCATCAGTTCAGGGGATCGGAACGTGGCCGTGGCAGCCGAGGACGCTCCCGAGCGATATTCTCCAACGGTAAGTTACCATTCTATACTACCTCTAACCCCTTGCCATATCGCAGGTTGTGTTTCTCTTTTTTTTCCAGAATTGGGCAGACCTCTCCTCCGACACATGGATACTTCGGACGGTGCGGGGCTATCAAATAGAGTTCGAGACGAGGCCACTCCAACAGGCACCACCTCGCCCGATTCAGTTTTCATGGGCAGACGCTTCTTTGATAGACATGGAACTTCAGGACTTACACTCCAAGGGTGCCATCCAACCAGCTCCGGACTCAACCGGGTTCTACAGCAATATCTTCCTAGTCAGGAAGAAAACTGGGGAATTCCGTCCCGTCATCAACCTCAAGGAGCTCAATTCCTATGTGGTGTACCGCCACTTCAAAATGGAGGGTATCCATCTTCTCCGGGACCTACTGCAAGACAACGATTGGTTCACGCGTCTAGACCTAAAGGACGCATACCTTACCATACCGGTGCACGAAAGGAGCCGCTCATACCTCCGCTTCTACTGGCACGGGACACCTTGGCAATTCACCTGTCTCCCGTTCGGCCTCAGTTCGGCCCCATGGTGTTTCACCAAAATGATGAAGCCGGTAATGGCGAGACTAAGGGCCAAAGGCATAAGATGCATCGTCTACCTCGACGACATCTTGATATTCGACGAGGATGCAAGGACCCTAAAGAGACATACAGACTACGTCGTACACCTCCTCGACTCACTGGGTTTCGTTATCAACGGCCCCAAGTCATCACTGACTCCTGCTCAGTCGATCGAATTCCTTGGGTTCGAGATAGACTCAATATCGTGCACGTTACGCCTCCCGGCAGAGAAATTCGGAAGGTACTTTGACTGACATCCATACCTTTACGTCTACTAGCACGAATCGTGGGCCTTCTCTCGTCATCCATCCAGGCCATCTTTCCTGGACCCCTGCATTACAGAGCCATGCAACGCCTCAAGACAAAGTTCCTTCGCAAAGACATACGACCAGCCGGTCCCCATGTCGGACGAGGTTCGGGAGGAACTGCACTGGTGGCTGAACTGCATGCAGGCTTGGAATGGCCGGGCGATATTCGGAAACCAACCAGACTTCATATTGGAGTCAGACGCCAGCCGCTCAGGTTGGGGAGCAACAGACGGCACCTCTTCCACGGGGGGAGTGTGGACTCCCCAAGAACTTTCGATGCAAATCAACTGTCTGGAGCTCCTGGCGGGATCGTTCGCCATTCGCAGTCTGGCAAAAGAACCAACTGCTGCATCCTTCTCCGGATGGACAACGTCTCGGCGGTAAGATACATTAGTAGAACTCATGAAGGAAATCTTCGATTATTGTCTGCCTCGCAACATCACGCTATTAGCGGAACACTTACCAGGAGAGACCAACACGACAGCAGATTGGTACTCACGCCACTGGAGGGACGCCAGCGACTGGCAACTAGACCCTCACGTTTTCACGATGCTAGATGCACAGAGGGGCCCCTTCTCCCTGGACTTATTCGCCTCCCGCAACAACCGTCAGACGAAGGACTTCTTCAGTTGGCTCCCAGATCCGGAGAGTCTAGCAACCGACGCGTTTCTGCAACAATGGCCACAACACGGGGCTTACGCCTTCCCTCCATTCTCAATGATTACGAGGGTTCTCCACCGAATCCGCAGGCAGAGGGTGATACTGACCCTCATCACACCTCTATGGCAAAGCCAACCATGGTTCCCGGATCTTCTGGAACTATCGAACAAGGATCCCCTCCTCCGACCAGATACTCCATCCATTCTCAGGAACCCGATGGGACTACCCCATCCGCTGGTCCAGGAGGGCCGACTGCCCCTGGTGGCTTGGACTCTTTCAGGGGTTCCTGGCGAACCAAGGATTTATCGCAGGAAACTAGAGAGCTCCTATGGGACTCATGGGCGCCAGGAACAAGGAGGTGCTACTTATCAGCATGGCACTGCTGGACTACTTGGTGTCTGGGACGGGATCTCAATCCCTTTACGGCACCTATTCCCTCCATCATGAATTTCCTCACCTCTCTGTTCACAACCGGGAAGTCATACCGGTCCATTAACATGATACGTTCAGCGGCTCATACGCCGACTCAAGGGACACCAGTGGGCCAGAACCCACTCATCTGTAGACTCCTCCGTGGCATGCGCCTTCGGCGCCCCCCGGAACCCAAATACTCGAGACTCTGGGACGTTGGCATAGTCTTACAGTTTTTACGGGACTGGCCCCTAATGAGAACTTATCACTCCGCCAGCTTACGGCAAAGTTCACCTTCCTACTCTGCCTAGTTTCCTTTCGTCGGGTGTCCGATGTACGCGCTTTCGATGCCGACGCATTTACCTTCTGCCCAGCGGGAGTAACCTTCCAGATCTCTAGACGCACGAAATCTGACTCTTCCTCTGTTTTTTACCCCTTTTTTCCCTCAGACCCACAACTCTGTGTGGTCTCTACTCTTCGTCGATACGTGGAAGCCACCGCGACGTTGCGGCCTACTTCCAATCGCCAACTTCTCATCTCTTACGTCCGCCCCTACGCTCCAGTCTCGGTTACTACGTTGGCCAGATGGGTTAGATGGCTATTAGCCCTCGCCGGGATAGACCAGGCTTTTGGTGCACACTCAGTCCGAGGGGCCGCGGCCTCTTCTGCCTACGCGGCGGGGGCCTCCCTTCCAGATATTTTACGAGCGGCGGACTGGACCAGAGAATCCACCTTTAGGACGTTCTATTTCCGTCCTCCATCTAATCCAGCTTTTGCTCTACTTACTCAGCGTTGAAATTGCAAAATACGAAGCCTCCTGTCATGTGATAAAATTGAAGATTATGCTAGCTTCAGTGTACAGATAATCTTAATTTTAATAATGACAGGAGGCGAGTATTTTCCCACCCTGCTCTCTTTCGCTCTTCCCCACCTCTGCCTTCATGCATATTTCTATCTCTTTATTCACATGTTATTTGTGCTAAATGCCTAAGTTGTTTTCTTACAATTAATACAGATATTTCATATGGGTGGGATGGCTTAGGTAGCATCAATAGATGGGAGGAATGTATTCGCTCTATTGCAGTATGATGGTTACTTAATCATAAGGGATAGACATCTCGTTGTTTTACACAACCATCTCCGGAATCTAATACCCTTTTACATTCTCGTTTCAGTTTAACCAGATGAATCAGGACACTGAAGACTTCCTTCAAGATATCATCATCGTCTTGTCATGGAAGATCGTCACTTGACATCAAGAACTCTTCCCTGTCAAGAATTCTTCATACGTTTATGTTCTATTTTCATGTTATACGTTATCTTTATTGTTTCTGCATTGTGATCTTGTGATGTCGCATGCTTTAAAGAGGAAATGATGTCATACGTTACACCTCTTATACTCTATACTGCATTGTGATTGGTTCTCAGTTATGTCACTCTTTTCTTTGCTGCTATGGAGTTAGTAAAGAAAGATCATGCAAAATACTCGCCTCCTGTCATTATTAAAATTAAGATTATCTGTACACTGAAGCTAGCATAATCTTCAATTTTTCACAAGACATAGAAACATGGAATGTGATGAGCAGCAGAGATTAATGCTGTAATTCTCAAATTTGCAGATTATCTCAATTAATTTAATACTAATATAACTTGTATAGAATATAAAAAATAATACATATGTAGAGACAGAAGTATTTTTACACACTTTAAACAAAAGGTTTCCAAGCAGTGAGCTGACTCAGCAGACCCATAATGACATTCATATATACTGGTTTATACTAGTACCATTCTAGCACATACAAACAGTCTGCACACGGTCTAAACAGAAGGCGAGTCTGTGCACTGAGTGAGTCTGTGCAAACACAAATACGTGGAAAAAGATTTACACAATTTCTTCTATTAGAAATTACATAATACTACTTATATGATATAAATTATATGTAGACCAGTTTTGTGCACTATAATCACACAATTTGTTGGTATTACTTAACTAAATAATAAATGACCTTTTCCAAAGAGTTATTTTAGTCATTACCTTTCTATGCCCTATCTGAATAAGATTAGTTTAGCGAAAATCCTGACAAGCATGGATACATTCTTAAAGGGACACTATAGTCAGCAGAACAACTACAGCTTAAAGGGACACTATAGTTACCAAAACAACTTTAGCTTAAAGGGACTCTCCAGTGCCAGGAAAGCAAATCCGTTTCCTGGCACTGCAGAATCCTGCAGTGCCACCCTCCCTCCCACCCACCCATCGCATGTTGCTGAAGGGGTTAAATCCCCTTCAGTGACTTAGCTGAATCCAGCGTCGATGTCCACGCTCCTCCCCTGCCGATGTCAGCCAGTGGGGGAGACCTTATGCGCATGCGAGGCAATGGCCGCGCGTGTGCATTAGACCTCCCCATGGGAAAGCATTATTTAATGCTTTCCTATGGGGATTCCGGCGACGCTGGAGGTACTCATGCATAGCGTGAGGACATCCAGCATTGTTTAAAACACTTTTAGTGATAGACAGCCACTTTTAGACAACACTTTTCTGATAGACAGCCGCTAGAGGAGGACTTAACCCTGCAAGGTAATTATTGCAGTTTATAAAAACTGCAATAATTACACTTGCAGGTTCAAGGGTGATGGGAGTTGGCACCCAGATCACTTCAATGGGCAGAAGTGGTCTGGGTGCCTGGAGTGTCCCTTTAATGAAGCAGTTTTGGTGTATAGATCATGCCCCTGCAGTCTCACTGCTCAATTCCCTGCCATTCAGGAGTTAAATCACTTAATCACTTAAATCACCTACCAGTGGCGGATCCAGAGCCTGATCTCGGGAGGGGCACTTGTAGATTATTTAAATAAATAATCCAGGCACAATAACCACTACAGCTCAGTGTAGTAGTTATGGTGTCAGTAGTGCCAGGATTCCACCCCAGAGTAAGTAGTCATACCGTTTAAGAACAGTTTGACAACTTACCTGGGGTCTGCTGGGATATAGGGTATAGGAGCAGTGGTGTGTGTTAAGGGTGAAGTGTGTGAGTGCAGCAGTGTATGTCAGGGACAGTGTTTGTGGGGCAGTGTGTGTATGGGGACAGTGTTTGTGGGGCAGTGTGTGTGTATGGGGGCAGTGTGTGTATGGGGACAGTGTTTGTGGGGCATTGTGTATGGGGGGCAGTGTGTGTATAGGGACAGTGTTTGTTGGGCAGTGTGTGTATGGGGACAGTGTTTGTGGGGCAGAGTGTGTATGGGGACAGTGTTTGTGGGGCAGTGTGTGTATGGGGGGCAATGTGTGTTTGTGGGGCAGTGTGTTTTATGTCTAAGAGGCACAGTGTGTGTGTAATAGAGCAGTGTGTGTAATAGGGGTGCAGTGTGTGTGTATAGAGGCAGTGTGTGTAATGGGGGAGCAGTGTGTGTGTATGGAGGGAGGTGTGTGTGTAATGGGGCAGTGTGTGTGTGTAATGGGGGGCAGTGTGTGTAATGGGGGCAGTGTGTGTAATAGAGGGGTGCAGTGTGTGTGTATGGGGCAGTGTGTATATGGGGACAGTGTTTGTGGGGCAGTGTGTGTGTAATGGGGGGGCAGTGTGTGTATGGGGGCAGTGTGTGTATGGGGGTGCAGTGTGTGTATGGGGGGGCAGTGTGTGTAATGGGGGGGCAGTGTGTGTAATGGGGGAGCAGTGTGTGTAATGGGGGGCAGTGTGTGTGTATGGGGGCAGTGTGTGTGTAATGGGGGCTGTGTGTGTATGGGGGGCAGTGTGTGTATGGGGTGCAGTGTGTGTATGGGGGGCAGTGTGTGTAATGGGGGCAGTGTGTGTATGGGGGGGGAAGGAGGCTTTTAAATAATAATTTTTTTTTATTTTATAAAATAAATATTCTATGTCCCCCCTCCCTTCTTACCTTTATTTAGGAGGAGGGGGGACATTTCCCTGGTGGTCCCAGTGGTGATTCCCTGGTGGTCAGGTGGTCAGAGTGAACTCTAGCCCGCGCTCCCGGGCTAGAGTTCACTCTCGCAAGATTTGGAGCATGCCGTGGTAACCGCGGCAACGCTCCAAATCTCGAGCGAGGAGGACCCGGAGGAGCTGCAGACTCCCTCCCTCCGCCGCCGGCTGTCAGCACGGTGCCTGCGGACCGGGGAGGGAGATCTCTGATCTTCCTCCCCGGTCTGCAGGCACATGAGTCCTACCTCCCTGCATGTGAATTACAGTCTTCCTAAACACTTCCTGTAAAGAGTCATCTAATGTTTACACTTCCTTGCCAATTCTGTTTAATTTATAATTTATTACCTCCTGCTCTGTTAATAGCTTCCTATATGTAATTAAAGTTCAATTTACAGAGCAGGAGATAAAAACTTTCAAACTAAGTTACATCTGTTTGAAAATAAAACCATGGGAGAGGTGTGGTTAGGGCTGCTTGGACAGAAACAAAAGTCATTTAACTCCTAAATGGCAGAAAATTGAAAACTGCTTCATTAAACTAAGGTTGTTTTGGTGACTATAGTGTGCCTTTAATGTAGTGCTTCTGATGTCTACAACCTGTCCCTGCAGGCATTTTAATTCCAGTGCCAGGAAAACATTAGTTTTCCTGGCACTGCAGGACCCTACAGTGCCCATCTCCCTCCCACCCCCATCCCAAGTTGCTGAATGGGTTAAAACCCCTTCAGTGACTTACCTGAATCCAGCACCGATGTCTCTCGGTGCTGGGTCAGGCTCCGCCTGCTCTCCTCCCTCGCCGACATCAGCTTTAAGATTAAAGGCCCCTTTAAAATCACTGACATGATATGTAGAATCGACATAATAAAAGAATCACTATCTATCAAACTTAAAGGTGCACATATTTGTGTATGTGTATGTGTATAAGACCCCACTATGAGGTTCCATTACAGATTTCAATGAGGTAGCCTGTATCACATGTGTATCCACCTTAAATAGACCCTCTCATTAAAGTGGTCTGGGTGCAGTGTCCCAGGTCCCTTAATGTTGCAGAGGTACCAGGAGCAGAGGCAGTGCCTGACCCAGCACTGAGGTTCATCGGCACTGGAATCAGGTAAGTGAGAGAAGTTTTTTTTAACCACCTCTCCACCAAAGGTGGAGGTGGGGGGGAGGGAGGGTGGCTCTATAGGGAGCTATACTGCATTTTCCTGGCATTATAGTTTCCCTTTATATATAATTCTGCATTATGGTTTTCACATTGAGCAGTGGTTTTCTTTGCATCAGTTCATGGTTAAAACTGTTGGTGTAAGCACAAGTAATGAGTTGGCTCCACTAATAAAAACTGACATACTTTTGTATTGTAACATCTATAAGAACACTAACAGTAGCAGAAAGCAGGCAGTGCACATGGTAACAACAAACAAGGGTACGGGGTGTGCAGATAAACCTGTACAAAAACAAATACATTAAAATGAAAAAATAAAATAAAAAAAAAGGGCAAGGATTCCATAACTCCCAAGAATACTCACTTCAAATGGGAGGCAGCAAGGCATGCAAGGAATAAGAAGAAATGTGGCAGATATCAGTTACAATAGTTGTTTTTATCAAGAATTCACAACATATCACCCAGTATTTAACAGATGACGTGTGAGGGATTCCTCACTTTGCATATAGTTCTACCGATTAATTTACACTGTGCTTTACACAGCAGATGTATGCTGTAGATAGGGCAGACTGGTAACTAAGCCCGGAGGGGCAAGACGATTCATTGAATGGTCCAAAAGATAGATATCATGTATCACATTCTATAATAAAGTCAGTGTAAATGAATCTGTCCAACACAAATATTTGGAAAAATTAACAGTGTAAAAAAAGTTATAATAATCATTATTTCATCATATTATATTTAATGAATTAAGGGTATATGGAAAACATGACTTGCAGTGAAATATAGTGTTAACAGAACAAAATGATCCATTAGTTAACATATTTGTACAATTAAAACTTTTCAAATGATTAATCTACAAAAATTCCCACAGACTCTAATGATGACTTCTGTAGATATATAATTTGAAAAGTTTTTGTAACAGATTGTGATAATTTGAAAAGCTAATCCAAAAGAAGCATATTGAGGCCTTAGTAAGGTTTAACAAATAAATCAAATCTTTTACAATATAGCAATATATCCTTAAAGGGGTGAATATTATTTTTAAAGTTTGATATGTTTCCTTCTATGGTTAGATTCACCCTTGTTTAACCGATTTCCCGACGACGGACATACTAGGTACATCCGACAAAAATGGTCCTTAAGGACCTCGGACATACCTAGCATGTCCGCGGCATTCCGAATTACTTACGCAATCACCACCATTCGCCCACCGGCGATCAGTGTTCCTCTCGTTCAGGGGGGACTGTCTGACAGTAAATTAGGCCCCCGCGGGCCATGGTATCACTCTAACAGAGCGGTCACATGGCCGTAATAGGCGTCCAGGCATCTGCCTGCAGGGGGACTGCCTGAACTGACAGGTAGTCTCCCTGTATCTGTTAAATTAAAAAATAAAAATATTAGTAATTAAAAAAATAAATAAATTAACATGTATATTTTGTCATACTAAGTGTATTTTTATATTAATATATACATATATTAATATAAAAATACACGTATAATTAAATGACACATATATAATAACTATATATATTATAAAAATAAATAATTACAAATAAATAAAAATGTAAATAAATAAATTCTATATATATATATATATATATATATATATATATATTTATATATATGTAATTTTATTCTAACAGTATTTATATCGAAATACACTTGGAATGAAATTATATATATATATATATATATAAAATCTATGTATATATAAAAAAATTAAAACAATTCGAAATATATATATGTCCATATACATAATTACATAAATAATTTAATAAATATACATGTAGACTTCAAATGTATAAATATGTATATATATTTAAATTCTACATGCATATTTATGTTAAAAAAATCAATAATTTTATTGATTGCAATTTGAGGGATCTGCCTGACAACCCAGGCCGAAAGTCCAGAGAATTTAATTTACTAGCAATATATTTAACCCTGTGACTTTCTGTTTTACTCGGGTGACTTCGCTGTGACACAAATATTTGTGTTTCAAAACAGTAAAACATATCACAGCTATGACATGGTCTGTGAAAGTGACTTTTTTTTGCGTTTTTCACACACAAATGGCACTTTCCCTGATGATATCATTGTTGTGATACATTTTACTGTTTTTAAACACTAATATTTGTATTCAGCGAAGTCTCCAGAGTATAACAGAACCCCCTATGTACAGATTTCATAGTGTTTTTGAAAGTTACAGGGTAAAATTTATAGCTTGATTTTCCATTTTTTCCCATTGAAATTTGACAGATTGGTTATGTCGCCTTTGAGAAGGTATGGTAGCCCAGGAATGAGAATTACTCCCATGATGGCATACCATTTGCAAAAGAAGACAACCCAAGGTATTGCAAATGGGGTATGTTCAGTCTTTTTTAGTAGCCACTTAGTCATAAACACTGGCCAAAGTTAGCGTTCATAATTGATTTTTGCATTTTTAACACACAAACAAATATAAATGCTAACTTTGGTCAGTGTTTGTGACTAAGTGGCTACTAAAAAAGAATGGATATACCCCATACTGAATACACTGGGTTGTCTACTTTAAAAAAATATGTACATGTCAGGTGTGATTCAGAGATTTATGACAGATAACAGTGTTGACATTGGGTATTTCTAAACTCAGGACAAAAAAAAAAAGAAACCATTAAACCTACCTACCTACTCTGCAGCCTTTCTTCCCATTGTGAGATCATCAAGTATGATGCTCACTGATCCCGTCTGCTGCTTCTCACAGAGAAGCATTATGGACTTGCGGTGCATGCTTGGCAATCGCCGCTCTCTGCCAACCCATTGCTTCTCTGTGACACTGAACTTGAAGCCATTCGAAACGCCAAAAAGAAAGTGCCTTTTGTGACTGCCTGTCGGCCAGACGCTATATATCTTTTTCATGCAAAATATAAACATTGCCATTTCTCATTTTCTCACTGACCATGAGTGACTTTGGTGCTTAGATCAGTCCTTGTTATGCATTTTTCTCTTTCTGTACGTGAATGAGTTACTGTGACCCATCTAGCTATTTTCCCCTACAAAGATCGAATTCTCTAGTATCCTGGGTAATCCACTTTCTTTCTGTGGTGGCTCTGACTTCTTATCATACCTTTGATTACTTTTTCAAGCTGCTGTTTGTTTTGGTCCTGAACTGAACCCCTGTTTGTTTATCTAATGATTATGTGTGTATTTCTACTAATGTACTAGTCAATGATTCTTTACTAGCTGGCCTGGTTACATTTTAAGCTAAAACAGCTTGACTGATTGATGGACATGGCCTATTCTATTTACCTGTTAATAAGTGGCTTAAAGATAACCCAACTATTGATATCTTTATTGTCATAGTGCCACAGAGAGTTAAAAAGGACACACTGGTATCTGTATTGAGGAGTGGCACTCTCGAAGGATTGTGGCAGTTGTGGGTTTGTTTGTGGTCGTAGAGTCTGCTTTGGATGAAGATCTAGGTTTGATGCAGGGTGTAGGGTTTATGGAATTAAGTGTTGTTTATCAGAAGCAATCTTAAGAATGCACATGGAGATTGGTAATGAGGCATTTAGTATCTCTTGATCTGGTGGGCTGGTATAGGGGAAGAAACGTGTAAAGTGGTAGTAAGATTGGCAGAATAGATACAGCAGTGGAAGATGAACAGTGTATGCAAAGTTTGTGTGCGTGGTGTGGACATTAGGTGGATGATGTATCTATTATATGATGGGCATAAATTGTACATGAAGACAGAAGGGGATGTAATGGCCATAATGGGAGAAAAATGTGGGTTTTAACAATGTAATAGCATGTGAAGGTAGAGAGCAGCAAAGCTGTTAATCCTTTAAATCTGATTTCCAAGTGCTGCTTAAATGATCATTATCTGTTAGAAACATGCATTTTTGTTAGCTACTAATTGTACATTAATTATTTGTCTAATTTGCAGGCTCTATCACAGTAGATCAGGGACTTGTGGAATAAAGTGTTCTAATCAGAGACATTTGTTATTCTCATGAAGCAGAACAAGATGTATTTATTAGCATTCCCAGGTTTATGAAAAATTTGCATTTCTGATTTGAAATATTTTTTTTTCTAATTATGTTGTTTTTTTAGATTAACTAGTAGTTTTCACTGACTAGCATGAGCAAATAGATAAGATGTTTTTCATATACTATTTCACACGTGGACATGGCTATTGAATGCAATACAGAAATTAACGTAATTCTGGAGAAACCTCCAAATTTCGAACTTAATTAATCTGAATAATTCAGCATTATGTCTAAATATTGATATAGAGCACAAATTCAATCACATTAAAAATAAATCGAAAGCTAAAACTGTTGTTTCAAACGTAAATGATCATTGCTCACAAGCGAATGTTAAACTCTATAAACATATGTAACCTATTTATTGAGGTTGGCCTGTAATGTATACGAAATGTCATGGAATAAATAAATAAATAAATAAATAAAATAAATAAATCGAAAGCTGTTCTGTTGCATGTTCTCTTCCATAGAGGGAAAAGTAAATAAGTGTCAACAGTGGAGATTTATGAAAGTGTCGCTAACAGAAAAATACAGAAAAATTGTAAAGTAAGGGCAGTTGTCATAGGAAGCCAAAAATTAGCAGCGATATTCCTTTACAAAAACACTCAAAGTCACTAGTGTGCAGTGTAGTGGTTATGGTAGCAAGAGTGCCCTGGCACCCCCCAATATAGGTAGTCAGACCATTTGCTTAAGCTTTGACAACTTACCTCGGACCAACTGTGTGCTGGTCACTTCCTCTATGAGACTCGGAGGCTCTCTACTCTGACCAAATCCTGGTGGAGCAAGGATTAGCTAATTGGCTGAGAGACAATCAGCTGACACTCCATGCAGGCACTTCTGTCTCTCCATAGACATATTGACTGGCTTCTGACCAGTACCCAGGTAAGAAGTCACACTGTAAGTAATTTGGTGTAACTACATTGTGAGGTGCTAGGTCACTCTTGGCAGCAGTGGGTATGGTGATTGGACTGTTCCTTTAATTTCCACATTGATTTCTCCTCTTTTAGAGCTATGCATTAAGTTACTATTGGCAACATTTTCATTAATCTCCCTTGATGTATCCAGCAATCTATGCCACCGAAAATGCTACATTCTACCGGTTGATTAATTATTCTTCAAATGTAGATTCTTAAATCGAGAAGAAGATTGTTCATGATATGTCCACTCACCTGGGTCGGGGGCCACACACTCACATCTGTATAAGGTAACATAATCAGGTTTGAAGTCAGAATTGATTGGATAGTATTTGAAAGCTCCAATCATTTTTTTGATAGCATCATAAATGAAAATGAAGCTTATAAGCGTTGAGAAACCTTCTTCTGTGAAACGCGTAATGTACTTAATGATGAAGCTGGCATCAGTAGCAACTAGAATAAGGCACTGCAGGGCTGAGTGGAGACCGATCCACAGCCGAAACTCCATGTAGTCTATATCATTACCTCTGCAAGCAAATTTTGGGTAATATTAGCAAATATCAAACAGACACTCATCATCGTGAAAGGAAGGCAGACAGTACTTTAATATTAAGGTTTACAACATCAATTTATGTCTTTGCCCTTAGAGGACTGTTTAATAATTTATACACTCCTATGTTCATTGTGCGTGTTTTTAGGATAACTATTGCAGAAACATGTAATACCAAAAACAAAGTGAAGAAGGTACTGAAAATATTATTAAACCCAATAAAATACTAAAATTCCAATAAGCAGCACCTTATAAAGTGCATAAGCTTAAATATAGACTTAAAAGCAAATACCGTAAAAAAAGGTGCGCCGTGTCTTTAAATTGCAATTTTTAGTGATTGTGACAACCACAATACAAAATATGAAATTTATATAACGAAGTGCTTTATAACAAAAGTGCACTGTGTAAGCAATATTTTTGCAATAAAGTTCTCAATAACTGTGAAATGTGTACAAATATAGATATATGCAAAGTGATAACAAATGTGCCCACTAGACACTAATGGTAAATGGTGTGTCCATTCAAATTATATAAAATAAAGATATAATAATAATATAATAATTTCATATCTCGCAAATAGTTTGTATTTTAGTGGTTAGGAACATAAAAAAATTGTGATTTAAAGACACAGCGCACCTTTTTATGATATTGCAGACACATGGTTTAACCACCTGATCAAATGCACATCTTATGGAGTGGGAGAAAAGTGAAGACATAATTAAACCATGCTATCGACACATCCTACAAATAATTATAGTAATGTGCGACACATATATGGATCCTGCTTTAACGATAACTGGAAATATATATATATTGGCGTACTAAAATGCTCCACATTCTCTCAATATTGCACCTGGGTATCTATTATTCACCACATTTAATAAAAATCCTTGGATAAGTGAAGGTGGTTTAATTTCTGATAATTACAACACTTATGAATAATGTATTCAATAAATATAAATATATTTAAATTCATTAAGCTTTAGAGAGGAACTTATTTTGCACCTAGCAAAGCCCATGGTGTCCTCTATTTGAAGAGCACATTCTGGGTTTTCATTTTTGTCTGAGGTTAGGTCATCATTGCTTTCATATGACATGATCATGTGTTGGAAGGACCACACCAGAGCAATGCTGGGTTTCCCTGAATTAAGCAACTACCACATTTACATATATCCAGGCGTTACATGTGACTTACGAGTTTATTTTGCTGAGCCCAGGGGCATTCTGACAGATATCTTGATGATATCACTAACTATGATACACTAACAGAGAGGTGGGATATGTCATGACACATCCCACCTCTCTATGTGATCTCTTCTATAGCCGTAACCAGCATGTTGCCGATGCTCTCTGACATCTCAATGAAAGCATAGCCAGGAATAAGAACATGCTGTACAACCAGGTGTTCATTGAGATCCTACCAGACTACCTAATGAATAGAGTGTACATTAAATTTCTATTCCCCAGCACCTCTTCCTGACAGTTATTTGGGGGACCAGCCACTTAGTGGTCTGGCAGAGCCTACTACTAATCTTTGTTTTTATAATAGGCAGCTGCTTTTAGAAGAAGCCAATTGTTTTAAAATAAAAATACAAAATAAAAACACTAATGTCTCCCAGTCCCATTCTTCAATTTTAGAGATCAGAGGATAAAGAGCCCCACATCCACGGCTTCAGCATTCAAAGCCTCCCTCAGCAACACCTGTGATTGAACCGCACATTTTGACATTTTAATTCCAAATTACTTTTGTATCAAAATGTTATGATTCTGTTTGCCATGCCAAAGTGGCTTTCTGCATTGCGGGGCAAGATTGTTAGGACACATTAGCTAGGCATATTGGCTATTTTATGCCATACTTGCTAGACATAGTGTTTTTGGTAAACAATGCAGCACAGACAGAGCGAGCATGTGTAGTGTAGGGCAATTATACTGAACATGTGGCTATGATTTGTAAGCCAAGGCACACATGCTGGGCACAACCGTATCAAAATTGGTAGAATGGCAAACACTCCTCTCATATTACTACAACGCTGTACTACAAGATTTGCCCAACTTTTTTCCTATTTTTGCTAAAGAATAATTCCGTAGAGGGAATACGTACTTTTTCTAAGCAATCATTTGTGTAACAAATATGTGAATGGGGTGTGGAAGAAACCACAGTCACATTTTAGATTTTGGATAAATATTGGAAAAAATTAGTACCGTATATACTCGAGTATAAGCCGACCCGAATATAAGCCGAGGCCCCTAATTTTACCCCAAAAAACTGGGAAAACTTATTGACTCGAGTATAAGACTAGGGTGGGAAATGCAGCAGCTACTGGTAAATTTCTAAATAAAATTAGATCCTAAAAAAATTATATTAATTGAATATTTATTTACAGTGTGTGTATATGATGAATGCAGTGTGTGTGTATGAGTGCGCAGTGTGTGTATAAATGCAGTGTGTATATGAGTGCAGTGTGTGTGTATGAGTGAAGTGTGTGTGTATGAATGCAGTGTGTGTGTATGAATGCAGTGTGTGTATGAGTGCAGTGTGTGTGTATGAGTGCAGTGTGTGTGTATGAATGCAGTGTGTGTGTGTGATGCAGTGTGTGTTTGTGTTGCAGAGCCTTGGTGGGGGGTGGGCATTTTTATAAAAAAAATAAAAAAAAAATTTATATTATTATTTATTATTTTCATTTTTTTGGTTATATTATTTTATAATTATTTTTTATTATTATTTATATTTATATATTATTAATTAATATTATTTTAATTTTTTTTGTTATATTATTTTTTTTATTATTATTTTTATTTATATATTATTAATTTATTTATTTTTCGTCCCCCCTCCCTGCTTGATACATGGCAGGGAGGGGGGCTCTCCTTCCCTGGTGGTCCAGTGGCATTGGCAGTTCAGTGGGGGGAGGAGGGGGCTGGCAGGAGCACTTACCTCTCCTGCAGCTCCTGTCAGCTCTCTCCTCCTCCGCGCCGGTCCGTGCAGCTCTTCTCTCAGCTCACACTGTAAGTCTCGCGAGAGCCGCACTATGACCCCGCGGCTCTCGCGAGACTTACACTGGGAGCTGACCGAGGTGCTGACCGGACCGGCGCGGAGGAGCAGGGAGCTGACAGGAGCTGCAGGAGAGGTAAGCGCTCGCTGCCAGCCCCCAGTCTGTATTATGGCAATGTAAATTGCCATAATACAGACACTGACTCGAGTATAAGCCGAGTTGGGGTTTTTCAGCACAAAAAATGTGCTGAAAAACTCGGCTTATACTCGAGTATATACGGTAAATATAAATACCATTTTGCATATAAAAAACAAGCACTCTGTTTTTTTGCCCATTGTTCATGATCTGTGCATTTTGCTCTGTGAGATGATACCGTGTTTCCCCAAAAATAAGACATCCCCCGAAAATAAGCCCTAGATTCGCGGAATTCCATTTGCGAGTAAGCTTATCTGTGTTCGGGGAAGTTTCCCCGAACATAGATACACAAAATTCCATTCGTGAGTGAACTAATCTATGTTCGGGGAAGTTTCTCAGAACATAGATTTGCGGTATTCTATTAGCGAGTAAGCTAATCAATGTTCGGGGAAGTTTCCCAGAATATAGATTTGCAGGATTCCATGCCCTAGTGAATTTGGGGAATTCCCTTGAACATAAACACACTTTTTTCCTTGAAATAAGACCTCCCCCGAAAATAAGCCCTAGTGTGGAGAAAAAATTGATATAAGACCCGGTCTTATTTTCGGGGAAAGACGGTAGTTCTTTATGGTCTTTAGGTGGAACTTGTTTCAACTTACTTGCTGAAATCAAAGAGAAGCTTTTCAAAGATGAGGATGGGTCCAGTGCTGCTCAGGATGATGAGAGGCTGCCCAGCAAAGAGACAGAACACTGCGCCTGTCATTGCTGTGCCAAGGAAGCTCTCCATTACCCCCTGAAAGGGAATGCAGAACATTCAGT
Organism: Pelobates cultripes; assembly: GCA_933207985.1. Taxonomy (NCBI): domain Eukaryota; kingdom Metazoa; phylum Chordata; class Amphibia; order Anura; family Pelobatidae; genus Pelobates; species Pelobates cultripes. The sequence continues at coordinate 114,059,525 of OW240914.1, forward strand.
TTTATACAGTTAACATCATTGAGAAAACTGGACTGAGAAACCCTCTGTATTACAGCACTATATGGGGACATCTAGTGGTTTAATTTGCTAATTACACATTACAAGAAGCTCAACAATATGCATATTCATTATGAAACATGTGCTTATCATTTCACAGAACGCCATAAATACTAAAGTGTGGCAGAAAGGGATTTTGAGATGGGTCTCAAACAGTTAAATTAAACAACATACATATAAGGAAAAAAGGTATTTGATCCCCTGATGATTTTGAATGTTTGCCCACTGACAAAGAAATGATCAGTCTATAATTTTAATGGTAGGTGTATTTTAACAGTGAGAGGCAGAATAACCAATTTATTTTTTTTAGAAAAACACATGTCAAAAAAAGTTATAAATTGATTTGCATGTCAATGAGGGAAATAAGTATTTGACCCCTTGACTCAGTACTTGGTGGCAAAACCCTTTTTGGCAATCATAGAGGCCAGAAGTTTCTTGTAGTTGGCCACCAGGTTGGCACACATCTCAGGAGGGATTTTGTCCCACTCCTCTTTGCAGATCCTCTTCAAATCATTTAGGTTTTGAGGCTGACGTGTGGCTCCCTCCACATATTTTCTATGGGATTAAGGTCTGGACACTGGCTAGGCCACTCCAGGACCTTAATGTGCTTCTTCTTGAGCCTCTCCTTTGTTGCCTTGACTGTGTGTTTTGGGTCATTGTCATGCTGGAATACCAAACCACAACCCATTTTCAAAACCTTTGCTGAGGGAATGAGGTTCTCACCCAAGATTTGACGGTACAAGGAACGTCCATCATCGCTTTGATGCAGTGCAGTTGTCTTGTCCCCTTAGCAGAAAAACATCCCCAAAGCATAACGTTTCCACCTCCATGTTTGAGTGGGGATTATGTTCTTGGAGTCATAGGCAGCATTCCTCCTCCTCCAAACACGACGAGTTGAGTTGATGCCAAAGAGCTCGATTTTGGTCTCTTCTGACCACAACACATTCACCCTGTTCTCCTCAGAATCATTCAGATGTTCATTGGCAAACTCAAAACGGGCCTGTACATGTGCTTTCTTGAGCAGGGGGATCTTGCGGCGCTGTAGGATTTCAGTCCGTCACGGTGTAGTGTGTTACTAATTATTTTCCTGGTGAGTATTGTTCCAGCTGCCTTGAGATCATTAACAAGATCCTCCCGTGTACTTCTGGGCTGATTACTCACAGTTCTTATGATCATTGAAACTCCATGAGGTGAGATCTTGTATGGAGTACCAGTCCGAGGGAGACTGTTATTTTGTGTTTCTTCCATTTGCGAATAATCGCACTAACTGTTGTCACCTTCTCACCAAGCTGCTTGGCGATGGTCTTGTAGCCCATTCCAGCCTTGTGTAGGTCTACAATCTTGTCCCTGACATCCTTGGACAGCTCTTTGGTCTTGACCATGGTGGAGAGTTTGGAATCTGATTGATTGCTTCTGTGGACAGGTGTCTTTTATACAGGTTACGAGGTGAAATTAGGAGCACTCCCTTTAAGAGAGTGCTCCTAATCTCAGCTCGTTACCTGTACAAAAGTCACCTGGGAGCCAGAAATCTTGCTGATTGATAGGGGATCAAATACTTATTTCACTCATTGACATGCAAATCAATGTATAACTTTTTTGACATGCATTTTTCTGGATTTTTTTTTTTTGTTATTCTGTCTCTCACTGTTTAAAATGTAGACTGATCACTTTTTTGTCAGTGGCCAAACGTTCAAAATCAAATACTTTATTCCATCACTGTATGTGAATTCCACCCATAGAGTAAACCATCCTTTCTGTTGCCAGAACTATAGTATTCTGTTGTGAAGTTATCTATACTTTTAATTGTAATAGTAAGGATAGCCAGACTTTGCTAGTCTAGATTTGTGAATTACATCTCCCATGATGCTCCTCTGGTTGCATGGTGCTTAATGATAGGCAAATTGGAGCAATACATTGCTGTACTCTAATACATTTTAAATAAAAATGCATAGAAAGGGTACCTCATGCCAAGTACACCTTATACTCTTTTAAAAGAGCGTAAAATGTCGTCTATACATTGTGCAAGCAGAATTGACTGACTAGAGGGAGCAGAAAAAAACCTTCACACAGGTGGTCCTGCAATCCCAAGCATAGTAACTACGGTGCATGTGCTGTGGTTGCTATGGTACCTCCTTAGCAGACGCTGCTAGTGCTGGCTAGGGAGTATAGGAACCGAGTGCTGTCAACCCATTCAGAGCTGGCTGCCAGTATGTCCCCATGATGGAGGAGGTTTGCCCTGCTTCCCTAAGCTGGGTTAATGAAAAAAGAGCTAGGGTGGACTAGAGGTCAGTATTAAATGTAGAGTAATGCCCATGAAGATGTGTGAATGGCAATGCAAAGGTGAGCAAATCTCAATATTTTACAATAAATACATTTATTCTTACCTTGGGAGGGGGCCAGGCCACTCCTGGCACCATAACTACTACTGTTTGCTTTTAGACATATTATGCCAGGAAATATGAATAATATTCTATTACACATATTACAGGTCACAATTAAGAAAAATGGTATCACAGCCATTTTTTGTAGCCATGTGAAACCAAATAGTGGAAAATGTTTGTCTGACTTTTCTGAGAAAAGTTGAGAACGCAAATTGTTAATTGACACCAAATGCCTTATTTAGTGTTTCTCTAATGGGATGTTTAATGGGAAAGACAAATATGATCAGACCTAGAGATGGAATATTATATATTAATTTGCTACAGTGATTTATTAACCTAGAAAATGCAGTGACCTTTTAAGACGAATTACCTCTTGAATTATTATTGACTATGGTTTTTATTTTAGAGCACGCCAATTATTGGTAGCAAATGAGTTTGACTTTAACAGGTTTTTAATTTTTGTTACCTTTTTAATACAACAACAGCACAGAGTCATAATGCAGAAGACAAGCCTATTGTCCGCCTTTCTGTACCTGGTAGTTGTCTGTGGCATCTCCAAGAAGGCCTCCAAATGTTATGGCATTTGTAATGCAACCGAGGTAGATGAAGAGGATTGCAGAAATGGACTGGATGTGGAAGGCCTCATAGAAATCACTAAGAAACCAGGGCAGCTTCCTCTTAATATCAAGATACAGACCACCACAGAACCTACACAGAACATTGATTAGTTTCCAAAGTTTACAGCATCCATAGCTGGAGTCCGAATGCAAAGGGAAAGGAGGGTCACATACAAGTTCCATACATTTTGCAAATGAAGCAGAATTATGTCAAAATGTTGAGGAAAGGAAAAACAAAAGAGAAAGACAATAAAGATAAAAATTGAACTGTCTAATAACTAGCATGGGCACAGCTGTATGGTCCTCTATTCCGTCACCTCATGGGCAGAAGTATCAGTGTAATAAACCGAGCAGGGGCATGCCACTGTCAGTCATATCGTTCTCTCATTCCAATACATAAATTAACAATATAAGGGGTGCAGCACACCTGCTAAACCCAGATGGGAATGCTGGAACCTGCTTAGACCACATACGGAATAATCTCAATCAGAGTGGACAAAAGCAGAAAAAAATATAAGGAAAAATATTACAATAGGTCCCCAAAACCTTTATAAGTTATAATAATATGCATATAAATAAGACTGCTCAACTCACTTTTAAAAAATACATGTTAAATATGTAGAATAGAACATCATTAATGATTATGAACTAATATATTATACAAGTGCATTAATGACATACTTCTTCATTTATTTTTTATGCAATTCTAGACCACCGCAATCAGCTATTTGTGAGATTGATATTCAGTGTTCCAAAATCTCTCTTTTCTTCATTACTTTGAAATATAAACACAAATGCAGCATCTCCATACCTTCCTGTAAATGAAAGTTCTTCTCCAATCTCATGTGCACATGGCATCTCTCCTTCTTCACTTCCTCCGCCACCACTGCCACCTCCTCCTCCAGCCGAACCATTCATTTGTCCAGCCTCATTCACAGAGAACACAGATTTTCTATAAGGGCACAAAGGGGTAAGTTTGGAGAGTTTTACCAGCATACAAGAATAAACCATAGAACATCAGTTTAGTTTTACATGGTGATATAGATAACTCCTCTCCTACTGGTCTAGAAACACAATTTCCAGTGAAGACTCTAGCTTTTAGAAACCATCTAAATAATCACTAAAGTGGCTGTTATTATCTTTAGCAAGTAGTAGCTGTTTCCCTAATGCATAACTGTACCATTAGCATGGAGTTACCATTAAAGTGACACTATATTCACCAGAACAACTGTGGCTCTCAGGCCTAGGCCCAGTGGTGGAGCTTTAGTAAGGGCTCACCAAATTATTAGTGTTTTTGACGCTAGCAAAGCCCCTGTATGAAACCATGTTAAAGAATCTAAAACAATGCTGAATAGCAATTACAATCAAGGAAAAGGCCAAACGTGAATAAAAACAACAAAAAAGTATTCTTTATATACGAAAAGTGCATGTGTCCTTCAAGTGAAAACTCAGAACAGAAATTATATCTTAAAAATAAGGTGTAGGCATATAAATAAATCACATTTCAATACATGTAGCATAAATCTACAACAACCTTCTCTTGCAAATATAGCAGATTGGGAAGTAATATTGGTTAATCAAAATTCTACTGCAAATCATAATAATTCATACCATTAGACAGCAAATATTTTTCAAAATAAATATTGTCATCTTATTAAATATATAGCATTCAGTTGTACATCACACAAAACAGAAGTTATCAATATATCCCAGAGGGAACAAGTGGCAGCTGATATCAGAGATATCAGATCATTTAAAAAGAATGGACTATGTAAGATACACTAGATGAACATTAGGGAATAGCCATCTCACACATATTTTAGAATTATTTATGATTAACCATAATATGCATTGATCTTCAAGTTGGAGGACATGATGAGCACATTCTATGCACTAGATTGCCTCCCATAACTGTGAGTGCATCATGGATCTGAGTTAAGGGATCTCCAGGTGATATGCCATTTCCAGAAAAACATCAGCCGGGACTACCTTCTCCTCTCTTCTCTCTGACAGCCCCTATTACTGGTAGGCTAAGTTACCTTTTGCTCTCTGAATTCTGCATTCTGAAACAAAGTCCTTCCTGATCTGTAGCAGAACCCTGTGACTGCCCTTTTACTCATCCTCCCTACTCTTCTCTGAGCTTCCTGAGAGTGGCCCCCTCAATCTTTTCCACCTACTCCAACACAGCCCTTTGGCTTTCTTTTTTTTTTTTACTGTCTTTATTTTGATTTTCAGAAGTATTGGCATTAATATTGTCCAACAGAAGATAAGAGGTATGTACATGACTGCGACAGAACCTTTGCGACAGAACCTTTGCCCTTCTTAATGCCCTTCTAATGACTCATCTCCCTGACATCCCTTACCCTGCTTCATGTGCATTATATATCGCTCAGTTGTGACTCCCATGACAATGAAGTAGAAAACTTGCTTTATACTATATTAAGTGTGAGGCTACCACTAACATAAAGTTGGTATCAGTAGGAGCTGGTGTTAATACTGGTAGGCCACAATACTTGAATGGGAATGTTGAAAACCGGTTGGTTATTTATAGCCACAAATAGTTACTGGCTGTTTATCACAACAGCTGATGGCAGATATTTACCGCTAAGATTGGAAATAATTTTAAAGCCATATTCTCCTAGCCTATCGAATATGTACACCAAGGATTCTTCAAAGCTACACTTCCGTCAGTACCAGTGAAAATGAAATACTGTGCAAAATAAATACTGCTATTATGTGGGACGTTATTAATGAATAACTCATTATTAGGGATGAATGTTTTATCAATTAAAAAAATAAGTATATTGCAGGTTATTAAGAACATTAGCCACATCTGGTATGGGTTAATGAAACAAAATGTCTGCTTGTTCCTTTCCACGAATAACTGCTATGTTGCAAGAGGTAAAGCTTTCATTACACATTGGCAATATACCCAGTACATACCTTTGATCGGCTGATGGGATTTTCTTTGGAGGTTCTATTCTGATTGTTGGATCCCATTCACCGGGAGGAAGGACAATCACTTCATCAAGAAATTCATCGATACCTGCAATCAGGTCTTCCCGTGCTTTTGCTTTGTAAGCAACATCACTAAACAGCTGAAATTAAAGTATATATTTAGGCACATGCAGAATGATTGGGGAACTTTTTGCTCATCTGTTAAATCCCTACAAACTATTTTTTCCTCAAATGGGTGAACAGTAACAGTAGTGAGATTAGAAACATTCCTGGCATATAGATATTTCAAATTTCACAAGTCTCTATATATAATACTATGGGGATAGTCAAATGTATACATGATAATGTACAAAACAGTTTACAGATCATTGATTAGGTTTTTAGGGGAAAAAACCCATAGTTTATCAAAATGTTAAATGCGGTATAATCTGAAAGAAATTTTACTAGATTAATAAGCACTTTGTTTTAAGAAAACAGACATTTTTTTTTTCTGCCAATTAGTTTATGGCCATGTTTTAAATCTTGGCTACTAAACAGAAAATGCACAAAAAATATCTATAGAAGATGGTATTTGTTCCCCTAGTCAGAAGACTTCTGTAACTCTCTGTTCATGGACTGAATGGCTGAGGGCAACATGTTAGCTAAGGTTGCATGTTAAAGGGTGCATGTGTTGCCAAATCCCTCTCCCTTAAATGGAGGGCTCTAGTGGCTATGCAAGTTTGTGCATGTGCAATCTTATTCACTTAAAGTTGAATTGAATGTTTTGGTGGCCTCTATTCCCTTGCTCTCATGTATCCAATTTTTTTTTAAAGTGTATGAGAAAGCAATAGTGAATGTCAAGCACATGCATGACTTTCATCCTCATTTACTGGAATAGTGATAACGCAGTGCAGGGGTATAGAGGAAATGTACAATTGTATGTTCCTCGCCATTTGAGATGGAAATTGAATGGTTGGAGCTATTGCACACTATTTTCTTTGCCACATCACATAAACATGCATCTATCATTACACAGTAAACGTGGGTGGTATCCAAGCCAAATGCTCTATTAGATGAATGGGTCAGGATATTGTGTCTGGAGTGTCTCTTCAAATTAAGACATTAGTATATCTTCGATGCTTTATGCTAAATAGTAAAGAATTTCTAAATTATAGAGTTGTCAAACAGTACACATGACAACCTCTACATAAGATCACTTCTCATTTGACTTTCTAGCTCCTTACAGTAGGCTCACTCAGTACCCTGTAGCAGTAAGTTTCCCAAGAGTTCAATCCGATGTAGAATGTATTTAATATTTTTCCTTTACTCACATCATCTACCATCAAGGTTGCAATCGCTCTGCCAATTTCAGTATATGATTTAGCTTTTCCAATTGGGCCCAGCAAGATGAATAAAAACCTGGACGTGAAGAAGAGTTACACATGTGAATATTATTCATTGTTAATATTTTTTTATTAATCTTAACCGTATTTTCTGTGTATTCTTTAAAACCTTCCAGACCACCAAACATCCTGGCACACTGTGACAGTGTTCCACAACGGTTATGTTCTTGTGCCTCTAGTGATGGTTGGTACACATTACATTCCTACATGCACCACATTGACAATACTTTGAGTTGCATAAATCCAAGCAAATGTTAAGATTGCATTATCAACACTGTTCTGCAATTGCAATTGATAGCTTAAGACAAAAAACAAAAACAAAAAAACCCTTTCCAAATATAATTAATCTTATACTTATAAAATTTCTCTGTTTTGATTCCCTTAAAATGTTTTGCATTGAACACTGCATCTATTAATTGTCATTTCAACTGAACCAAATAAAGGGAAATGTTGTATGATATTAAATATTAAGATTGATTGCTATTCTGTGCAATTACATTCAACCTACCATACAAATTAATCTTGGGGGACATATTAAAATACATTATGCAGAATGTGTACTTTATCATCACAACTGTTTTATAGGCAAACCAAGGAGACCTAATGGAATTCAATTGATTTTAAGAATAATTGAGTAAAGAAATTAATCCTTCAAGAGCTTGTTTATTGGATACATTTATATCTCTTTCATTGTGAATTTGTATTGGGTTTACAGTAAATTATAATTAATTACGGAGCAGTGAAATATTGTGCATTGATTAAAAAAGGTTTTATTTTAATAACTAAATAAATAATAAATGGTGAGCAATAGTGTAACATGGAAAATTGCAATGAATGACTAAAATAAACATATCAAAATATAACAGAGAAATGGATAGGTAAGTAGACTGATAAATTGATAGATATATTATAGCCATAGGTTATACAGTAGAGTAATCAATAATTAATTTCTTGAAAGCGTTTTGTTTAGTGACGCACTGAAATAAAATATTACAAACATGTAGACTTTGTCATCAATATTTGACTATCATCTTGCAAGCCAAATGTTGAATTGGTCCATGCAACCCCATGTGGAGCGGCCCTGAGCCCATGTATCACAGGCTTAAAGTGGCTCGGTCACCACCCAAACATTTTTTGAACATATGATAAAGGTAAAATATCTATGGAATAATCATAAAGACTGTGTTGGAAGTTCAGTGAAGTTGTAGTACACAAATACCAAAAATTCCAAGTGGTAATGATGCTTATTTCTTTTTAAGAAAATAAAATATTAAGTCATATAGCAGCACCTGTCAAAATGCAATAGCTCATGAATATACTACAATAACATAAAACAAAAATGAAGGTGCGCTGTAACTTTAAATTTCTTTCATGAGTATTCCCACTCTCATATAAAAGTACACTATGCCTTTAAGTTGAAAAAAAAGGGTAGTGCAAAAGCACTGTGCACTATTGTTACAATAAAGTGCATCAAACAAAAGTGCAAAACATTCGTGTACACACACTGCCTTGTAAAGTGCATTCAAATATATGATACATTTCTAAGTGTAAACACACTTAATACAAAAGTGCATCAAACATATAGTGCAAACATAACCTGGAACACTTGTTACTTTTATAAAATATATGGAATGAAAAAAAGGGAACAGTATAGTGTAATACTGTAAATACCAATAATAACTTATACATAAATATATGCACACTCACAAACAGGGAGCAGGTGAAGACAGCTCAGACTATTGATGCTCCAAACAAATCACTTGGATAGGTATCCACCAGGAAGCAGCTTTCTTCCAATAATCTTTTTTACTTAAAACAGCAAGAGGTTCAACATACCCTCCTTGCAAATTAAGTCCCCCACAGACAGAGTGCTTTGAGCACTATTTGGTTCAATTGCCGGCTCTCAACCTCTCACTCGCAACTCCGGTTCTGGGAGGCAGGGCAATGACGTCACATGCAGCGTAATGACGTCACTCAGAATGACATGTTTCGCCGATCCAATCAGCTTTCTCAGATCTCAGATTATTATTGGTATTTATAGTATTACACTATATTGTTCCCTTTTTTCCTTACATATATTTTATGAATGGAACAAGTGTTGTAAGTAAATTCTAAGCACTTTGAAGTTATCTTTGCACTATATCTTTGATGCACTTTTGTATTAAGTGTTTACACTTAGCACTTTATCATATATTTTATATTTTATTGTAACAATACTGCACAGTGTTTTTTGCACTACCCTTTTTTCACCTTAAAGGCATAGTGTATGTGAGAGTGGGAATACTCATGAAAGAGATTTAAAGTTATAGCGCACCTTAATTTGTGTTTGAAGTTCTAGTACAGCCCAAAAATATCATAAGACAATGTACTACCTACTTTGTCATATAGTAAATGCTGCAAGCAAAGGCTGTGAATATCAGGCACTATCTCAATCATAACAAGATTTGTTTAAAAATACATAGGGATGTGGAAAGAGCGCAGGTAACTTTTTTCTTTGGTTTTTACTATATTTATTTTGGCTGATGTGTACTATGGTCGTTGCTGCCACCCAGGAGTAATGGGAGTTTGAGCGCAGGACTAGTTTCTTTGTATTTGTATTCACTTTTGTATCACACAGCTAGGTTACAATGCTACTGCCCATCCCATGTGTTCCCTATTAAGGGTTAATAAGCATGTAGGGATTTATATACAAAATACCCCTTTCTGTCTCATAAGCGATATTTTTGCCAGAAGCTCAAGGAAGCAACGCGAATGGTTAGTTAGGACCCACCTAAGAGGTCTGCCTTGACGTGGCAGGTGGGCATACCTTCTCATGGTCATTGAAGGTAACTAAAAACCTCAATTTGTTTAAAAATACATAGGGATGTGGAAAGAGCGCGGGTAACTTTTTTCTTTGGTTTTTACTATCTCAATCATAATGACACAATATGTACAGAGATTCCCGCAGAGTTGCCAATATTCTTGTGCATTTGCATAGAGCACAAGTAAACATAATATTAAAAATCCTGGAAAGCAATGGTTAGCTTTTTATTATCTTATCAAATTATTTAATTCATTCATGAGATCTTTTTATGAATGCATTCATTGTGGCTTCATTTAGTGAAAATATGTTTGAATTATCTGTATAATGCATTAAAAACTTCAGCCTGAAGTGCCCCTTTAATATTTTAAGAAATCTATGGATCTTTGTGGGTTATTCATACTCTCAAATTGTCCCTAGTGGCGGTCCTCTACGTATTGGGTGGTTTGTTTAAGCCATAGCTATGTAGTATGCATAGTTAATTATTATGGGAGTGGGATACCCATTCAGAATTTGCTGTTTTAAGGTCAGATTATTATAATTTGCACATACCTGGTAGGCACAGGTACTTCAGTGACACCTCCCAGCATTACAGACTGGACCAGCCTGACAAATGCTACAAATGGCTTGTCTAGAAAATCCACTTCTCCGACCAATACATTGGAAGCTTCTGCATCCCGGGGGATCTTCTTCATAAATTTATTTCTAAGCTGAAGTAAAATAAGCAAAATGTATAGAAAATCAATCAGTTTTATTTATGGAAAATTTTCTGGGTTATTCATTAAAATGATAACTGTTCGGAATTAACCAGAGAATTGCAAGTGTTAGGGCAAGAGAGACGAGATGGAAACATTTATGTTAGAGAATGTTTCACTGGTGAATTCCTGGCAACTAACAGTTTTGTTAAAGGGACACTATAGTCACCAGAACAACTACAGCTTAATGTAGTTCTTCTGGTGAGTATAATCATTTCATGCAGGCATTTTAATGCAAACACAGTCTTCTCAGAGAAAAGGCAGTGCTTACATTGCCCCTAGGGACACCTCCAAGTGGCCATTCCTCAGAAGCTCAGTAGGCAGCACTGCCGTTCAGCGTCTCCACGCTCTGCATGGGGACGCTGAATTTTCCTCATGAGGAGGTGCTGGTTGGCCAAAATGGCGTTGAGCCCTGCACCCATCCCTCCATGCCCATTTTAGCCAATCCAATGCTTTCCCCTATGCGGGTTGTCTTAAAATCGGCAATTCTGATGATGTCATCAAGGAGGCGGAATGGGGCTGGGCCAGCACCTGCAAGCCCATGAGGCGCTGCAAATAAAGTATGTTTTAATTCCTTTTAAGGGGCCTAAGGTGGGGCAAGCCACCTAAAAGGTGGATTAAACTATAGGGTCAGAAATGCATGTTTGTGTTCCTGACCCTATAGTGTTCCTTTAAGAATCCTGGAAGTCACTTCTCTTGTGATCTGCTTGAAAGCAAGTATCTTAATTTTATTTCTGAACAGATCATATTCTGTGTGAAATTAACAGTATGTACACAGATGTCATAAAGGATAAAACACAATTGCTGTTAACCCTTAAAAGGGACATTGTTCGTACCATGACTATTACAGCTGACTGTAACATTATGGTTGCATGAGTCCATGGTTATCGTATATGCAAATGAGTTTAACATTATGGGGGTGGATTAGGTTGGACAGATTTGTGCAGAAAATGCATCTCAGTTTCCATGTTGTCCCTGCAGCTGCAGATTGGCCGGGCTATAGGCGCTTAGGAGGATCCCTAATTTATGTCAAACCACTCAAACATTTTAACAGAAACATAGAGGAGGTGCCCCTTGACTCATAGTAACATAACCACTACAATGAGCTGTATTTGTTTTGGTCTTTAACCCATTAAGGACCAAACTTCTGGAATTAGAGGGAATCATGACATGTCATACATGTCATGTGTCCTTAAGGGGTTAAAGTGCCCCTTTAAACCCTTTTCTACCAAACAATTGGATTAAAAAAAATATTAACACAACATTTATTTGAATCAAGGGATGCATAGCTAGAACATAAACATACATTTAAACACAAAAACCTAAAAATGGAAAATATGTAAATACAGTACTATTTTTATTTTTCACTTATTCGTACATACTTTTAAAAAAAATATTTGGGAAATGAAACGCTTTAGACAGTCTGAAATGTTAGCATTAAAGCAAACATTAACATTTTCACACAGTAGGGGTGTAAAAAAATATAAATAAAAATGGTCAAAACCTTGCCTAGAAGTATTTGTAAAGACCGCGTGGAATTACTAGCAGTGCTGGTTAGTAAAAATTGCAACAGAACGTAAAAATAATTTCTGCATTTGAACATAATGACCACATACTGTAAATACATATAAATCACATATTTCTAAAATAAAGGTATTTAAAACTGCTATAGTCATTTTTATCAACCTCTGTGACACAAATGTAATGTAACAGTAAAATGGTAAATTCCATTCTCTCCTTCCATCTCTCTGACTGTTAGAATGGTATCACCCAGTAAAACTTCCTGTGCTGTTTGAAAACAGGGATGAACTTACTTTTTAAAAACTGTACATTCATTATATCAATGACTAGAGGGTTCTGGCAGAGAAAATTGTTCCTCTACAGGCTGGTAATCATAACAAGAGTATAAATGAGAGTGAGTAAGTTTTTATGGACAAGATTTTATACTGCAAGTGAACCTATTTCTGTCACAATCAATGGATACCTATACTTCAGAGGCGTGTCCGGAGAACAAGTTTTTTTTTTAGTACCACGATTGAAAAAATATTGGAATGAATGACAATGTACATTGTTAATATATAATGACTAAAAGTGGAAAACAGACATGGGAATTATCAAAGAAAGCAATAGATAGATAATAGAGTCTCAAATAAATATAGGACTCGAGACCTGGTTGTTATACAAAGTCAGGGAAAGCAAGCAACGTTGTAAAGGTATAAATTGTGACTAATCAGGAAATAAGCACAGAGTTTAAGTAGTAGAACTTGCCACGGTCGTCAATTACATATAGTCCCAAAGTGTGCCAAAAAAAAGAAAATTATTTAATAATGAATGCTTTATTAGTAAATATAAATAAAAAGCACTATATGTATGGGACAATTGCTAAGTGGCAAGGGGTATATAAATCGTCTGGAGGTCCTCTGTCTCTCAGTGATGCGGCACAGACCTTTCAGCTACTATATGAGCCCAGGCTGGTAGGAAGTAAGCTCACTTATAGAAAAAATTATAAATGAGAATAAACCAATAAGTAATAAGTAAATACATAAATAAATAAATCTTCCTGGGCTCATATCAGAATCAGCTAATCAGCAGTCCGATTAGGAGGTCTGAGAATCATGCTAAAAAGTAAACCATCAGCAAAAGCAGGGACAGCAACCAATATATACCAGGGGTCTGGGTCTTTCACCTTAAATTGGCTAATATTGCACAATAAATAATAAATAATAATAATTAAGAGCCCCTGGTTACAATCACTCAAAGACCAGTTAACAGATCATGCTAGATATAGCAGGTAGCCTTGAGGTCAATTGGCAAAAAAGGAATGCTGAGCTATTAGACCCTGTAGTACTTAAAAACAAACACCTTCGAGGGTGTTCTATGCTATCCCTAGGTAATAAAGCTGAGACCTCCCAGGTTACCCCTCAGAACCAAAATGAAAACTCAAAGCTGCAAAATTGAAGTCCCATATTTATTTGAGACTCTATTATCTATCTATTGCTTTCTTTGATAAAATATCGGGTTTATGCCCTATGGTGGAACTGGTACCACCATCTCTGACCTCTGTGTGTCTTTTTCCACATTAGTGAAAATCTTCTACACACAGCTTTTTTGCTTGTTTATTAGACATGGGAATTAAAATTTCATAACAAGCCTAATACAGCCCTCATTACCATCCAGCATCTGTTTTCACTCAATAACTTTTTCTGTCTTACAGATCACGCAACAGTTATCACAATAGAAAATCACAAACCATTTTTCTCATGATGTTGAGATTGATAGGCCAATATTGCGTGGTGGACAAGAAAAAATATTGCAATTATGTTATTGATTTCTATGATATAGTTTATTTACTGTAACGGATCCCCTATACTCCGGCTGAGTATATCCGCTGAAGTTCTCCCAAATCCCCAGTGAAGCAGTGATTATAGCTCACAATTCCCCAAACATCAGCCTAGACTTGATGAAGGGTAGAAACAAATGTCTTTAATCATGGCCAAATGGCACACTTATATACTAAAAAAAAGGATGCAGTAAAACACGCCCAGAACACTCCCACAAAATGTCCACAAATTCCTGTGTCAGATACCAACTCCACCCTGGCTCCGTAAACTGACTGCCCAAGACATGTCCTATGCAAAACACCCCCTCCCCCACCCTTACGAAGACAGAGTAGGGTCTCAACCAACTAGTCTATACCTCCACACCACGTGGTAAGCGACCCACCTGGAAAACTCGGACCGACCAAAGGGCCCACACAAGGGCAGGAGCATCCACAGGCCATACCATTTAAACCTCCCCAACCCCCTACCATACTTGCCCTAGGCAAGGCACGCCACCCTGAACCAATCAGCAGGGCACACTAAGCTTAACACCCAAACCCTCCAAGACATATTGCTGTACTTCTTCTATACAGTTAAGAGGAGGATTAGCCTGACTAACAAAACAAAAACGGGTAGACGACGCACATGTGCGACTTTATAACATATAATGATGATCTAGTATGTAAAATGTTACATTTTATCTCTTTGAGCACATACTGTAATTGATTTTCGTGACTTGCAAACCCACAAAAATAAAGAATTAAAAAAAAAAAAAATTCCTGTGTCAGAGTGACTCAGCATAAAAACATAAAATATCAAAATACACAAAAAATACATACAAAACAAATAGGAACCCCACAAATTATACATAGTTAAATAGCCCTGATCTGAGCGCCCAAGTTCTCCAAATAGCACTCATATCAATGTAGTGTAGGGGAAATGGCACCATGTGGACGTTCTGACCGGCAGCACACATGGTCTTATGCCCAAAACAATTGCAGGGCGTTTGGTGCTTTTGCCGGTCATCTTCCGGGAGCTCCTGTGGCCACTGTACTGGCTGGCTCCTAGGTAGAATTTGTTCCCCTTAGTCTCAGGCATCCCTCCAAAAAGCACTACCCATGTGGATTTAAAAGTGGTTCAAAACCGTGAACCAAGTTGTCTGGGAACCGCACAGTCACCTCATGCCGAAAATAGTTCCATAACATTCACGGCTAAGTCCCCTGAGGTTACCGGGAACCCACAAAGCCTCTTGCTAAAATTAGTTCCATAGCAGTCGCAGCTAAGTACTGCTGGGACTATTCATGGGTTTGGTTCACACGATGCCGCCAGAGAGCCAGCTTTTGGTTCCATTCGCATGAAGGAAAAGTGCTGAAAATAGGGCACCCAGGACAAGCGACTAATGGCGGTTGGGGAGATTTAACTTCCGAACAGATTCTTTGTATATGACCCATAGTCGGTGGGCAGGAGGCCAGCTTCTACACTCCTCCATGAATTTGTGGCAAACGTCCAGGGCAAGGAGCATTTATCACAGTTGCATTTCTTATTTGTTCGTTTATTTGTGTAATTCATTAACAAGGAATCACTATCTATAATTGCTTGAACATCAAGTCGGTGGATGCCTTTATGGTGTCAATTCTGCTTATTTTGGGCTACTGTTTATATGTTACAGAAGTGTTTTCAAGTCCTTTTCAAGTCCATTGAGATTTTGAATTCACTACATTTTTGATGGTCCTATTAATTTATTGATATTTCTTCTTTGGCAGGAATGTAAAAGCAGAGAACACTTTTTCACCAGTACTGGTGAAAGTGGCAACAGGAAGTTTTGCTATGGTTGGATTGTGATAGTGTCAACATTGTTAAAGGACCACTATAGTGCCAGGAAAACATACTCGTTTTCCTGGCACTATAGTGCCCTGAGGGTGCCCCCACCCTCAGGGACCCCCTCCCGCCCGGCTCTGGAAGGGGGAAAGGGGTAAAACTTACCTTTTTCCAGCGCTGGGCGGAGAGCTCTCCTCCTTCTCTCCGCCTCCGATCCGCCCCGCCGGCTGAATGCGCACGCGCGGCAAGAGCTGCGCGCGCATTCAGCCCGTCACATAGGAAAGCATTTACAATGCTTTCCTATGGACGCTGGCGTGCTCTCACTGTGAAAATCACAGTGAAGCACGCGCAAGCGCCTCAAGTAACTGTCAATGAGACAGCGCTGAAATAGGAAACTTAACCCATTCATAAACATAGCAGTTTCTCTGAAACTGCTATGTTTATGAAAAAATGGGTTAACCCTAGCTGGACCAGGCACCCAGACCACTTCATTAAGCTGAAGTGGTCTGGGTGCCTAGAGTGGTCCTTTAATGGACATTTTTAATGGTACCCGTTAACTTTTCAATAAATATGGGATAAGAGAATGTAATTTCCATATAAGTGTCAGTTGTAATATTGAATGGTACTTACCAGTGTATGATACTCGAGTGACCTATAGGGTAACATCAAAATGCACATACCACTGCTTATTAATTTATTTTATATATGCATTAAAACAAGATTAAAAGGGGCAGTTGCCCAGAGCCCAGGAATTCCTAAAGGGTCCATAACTACAGTGCTGCCTCTGTGTCAGATGTTCTACTGGATGTATAATATATAATAAGCTATTTATTATCATTAATAGAATAATGTTAATTGGACTTGGGACTCACTACCTGGTCTGTGCTTGGAGCGTCTGTAATGTCATTCATACTCCTGCTCTGCGCATGGCCTGTGAAAGAAAAGAAAAATATTTGCGATCATGCAGTTTTGCAATAGTGCTTTATGAGTCTCATTGTTGTTATTATTTGTGTACATTACATCAACAATATTGCACCAGTATGAGCTTCTGTTTAATCCAATAAGCCCTCCAAGTGCAACCTGGGTCCCTCAAACCTGGCTACCGGTACTCCCACAGGGCCAACACATAGTCTAGAGTAGCATGATTCACCTTACATACCAGAGCGGTGTAATACCCTTATACTCATTTAGTATACAGAAATATGATTACAGTAATGGAACCCCTCTGATACCTAAAATGCAGTGATGGGACCCCACTGTTTAACACACACAAATCAGTAGTCAGAATTGTATTTGATGCCCAAAAAAGGTTTATGGGAGTTGTAGTTCAGCTGTTAGCTTTGTTGAGCAGAACGATTGAGCTCCATCATCCAGAAACCCCTGAGGCAGCAATATAACACTGCTGTTCTGGAGTTTTTAGCATAAACCCAACATTTTCATTGAAAGCTGCTGGATAATTTTGATTGGCAAAGCATGAGTATTTATACCTTAGTAAAATGTGAGTATCAAATGGACAAGTTAAGTCTGTAGAGAGAATTGTCCATTATGTTTCATTATGTTTTTTCTATATAGTTACACTATAACATGTTTTTCCTTTTTTCAATATATCAGTTAAGTTATAAAACTTAAAAATCTGACTTCACACACCATGACCACTTCAGTGACTTGAAGTGGTCATAATGCATGGAGCCTGTATGGGCAGGGTTTTGCTATAAAACCCAGCACATACAGTGATTAGCCCCTCTTCTGCTGGAGGTGTAACTCCACTTTCAGCAATGTCATCGGGGCATCATTAACAAGCCCAGAACAAGAGTTCTGGGTGGCTAATGTGAATTCTGTGCAAATTTGGCATGTGATATCAACATCCATAACATGTTGGCGCCAGATTGTGAACTGCAAGATGGCCCACCCTCTGTGAAGCTCATGTTCTTACTTCAGCCTGCCCTCCCTGACATCCGTTTCCCTCCAACGAGGGTGGCATAACATCACTGGAGGAAGATCAGCCTGCAGAGAGAACTTGGCCTCACAGCTGGAACGGAGGTTAGTTTGAGATGTTTTCCTTATTTTTTTTATTTTTTTGGGTTGGATACCAGTATAGGAAGGTTTACTGTGGCCAAAAATAGTGCTTACTTAAAACACAGTTTTTGTTTGGTATAGCCCTCTAACATATCAGATAAAAAAAAAAAATAATAATAAAAAACCCTAATTGCTGGCAAATACATAATTTTTTCCCAGTGACATTGGTGATATTATACACTAGGATCACACTTTCACTGGATAGCAGAATATTAAGGAAAGAAAACATACGTAATCTTCCATAGTTTGAATTCTGTCTCATTCTCAGGTCTTCTGTGGAGCGATGAAATTGAGTTCCAACAGGAGTACTTGGAACAGGGATTCGGTCTACAAAAAAACAAAAAATACATTAAACCCATCACCTTATATCCTCTTCACGGATAGATGAAAGCCTGATTTCCATTTCACAATTATTCTTATTCAAACAGTTAGGTCAAATGATGTTTGTTGCACCATAATTCTCTCATTTTGACTCACTTGTGCTGGATGAGACAGACTTCCCGATGTCCGCCAGAGACCTGTGGATGGGCTTCTTGGTTTGGTGCTTGTGTTTTCTCAGGAGGACAAAACTGATTTTGTCTCTGAGCTCTGGCTTTAACATCCCGTCCTCCACCTGCTTCTCAACGATGTCATCTTCATGAAAATATTTAACATTAGTATGCTATGTGGCAAACATGGTCATGCTTTGCTATGTTAAATATCATTAATAGCTATTTCTTTTACTCATTATACTTATTATGTTTTGTTTATTCAATACCTGAAAGATTTTTTCCCCCCTCAAAATCAAATAATATCATTGCAATTACACAGGGTAAGTATCCACATTTTGTATGGAAAAATCTACTGTTTATTATTCATCTAAAAAAATCTATTCGTGGTAGATTAGTCTAAGCCCATCATGCTTTATAAGAATATATATATTCGCTATGGATGCACTACACAAGGCAAAGATAACTAGTTTAAAAATTAAACAGATCCTTCTTATAACATTAAAATTTATAAAATAACTAGAGGTAAATAATTACCAACTAAACAAGTGAAAAAAAATCAATCATTTGAAAAGATTATAATATAAATAAAATAGTTAGTAAAAATAAAATCAACATATAAGAAAAACTGACGTTCTTTTTTTTTTGTAAATGGTTTAATTCGGCAAGCTTTGGTTTGTACCTATGATCTGCGGCAGTGAATACCCATCTAAATCAAGCATCACAGTTCCAGTCTGAAGACACGTTCTCAGCTCAAACAGACTGTGCAGGGACAATGTAGACACATGAGGTTTACTCCACCTCTCTCCTCCTTCCTCGACCTTCTCCTCAAACTTTATCCACCTAGATGGGAAGAGGAGAATTAAAGACATGACAAGTGTTCAATTAAAATACATGTATATTAATATGTAAAAAAAACTTTAGAATTTATAAACAAAAGTGCTTACAGTGTTGGTTATAGAAAATAACGGGTTTGTCCAAAAGGCAAAAAACAGTTTTCAGATACATTTGGTCTACTTCATTCCTGAAATAACCCTACTATAAAATGTGAAAATGGATTAAAATAATGTAAAAAAACGTGCATATAGGGCTGTTTTAATTTTGACATCTTTTACATTGATGATCATTTAGAGAGAGACAGCCGAGGAAAAAAATCTAAAACAATTCTTGCTTATCTCTCCTTTTATCCAAAACTACATCTGTTGTTTTTCTAGGGATGCTTCTTCCCAGTCTGAGATATTTGATACCTAGTGACTGATGGAAATAATGAAATGTGTTCACATTATTTGTAATATTATGTAAACTGAATACATGACAGTATAACACTGAGCACACCTGGTTAACGCCGGTTAAAAACAGCATGGAAAATGGGATGGTGAAAGTTAAGGGGGAGAATTTACAATAAATGAGACAATTACAGTGACACAGAAACAATACGTAGTTGAGGGCCAAGCTCAAACCAGCTTACAGTCTAGAGGAAATGGGGTACAAAAACACAACAGGACAGCAAGGGTGACAGCCACCAAGCAGGGTGGAAAAGTAGCAGAGCTGGAGGAGAGAGTGGGGTGGGGCTCTTTAGGAGAGCAAGAGACAGATATGGATAGGTATAGATCAGGTACTCTGGGAGTCCATAAGCATTTCTGAACAGATGTGTTTTGAGGGACTTCTTAAACAATTGAAGACTTGGGGAGACACATTATTGACACATTTTGCACACGTACAGAGTTATTTACTAAAGTGAAAATTCAAAGTAAATTCAAAATGATTTTCAAATTTCAGATTAAAGAACCCAAACTTCATTGCTGAAGTTTCCCAACTCATGAAATGACTTTGGTTTTACATTTGAAATTCACGTTTTTGACCATTGAAGAAAGCTCTGCAGCTAAAAGCCTGCAGTTGGCCTCTCTGATACACAATGAGAAATCTATCATTTCTTTTTTCACCATACAGTTTAGGAGCCATTTCATTGGGAATTCATTATCCACTAAATATATTTGAAAGAATCCCTTCCCAGTATCAGTAATCCTGATGATTATAATTCTGTAAACTATCAGAAAATGTTTCAAATTTCGAGTTCATTTCCAAGCCTATCCCGTTCATTCTTTGATAGCTGATATACAGCATCAGACAGCTGCTGAATGAAACATTGTATAAACCTCATCTACCTGAACATGCATTAATTACTTGGAAATTAACATTGGCACATGAAAGGTATCACGACAGCTTAACATATTCTCTAGATGCTAAATAAATGTTTTATATTCACAAAGTGACTGCAATACGCTCGTCCTGCGCCACTTCTACCATAAGATAAATTAGACACTGGAGTGGAACCCTAAAGGGATGCCCTGTTGCATGGTCCACACACAATGCTAGTGGGGAGATCAACAGGGTTATTCAGTACAGTGAGAATTCAAAGTGAAATAAAGGTGAACTTGTAATTTAAGTTCAAAATAGAATAACTCAAAAAAAGTTATGCTTTCCATTCAGCTATCCTTTACTTAAATTTGAAATCACTTTGAATTCACAATGAATTCTTACTTTGATAAAGAACCCTGATGATCTTCACCTTTACTGGGGGGGCCAAACATCTTGCAAATCAGGCTATCTCTATCAAACATCTATCGATAGAGATATTGGTAATCTATAATTCCTATAATGCACAGCAACAGTAAAGTTGGTCTAATCATCATGGATTATGTAGATCATTAATATCTGCCTTGCCAGTCTTAGCCACCATAGTACATTGACACTCCAATAAACTCAGGATTAAAATATAAGTGGAAACATTTAGGATAAAATAAGCAAGCTGTGACTATATCAGCTATTTCAGCCTAAATTGTGCTATTCAGATTCTAATCATGCCCTATAAATGTTTATTGTTATAGGGACCAGTAAGAAGAGGTAAGCACTGTTAGCAGTATAAACAGAAACAAATTGCAATCACGTTTCTTTTGTGAAAGAACAATCTCATGGTATAGGTAAATGTTTTGCAAGAAAACCAAACTCAGAAATGCATTTACAAATAATAGACCGTTACTTCAAACAAAATATAACACTTACTAGCTCTCCCCTTAACCGTCTTTCAGCTATCTCCTTAACTCCTCATCACCTTCAACCTTCGTCTGTCATCTCCCATCTGCTGTGCTCCCTCCTCTTAAACACGCCTCCCATGACAGCGTACAATCAGATCACTTGATTCCAGAGTCGGACTGGGAAGAATATTCGGCCTGGGCATTTTTTAATTAGAGCGGCCCACTGAAAAGAGGGCGGGGCCAGATAAGAGTGTTTTGTCATCACCAATGACAGGCACGCCCCATCACAAAGTGAGCATGTTGGCTCAATGCTCTTCCAGGGCAGACCATGCGCAGAGCTCTGCTGAAGAGCTCCAGCATGAAAAAAAGGCCCTGTATTTGTTATGCACAGCTCAAGCAAATTTAAGAACATGTTTGCACTGTGTTTGCTTGAAATTTGTCTCTGGTGTCTCCATAGATGGGATACCAGGAGACAAATATGCCAGGAAAGAGTATTGTGCAGTGTGTGTGTGAGGGTGGTGTGTGTGCATGTGAGGGTTGTAGTGTGTGTGTGCAAGAGGGGTGCAGTATGTGTGTGAGTGTGCTATGTGGGTAAGGGTGCTGTGTGTGTGAGGGCTGCAGTGTGTGTGTGAGGGTGCTGTGTGTGAGTGATGGGTGCAGTGTGTGAGTGATGGGTGCAGTGTGTGAGTGATGGGTGCAGTGTGTGAGTGATGGGTGCAGTGTGTGTGTGAGGGTGCTGTGTTTGAGTGAGGGTGCTATGTGCGTGAGCTGTGTATGTGTGTGTGTGGGTGCTGTGTCAGGGGTGCAGTGTGGGCGCTGTGTCAGGGGTGCAGTGTGTGTGTGTGAGGGTGCTGTGTGTGTTAGAGTGTTGTGTGTGTGTGTGTGTAAAGGGGTGTAGTGTGTGTGCAAGAGGGGTGCAGTGTGTGTGAGGGTGCTGTGTGGGTAAGGGTGCTGTGTTTGAGCGAGGGTGCTATGTGCGTGTGAGGGTGCAGTGTGTGTGTGTGTGTGTGTGTGTCTGCGGTGAGTGCCAGAGGTGCAGTGAGTGTGTGTGTGTATGTGTGTGTGTGTGTGTGAGTGAGGGTGCTGTGAGTGCCAGGGGTGCAGTGTGTGAGGGTGCTGTGAGTGTCAGGGGTGCAGTGTGTGTGAGGGTGCTGTGAGTGTCAGAGGTGCAGTGTGTGTGCGTGTGTGAGTAAGGGTGCCGTGAGTGTCAGGGGTGCAGTATGTGTGTGTGTGTGAGTGAGGGTGCTGGTGTGTGAATATGTTTGGAGGGCTTGTGTGTTGCGGGGGAAAATCTATATATTAATTTAAAAAAAAAAATTAAATAAAGAAGCATTTATTATATCCCCCCTCCTTTCTTACCTTTAGCCTGGGAGGAGACTGTGCTGCCATCCCTGGTGGTGCTAGTGGTGAGTGAACTCTAGCCTGTGGAGCTAGAGTACACTTTCGCAAGACCCAGAGCATTGCCATGGCAAAACTCAGAATCTCTCGAGAAGAACCCGGCGGAGCTGCAAGATAGAGCTCCTCCGGGTTCCTCTCCTGTGTCCCTCCCTCTCTCCTCCGCTGGCGGCCACAATACACTACACGTGGGCCGGTGAGGGAGATCTTTGATCTTCCTACCAGCCCGTCATGGAACACAGTGGCACTCTGATAGCGCGGGACCTGCATAGACTAGCAGGGGAGATTTGCCCTGTGTGCCTGATGGCCAGTCCGGGCCTGCTTGATTCTGTCATTTCCCTTTTTGTATTTGCCCCTTGTGATGGAGGTACAACCCTTATTGCTTTAGATTGTAAGCCCGTTTGGGCAGGGCCCTCTTCACCTACTGTTATCATATATCAAACATGTTTTGTCTGGTTTACCTATTGTATAGCACTATGTTGGCACTAAATAAATAATTGTGATTATATAAATAATTTTCTAGTCTGTGCCAAAAGGGAAAAAAGGGAAATAAACATTTAGGAGGCAAGAAAAGTAAGGGGAGGTAGTCCCCCCCAACATCCTCCCAGATTCAGATTGTAGTTAGATATAATTCAGTATTTATTAAACAAACCCACAGGGTTATTTACTAAAGCCAAAATTGTTGGCAATTCAAAGTGAATTTTACATTTTAGGTCAAAATCTCTGAATAGGAAAAAGTCTGATTTTTTTTTTTGTTCGACTTTTTGTAACTGACTTTAAATTCTTCAAGAATTCAAACATTAGAGAACAATGAATACCCTGACAAAGTGTTAGTCCAGATTTTGTTGTTTATGAGTAATGATTAGATTTTTTATCAGCAAAGTAAACAACTGCAAAATTTAGCAGAGGCAGAATAATTTGTTTTTGCCAAGGGCAGAGAACATCCTTAACAGGCAGCGGGGCCATCAGATTAACAACTCATTGATATTAGTTTGATGCATCCTTTAAATGAAGCAATCATTTGTTATTTTATTTTATTTTTCACTTTCACTGCTCACTTAATATTGAATATTGTAATTTGAAGCCATAAGCATGTAATAAATGTTACCAGTTAACTGCTATTGACCTTTGTTGCAGTTAAGAGGAGAATTTAGCTCATTTTACATTTCCCTTGCCTATAATAAAGACTTTAATAGTCAAGTGAAATTGGAGCATGCATGGCCCATCTAATCTGTGTTCTGCGGAGAATATGACTGATTTATTCTTCCAGTTCTAATCCTGCTAG
Source organism: Pelobates cultripes (assembly GCA_933207985.1). Classification (NCBI taxonomy): domain Eukaryota; kingdom Metazoa; phylum Chordata; class Amphibia; order Anura; family Pelobatidae; genus Pelobates; species Pelobates cultripes. The sequence continues at coordinate 114,083,892 of OW240914.1, forward strand.
AATTGTTTTTCTCCCCCCATGATTTGTAAAAGTTGCGTGACTTGTATTATGGATTACAACAGGAAACAACAAAGGACTTAAAGAAACTCCTAAGAGTTACATTTTCTCGGAAAACTGATTTTTAAGCAGAAGTACAATAAATCGGGTGATATAATCCTAATCCAATTTAACATTCCATGCCTGTTCCCTTTCTGTTATTATAATGTTTGATTATTTGTTCCATCAAAATATGAGGAATGATCAGACTAATGTAGAGATACAGAGAGTTAGAAATAGGTAGAAGAGGAAGACAGTGTTTGCTTATTAACTAAGCTCAGTTGAGCTGCAAATTTTATTCTTAAATACCAGAGTAAAAAACAAAATCTCACAATTTTGAGGACTATTTTTACATATATTTGTCTAGACAAAAAGATAGAACTTTTAAATGACTTGTTATAAAAAGTCATCTAAAGTTGAAAAGAGGGGGACGGGGCTTGGCCGCCATGCTGAGTGGACGTGGCAGACTATAGCTCCTGAACAGTCTTTCAACACTCTGGGTGGCACAAATATCTATCACACCTTGGGCACCATCGGCGTTGGTTCCGGGTCCAACTACTACTGTTGTGGAAGAGCTACGTCCTCCAATCCAATTGGTTATGGCCTCATGTGGCTCCTCGGCAGGAGAAGCGGCCGATCTCCCCAACCGTAACTGCACAGGCTCTCCAGTGGATATTAGAGCCTCGTACCCCCCCACCCCCGGGCCGGTGGTGGTTATTCCGGTTCCCACCAAGCAAGGCCTTACTTATTTTACAGCAGTTCCTGTGGGTATCTAGTGTAAGCTGCTCTCGCGTGGCCTATCTAAAATGGCCAACGGCAACAATGCTGCATAGCAGGACGCAAAGGCTCTGGTGCATACCCGGGAAGCAGGCTTTCAATCGACAAACAACAGCCTCTGCCAGAGATCCTGTTTGAACCAGCAGAGGCAAGAACCGCAATCCACGCTGTCAGTTCCAGTGGTTTGCTCACAGAGCCTCGAGACTCAATTCCAGATGGAGCCATCCACGAATACGGTGGGCCGTGTGCGGTCCAAGCACCCGAGAAGACCATCGCACCCCAAGATCTCTGGGACTCCACATTAGACTGCAGCAGGGAAGGCAAGTTGCCCCTGGGGCTGGACAGATATGCAGCACTATGGCATCCAAGAAGGATCATGAGACACAATACAACTGCTGGGACTTTTCTGCATTGCCTCAGGGTTCTTTGCCTCTTCCGTAACTGTTGATTTTAGTGTTTTTCTTTGTGTTCACCTGCCCCATCCTGCACCCTTGCCTTATATAACTTTCTTAGTAACAATTAGAGACCAGTTAATGAGCCTTTGGTGGTAATTATCTCATATGGTTAAGCAACTGAAGCTAGCAAGTTATTTAGTACATATAAACTCTCACCATGTCTAGTATTGCTTAAATGATGATATGTTTTGTTATTTCAAACTCAGACAAGATTGCCTAAAATGTTTCTTTCATCATACTATAAAATTGTACTCCACCAACGAAATGCCAAGTAACGTACCATTACTTACCGTACGTGATCTCAAGCAATTTGTATTTTTTTTATACCACTTGTCACTTTTGTACTTGCTGCTGTGGCATTTTACAATTCCTGGTATGCTCATGCACAGAAAAAATAAAGAATTAAAAAATAAAATAAAAAAGTTGAAAAGAAAGAAAAGTTGTATGGGGAAAGTCGTTTGAGGTCAGTTTGAGATTAGCTGTTGAAGCCATTATAGTTTGCCAAAAGCCGTGCATTGTAAAACCAAAACAAAACTAAAACACAATATACTTAAAGTGACTTTAAAAATTGCTGAATGCTGAAAAAAAAGAGGTTAGCAGATGAAAAAACTTGTGCACAGTGGAAGAATTTGGTTTGGTCTAATCCCTTTGTTAAAAACATACATTTGCTCTGGTTCGACGGAGCCACCTTCATGGAGCTATGAACAGATAATCCCATGATAGACACCACCCTCAGGGTCTGGTGTGGTTTGCGGTACGCCCGACAGCTAACCACCTCACTGAACCCACTCACCCCCATTACACACAATCCGGACGTGGCAGGGGGCCTACCCCCCGCCACCCTCAAAAATTTCCAGACGACGGACTGGATCTACATACACCAGTAGTGCTCCGGGAGAACACTTAAACTGTTAACAGACATACTGACGGGCCGACAAAAAACCCAACTAGACACACTCCCCTACCACCAAGTGAAGACATACCATGAAAGCTGCGAGGGAAAGATCATCTACATAGGCAACTTTTGGACTTCGAACGACTGTGCACGAACTGACGACATGGAACATGGCCTATCATACCTGTACGCCACCCTCCTGACGAACGGAGATAGTAGCCCACTGGGTTTCACAGAAAAATGGGAGAGAGAGACCGGGATTCAACGGATGGACCACGACTGGGACAAAATATTCCTCTTAACCCACAAATGCTCCATAAGCTCGAAGTTCCAGGAAACTAGTTACAAGTTACTGACACACTGGTATAGGACGCCAGACATTCTCAGGCATATACACAACACCAGCACAGGCGACTGTTGGAGATGTGGCGCAGCGATAGGGACTAGCCTACACATCTGGTGGTCGTGCCTCCATATAGCGCCATTCTGGCAGATGATTAACACAAAGATAAGGGAAATCACGGGCTCTGACCTCCTATTACAGCCCCTGACAATGCCCCTACACCACATACTCACCCCCCTGCAGGCATACAAAAACTTCCTCACCATCCAACTGCTCTCCACGGCCAAGGCCCTCATTCCCCTGCATTGGAAATGCCCGACAATGCCTACTTTCAGACAATGGGTGGACAAAGTCGAAAAAAAATCTATGACATGGAAATGATGACCGCCTCCCTGTGGGAACACTCAGACAAGTGCGCCTTAAAATGGAGAGCATACATATCGAGGGGGATAGCATAGCCCACCCCCTAACGAAACAGACTCCAGACAAGGGTCTGGAGCGGGCAGACGCGCAGCTACCGATCACAGTCCAAGGAAATGCAGGCACTCTGCTCGGGGCTCAGCGACCCAACCCGGACCTCTCACTCTCATTCCATCTCACCCATGCCCATACTTTTCCTAGGACCCCTATTCCACCTCTCCCATTACCCCTACCACGATCCCTGGATCATGACCCACCCACCTGAATCAAAATATACGGACACACTACATAGACACACAACTACACATGATGGGACTGGGAAGATGACCTGAGGGAGGTCTTGAACAGGGGGGCTAGAGGCTAAAGAGGTAAATAGACAGTGCGCGACATGGGTCACATGAGCACAACACACTCATCTACTAGGGCACCAAACACGAAGTACCGAAGAAACATAGAGATACGTAAATAAGACCGAACTAGACAGCTCGCCCCAACACACACACCGAAGAGTGAATCCCTAGGCAGTCAAGCGAATGTCCGACTTCACTGCCATGGCCCGTTAGTGAGTGCCAGTCAGCAAAGTACGCTATCATCGGAAAAAAACCACAAAATAAGGCGGGAACAAGCCTTGAAAATGCCAAAACCCGAAGAATAAATAACCTGGCCACAGCCTGGCTACCCCAGGTAGGCAGAAACTGACCCTAGTAATCGCTAAAAGGTACACCCGCGAACCCAGGAGCGGTGAACCATAAATTAAGGTACATAAATACCACAGTCCCAGAACCACAGTCCCAGAACCGAAAACACAGACCAGCAGAGGGAATCCCAGTGCCTGAACTAGGCCGGATAAGGACTTAGCTGTAGGTCCGAATCAAAGCATGCTTCACAGGTAGAAATAAAGCTCACACGAGCGGTGTTGTTTATAACTGTTCACTAAACCGACATACAAGTTGCATCTGTAATATTTACTTGAACTAAACTGTTACACGCATAGCCCTGTTTAATTAAAATATGAAACTACAAAATAAAGATTGTAAAAAAAAAAAAAATAATAATAATTTGGTTTTGGTAGTGTGATAGTTCATGTGGTGATTCTGGTTGTCCGAATATCGTCAATGCAAAATATTCATAAAAAACAAAAAAGGGAGCAATTTGTACACTGCAAAATGTAAATATAATATAAATATTATGTATATTGTGACAGTATTCACCATCACTGGGAGCATAAGACTGACACTTCACATGTAGGTCCCTGGATGACTTTGTTTCTGTCACCCTCTGCCCATTATGGATGCGTGATGTATATCGTAATGTTATTTGGAGAATGTCTTGTGATATTCCATGTGTGGCTATGGGGCCTGTGCAGTGCCACCTGTTGGTTGCATCAGTTATGTGCACTACATGAAAAGCAAGGATAGTTAATTTGCAAATTCCGTTAGATTTGCATATCATGGTTTATGCAGGCAGGTGACATATTTCTTGTTATTCTTTTTCTTCCCCACTCTTCATAGATATTGTATTGTATTATTATGAGTGCCTGTATGATTCCCAATATGATTTTGTTATATAAATTGGACTGAGTGTGTAACAAAAAGTTTATTGTAATGCAGATAGGGGCTAGTCCAGAGTGTAAATAAAATATTGTGTACTAGTTGCAAAGGGAACTGTATGTCCTACCTTGTTTGTACAGGGATTCCAGCTGCAAAGTTTTTGTACCTGCTTTCAAGCTGGCTTGGTCCTGGGTATGAATTGAGAAAGAGCTGAATTCTGCAAGTGCAGTGCAATTCTGTGTTAAGGCAGTAGTTGGAAGAAAGACAGGCAGAGGGGTCAATACCTGCCTGGAAGAAAGAGGACAGGCAGAGGGATTACCCGCCAGGGAGGACAAACCCTTCCAAAGGCAAGCGCAGCTGGGGTAGCTGTAGCTGCTGGCTTGACCCGCGGTCTCGGTGATGGTCTTCACTGGTAGATCTACATCCACGGTGACGTTTCATCACATATATATTTTGTAGTATACAGATACGCACATTTTCCTGCCATTTCGTTCACAGGTCAAGTGAGAAAAAGTAACAAATAGAGGGAAAAAGAGGAGGAGCAGTAGAAAAAGTATCTAGATTTAAATATTCATTTATTACATTAATTATTAAATATATAATACAAACAGAAAGATTTATTCTTTTGTTTTTACTGCTCTTCTTTTTCCTTCTCTATTGGTCACTTTTCTTTTGATCAGTAAATAAAATTTACATTTACATTTAGTGGCTGCCCCCTAACCATCAATCATCATTTTTCCCACTAATCATCTCTTTTTTTGGCACCATGGACAGAAGTTCAAAACACAAATTAAACGAACAAGCTCATTCACTGCAAGAGTTGGTTGTTGGGTTATAAATCCATATGGCACTTTGGAGTTATGGAATGCGGACAAATTGCAATTCGGCCAAAAAACAAATGCACAAGTCTAAAAAAGACAAAGCTTTGTCTTCAAAGCCAAAATATTAAAGAGATACGGTAAGCACTGCAAACATTTCATCTGATATAATTAGTTATAGTTCATTAAGTCCGCTGGTGCTTTCCCTCCAGTCAGTGTTATATCATGTTTGTGCAGTTTAACACTAAATTAGGGTCCCTGGCCTTCCACTGCCTGGCCTCTGCCGAAGGTTTGGCTAAGGCAGAGAGTACACACTTTCTTCTAGCCATACCAATTTATACCAGCAGTGGGCGCTGTGATAGGATGAAAGCGATCAACTGATACTCTCGGCCAATCACAGCCATAAATGACTTCTCAGGCTAATGCTTCCTAACTAGTCCAAGCAGCACAGAGGGGATGGGCTGCTAGGGACTCTCATTTAGCATTAAAACATTAAAAACAGCTTAGTGATGAATAGAAGGAGAGTGACAGGGGACTCCAGAAACTATAACCATTTCAATGAGATGAAGCAGTTACAGTGACTCTAAATTCTGAGGATATAACCGAAGTTAATCTATTAACCCCTTAAGGACACAACTTCTGGAATAAAAGGGAATCATGACACTATATTTCTATCAGGTTTACTTAAGGGGTTAATGGAAACAGAGGGCAATCAGGGTAAACAAGTAAAAAAAAACACCATATCACATTAACAATTGAAACAGTGGTCAATGAGAATAAACAGGGGAAAAATACCATTTTACATTAACACTTTAATTCAAAAAGGTATCTAATGTGCATTCTGTGTGAACATTCTAAAAGCGGAGTTGCGATTATGAAATATTCCTGTTGATTGCCCCACATTTAGAAGTCTGCCCCAGAATTGCTCTTTATTCAGAGCCCCAACATGTTCTAAATATAGGAATATGTCTGGTGTGTTTTTCTTTCAAATTAAAAAAAAAATCTAAATAATCCAGCGTCAGTTTAGCAGCAGTCAGTTCCAGGAAGTCTAGGCAGCTAAGAACAAACGTTAGAATCAAATAACACAGAGGATAACACAGAGGATAGATTCCTACAGGTCCAGGATGAAGAAGACCCCACTGAGTTGTGTAGAGCTTCTCCTTTCTTTGTAGACTTGGGGAGCAACACTGTAATCATGTCATTGAGGATCCCATGGCTGTATGTGTTGGGGTTATGACTACAAACAATGGAAGCAGATTCTGTGAATCCAGTATTTTTGTGAGAGGTATTCCATGCCTCCCAACATTTAAAATGGGCAAGAAGTGAGATTTAAATTCTAGGGATGTGCATGAAAAACATTTTTGAAATTTTAGGCGACTTATACTACTACCAATTTATGCAACAATGTATCTTATTTTCATAGACTGATTTCTAAATGCATTTATTGTAGTTAAAAATGGTTACTCCAAGCACCAAGACAACTCACTTTACTGATTTGTGGTCGTGGCATGAAGAATGTGCAGCATTTTGCAATGAGATTCTGCTGTCCCTCTAACTACACCTCCGGCCATGCAATTGGGACATCATTAGCCAGACTTAAACAGGAGTTCCAGGCTGGCTAATGTCAACTCTGCATATTTAGCATTTGATGTAAGCAGGCATATATATATATACACCAAAAAAGTTGTGGTGGGGAAAAAGTGTGGATGAAAACCTCTTCCACCTGAAATAAGTGGATCGTTAATGCTATGTTAAACACAAATAAACACACCAGGCAAGCCATGTGACTTGCTTTCACCATTGAAATCTCACATTTTTGCTTCATAATTCCACTTTTTACATTGATTCCTTGGAGTATGTGTCTGCTGCATACAACACCTTGGAAACACAACTCAGGAAGAGGTGTTTCAAAGCTGTGGTATGCAGCAGACACATACTTCAAGGAATCTATGTATAAAGTGCAATTATGAGGCAAAAATGTGGTTCTTTGTTGAGCTCATTTGCATATGCCTACCCATAATCCCTTGCAGTAGTGAGAGCACTGTTAAAGTGAGATTTCTGTGGGAAAAGCAAGTCTTATGGCTTGCCTGGTGTGTGTATTTGTGATTAACATTGCGTTTTATATATATATATATATATATATATATACATATATTTGAAAAAAAATATTTGGTGGGGGATTGGGACTTCTTCCTGCATGGTCCTGTATATTGGGGGCAGGCCAGGACGCTGTCTGTCAGCTTGGTGTGCTTAATGTCAAGCTGACATGCCCTTATAGGCATTTCCTGTGGTGCAAATTGAGTAATTGGCAATGCCCCCCAGAAGGTCCTCCAAAAGTCCATGCCTCATAATACTGGTAATTATGACCACCAACAATATGGAGAAAAGAGAGACATTGGGACAGAAAAGAAAGACAGAGGGCTCAAAATAGCGACTGTCCCTCCTAAATAGAGACACTTGGAAGGTATGCTAACCTGTAGTTCTACAATGCTATAGAAACTACAGAACATGTGTTATATCGTTAGTATATAGAACATGTTCACACAATTTGTAAGGCTCTGTAGAGATATGCTCATCTCCTACTGTGACTGTCTGGGAAACTGTGAACACAATAATGTTTTACTTGCTGTGTCCTAGAGAGAAAATTCTTTGTGGACTTTAGATTTTGACTCGTTAATCTCCAGGTTTATTAAAGTGGGCCTTTCTCTGCGCTCATTTAATACTTTCATTAGAGTTTAAACCAGGATTTGTGTTGTGCCATTTTAATACTGAATGTCTGCCTTTGTTTAATTGGTATGCTAATTTGTTTTGAGAAGACACAAATTACTTATACTTGTAACCCCTCCTTTAACCATTTTGCCACCCACCTTCTGCTATAAACCCCCCACAAATTACAGCAGTAATAATAATACTAATAATAATATTACTTTTGAATATATTACTAATGAACTAATAATACTGATATATATGAATATTATAAAATATAATAACAATTATCATTATACACTAAGAACAGTGATGTTTCTATACTTTCTTTATTTCTTGCATATGTCTATAAATTCTTCCTATTAGCAGTAATTTTTTATCATTTTCTTTGTCTTATTTATTTAGTAACATAGTTACATAGCTGAAAGAGACATGTGCCTATCTAGTTCATCCTTTCTCACATCTGTTTTTAAAGTGGATCCAAAAGAAGAGAAAACAAAGATAGTTTGAAGGGCTTCCAACTGTCTTTCTTTACCCCAGAATGGCAGTCAGATCTCTCGTTGGATCTCTCCCCACTAATTAAAAATTATATCCCTGAATATTATGTTTTTGCAAGTATTCATCCAATTGCTGTTTAAATATCTGTATGGACTCTGATAAAACCACCTTTTCAGGCAGAGAATTCCACATCCTTATTGTTTTTATTTTTTAAAAAACATTTCCTTTGCCTTAGATTAAATCTCCTTTCTTCCAGTCTAAATGAGTGACCTTGTGTCCTTTGTATAGTCCTGTTTATGAATATATTTCCAGACTATGATTTGTATTGGCCCCAAATATAAATGTATAATACTATCATATCCCCTCTGAGGCACCATTTTTACAAAAGAAGGAAATTTAAACTTGTAAACCTTTTTCATAACTAAAATGTTCAATTTTTTAAATTAATGTTGAGGATAGCCGCTGAACTTTTTCTAGTGCCATAATATCGTTTTATAGAAAATATGTGCACAATTGTACAGCATATTCAAGGTGTGGTCTTACCAGTGATTTATAAAGAGGCAAAATAATATTTTCATCCTGAAAATTAATGCCCATTTCTATACATGACAATACCCCACTGGCCTTAGCCACTGCTGATTGTCATTGCATATTGATGCCTACTTTGTTGTCTATAACAATTCCCAACTCTTTCTCATGTGTTATACCTAATTCACTACTGTTTACTTTGTAAGTTGCTTGTGGATTCTTTACCCCACTGTATAACTTTGCATTTATTTACATTGAATCTCATCTGCCATTGAAGTGCCCAGTTCTCTAATCAATTTATATCCCTCTACAGTAATATAATAGTAATTTAATAAAGTAATATCCTACTCACATTGTATTACTTTACAGAGTTTTGTGTCATCTGCAAACACTGACACATGATTTTCAATGTCTATTTCAAGATCATTTATAAATAAGTTAAATAGAAGGGGTCCCAGAACAGACACCACTTACCACTTTTGTCCAGCTTGAAAAAGTACCATTAATGATATGTATATGTATTGTACTCTATCTTTAAGCCAGTGTTCTCTGTGAAATTTTCAGATACATGGTTTTGTTAATAGTTTTCATTTTATCATATCAACTGTCTGCCTGGTCTAATGACACCAGCTCACAATGCTGAATAGTTGTAATAATAGCATTTCAAGGAAAGAGTTTCTAAATGCAGTCAGTGCAGTCGACTATCATTTAAGTATGCCTTACTCTAACATGTGGAGTGAGTGAAGGGACCATTGATTGATTCCTTTATACATTTTTTTTTATATATTTGTTTTCTGCTGTAGCCCATGCTGATGGCGGTTGCAATTACTGTAGGTTCCAAACTAGAAGGCCCTGGATATCAACCTTCTATAAATCTACTAAAAACTATACAATTTGCCTTTGTATTCAAACAGGAATCATTTTGAGAATAATAATCTTAAAGGACTTTGATAAGAATTCCACTGTTTCTTTTCAAATATCACCTTGCAGTTTCCTTCCACTCAAGCTCATCACCATCATGCTGTAGTGTGTCCATCTCTGTAAACAAGGTGGGATTCGGAGCTTCATCATCTTCTCCCAGAATGTATCGCAGCCGTTCAGCCGCAGGAGACACTGAAAGAGTAATTGAACAATCAGAGCAATGCCAAGAAAATAAACAGATATCATATTCTTAACACACCAACTTGCTGATATCTGGAGCTCATGAATGAACTAGGATATTCAAAAAAAGGACTTCTTTAGTTTCTATGAACTGAATCACTCATGAGTTTCTGTGGCTGCACACTTTAATAGCAGTGTAACAGAGTAGCCTATAAAGCACATTATGTTAAACCTTGTGTGTGTAGAGAGCCATGTCTATATTAATAATTAAGCTTAAAAGGGTTGAGTGTTTCGAGAAGGCCCAGTCCTGGCAGCACCTTCATCAGCTGAGGTACTACTAATCTAACAGAGTTAGTGCTAAATAATCCATGCTACACACCTCTTTAGTAATGATATAAACATATCTTATATTAGTACCTCAGTTGCTCTGTACAGGAAAGATACAGTGTGTATATGTCCACATATGTGGTCCCCACACTTTACTGAAAACTTTGTGGTTATATTGAGATTATACATGGTACTAGCATCTCTTAAAGCTACAAGTGCTTGAGGTTATGTTGTTCAAAAACTTGAATGGTCACTGAAGAAGATATATCTCCTCATTGTGGTGTTGTAAACTGTGGGCAGACCCCTGAGTGCCAGGAAAACTTTTTTTGTTTTGCTGTTAGGACAGTTTAGACAGTTTAAAAGAAACTAGATGTATGGCATCATTGGCTTCAAAGTACCAAACCTTCAACAGCACAATGTAGGTCTTAAAGTGCTTGCTTGGAGCCACAAAGTTAAAATAAGTTCTAACAAAATTATGTATTTTAAGAAAGGTAAAAGGGTTGACTGTTATTGTATCTTTGGAATAGCTGTGAACACCTGCTACACATAGATGTCTTTAAAACAGGACAAATTAGGAAGCTGCCTAACACCCAAGAATTCCAAAGGGATTACTTACCAAAATCCCCTGCAGTTCTGTTCTGATAGGTGGACGGAGGTTGCTCTGTACATCCCAGTGGTCAGCCCTAGCCAAGCTCAACTCCACTATGCTCTCCCTCTTATGCCAGTGCATATGGTGTTATAGACAGAAGAATTAAAATAAAATGGCTATTTACTAATGTCTATTTATTCTGTGTTCACTATGTTAAAACTGGCTGCTAGAGTAAATATTCCCTTCCCCCCTACAATGTGTTCAGTCACTATTTTCTCTCTGTAAATTCCTCCCATCCTGCTAGCATCCCCCTTCCCATCAGAGCAAGCCTCGTGTAACAAAATTCCTGTCTTAACAGCTTCCTTTACTAACTCCTCCCCACTTCCTTTGTGCCAGTTAACAGCTATATGCCACGTGTAACAAAATGGAGAATCACTGTTAAAGTAACTGAAAGAAACTACTCACTCCCCCTCCCATTGTGTATCCAAGATGGAGCTGGAATATAGGTGGGAGAAGTCTGTAATGACAACACTACATCCTGTAGGAGGGGTTTAGACAAGACCCCTTAGACTGTTAACCAATTGTTGAATGTATATTGTATGTTTAACTGTGACTCTGTACATGACGTATTTCTGCTTTAAAAGGAACTCCCACTCCAGGGAATAAAGGCATTCCTCAGGTTTTTCACTGATCAGAAACTTTGTCTCCGGTGTGAATTACTTCTAGGGAAAGCGTGCACGCATTAATTAATCAATTTGGAAGGAGTTGATAGACAAATAATCAAAGTTTTCTTTGATCTAAAACAATGGGGGGAGATTTATCAAAGCCAAAACAGGTGCTATCATTGGGTAACATGCCAAATAGGGAAACCAATAGAATGCCTCTCAACATTCTACAATTCACACTTAAAATAGGACCTGCCTTGCCTTGATACATTTCTTTCATGATATTACACCAAACACTATTTCAGTTCCTCAGTAGTGTAACTGTTTGTCTAGCTACTACACCACTTAAAAAAGTGTAGTGGGATTTCACCTAAGTCTACTTTATAACACGTGTATCTTACCATCATTGCTGACTTCCCACAATCACTAGCCTTGGTATGGCATCCCAAATAAGCACCTTACATAACAAATGGAAATAAATCTGAAGAATGGGGAGTGTACTTCCACTTTCAACTTTGTCCCAGTGGTTTAATACTATTCCACCTCATTGGTCATTTACAGCCAGGTACTGCAATAAGAACAGCTCAATTATGGAGTGAGGAGTTGAGTGCTAGAGCTATCTGCCTGGGTGTGTTTAGTATTTAATGTTTACTCTTGTACATAACTCCTTGTGGACACAATCTATCACTTCGTTCTTGTCTTATCACAATCTGATTTTATGTGATTATATTTGATTTGGTGTAAATCCTACCACTTTGCTGGTGATTCCAACATTGAAATGAGCAGTTGTTCACATAATTTTTTTGTGAGATCCGTATACCAAATTTAACAGCTACAGCTCCGAAAACGGAGGCTTCATTTTCATGTACAACATTAAATGTCTTTTCTGATCTCATGCATTTATTAGGGTGACCACATTTACAGTAACTAGACATATATATGGAAAATATACAGAGCCGGACTATATTAAAATCCTTTGTGGTTTGTTAAATCATCACCAGTTAATGGAAGAATCTTGTTCATTTCATTTATGATAAAGTACTCCTCTATTAATGGACATAGCTATTCCTGAGAAAATCAATAATCAGAATTGGTCTTTAATAATTTGCAAATCCAATGGCATCAAAATGAGTAATGCACATAATGCACTAATTTTTCTCTCTCTGTAGGTGGTACAACCAATATAAGAAATACTTTTGCGAAGGTTGCATTATTTCAAAGTGAAGCTAACAACCTTGTCTTTGTTCCTCTCGCAGGATTAGCTTGAAATGCAGTTTTCACGCATTATATGTCAAAAGTTAATCCCACTTTATTTCTGTGGAAGAATTCCTTTCCCATTTTATATCTGCATTCTGAAGGGTTTTAATTACTGACCAAAAAGAAAGAAATCACAATAAAAGAAACATTATTCAAACATAATGCAAGGCTATAACATAATCTTCAAGGGCCATGTTTTCAGATTACTCAGATCTTTAAATAGTTTAAGAAAATGTATATTTTAGTTTATGAAATATATATTTTAAATCAAGCATACCTTTTACAGAAAGTTTTTTGTATCAGAACCTCTGGTCCTGTTACTAATTTCCCTGGAACGTTTGTCTGATCCACTTCATTCTATTGAAATTATAGCACAATATTGCCATTAAAGGAACACTGCTAATTCTTAAAGTATTTCAGCATGCTGAAGTGTTTTAGGCGTTAACAGTGTCCCCTTTATTTTACCCCATGAGAAATCAACACTATTTACAAATGTCCTAAGGTGATCCCGACTGGCTGTCAATCAGACAGCTGGGAGTGTAGCCTTCCTTATTTGGTTTAAGCGCTGGCTCTATTGGTGCAGCCAACACTCTACTATGCGAAGCATTGTAATGGCTAGAAGATCCTCATTAGTAAGAATCTTATGAGGTGGAGCGGAGCTGAGACAAGAAGACCGTCTCTCCGCTGGATTAGAGGTATATAACCTCTTTTTTTTTGCAGTGGGCCCCTAAATCTAATTAAACAGAATGCTCCAGTGTTAAAAATAAATGTATCTATTTCTAATACTGGAGTGTTCTTTTAAATAAAAACTAGCAGGCTAAAAAATTACTTGAAATGTGACTGGACGAGATGTATTTCATAAAAAGTGATTTATGAAATGATCAAGTTGTAAGATTTAGGTCAAATTTAAAATAGTTTCTGCAACTCTTTTGTTCAATTTACCACAACTTACCATTTATTCAATTAACTCACTATATCATTTCATTTAAATGTTACTGTCCATACCATGCAACTGCTAAATCGTTATCAAAAAATATTTGCTGAATGTGAGAAATATATTTAAGTAGTTTTTCTTTTTTATCAGTATAAAACGTTTATAGCAATTTAAAACATTTAAAAATGTTAAAGTTTCTAAAACGTTTTCGATTGCAATACTTATTATCCTAGTCACCCAGTAAATTTTCAATGGTAGATTATAAACATGTTACATTTTGAGAATTCTTGGCTGTGGTTATAGTATATATGGCTGATGCTGAAAATTCTGCCGGCCTCCAATATCAGATAGTAATCAATCTATTGTACGTTACGGTTAATGGATCTCAAGGTGAGTCTTTTGTTTATTGATATTTTACATTTAGTACTGAGAGAATGATATATCAGCCATTATAAACATTAATTCACACATTAAATATTAGTCTATTAACTATACATATGGAACCTGATTATTATATATGTTTAACAGTTAAAAAATATAAGCCATTTCATATCGTATTCTATATTCTGAGCTATCTGCTAAATCTCCCACTTGTTTTTCTGTTTTTTTTACAAGATGAAAAGGTTCCAGTCTATTGCAGTTCAGACATTCAGTGTGTTACTCCAAATCCAACATACTTCCTTTGGCTTTTGGACTTTCTAAGGGCTCTTAGTCACTAAGCAGTGAATCATGGGAATTTATGTTTTATGTTTTTTGCAACTCCCCAACACTTGACTGTTATAGAATTTTTTTAATTTTTTTTTTGTCATTATTTACAACTTCTTTTTTTTCTGTTCCACCATAAACCTTTTATTTTGTACTGGCTTTTAAATTACTTGTATATTACTGTGGCAAAAACTTAGAATTATGTCTCAATTGTTTTAAGTGGGCATTTTTAAAGGAAGCTTTACTTGGTAATTTTAAAAAGATAAGCATTTGTTTTTCATTGTTTGATTATTTTTTATTTTTTTTTATTAAGTATTCATTAAATTTAAACTTAATATTACCATTATCTCAGGCAGATGTTTTTTTTTTTACTTATTGAATGATTTACCTTCTTAGATAGAAAACATAAATAAAATTAAAACAAAAAAAAACAACAAATTAACTTTATCTACATTAAAGATATAAAGTACTAGAAAATGCATAGGTTTTTCGTAAACCAGCTCCTGAAGTACATTACAAAACATTTTATAAAAATCTATAGAAATCAGAGTTGTAACACAGAGGTAGAACATGGAGTTAATTGATGCAGTGCTAGTAGATCATTGGAGTGGCAATGCTTAACCTTGCAGAGAAAGTTCTCTAGATCTTACCTGATGATTCTGAATGCATGCTGGGTCCCCTGCCTCTGTCTCTATGGGACGTGAAGTTTCTTCAGCAAAGCTCCACAACTTAATGAAGAGATTACAAGGAATTTCAAGTGTTTCAAATCCAGACAGGGGCTTCCAGTATGTGAGGTCACAAAATCCTGATTAAACTGAGGAGTTTGTTTATCTAACCATAAAACTATTATTCTCCAATATCGTCAACCTAATGTATAGCTAAATTCAATGTGTACAGACTGCATAGATAAAATGCATACATATTGTATCTGTATATTACCCCCTACTTAGAGCCTGAGTTGCGTTTCAGACACCTGTAAGCACAAAACATTCAAGTGCCCCTACAAATAACTCTCCAGAAAAAAAAAAAAAAAAGAAATTTGTACTTCTATTCAGCAGACATCAATAAACTAAATTTGATGGCATATACAAAACTGTCTCCCTGGCATATACAAATTGGATTATATAAAACAATTTCAAAATTCATATATTTGTATCTGAATAGTGAAGAAATGTAAATGTGTGTTCATATTTTTGTTTGTAGTAGGAAATTGTGTGTGCTATGTGGAAACAAGTGCATTTTTGTGTGTATTTATGTGTGAAATCATGACTTTCTTTTTGTGTAGTGTGATGTGTTTGTCGTGGAAATACATGTGTGGTATGATGTGTGAAGTTTGTGTCTATGTGGTATTTCTATGTGAGGATGCATAGATGTATTTCTGTGTGTAGCATGTCAACATGTGTATATATTGTGTCAATGGATGTGCACATATTTCAGTAATGATGCACAACTGCATGTAAGTTGTGTGTGAAATCTAAGAATGCAGTGTATAAATGCATGATTGCCCAGTGGCAGTGCAATAATACAATATTAGATTGCATGGATCTAGAATGTAGTTTATACATTTAAAAGAGGGAATGTTTTTTAATGTGACAGAAAAATAGATCATTAAACTGCACCAAAAAGACATGAGGTTAAAAAGAATGGCACTGAATCTAAATGTTACATCTGTTAGAATTTGTAGGGGACGGGGTTGTTTGGGGAACAATAGAGAGACCTATGGTTAGGTTGAGGGATGTTTAGGATTAGTGAAGAGTGGAGACAGCTTAGCCTGGCTGAGAGTCATCATATTAAGTTTAACAGTACCTCAATGGCATGTAAAACCTACCCATAAGCCCCTTTAACCCTAAGCCCCTCTTAACCCATATAAGACCTCCTAAACCTAATATTTAATTTTTGCTTGGTTTTTAACTTCCATCACTAGAAATATTACAAGTAAAGGCATGCTGACTTATTAGCTCAGTTCATCTAATTACACACAGACTTATAATGTTTGCAACATATAAGCTGAATCATTTCCCTATGTCTAGAACAGCTTTTAAAATTTACAGTCATGCCCTCTGTATGTTTTAGCCCTTACTCAAGCACCAATGTATTTTTCAGTAGTGCCAATATATATATTTATACACCTATACATATATATATATTGGTCAATCTGTGTTTTATTTGAGGCATCAATGAAACAAGTAATACAGCATTATAGTTGTGACATTCATAATACAGGTAATAAATGTAGCAGTACGAGAGCAATAACTTGTGTTGGCATGGAAGCATATCTAACTCAACATCACTGCTAAGTAGACCAAATCTGCAGGATGTACACGGACACCTAAAGATTAAACAAGCCTATTTTTTTTTTTGTTTAAAAAGAAAATATGATGACATCAGAAGCATCAATCTATGCAAAAAAATTAATAATACTAGTAGCTATAGAGGATGTAGATTAACTGGCATAGTATAAACGCTACCTAACAGACTATACAGTCAAGATATGAAAACCACTGGCACTGCATTTCTAAACAGTGTAGTTAAAAATAAAAGTTCATTATGAACATTACTGTTTGATGTAAACTGGAGACACTCGAAGTAGGCAGGTAGTTAACCCATGTAGACAGGTCAATTATAAGCCAATGCCCTGGGTCTGGAATTGAAGGGGGGCAGCCGTTAGTCGCCAAATCAGCTGATTCCTGGACTCTGTTTACAGGTAGTAGGTATATAGAGATTGCAGAGGGTGATGGTACAATGAGGGCAAGGCAAGGCCCCTCTCCAGACCCTGGCCTGTTTAAGGCCAACATCTTCAAACCAGAGACTCTACTTTGAGAGTCCTTCCCATGATGGGAGCAGCAGAAAAGCCCAGGAGGCATTTCAGGGGCAAGACCCTGGAGGCCCTCAGCCTAGGTAGGAAAGCTTCAGAAATAACTGGCGCTGAAGAAAGACCTGTGCCCACGAGGGGCGTGTCTGGCACTTCTTTTCGGTCCCCCCTCACCTCCATGTAAGGCTGATGTGGGTTCAAGGCTGTGCGCTTCTCCAATTCCACTCAGAAGCGTCGGAAAATCTCATCTAGATGTTTGAGAGATTGTGCCACTGAGCTGTGGCGATCCACATAGGGTCGTGTGTGTCAGTATTCACTTTAGTGAGAGGAGCTTCCACCATCTTGCTGAAGCCTCTGCCTCTGCCTTTAGATAGAATGCAGTTTGTTAGGAATCAACAAAGATACGTGCTTCTGATTAGTGGGGACCAGGAAAACCCTTCACAGGTCCAGCGTGGGAGTAACGGGACTGCAAAGAGTCTTCAGTAGATTATGGACCTCTCTCCAGCCGGCCGGCCTCTAGTTGCACTAGGCAGCAAGATCAAGTTGTCTGCCCCTCAGGGCAGTGCAATCCGTGCACGAGAGGTGGCAGACTGCTTAGGATTCGGTCTGCTGCCATTTGCAGTCGATATCTGAAGATTTGAAGGGCATTTGACTCCATAAGTGCTCTGTAACTCAGGAGTTATAAAGAAGTGCGTCATCTTAAGCACCAAGGCCCCCTAATTGATATATTAAATTATTGATGACATGACCATCCAACCTCAGACTTCAAATACAATGTAAAGCCATATCTGCCTATGTAAAAGTAAATACATTTCAAGATGACAATAAACAAGTTGCCTTGTACTCATACAATTACCCATGTAAGCAGGAGAACAACTAGTTAAAGGAGTTTCTGCAACACAAATAACACACGTAAGGCTTTGTTTTATTCATAGGTACCCCATTGCAAGACAGAGGTACACCTTAAAATTAAGTCTGTCCTGCCAAAAACTGTTGGGAGACCTGCATGATTTTATTTCTAAAAGTACTTGGTCCCTGATGGTGACAATTGAAGATTACAATAGTATGAGTCTGCCCTAATGTTACTGTGGCCTTTTACACATTAGTAGAGTAGTGGAGTACATAACCCCAACCACCCAATCAATAGAACCGCTTTTGCCACATACCAAGCAAGCTCACAAATACACAGGTACATATGCAGATATTATATATGCAATGACATACACATTTTATTTATTTATTTTTTATTAATCTTCTCCTTTAAGCTGTGTGGGGATTGTTGGAAATGTGGTATACAAACCTTTGCAGAGCCAAGACTCTTTGGGGGCCACATTTCTCTCACTGAATGTGACCTACATGGCTGTGAGTAATATGCGCATGATGCACAGCCACATTCTGAAAAAACATAACTCCTGGACATTTAGAGTACCATGCTTTGCCCTAGTCAGAGGATTCGATTTTAGAGGCTTCTTCTGAACCTCTCTCACCTTATGGATTAATCCTGCATTACACACGTGACACTATGAGGAGATCAGGACATTCATTTTCCACATTTTTTAATTTGATGTTTATGCTCATTCCTGGCGAAGACCACAGACAAACATCATCACAGGATGTGGGATACTACTAATAAGATTATGTTTCTAGTTCAATCATTTATTTAAAACAATTATATCCTGAAGAGTAGTAGTAGTAGTATGCACTACAGCTCCCTTATGCAAAAATTAATTTCTTTAGCGAAGGCAAGCAGTTATATAAATATTTACTCAGAATTAGATTTTTTTTTTAAATAAAAGCTAACACACACATGTAAATAAACAAGGCATACCTGCCACATCCCTGATTTTAATAAATATGAATTACTCACTTGTTCTGCTGAGGCTGTAGCTCTCATTGTCAAAGTTCATTCTACCTCCCTCATCTGTATCAGAGTGCTCATCTCTGCCATATTGTTTTTCATTGTCACAGCTCCTGTCCCGACTGGATAAAGATCTTCTTCTGCGTCGCTTTCTCCTGTAACTCCTGGGAGCAGGAACGCCAATATAGATGGAGTGATAATCTACAAAGATATAGGCATACTAGTGGAACATACAGGAACAAAGACATTTTCACATATTAACAGATTGTTGTTTTGTCATTCCGTCCTATAAACGTTGCCTTTTTTAAAATCAGTTTTTGAGTTGCTGTTGGGTAAAGAAATGTATTGATTCATCAAAGTTCATTATATTTTTTTGATAAGATAAACTCACGAAATCACTTTGAAATCCATCACCTTCTGTGAAATGCGTCTCGAGGGCCAAAGCAAAAATTCTACGCGTTGCCAGAGTTAATGTGCTCACAAATCATTACAGGGCTTCAGTCATGGGGCAGGTAGGGACAGTGTACATGCAACACTTTCTATTCAGTTTCTTTTTATGTTTACTTTGTAATCACATCTTCTGGCAATTAAACAAATTCAGTATCATATTTTGTTTTTCAGTTTTCTTTTAAAAAACTGAATTATTTTTCCCACTTTTAAATAACTTTTTGCACATTTATTCACTTTTAAGCAAAGGGAAACTTCATCATATAGGAGGGTCCTATAAGAAAGTATTATACTGGCAAAAGCCTGTAAAGGTTGAAAAGTTATTGAGATGACCCTGGAAGAGTACTTTCGCTGTTGGGCAGTTGGCATGATGTTTGGCTGTGAACACCACACTCCCTGCACTGAATATTCCCCACCTTCTTACAGACAATCCCTGTCTTAACAGCTAAAGATCACCCACTTCCAGCTCTGTACCCCTCCAGTATTAAGCATTAGGAAAACTATACAAATGAAGAATTCTCAAATGTGACAAAAATGATCAGCTCATTAGATACACCTCATCTTTCCATACATAGCTGCACTCCATTCATGATATTTTCAAGTTATATGAAAAAAGACTCTAAAGGTAATTCTTGTGCAATTCAGTCCATATAGAGTCTCCTAAAGTGAGTCTCTCACATGTGGCAGACAGAGTGCCAAGAACAGGCCAACAATAAGAAAACACTTTGATTGAAGAGTTTGACATAAGGTTCCACAATCCTCAAACATTGATGCCAACATAGAAAGGCAGTGATATTCAAAGAGGCATCACAACTGGTAACAAACACCTTACAAAAAGAGATCACAAAACATTTCCTAAATTAACAATTAAACGAGTTATAGGAACGGGTGGAGAATGCCAGGTCTGACAAATCCGAGCTTATGATATTTCATGCTTATGTTAAAATTCAGTGGATCCATGCTACCTAGTGACATGAGTGTAGGCTGTATGTTGTGAGGTTCAAAATAGGAACTGATTTATAATAGGTAATAATATAGGTAATCTGATACCGGTGAAACAACAGAAAAATATTTGAACACTGTTGCTAAGTAAGTGCATACGTACATGAGTACAATTCATTCTCTTGTTAACAAGTAAGATAATATACCATTTTCCATTGTGTGTATCACCCAGGAATAGTGGTAAGAACAGGATATTAACTTTAGTCTATAATACTGACTTGCGAACATTTAGAGAGTGTATGTTGGATGAGGTGGGATACAATGTTTGCAGAACTCCCCCAGATTGGTTTGTGTGTGTATATATATATAGTTAAATTTCCATGAAGAGAGGCACACGCTGGGCTTTTTGAAGAAAATTATCCATCTTTATTAATGACACACGGGTTACAGCAAATCGACGTTTCAATCCATCATAGGACTTTCCTAATGAAAGTCCTATGATGGACTGAAACGTCGATTTGCTGTAACCCGTGTGTTATTAATAAAGACAAATAATTTTCTTCAAAAAGCCCAGCGTGTGTCTTTCTTTTGGAGATTTATGTTAATTTAGCTGAAAGAGCTCCATGGCACTTATATTACAAATGTGAGTGCAGGATCATGGATTATATATTTATATAAAATAAATCACACATATCCCAGTTTCACGGTAGTTCTCATCTTACCATCTTCATCTTCATATTTCTTCTTGGAATTGAACACACTTTCATCCATGGTATCACCAGAACTACAAGAAAAAGATGCATATAGGTCAGCGTGGTTTAATGTATGTAATGTAACTCGTTCAGTTGAAAATAATGCTTCTCAAATTTTACTTTAGCCCACTGGAAAATAACATCCAAAAAACAGCTACTAGTTTTACATTTAATGAACACATTTTGTTCCATACTGGGACCTCCAGCAGAGATATTTTAAAGGAACACTATAAATACATGAATTCCTAATGTTATAGGGATTTAGGTGTCCAGCCCCCGCTTCCCCCGACCCTCCTCCCCAAGAGGGTTTAGAAGGTAGTTTTTACTTACCCTTAGTCACACATTGGTCTTTCCGTGGCCACCCAGCCTCCCTGGCTGAGATAATCAAAATTGATAAACTCAGCAAATCCAACCCTTCCTCCCAGGTAAACACTGGGAGGATGGGGCTCAAGCACAGTAAAATGCTGTCCTGCATCAAATCCTCTACATGAGCAGTATTTGATTGAATAACCTAGTCAGCTTGAAGCACCCATAGTGTTGTCAGGAAAACAGACACTAGAGGTATGTTTAGCCCCGCTAAACTTTGAGATGAAGTGGTCTGGGTGCTTGCAATTAGGCATGTGCATGGGGAAAATTTTCGGTTCGGTTCGGCATTCCGAAATTCTGGATTTTCACAGTTCGGGACTTCGGCAATTCGGCACCTCAGCACTTCGGAAATTCGGCAACTTCGGCACTTCGAAACTTTGGAATTTCAGAACTTCGGCATTTCGGGACTTCGGCACCTCTGGACTTCTATTGCAGCCACTTAGTAGATAAATCCCTAATTCCCACAGTATTAGAGAGTTATCTACCAAAAGGGGGGGACCTAATATCCTCCCCCATGGCCCCCACCCCTGAGCGGCGGGTTGGGGCCCTAAATTGGAATAAGGGGGGGACCTAATGTCCTCCCCTCTGGCCCCTACCCCTGAGTGGTGGGTAGGGGCCCTAAACAAGAATAGGGGGGACACCTTTATAAGCCTTCCCCCACCCGGCAGAGCTCAGTCTGCGCGGAGCCCTCCATGGGTGAAGTTGGATTTTTTTTTTTGCGCTCGTTTTTTTTAATTATATAATTGCATCGGTTATTATGGTTTTTTATTCGGCCTTTTTTGGGGCCGCTCAGGGGTGGGGGCCTGGGGGGAGGACATTATGTCCCCCCACTTATTCTGATTTAGGCCCCCCACCCACCGCTCAGGGGTGGGGGCCCAGGGGGAGGACAATAGGGTCCCCCCCCCATTATTTCACATCAGGGACCCTACCCACCGCTCAGAGGTGGGGGCTCGGGAGGGGGACCTTATTTTTAATTATTTTTTTACAGTGTTTAATAGACATGCCCCTACTCGCGGTATAGCAAGTAGGGGCATAATTTACTAATACTAAGTAATCTTTACTTAGTATTAGTAATTAGACCAATTTGGGTCTTTCAGCCTTTTAGTAGATAGCTCTCTAATACTGTGGGAGTTAGGGAGTTATCTACTTATTCATTCCTGTCATTACACTGACTGGCTAAGTAACTTACATTTTATATGAATGTGTGTTACTTGATTGTTGTAAGTGTTGCAAATGCTTACAGCTGAATCCTGGCTATGTTTGAATACTTTTTATTTAAAATTGTATACAATGTAACATTCTCCTTTCACTTGGTAAGTATATTAGTACTTAGGCAATACTGTGCTTCGGAACTTCGGCACTTTGACACTTCGGCAACTTTAGAACTTCGGCACTTCGACACTTCGGAACTTCGGGACCTCGGCAATTCGGACATTCGGAAGTACCCGAATGTCCGAATTGCCCGAAATTCTTCCGAATTCATATTCGGACCAAAACGAAATGCACATGTCTACTTGCAAGGTCCTTTAAATACATTTCTTTCTCCTGACTTCATTACAGGAGAAAGGTGTTTGCTTATTAAGCATCTAGCCACACATAAAAAGTAGCTATTGAAGGATAGAATTCAGTATAATTCTGCCCCAAGCTCTGTGTATTTCTGTGTTTGCTAATAGATTTATAATTTCTCTCTTTTTGACTTCTGCTGGATAATGATTGCACGCACTCAGCACTTTTTCAGAAAATCCTAACATGCCCATAGATTTACACTTCAACTCAAAACCATGCTTGCGGGCAATTGGGATGGTAGACAATTAAAGTGGTGTAACAGTAGCTAACACAAAACTTACGAGCTTGGAAGAGGTCTGTGTAATTTACTCGTGATGATAAACAAGTTTCCCTTTTTTTGAGAATTAGGTCTTGTTTCTTAAGAATTCTCAACCCTAAAAAAAGAAAGACATACGTATTAATAAAACATATGATAAAAACGTATGTTCACAAACTATGAAATGTTCATTTTCTTTCCAGGTATACCACAGTGAACGGGTACCCATTTGGTGCTACCAAGTACAGTAGACACGGTGAATATATTTTTTAAATAAAATCACTGTGCCCCTTGTTCATTGAGATAGTGGCGGTGTCAACCCTTTTGCTTACAACATGGTGCAATAAGTCATTAGGAATCTGTGGAATTTGCTGGGTGTGTAATAAATAAATACTGTTCGATGGTCTTACAATGCAATGGACTACATATTATGGCATAATCATTACAGAGGAAAATGTTGAATTATTAATAAAGAATTAAACTTAAAATTCTTAAATTCTGTATTTTAATGGGTCTACTCTGATGAAAAACCCTGGGGAAATATAGCAAGCCTATGTATACTTATTTGCAAAATGACTATTATATCAGTTTCCTGGTAGCTGACCAACTGCATGACTCCCGATACACATAAAGTGGATAAGCAACATGCCCTGCAGGAGAACAAAATCAATCATTGCTTCTATATGTTATATATGTTATGGAGATTATTGGAAGAGATTGATTATATGTTTGTTCATAAACCCAGATGCTATGTCTAGCTTAGTGGCGCGGTATAAAATGCTCTTCTCATCCGTGGCTGCTTTTACAGTATGTTAATATAAATTCAGCTCTATTTCAAAATTACTGTTCACCAGTGGTCAATCTGAACCCTAAAAGCCCCTTTCAGACAGACCTTAGCCTGGTTCATAATTATCTCCTGAACCTAGAGCAAAGGTAGCTGTAATTTATTTGTTGGTGATGATGTGACACCATCCGCGCTACCTACAGAATCTTCATCATCATTTGCACATAAAGAGGAAGAAGTTCCTCCGTGTCCACCTGTGGGGTCTTTGCATAAACCTGTATCTGACATTTTCTTCATGCTCCCATATTTGCTTTTGAACATCAAGGAGGGTAAAATGAAATCTGCCAAAACTGTTTCAGTTTTCCAGATGCTGTAGACTACATCCCCTCTGATGCATTGCCAGCATTATGGTTGCCTATACCTAATCTATCATTGTGACATGAGTTGCCCTTAAATTTATACCTTCCTTCCTTTAGGCCATCGGCAGCACCCATCATAGGCATGCACAGCAAATTATTTTAAAGAATAAGCAATTGTCTGTTCTTCTCAATATCATATTATGCAATCCACAGCTGACACCAGCATACATGACAGATTACTATATATGCAGTGTACTTGTAGTTTGATTTACTATATGGCCTGTTTTCCTAATTTCATGTTACATTGCAAATGTAGCTTATTTGGATGCCCTTAGTGTACAATAAATATCATAAATTGGAAGAAAAAAAAAAGATTTCAAGTATCTTACTGTTATGTATTTTTTCTCTAGTGATAACCAATATATACAGATATAAACATATATTATTTTTTTTTCCAGAATACATAAAAAGCTAAAGCAAATTTGTTCAAAAATTACTCAAACTTTGTTTCACAGAGACCCAAACAAGGGGAATGGGGGGCAACTTGGTACAAAATTAGAGTATGCCTGGCACCCATTTGCAATCACCATACATTCACAGCATTCATGCAGGAGATGCACTTTCAGAGAAGGATATCACTCTGATTCTCAGACTGGCCATACCCAGCTGGATTATATGCCCATAGTGCCTCTCCTTGCTGCATAATCCCACTACATCCTCAACCATCCAGTAAATTTAGATTATGTAATTTTGTTAATAGTCATGTACACTTTATCCCTCTGTGGTCTCTTACTACCCTAATAGGAACTACAAAGGCTTTCACTAACCAATCTTCCAATTCTTTTATGTCTTCAGTGAAAGCCTCCTTGTCATTAGACGTGACTTTAATGCCCCTAGGAACCAGGTCTGGACTGTTCCCACCATGCACAATTTTTTTACTGAAGATCCAACACAAATTTAATCTGGTGAATATATTTTGTGCATTGGAAGTGAGCAACCAGGTGACAATTGTAATTAGTACCAAACTTGAATGACCATCATCCATCCCAGCTACAAGGCCTTTCAATTTTGAATACTGCAGCTGTAAGGTATGGAGAAGATTTTCAACCAGATTTCTTTAATTTTGTTACTAGATTATTGCTTTACTATAATGATACTACTATTGTTACATATAGTTTACTACTGTAATATTTTGTACTTGATGTTACATGTAGTAATTAATAATCTGGGTGATAGAATTTTGGTTGGCAAATACTTGTTTATAATAAATGGCTACCCTACTCCATTCCTCCCCCCCCATCCCGCTTGCCACTCCCAGCTGTAATTCCTTTTAAGTAACTGTTTTTTTTTTCTCTCTCTTCCTTAGCACCAAATCCTCATCCATCTATGCTACAAGGCCTTTTAATTTTACTCGGCTCTACCCACCCACCCTCCCCTCAACTATATAGCATTCTCTTATAGCTGTTTGGAACCACAGCCAATCACCTCATCCTTCCCTTCACATGCTATCAGCTGCTGCAGTATTACTATTAACTCTCTCTGCCATCACATACAAATCCCTCTGCTATCTCTTGTCTCATCTACCCAGTTTAACTTTTAGATTGTCACCTAACGGGCAGGGCTGTCTGTTCTTATTGTGTTATCTTTCCCAATTGTACAGCGCTGTGGAATATGTTGGCGCTTTATAAATGCCAATAATAAATCAATAAAAATCTTGCATTTCTAGGGCGCACTATTATAGAGGTAAGTTTTATAACAAAATATATAGAGCCACTTGGTACCATTAGGCAGGGTTCTCCTCTGTACCAGGAAGATCTAACCAGGCTGGTAATGGAGCTGTACCTGGCACTGCTAGTTCATGTAACATCTTGGTTATTGAGTCTTCTCTCCGTGACCTATTCTTCTCTACATTACCTATTTTTCTATTGATGACCTATTCTTCTATTATATAGCTCATGGTGAAAGGGGGATCCGCCTGAAGATGCAGACAGCTTCAGGATCTTCTTGGCAGATAAACATTTTTAAAATTCTATTTATTAATGCACTATGTAAAAATGCATTACAAATTAAAGAGTCATTTTTACCCTATGGATTATCGGTAACAAAGTGCACAAAACAACATGTGTGCTTTAAATTTCCTCTTACTGTGACGTGGCCAAAAAACTGTTTCAGCCGTGTCACTAATTCAGGTCATTTCTAAAAAAAAGTTTCATACAGAAGAAATAAATAGATTTCTATTTATTCTGTGTTCAGGACAGCGGATGATCGGAAATGTAAATATGGGAATGCATCAACCAAAATAAAAAATCAATTCAGTTTCCAATCTTGGTGTATGCAACCATTTGCGTATTTTATTTATTTATTTTTAACCACTCTGGTAATTAGTTTGCAGAAAATGGCATATAACCTTCACACTTGGCTGGTGGAATATAACAGTGACCTGTTATGGCAGAACGATCAATATCTCACAGGGTGACTTTGGAGGGATCTCTCTCTGTGCCGGACAGCACATGCTGATGAGTGTGTTCTATGATAAAGAAGATATAGATGATGAGATAGAATGAAGCACTCCAGCTAATGGAATACAACTCTCATGATCTGGATCCAGTCTGTTTTTTTATTTCAATACTATCATGTTTTTATTATGTGGAGCATGTAACAAGAACATAAATATATTAGAGATGTCTACAGTACTTTTGTAGAACATTTCTCACTATTTTATGCCAGCAGGCAGATTTGTTGCACCAGGGAATATAGGGAAATGTAGTCAATGTAAAATTGGAGGTAAATGAATAGAAGGTCTGGAAGTAAAACATGGCTGAGTTCAAAATAGCCCACATATAAAAAGGCTCAGACTGGAGAATCATATTTCTGATGTGATTATTTTATGTAACATTTTTTTATTTTGGTTGCCAATGAATTGAATAAGCCCTGAATTCGGAATCTGAACAGTGTCATAGATATAGAGAATATATGCCACAATGTTTATTATAGGCCATGGTTATTATTAAATAAATCAAAATATGATGTGTGGGTAAACTAGATAATATGATAGGTAAAGACTCAAAATACTTTAATGAATAGTCCAAAACGAAACCTTTCTGTTTCAACATAAAGTTGCCGTAGTGTAGTGGCTTTTATACCTGCAAGTATTCTATGACAAGACCCATCCGGCAGAGGATGCTCACATACTGAGTGGTCAGAATTTAGCAGGTATCTCCTGCAGGATGGATGCCTAGAATGACAGGATTTACCACTTTATAAAAAATGAAGATCTTTGTGTTGTTGTGTACGTTGCCTAATAAATCAAGATGCCGAGAGCTCTGATAAGCCCAGTGAAATAATTATTAATTCAATTATTTTAAGAAGTTAAAGGGAGACAGTATTGCTGGAATTGGAGATGAGAGTGTTCTGGAGTATGTGAGTCCACAATAATATAGAAAAAAATATACTGCCTTCAGAAAGTGAAAAAATAAACACAGTTCCTATTTCTGTTGCCAAAGGGATATTGACAAAACACAAACAATTGGTGACCCTTGAGAAGTGGTAGAAGAAATAAATGAAAGTCCTACAACATCTACATCACTCAGGGTCTGTATATTTGACACACAAATTTTGCTGTATATAAGTATACTATATACGACTACATTGAGCATGAACAATACCCTTGTGGACCATCCTCTGGTCTCCTGAACTCATTTAGCCGTCAGGATAACCCACATTTTCTTGTATGGTTGATATTTTTATCTTTTTAGATGATCAAATTGCTGCATTCTATGTGTTGGATATGAATCAGATTTACTTTTGAGGTCCCACCACTCATATATTGGATGTATCACTTCTCAGAATGTCATATATGTCCCTGCCTGTACCATGACCCAGAAAGGTAGAGACACCAAGTGGATCTATGAATGACTCACATCAGTCGATAGAATGCTCCATACACTGCAGGATTTTCAAATAATTTTTATAACCAAAACAACTGAAAGGACGAGATATACAGACAGATATATAGAGGGTTGAAACAATTACACACTATAGATTTTGATGGAATAATGGCCAATTTAAAATACTGCAGTGTGTTGTGAGGTTTGCATTTCCTCTACTACTGTGATTAAGACACTGTGAGCCACTATTTTATAGAATCGCGTTTGATGGTCTGTCAATTCTACAATAGCAAATGGGAGATCCATAATATAACAGTAGCAGCAATATGTCTTAAATGGACCTCGCTACAAATTGCTAGGTACAACATTAAAACACAAACTCCACCACACACCCTACAATTTAATAAACCATTCCAGGGTTTGACAAAATCCTCAACCCTAGATCAAAATTGTATTATGGGAACATCTGCATTGCCAGTAAGGGTAACACTAGGAAATATGACTTTTAAAAAAATCCTTTTCCATGAAGTGGAAGTTTAAGCACTGTGTTTTCAGCCTATCCACGCCATTTAAGTCATCCATGCCATTCAAGCAACAGCAACCCAGCACTAGCAACAACTAATATAGAATCTTGCAATGCATGTGAATATCATCTCTAGATAAATCTTTGGAGGCTCATTTTTGTAAAACTGGCCCATAGGCGAAGCCTAGCTGGATGTGGCAACCTTCATTGTGTTAATTACTTTGCTCTCTATATTTGACCTAAATGCTTCACTGGGGCATAATTCAGGCACAAAGGACTCATATCACTGTCACGCAGGGTGAGCACAGCTATTACAGTAGTGCTGTGATGATAACTGCCACAGTAGCCATTTGGTTTTAATCCTGCAATGTAAAATATTGCCATTTTAAAGAAACACCAATGTTTTCATTGCAGGGTTAACACATCTCTAGTGGGTGTCTTCCAGACTCTTGAGGTGCTTCACCTGTAATAACCAAGTCGGATTCGCTTATTCGATCACATTCTATTCATAGAGAGCAGTTAATTGACACAGCATGGTGTTTTGCGCACTTGCCTCCTCATGCTCCCATTGGATTGGCTGAGATCATCAAGCTTGATGTTCTCAATCTAGGAGGTGGGGTGGCCACGGTAAAAACAGCGGGCCGCGGGAGATTGGTATGGTGACACTATAGAGTTAGGAATACATGTTTGGATTCCTAATGCTATAGTGTTCCTTTGAAGTCAGCTAGGCTGTGAGGGGATGGGCTGTACTTCAATCCGCTAGCTGGGATTCTGCTCCTACCTACCTCTGATAACTACAAACCCCCTCACCTGGACTCAGTTTTCACTCATACACTGCAAGGGCGCGAGTGGAAATTTTGAGTACCTGTGATAAAATCTAAAGATCAACACACTATTGAATGCTTTGTACACCTCTCTGTGCTTACATAATCACCCCAATCAATGTTCGTAAAAATTATTATTTTTTTGCTAGTTTTAATCATGTCAGATACAAATGAAACACAAAAAGCAACAAAGACGTTTTGGTGGTTTTAGTTTGATTTAAAATTAAATTGCATTTAAATTTAAACCATTGCAGCAAACTCATTTTAATGAATTGTAGGGCGATTTATCATGTCTGATAACGTTTTCAGCAAATATCTCTCTATGGATATAGCAGACAGAACTAACAAGCATATCAGTGTACTCATGCTCTCATTTATAGTAAAGAAGTATAAATAATTAGATAGATTCTTTCTCTAAGAAAACTGACACTTGTATTGAGATTTTACACAATATCCTTTGAAAGCAGTAGTTTCCTAAATAACCTCATATTGGAATTCAAAGAGTATCACATTGAGAAAACGGCTCCATTGGACACGATGAATAATTCAGAAGACTCACACCAAACAGGTAATACTGTTTAAGTAAAAGGCAGCCATTTAGTCTTGTCTGTCGGAATTTTCTAAAACAAGAGCATAGGAAATGCAACTGCATCCCCAGTGTGTTTGTGATTTTTATTTAAATATAACCAGATCAACCTTCTACTGATTTTCAAATTTCCTTCTGATAGGAGTGGACCTTATTAAATAAACATAGCTTTTCTCCAGGATAACTGCCTGAAAACATCATTCACATTAAGAAGTTATCTCTGATGCAGAAATAGCTACATTGGTACTGACAGGGTTTCCTAGCCTTTTACAAAATAATACTTAAGCTCTGGAATAATCAGTGGACCAAACAGACTAAATGATTTAACTTTGGTCTAAAGCACTAATGATCATTGCTAACTATATGTAAGAACACAAAAGATAATTTGACCTTTAATGGCCATCATCCAATCAGACTTAATAATCTGTGTACTTCTAAGCTATATATAAAGTGATCTTGACCATCTGAAAATCATAAAATAAATAAATAAATAAATGCAGGAGATATGTAACATATGCAATGAAAGATAATTAAAACCGCATCTGACAAGGGACATTAAACACCAAAATTATTACATCTTAATGTAGTGGTTTTGGTGCATAGAAGCTTTGTCTGTTTCCATACAATGTAAAGTGTCAGTGTCTGGTAGGCAACCACTAGAGGCACTGCCTCCTTAACCCCTTAAGGACCAAACTTCTGGAATAAAAGGGAATCATGACATGTCACACAGGTCATGTGTCCTTAAGGTGTTAAAGTATAGTGCCAGGAAAGCAAACTTGTTTTTCTGGCACTATAGGTTCCCCCCTTCCATACGTGGTACAGAAAGGGTTAAAAAATCCTTCTGTCACTTACCTGGGTCTAGCACCGATGTCCCTTGGTGCTGGCTATGGTCTGCCTTCGCTGACGTTAACTGGTGGGGGAGATCTAAACCGCATGCACGACCATGGCCGCGCTCACATTAGGATTTCCCCATAGGGAATCATTATACAGTGCTTTTCTATGGGTATTCTAGTGACGCTTTAGGTCTTCATGATAGACAGCCACCAGAGGTGGAGTTAACTCTGAAAGGTAGTTATTGCAGTTTCTTAAAAACTACAATAATTACATTTGCATGGTTAAGGGACCTGGGACAGTGCACACAATGAGCTGTTGTAGTCTGAGTGCCTGTAGTGTCCCTTTAAGTTCTTTGATTGCTTCAATGTCTTCACATTTGGCAATATTGTGGTTAGAAAAGCTTTCAGTTCCATGCTTCTCTGAGAGGCATTTGATTGGCAGAGCTAGGTGGCTGCTGTACATGTGCTGTAGATCCTCAATGCTTTTCTATGAGAAGCATCTGATTTGACCAGAGATCATCAATGTTTATGATAAAGGGCAGGTGGATTGGGATGCTAGTTGGATACTGTTTTAGAGGTAGATAACAAGGAATTTGGATGAATTCTTTAAACTTTATTCCAGATGGGCCTTGAATCTAATACCTACTAAGGAACAACTTTAAAATATATATATATATATATATTAATAGACAATTTTTTATTTTTGGTATTTATGACTAATCAAGCAGACCTAGCTATGTCTATTCCATACTATCTTTCTGGTGTCCCATAACAGTGTGAAATAAACTACAGAACAGCTTTAAAGATAACCTGGCATAAAGCCCCTACTTTCGAGCTACTCAGATTCACTTACAACATCTCATAATCTCATACACTATGTCAGAATTCCATTCACCCAGATAGGCCTAGATCCAGATACATTCTAAGCCAATCCTGTAGCAGCTCCTGCAGCCTCTCGGAGCAAGATATAACTACATATTAAAAAGATTGGGCAGGTAGAAATCATTTTGTATTACAGTTTACAATTTATGTTCCACAGTCTGTAACTGGGATAAACCTAGCTTTCCACTGTGAAGCTTCGTAATTATTTTAGTCCTATCTAATAAAGTGTTTATATTTTAATAAAACAAAAACACTTTTGTTGTCATCAGACTTACTGGACTCATGGGATTTTGGTATATCACAACCAGCTTCTCTCTCCCTATCTATATATTTATATTTAGTTTTGTAACATCATAATGAAAGTTAAATTAATAAAATAATAAAAAAAACATTTTATTTTTATTATATTAATTAAAATTTGACTATGACATTACAAAGACCATGCGTAAATGCCAAATATTTATTTGCTTTTGTTAGTTTGCATTTCGCAGACAATCTGAATTTGCAGTAATTCATATTATTTTAAAAAGAACATTAGAATTGCAAATGTATGTGAGCAGTCAATGGAACATGTTAATATTTTAAGTAAATAGATTCATTAAGTGAGCGGCGATAAATAGATTTTTGTTGTTACAAATACTTGATGTTTCAACACTTAAACACTTCAATAGCATTTACTGGTGGTAAATAAACATTGGTTAAAAAAATTATTGCATAATTTATCTTGGTAAAATCATAAATGGCAGTGAGACAAAGCTAGCAGGCCCTTTACATTTTGATCCATACATGGGCTTAGAGTATTGTTAAGTAATAAAATAAACACATTTTAATTTACACAGTAACTTGATTTTAATGCACAATTTCATTTAAGAAGCACATGATAAATAAACCATAGTATAGTAATTTAATTCCATTAATATTTGTTCTCCTTATTAACATAACTGAGAAGTGCTAGTGAATAATAGATTAGAAATTAATTCGAAAATAGCTTCAATATTTATATCAGGGATAGGCAACCTTCAGCACTCCAGATGTTGTGGACTACATCACCCATAATGCTCTTACACTCATAATGCTGACAATGCATCATGGGAGGTGTAGTCCAAAACATCTGGAGTGCTGAAAGATGCCTATGCCTGACCTATATTATCAGTGCCTAAAGCCTCTTATTTCACCATAACCGAAAACATGCATATTGATATGCGAGTGAAATCCCCATTACTTGTCATTCTGAAATAAATTGTTCTCAAAATTCCCAACATTCACAACTTATCATTATAGTCCAGATTTTTTTTAGATTCTTACAGATAAAGCAAAAGTTTCTCATTTTAAACTTTCTCATTTTTCTAGGGGCAGCAGAGGACCAGGCCTTGGCTGACAGGTCAGCCCCAGTTTTAGTCAGTTCCACAAGAACCAGAAAGTCTGCATTTAAAGAGCCCTTTCAATATAATGAATATATTATGTTTCAGTGGCATTGACACTTAGAGTGTCCCTTTAACTCCAGCATAATATGTATTTCTGCAGATCTTTATTTAAACACATAGTTTAAATATTATTATTATTATTTTATTATTTATATAGCGCCAACAAATTCCGTAGCGCTGTACAATGGGATGTAACATACTGATATTTCTAGAGTACATAAGCTTTGCTTTACACATTGAAACACATATTTAGAATTAAATAGATATTTAAAAAGTATTTTGTTAGTCTCTAAATCATCTTCTAGATAACTATTCCATGTATCCACCACCCTTATCAGATATTTCTCAGATGCGATATAACCTTTCACCTTATGCAAAACCTGGATCTATTACATCTATTTATTTCAAAACCAGGGTTCCAAACATGCAGAACATCATCTAGTGTTAGACTTCAAGAAGCAGTCCAGTAATATTTGGAACACTGGCTAGCTACCACTTGAATATGAATTATATGAAAACACAAGGAAGGCAGCAACAGAGATCCCTGATAGCTTTCATTCATCTAGTATAATACAATAAATAGACCTCTGACATCATTCTCATTAAATCTTCCCCAAACCAAGTCCTTGTTTACCTCTTTATGTCTGCGGTGAGGAAGGAGAGATGGTCACAGTGTTGGCATGTGTGGCATGCTGGGGGCAAACTGCAGATAGACGCTACAAGCCAGTGATGACAATAGGTCTGGGAGGTGTGAGTACTGAGCGCTGATGCCAAATGTCTTTCACTGCCCAGAATACAATTTGGTTTTGGAGCATTGACTTTTAGAATGTATCCCATCATGCCCTTTGGCAGCATCACATTTAGAGAGATGGAATGGAAAAAAACAGTGGTCATGACACAATTATTCACAGAGAAAGGGTAGTCATCTACACAGAGATCAGTGACATCAGGCAGGTCCTGCAGCCATAAACTAAAGGAGGAGAAAAAAAAAAGTATATAAAAAATAAAAATATATAGTATATAGTATACACAAATTTAGCTGTGAAATATATATAAAAATATAAGAAGATAGATAGGCAGACATAGAGATGGTTTAGAATAGTCTCTAGAATTCACTGATTAAATGATTTCTTCCTAAGCTACGCTACAGAATTACATATCTTTTACATGATGTTATTATTTTTTATTTTTTAAATTAGGGTTAGGGCTAGGTTTCCCTCAATTCAGCTCCTCTCCTTTTAGTGATATGTTGGGAGAGATAGATCCACTGGCTCTGTCTTCGCAGTTCACCTCTACTCCCAGCATATCAGTTTTTGGAGAGAATTAATGAATTAATGTTGGCAACTGCATTAGGGGCTACAGCCTGGTAGCGTAATTCCCTAATTGTTACTATATTATTAGAAAATAATCCCATCAAGGCTTATGGAAATATCATAAACCATGAGACAAATCTAAGAAGGCATTTTTTCCTCTCTCACAATTCACTATTATGTACCTTTTATATTTCATGATTTTTTTTCCCTCTAAATATTTTAAGGCACTTTCATTGACAGCAGCTGGTGCCGCAGACTCTGCTTCCTGACATTTCTAATGCTGTGAAAGAGAGTGTACGAAAAAAAATATTTACAAGAAATTTATATAGACCATAAAAAGGTATGTAAAATAGATAAATAATGTCATCATGGGGTAATGGAGGCCTTCATGCTTTGTTAGGATGTCTCCAGAACCCATTGAATGTTTAATAATGCACTCTTCATTGTAATCTATTCTTTCTGTCTCTCTCTGTTTATTCTAGTATTTTTGAAACCGATATGGACAAAGACATGTCTTATAAAGGAGCCAAGTATGAATACATAGAAGGGGCCAAGGAAGGTAAGCCAGTGTGAAACCAATGTGGGTGGGGGGCAGGGAAGAGGGTGATCTGCTTTAGATTGCAGGTAAGACAGAGGTGCACAGAGCACCCTTATATCGGTTACTTAATTCAGCCTGGCCTTGCGGGACCATCATAGACGATCTTTAGTATCCTCTGCCCAGTGTGATAGGGAGCTGCTCACAGCATACAGAGAATGGATGGGTGGGATATGATGCTTAGCCCGGCCTCTCATGGCATACTGCAAGAAGCACTCTCTCAATCCTGCAAGGCCACACTACTATAGGGTAGAGTTTGCTAGTGGGGTTTTTAAAATTAAATAGCACGTTATAAGAAATAAATAAAATGACTGGCAAGGGCAGTGATTAGGAAGTTAAAAAGTTGCTCTAATCACCATAAGCACTTCTGCTTTTAGAAGTGGTAATTGTGGTAGGAGAGTGGATGTGCCCTGATTCAGCATGACATGCTGCACATCCAGAGTTATTTTTGATTGTGTGCCAAGGGCTTGTTATACCTCCAACAAACGTGACTTTGGTGGCCAGAAACTCTGTTCTGGGCTACCTTTCAATTCTGTGTAAATGAAAATGTCTGTGGTCAGCACACACTGCATGCTGGCGACAGACACTCACTGCTTCTTCCTGGCAGGCAGAGCACCCAGACCACTTCAATGAACTGAAGAGGTCTGGGTGCCTACAGTGTCCCTTTAAGTGTACCAATCAATGGCTTTGATTGTGATTGTGATGTCAGGATGGGGAGTGCCAAGCAGCACCTGGAGCTTTGCCTGGCGTTTGATTAAGGTAAGTAAAAACTTTAACTTCTTTAGGGGTTTGACCTAAAGAATAATCCCTAATAGGGATTTATTCTAACAACAAAGAAAATGGTGAAATCTCAACATATTGAAGAAGCTTTATCAGCTAAAACTTGTCTCTGGAACTTTGCACATATGTATTTGGTATTATATTATTTTAATTTTATGTTTTAATAAAGTATATACTTTTTAAATATATTGGCTATCAAGTTCCTGAATTATAAAGAAGGTGGTATGATCCTCAACCATACAGTGCTTATCTGCAGAGCCAGCTCCAGGCTTGTGAGTAATATATTTAATTTTTTATATTGAATAAAGCAATATCAGAATATATCAATATAAAGAAAGAACATTAATCACCATTATCCTGTGCAGAAGCAAAGGGTCACTTAAATGGACCCATAAGCCTCTACTACCAGAGCTCGGTTTTTAGCTCTGGAGCAGGTGAGTGTTATATTGTAGACACTCATTTTATCATATATTTTATGGTTTACACTATATTTAATATTTTGTTTTTTAAAGATGTACACACAGAAATGTTAAAGAAATACGAATTTAACAAAGTCAAGTTTTTTGTTTGTTTGTTTTTAAAGTAATACCACAGTTCTATTTGCACTTTATTTATTCAGCACTCAACTGTATATGGTTACAAGATAGACAATGTACCAAAAGATCCCTCCACCTTAATTGGGAAAAATAAGTGTGAACAAGGAGACAAGGAGCTGTGAGTTTACTTTGCTTCACTACAGACATAGATGTTGCACATGGAGCCACATACAGGTACCATATTTTATGTTATCACTGCTATGATGATAGCATTATGATTAGGGAAGAGGACATCAAAAACGCATATAACAGTTTTTCAGCTGTGCATTTGCAAATAATTTGGCTATCACAATGTATAGATTAAATTGTATTCAAAGTGACACTTAATTTTTTCCCATTGTAACACTTTAATCTATTCAAACAATAACATTTAGCACAGTTACTAATGCAGTTCCTAATGCAGTTCCATGCTCACAAAGTCTACATATCAATAGTTCCTTGAATTTCCACTAGATGGCACTGGATCTACACCAGTACTTCATTCACCCCCTATAATAAAGCAGACTGCAAAGGTATTTCGCCTTTTATCAGCATGATTTGAGAATGTTACTGAGGAGAAGCAGCTTTATTCAACAAAAGGCATGTTTAGGGCATGGATGTACATACATGGAATAACATTTTTAACAATAAAAATAAAAATATTTAGATATGGTTTCTAGTATGCAAGCAGGACATGTTGCTATTAACAACAGCCATTATCATTCTAGACAAAATCCAGTATGACTTCACCAATGTTGATGTCTCTCTTATTATCTGTTTCCTTTTTAGTTTCTGCCACTGACATTCTTTTTATTTATTTCTTCTAGTCTTTTTTTCATTTTTCTTTGTCTATCCCTATCCCCATTATTTTTTCAACTTGTCACCCCAGTCACTGTTTCCCAGGTTTCTGTTGGCCAATCTCTCTCTCCCATTATATCAAGTTCACATTTCCATCAGTCTTATTTTTTTTAACCAGATTTCCCTTTCTCTTCACCAATTTCTGTTTCTCTTTAGTACTACTAGTATGTTACACTGTCTCCCAGACAGTCTCCATTAATCATCACTATGTAGGTAATGATTGAGTGGATATGACCAGAACTGTCCAATGTAAGAAGTGTATGTACCGTGTTTCCCCGAAAATAAGAGCAGGTCTTTTATTATTTTCCCCCTGAATAACGTACTAGGGCTTATGTTCAGGCGATGTCTTATTTTAGGGAAAAAAGGGTAGCAAGTATGTGCTAGAAAGCAGGTCTACGTTCAGGGGAATTCCCCCGAACATTGACCAGTTCACGAGGGCATGGAATCCTGCAAATCTATGTTCAGAAAATTCCCTGAACACAGATTAGTGAACTAGCGACTAGGGCTTATTTTCAGGGTGGGGGGGGGGGTGTTATGGGGCATGTAGTATGACGCCGGCGGCTGCGCAGTGCCTGCCGGCGTCATACTACATGCCCCATAACCCCCCTCGGTCTTGATGCCGGTCATCTGACTGTGTATCATTACACCTATTTTATCTTATACATAGTTCATTTTCAATATAAAATTAGATTTTTTAAATATTTATTCTAATCTTGTTTTATATGTATCATATTACACTTGTTTTCTGATTGGCTGCCCAAATTTTGGCACCAATTTTTGAATGTCTGTATATGTTATTTAAAGGATCCACTGCCAGGTATCAGGTTCTTTACCCATATTGATAACGCCGATTGGCGAAACGTGTTTATGGTTTTTATATTGTGTAATTTTAAATCTTAAAGTATATTTGGTAACCTTTTATCGTACCATTTATATATAGTATAAAAGTACTGAAGGGTTAGTAATACCTCCCTATAAGATTGAAAGAAGGAGGAGGAGAGAGTTTGGTAAAAGGATGGAACTCTACAAAAAAGTGTACACCCTTATTCTAAACAGATAAGGAGGGTAAAGTAGCCCCTATCAAACTCAAATTAGTATGTCTCCACAGTAGCGAAAAACAGGACCATAAATACGATGAAATAGATAAAGCTACCTACAAAGTGATAGGACCTATCTTCATAGAGTAGGATACCTCCAAAACAACAAAGGGATCCTAATACACCCTATACTGACTGACTAGCCCAAAATGGCAAGCAACTAACTGCTGCTTCATGGCAGCCTAACGAAGTCCCTCCTCCTCCTTCTTTCAATCTTATAGGGAGGTATTACTAACCCTTCAGTACTTTTATACTTAGCCCAGACATCCTTATCTGTATTTCTAGCC
This sequence comes from Pelobates cultripes, assembly GCA_933207985.1. NCBI lineage: Eukaryota > Metazoa > Chordata > Amphibia > Anura > Pelobatidae > Pelobates > Pelobates cultripes. The sequence goes on from OW240914.1 coordinate 114,123,102, forward strand.
TGGCTTTCTGTTTCCCTATTTTTGCTGCTGCAGTTTATTATTTTTTTCCAAGTGCATGACTAGACCGTGGTGTCACTTACTGATCAGTCTATTTAGGTGACTTTACTTTAGCTATTTAAAGGCAAACACTATTAACTCACCTTTATCCTATAATCAATAACGTGACTTTTTGGGTTTAGTGTGCCCAGTTTTTTAATTGGTGTTAGTATTTATCTTATCACTTACACTGTTTTTGTGTATATAGCATTAATCTGTTTAATAAAGATTTTCTTTCTCTATTTATGTGACGTTGTACATTAAGGAGGTATATTTAAATGGGTTGGATTTTTCACCTACTTCTTGTGAGTGGATTCTCTACCCCATTCTGTCTTTTCATTGTTGACCTTTCAGCCTATGCCCGTCAGTGGTAGGGTACAGTTCCACAGTATGATGCTTGAGAATGTGCCATGTACTGTAAGTAGTGATGAAAAGATAATAGGACAGTCCAGTCCCTGTGTTATTCTCTAGGCACCCCTCCTCAATGAAGCCCACACACACAGCCCAGATCAAGCCTGCATGAACCCCGCTCTGGCACAGGCCTATATCTTAATTTCCCCGGGTCCATGAAGCCTGTGGCGCTAGAGGCAGCCCAAAGCCCCTTGTTTGTTCCGATGGGGCCAGATGGCTTTTGCAGGTGGGCCAGGGAGTAGAGCTTAAGAGGTGGACTAGAGGAGCCTGGAGTGTAGCATCCAGCTTGGATGTAGTTCTGGACCACTCTCCTTGGCATGCCAGGGAACACACATCCTCTGCCATTGTAGCTGTGCTGCCTTAGGGATCACTGTGCATCTCAGCAGTGCCACATGTCTTCCTCAGAGTAAAGGAACCCTCAGGGTGGGGACCGGGATCACTTCCGCTGGTCCAAAGGAGGGGTGAGGGGGGAACGGAGCATCAGCACCATTGTGCTTTGAGTCAGCGTGCGTTGGGCTGGGAGACCGGCTGTCTCTCCCCAACACATATCACCGTCAAACATAGAATGTTACGGCAGATAAGAACCATTCGGCCCATCTAGTCTGCCCAATTTTCTAAATGCTCTCATTAGTCCCTGGCCTTATGCCTATCCCATGCATGCTTAAACTCCTTTACTGTGTTAACCTCTACCATTTTAGCTGAAAGGCTATTCCATGCATCCACTACCCTCTCAGTAAAGTAATACTTCCTAAAATTATTTTAATCCTTTGCCCCTGTAATTTAAGACTATGTCCTCTTGTTGTGGTAGTTTTTCTTCTTTTAAATATAGTCTCCTTCTTTACTGTGTTGATTCCCTTTATGTATTTAAATGTTTCTATCATATCGCCCCTGTCTCGTCTTTCCTCCAAGCTATACATGTTAAGATCCTTTAAACCTTTCCTGGTAAGTTTTATCCTGCAATTGATGAACCAGTTTAGTAGCCCTTCTCTGAACTCTCTCTAAAGTATCAATATCCTTCTGAAGATACGGTCTCCAGTACTGCGTACAATACTCCAAGTGAGGTCTCACCAGTGTTCTGTACAATGCCAAGAACACTTCCCTCTTTCTACTGATTAAACCTCTCTCTAAAAAACCAAGCATTCTGCTAGCATTTCCTGCTGCTCTATTACATTATCTACATACCTTTAAGTCATCTGAAATAATTACTCATAACTCCCTTTCCTCAGATGTTGAGTTAGGACTCTATCAAATTATCTGTACTCTGCCCTTGGGCTTTTACACCCAAGATGCATTTTCTTGCACTTATACACATTAAATGTCAGTTGCCACCACTCACCACTCTGACCATGTTTCTAATTTACCTAAATCATTTGCCATTTGGCTTATCCTTCCTGGAACATCAACCCTGTTGCAAATTTTAGTATCATCAGCAAAATGACATACCTTGCCACTAAGACCTTCTGCAATATCACTAATGAAATATTAAAGAGAATGGGTCCAAGTACAGATCCCTGAGATACCCCACTGGTGACAAGCCCGTGCTTTGAATATACTCCATTGACTACAACCCTCTGTTGTCTGTCACTCAGCCACAGCCTTACCCATTCATCAATATTGGAATCCAAACTTAAAGATTGCAGTTTATTGATAAGCCTTCTTTGTGCAACAATGTCAAAAGCCTTACTGAAATCTAGGTAAGCAATGTCTACTGCACCACCTGATCTATTATTTTAGTTACCCAATCAATAAAAACAATAAGATTAGTTGGGCATGATCTCCCTGAAGTAAACCCATGTTGTCTGTGATCTTGAAAGAGGTGGTAAATACAGTGACTGGTGTAAGCAACCCCAAGCCTGTCAGTAGATTCAGGATGCCAAGGAGTCTCAGGCTGCTTAAAATAAAGCATGACATGGACTAAAGCATATCAGACATGAGGAGCTCCATGAAAACACGTCCAGTCACCATTAACGCATTATTGAATATAAGAGATGCACATAATAAAAAAATCATAGGATTTGACACTTCCCCGTTTAAGAGATTAACTCTTTCTATAAAAACTGCTGTTCTATTATTGGATCAGCGAAAGAGATACAAATTACATGGAACAAAATTGTCTTAATAATCTACCCAGTGGCTCTTATTTGGCATTATCCTTCTACGTTCTCAAAAACCTCCCAATTCTTCCTCTCTGGCATTATCAATTTTCAGATTTATTTAAGACATAACACACTCTGTAATTACATCTTTTCCCAGGCGTGAAGACCTCATTTTCTATCTTAATAACCAATCTTCATACATGATGGGGAGGCACTGCATGTGTAGTTTTCCTCATCACATAATAGTGCTTGTATTTCTTTATTGATGAACGCAATAACATTTGAGCAATTGTCTTGAGCTAAAATTAAAGATTATACATAGCACAGTGATGTTATTAACTGAATAAATAGCAGCTATTACAGCAAAAAGTAAACTAACAATATTTCTATCATTTACTAATATGTGACATTTATGTTGTCTCTTTCAAAGGCTTTAAATATTATTTGTGGTGTATATTAAAGGAACACACTAACCACAATAAACACTACAGCTTGCAGTCCTGCTGGATTTGTCAAAACAAATGTTTAATGAAGTTCAAAAAATAAAACAAGGCCTTTTAATATCGGTGTAATGATTGGAACCGACCGTGTATAATAAAGTTATTCCCAGGCTTCTAAATGTAACTTTCAGCTACTTTTTCTTGCAGGGGGCTAAGATGTTTTGCTGTTTCCATATAAGTAAGTGCTTATATGGGCAAGTTACAGAAATCTGTCCTATACCTTCAGCTGCTGTAGAAAGTATCGAGGCGGCACTTGTTCTTAATAAGCTGCTTTTGACTCATAAATGCTTTCATTTGGATATTCATTAATGCGGAATGTTAAATAAGAGATGGCAGAGGGCATTCATTGTTTAACTGGTTAATCAGATGGCAGAGGTTATAAGGCAAAGGTGGGACAATTAGAAATAAAACAGAAAAAGCTTAAATCATGACAGGTCTATCAGGAAATGTAATATTTAAAGCTTTCATTGAAAATATAATTTAGGTTTCTTACACTTTTGTACTACTTTAAATAAACACTATAATGTTAGGAATACATACATGTTTTCCTAACACTATAGTGTAAGACTACCTATTATGGTCCCCCTCACAATGGAGAAATAAGGTAGTTAACTAACCTGTTCCCCTTGCCGTGCCAGTCTCCCCCAGCTTGCTCCGCATTCCTGGCTGAGATGAAACTTAGGTATGTCCTGCGTCTCCATGCAGAGCTTGGAGACACTGAACATATGTGCTGCACACAGTGCAGCACTGAGATAGGAAGCACCTCTAGTGGCTGTCTGAGTGACAGCCACTAGAGATGTTACTAGGCAGTAATGTAAACACCTCATGCCTCCATACATATAGCAAAATCTTACTTGTATTCAAGCCTGAAGCTGTAGCTCTGCATGCTGTTTGCCTCAGAAAAACAAGCTGTCTGCTGACATCATCAGAAGTTGTGGCCTGATCCAATCACAATGCTTCCCCATAGGATTGGCTGAGACTGACAAGGAGACAGATCAGGGGCAGAGCCAGCACAATTCAAACACAGCCATGGCCAATCAGCATCTTCTCATAAAGATGGATTTAACCCCTTAACGACACATGACGGAAATATTCCGTCATGATTCCCTTTTATTCCAAAAGTTGTGTCCTTAAGGGGTTAATCAATACATCTCTATGAGGAAAGTTCAGTGTCTGCATGCGGGGGGGAGGTGGGGGGATACTGATTGTTTGGATGCATTTGAGGCAGCCATTACCCAGGAATGATCTCAGCCATCTGAGGAGTGGCCAGTGAAGTTATCACTAGGCTGTAATGTAAACACTGCATTTTCTCTGAAAAGACAGTGTTTACAGCAAAAAGCCTGAAGGTAATGATTCTACTCACTAGAACAAATTCAATAAGCTGTAGTTGTTCTGGTGACTATAGTGTCCCTTTAATCTCATATTGCTCTCTATTTGTGAGTATATCTCCTTTACTATTTTATTATCTTTTTATTTTCATTTTATACGCTGTGAACTCTCACTGTGATAAAACGGCATATTAAAAGAGACCACTACACGTTGCTGACCAGCCTAAGGATACCTTTCAACACAAGAACGAGACAAGATCATATCCACAGACAGGGATTGTACCGTCTAGGTACATATATCTGGAGCCGATTTCAAGCTCCAGAAGATTGTAAGTGCATTTCCTTTCTTTTATTTATAATCACCAGCATTACAAATACTACACCATATTCCATTCTATTTATACTTTTATTTTGTTCTAATGGAGTTGAGGACACATGTGAGGGCGTGTCTTCCCTTCCTATAACTGCATTTTCTCTGTTTACAGTGCTGTGCCAGCAGAGACATGATATAGTCAGTGGTCTCTAGATGGTGCTGTCATGCATAATCTGACTGCTCTAGGAATTTGCTCGTCTCATAACTAAAGATAACCATCATGGTGGAGATCTAATACATAGTGATTGTGATTATTAAAACACACACAAAAAAAAAAAAAAACAACCCCAAACCCTGGGAATATAATTGGGTATATTTTCAGCCCATGACATTTATTATATTGTCTTTTTTTACATATTTTTTTTTGTGTTATTTCAACAATTTAGCAATTCAATATGCATCTACTTGTTCACAATTCCCTTTAAAATTAGTTATTTTTAAAACTATTTATTAGAGGAATATAAACAAAACACCTGGATAAAATCCACTCCAAAATAAATCTTAATTGTTTCCCTAGTGCCAGGATAAGAAACATGTATTGTATTTTAAATTAAGGTCTCTAAAGAAACATGAAATGGTTAAAGATTATTTGGTCTGCTTCCAATTGGCCAGTCTGTGATCTACAGCCTCTACCCTACTTCTCGAGTTAACCAAATGTAAAATAAGTGCCCTCTATCTGGTCCTAATAAATTTACCAACATGATTTCTGCTTATCTAGCCAATTTTCCTTTCCAAAATGAGTCTCAAGGACTGTTTTTTGACCTCTACATTGACTTATATTTGATGACTTCTTTCTCATTATTTTTTAAATGGCTTGAATTCTTCCAACATTATGCTCTGATCGTCCTGCATCCAGATTTATTCCGTAGAAGAAAAAAAAAACAAGACACATTTCCATACTGCTTCAATTTTTAATTTTTATATAGAAAAACAAATGAAACATACAAAATTGACATTAAATAAAAAGCTACCTAACATTTATGCAAGTTACCAACTATTGGTTACAACAAAAAAAAGTGTGTCCTAAATTAAAAACTTAAAATGTTCGATTGCTTTATGTTGCAAGACTTATCCCTGACAAAAGAAAACAAAAAATAGACTCACAATTACCTTTAAATTAATCCGTTTTACAAAACACCTTCAATAAAGGCTAAACTTTTTTTCCAGAAAATGTAAACTTTTTGCTTCTCCAACAGCAATGACGTGGAGTTGCTCTGGATAGTCTATAGCTACCCATCCACCCGTGATTACATGGCCGAAACATAGTGCAATCAGTAAGCTGCATAGAATAGAATTCACAGCATCAGCCATATTGGTAAACATTATTATTATTGTACGTCAGGGAAACGAGCAACTTGCAGTTGGATAGTTCAGCAGTCATTTTTATTGTACCTTTTACATACACCTACGTACAGTTTGTAGGCATAGGTCAGAGAAAAAAAATTGGTATTTAAAAAAAAAAAAAGTCTCATCCATGTATTTTGCAACATAGCTTAAGGGAGTAGGTGTTTTTGCATGAAAATTAAGAACGCGGTTTATCCCTGCACACTCTGCTTTGTTACCCTAGGGCAAAAATGCTCCATGGTGGGGTCCATGTGACGCCCATGCAGACATCTTAAAAACAAAGGGTCAGTCCAATCAATATGCTGTTAAGTAAACGTCTCGTCATCACTTTCCATGTTGATTGGGATGTAACCTTCTTCTTTGGGTAGACAGTAACAGCAGCCAGCACCACTCAGGTCCAGCTCCTTGAAGTTGATATCTTTCAAACGTCTGAAATCCACCTCATCATAGGAAGGGCAAATCTCTTTGAGTCTTCTCCAGAAAAAATAAGATAACAATATACCCAGAGCCTGTGAGAAAGATCAGCACATGCTATGAGAGTTTGACTGAACAATACAGTTAATCAAATAAAGAAAAACTACATTTTGGGTTAAAGTTCCATAAAATGTATCCGTTCATAGTAATAGTCTATGTGGATATAGATCTATAGTATGGATGTTTGAGGGAGATTTATTGTGAGTTGAGCTACAATTAACCAAAATAAAAGGTATGCATGAGTAGATGAGGGATAATTTGACATACAAACAAATATCTATTGTACTAGGTATGTTTAAAAGGACCACCCCATCTTCATAGCAACTTCTTAATTAAGTCATTATGAGGCCTAAGTCACTTAGCAGAGCCTTACAGTATAGTGTTACAAACCATTTTGAACATAACTCCAGGCTTCCATCTGTACTCACTCCTCAGTTCTCCTTTTGGTGGCATCTCAAAAACATGCCCACCATATTCCTCTGTCTATCCTTTTGGTGTCCCAGGAAACATTTGTCTTTGACACCATTGGTAGGTTGAGGACATGGTTCTCTTAGCCAGTCACTAGCCACTCATTTTGAGTAACAGTATATACTATTACTCACAAATGGCGTCCAATATGGGCGATCAAAGACGGGCTAAGAGTGCCAGCGAACACTCTCAGATTATTACAGGCAAACCTTTCCTAATTACTGTGACACCAGGACAGAATAGAGACAGCTGAGAAGAGCCGTTTTGGGGGTTAAGCCATTTGAAAATGTTATAACCACATAAGATAAGGCAGGGCCCTGGGACTCACGCACCCATAATGACTTCATTGAGCGTTGAGGGCTGGAGTACACCCAGAGTGTTCCTTTAAAGTATTCAAGTATTACACCACTAGAACACTGATGTAAAAGGGGTATCTGTTAGGTTATGTATTACAGACTTGTAACAGGTTGGAAAGTGAATAGTGGAAATACTGAAAGGCAATCAGTAATCAATATATCTGAATGACGATTGGGTGACATTATTGGATAATGAACAAATTAACACGTGATATATAATTGGACAAAAAATAATTGTAATCTCTAAGGCATACAGGGCCGTCTTTAATAATGATTGGACCCTGGGCAAGCATTTGTTTGGGCCCCCTGGACCATGCCTCCCCCTCACAATCTGGCATACAATCACGGCATCCACCCCAACGCAGTGGCGGAACTATAGTAGAAAGAGCCATGGTGCAAGAATTGGACAAAAGGTAGAACCCTATCGGTCATGCAACAATGCTTTGACAGCTGAGGCTCTACCAATTTTCCATTTTGCAGGGTTGTATTTAGCACTGAGCTGTGTTTGTGTGTTTGAAAATAAGCATGTGTTTGTATGGAGTATGTTTGCATGAATGCGTTTGTATGTGGTGTTGAAGTTTAAATGCAAGTGTGCATTTATGTGTAGTGTTGGTTTTTGAATGTAGTAGTTTGTTTATATATAATTTATATATTTTTAACACAGGTGTGTTTATATGTTGTGTTGACATTTTAATTCATGAATGTGTTTGTATGTAATGCTGTGTATTTGTATTTAATGTTGGTGCTCAGACACACAGTTACACACACACTAAAACTGATACTCATGCAGAGACACATATACACACACTGACTACATACAGATAAACACATAGATACACACACTGACAACATACAGGTACATAGGCGCATACACTGACAGACATACTGACACACACTGGCACATACACTGATAGACGTACCGACACACTTACAGACATACTGACACACACTGGCATATACACTGACAGACATACTGACACACAGATGCATATACTGACATACTGACAGACACACACTGACAGACACATACTGATCATGAGCCGTTCCAAGGCACATACACTGATAGACACGCTGACACACACATACAATGCCAGACATACTGACACACAGATACATACACTGCCAGACATACTGACACACAGATACATGCACTACCAGACATACTGACACACACACATACAATACCAGACATACTGACACACACACATACACTGAGACATACTGACACACACACACACTGAGACATACTGACACACACACAGACACGCATACTAACACACAGACATACCAACACACATGGAAATTTTACCTTTTTAAACCCACCCTCTAGTTTACAACCTTTTGCTAGGTGGCTTCCCTGGGGTTCAGTGTGGTGCCTGAGGCTGATGGAAGTGAGGAGGCCTCCATCCTCACTGCTGCTACTGCCACCGCCTCTTCCTCCTCTTTCCTGCGTGACTCCTCCTGCCCGGGCTTCCCCCTCTTGCGCAGCTCCTCTCTTTATGGGAGGAAGTGACTCATGGCTATCACTTCCTCCCTTACTGCAAAAAAGTAAGGGGCCCGGTTGTGCTGTCAAAGGGCCACAACTCCCGACTGGACCCCTTCTGATACAAGCCCACTGGGTGGCCCTAAGTGCATGGGCCATCCAGTGGAACTCCTTACAGGACGGTAAAAAAAATTGTTGAGGGCAGCGGTGCTCACGGGCAGCTGCCTTTGGCCCCCCAGGAGTAACTGGGCCCGGGGCAGCTGGGCCACATTAAAGACGGCCCTGAAGGCATATGATGGTTGGGTGATGGATTAATTGATGGAGGAATGCCGGCATGAATGGACAGTGATACAGGATGAGAAAACCTAGACAGATGAGACAGAATACACATACATACATGTGTCAAGTTACCTGTGGAGTCAGAAAACTGAACACTATGGCAAATGTTATTCCAAAGTTATCATTTAGCCACAAGCCAACAGCATGGATACAGCCCCGCACATGTATAATGTGAATAACATCCAGTCTCTAGGGTGGAAATAAAAGAAGTGTGCTTTTTAGAAGAGTGAGAAATCCCATGACAACATACTTATGAGGCATATTTATTTTACTGAAACGTCTAGAACAGTGATGGCTACCCTCTGCACTACAGTTGTTTGTGAACAACATTCTTTGTGATGCTTGACAAGCCTCAAGTTTTGCTCATTATTATTGAAAATCTTTATCACAAACATCTTCAGTAACACAGCTATCTCTACTCTAGGATGTACCTTGTTAGTGGCTTAAAGCGTTAAAGCGGTACTATCTGCACCCTTCCCACGAGTATATCATAAAGATAGTACAAAGCAGGGACAGGATCACTTAAGTAAATCTCAATTTTGCCTGCCCTCCCTCCCCCAGCCACTGAGCAGCAACATCAAATTATGCAAAGACCCCAGCTGGTGAAAAATAAGCTTTAAGAGTCTACATATATGGCCCTAGATCCATAGGCTAGTTTGGCTTAAAGGAGTTGCAAATCCCTTTTGTTTATAGACATAGTAACTAAATCGTGATCTATTTCACATACCCTTCATTTTAATGCAGTTTTACTATGAGAAATACCACTAGAGTGTCTATTGTGTGAGAAAAGAGCAAAAGGAGCCCACAAGTGAACTTAGTTCAGGGGTGTCCAAGAAGTAGATTGGTTTAGATCTACAAGTTCTGTGATGTCAGTCTAAAAGGCTGGGGAATTATAACAGGAATTCTAATTCTACAACACCTGGGGATATACCCCAAACTTCCCCACATGGGTACATGTATGCTATCCAGATAGATGATTGCAGGTCTTTGTAATGGAACCATTATAGAAATTATCCCAGAGATTCCACAATGAATGGGAGAATACATATAAACTACCCTACTTTTGAGATATATGTTAATATCTATCAGTTTGGCGACACTAACATGCTTGGTACTTCAGGATGAAAGACCCAGCAAATAAACATATGCAACTGGTGTAGCATTATCTAAAAAAAATAGGCAATACTTTGCATTAAAAGGCAAAAGGCCATCTGCAATCTGCACATACATCTGAAACATGTATTGTAAGTGTCACAATCCACCTCCAGCATTCCCAGTGGCACAATAGGGATGCCACAATCACTAGTAATTTGTGATCAGGAAATGACTCAATTGAACAAGTAAATACCTTTTAATCAGGATGTCTGGCATTAATTACTGTAAGTGCTCTATTCAATGCCTCCCAGGTGGCTGAACAGCCATCAAATGTAGTGATTGAAAGCAGGGCGTTAAATATTTTTTTTCTCCCCATGAGGCATCTTAACTCATTCATTGCTGCCACGGTTCTCAACAGCAGAGATTTAAGTTGACATTCTGCATATAACAGATCCATAAACATTGGTGTTGTGGATTTAACCCCTTCATAAACAGGGATTAGGCAAATCCCTTTACTTTGGGACAGTTTGGTATTTTGTGTCATGAATAGGTTAAATATCCATGGAAGCTTGTATACATTATTGGCCTTAGAGGACTGACTGTTATATGCAAACATCTGGGTTTTCATCTAAGATCATTTACCTAATGTAACAAGGTGACCCTGGAAAAAAAGTAATGTCTAATTACGTAGTCATAATCAACATCTAGAACAAAAAATAGAGGCGGAACATTGTAAATGTGCATTTCATATTACATATAGGAAATACACTGATAGAGTGAGCGTGCAAATGGGGAAAAAACACAAACACACAACACACTTTAAGGGAGAAAGCCTTAGAAGGTGAACCTACTTTATTTGCATTAATATTGAATATATTTATTTAAAGAATTAAAGAGGAAGGATAAGGGTTTAAAGAAGTTCTGTTATTTTCTGTGATCTTTCATCTTTGCTCCTTCCAGTCCTGTGGCTGCAGAGGGCAAGAAAAGGGGAGTCCTACTTACCTGAACTGCCATGTTCTTTCATGGATTCTCTTCACCTCCTGGCGTTTAATTGGCCAGGAGCTGACGTGAGTGCTGTACTCTTGCACATATACGTATGAGAGTATCGCAGTGATGTCTAAGGAGGACCCTGCAATACCACGGGAGCATCCAAAGGCAGTCTTTTTGCCCTCAGCCATGTCTAGTGACAACTGAGGGCCTGAACAAAGCTTGACAGTGGTAGCTCTGCCTTTGTCTTATGTAGTTTTCCTATATTTGAGAAAAAGTAGCCCCTACTTTGTCTTGTGATTGTAATATCTTTTGACGGAGTTGGAATTTCAGTAAGATTCCAATATAGGCTATATGGGTATTTTATAAAGAGTTTATCTTTTATTATTATTATTATTATTGGGTTTTTTGGGGGGGTGGGGGATGAGGGGGTTGACATAGCCGCTTTAAGGGTAAGGATTTCATACTTTCTTGTTTATTGATATTTTTGTAATATCATATTTTATCCCTTTCATTCTTTAAATTGTGCTTGACATAGTGCAATAAACAATTTAGTTCACCAACAGGTCTAAAAATACATATCTCCCGCTATACACAATAGTATTAACTATTAATGGGAAGATACCGAAACAAAAAGAGAATAACAGAAAGTAAGGAAAAACATTAGAGGGCATGTTAAACAAAACAGGAATCAACAAAATCTAGACGTAATGCAGTAAAGCAGTGAGGGAGATTGTTGAATACCTCTTTATTGAGCGTCTGGTACCCGCACAATGTGTTCTTCACACCTACATCTTCCTGTAAATAAAATGATAATTCACATTTAATGTTCTTTTTTTCACTTAGAACTGAAGAGAAATCAATCCATTTCACAGCATGGAGTGAAAAGCTGTCTCCTCTATAAGTCAAATGAGGAAATACAAAACTATAAGGAATGCAATAAAAGAGGTTAATGCTATATTAGATGCTGAAATTTCTAGAACCTGAATGGGGAAAATATATAATCCTATTCCACCCAATATAGTAAAATAATTCTCTTTTAAAGGAACACTGAAGTGTTAGAAACAAAACCCAAGTATCTCTAACACTATAGTATCCTCCCTGATATTTAAGCAGTTAGCCTTCCCCCTGTAAGGAGTTTTTACTTAGCCTTTATCACTCGCCATGATGCTCTCTCTGTGGTCAGCTCCGCCCACCTTGACTGAGAACATCAGTCTTGATGATCTCAGCCAATCCAAAGCTTTCCCACAGGTAAACATTGAGAAGCTAGTGCATGTGCACAGCAAAATGCCATGCAGTGCCTATCAAATGATCTATTAGTTTAACTCGGCTATTTCTGTGTAAGTGCCTCTAGTGGCTGTCAGTATGACAACCACTGGAGACAAGTTAACCCTGCAATGTAAACACAGCTGTTCCTGCAGAACGGCAATGTTTTCATTTGCAGGCTTAACACGACAGGGACGTGGGCACCCAGACCACTTCACTGAGATGAAGTGATCTGGGTGCCTGTAGTGTCCCTTTAACGTATGCATATGGAATAGCATATACATTGATTCAGATACAATTTATATTGTCTTACATATGTTTTTCTTTACAGTAAATTACTTAAAATCAATTAAATACATTTTTGTATACATCTCATATTTAGTAAACAACAAAAATTGTTTGGCCAATTCAGCTTGCTCACATTACAGGATGTAATTTGTTAAAATTAAAAAAAAAAGATTCTCAAAGCAGAATTATATATTCTAGTTGAGATTATACATTCATTCAATAACGAACTGGATCTTATCCTCAAACAAACATTGTGTGGTCAACAGAACACAATTTATTTAATTTAGATTAACTAAAAGGAAATATACTGCAAACCTGTTCTAACAGATATACAAGGAAGCTTTATTTCCATTTCTGATAATAATAATAATAATAATAATTAGTGATGTCCCGAACTGTTCGCTGAACGGTTTGCGAACGGTTCGCCACGGACTCCGGTCAGCAGACACATTCCAGCCAATCAGCAGCAGACCCTGCCTCCCAAGCCCTCCCACCTCCTGGAAGGCATCCATTTTGAAGCTGTATTCTTAGTGAGCTGTCCAGGAGGTGGGAGGGTCTGGGAGGGAGGGTCTGCTGCTGATTGGCTAGAATGTGTCTGCTGACTGGAGTCTGCGGCGAACCGTTCGGCGAACAGTTCGGGACATCACTAATAATAATAAAAAAATAAAAAAAAATTCAAGCTCACACCCCCAAATAAAAGGGCAACCAGATTATGAAAATATTTATGAGGAACTTGCTGCTAAGGATTTCATAGAGATGGAGGAAAATCTAAATGAATAATAAATACAAATAAATAAACCACAAAACATTAATAAGAAACTCAATGAGCAAAACAAATGGTTAAATAGCATTAGTATTGGCCATCAGTAAAATGTTTACAGACACAGTGCAAGCTGGGAAAATAAAGACATTATCATTTTTAATACTCACATATACATTTATATTAAAGAAAAAGTGCAAGAACACATTTCGAATAGGAATTCCATTTTCTGTAAAGTAATCTCATTTAATGTATGCTGTGCCTATTTCAAACAGACAGCTGTAAAAAATTCAATGCAGAGACCATCCCAAGCCATCGACAAGGGGACATATTAATTTGTAAGGGGTTGGATTGTATGTACTTACCTTATGTTCTCCCTTCTCCGTAAAACAATGTTACTACCTAGTCAGTTTCAGCTCTGGGGAGCCTATTTTGCCTGGAGTCTATATCACTGCTGTACTCTTATGGTCACATGAGAATACAGATGTCTATGAAGTGAGTGATAGCACTGTTACAATTTGCCATAAATTAAACTTGTAAATGAGAAAAGTAGTTTCCATTTTGTTTCTCCTAGATCTTCTTATTGCATTGAAATTGGAATTATGAAACTCGATTGCAGCCCAAATTAGTTATTTGTTATAAGGATCCTATCTTTATGGAAAACTCAAAACTTACAGTGTCACTTTAGGAGCATGCCCATGTCCACCTTCCTCCCCACCCCCACCCCGCTTCAGAGGAAATGGCCAAATTATTATTATGTTATTATTTATATAGCGCCACCAAATTCCACAGCATTTTACAGTGGGTGGACGAACAAACATGTAGTTGTAACCAGACAACAATTGACTGTCTACACCAATAAAATGCTGCACACACAGACTCAAGGCACCATGACCGCTTCAAATCAGTGAAGTGGTTATGATGCCTGGAGTAAACCTTCTGTTTATCCTTGATATGCAGTACAAGGAAGGTATAAGCCAGGTGGCTGCTGATAGGCAGGGAGCACCAGCTGATGCTCTTAGCCCCTTAATGAGTGTCCAATGAGAAAAAGGTTGGATTGATGAAAGCAATTAGTAAAAGTGGTGTGTTAAGGAAGGGAGAATAAGCTGGGTTATGGAGGTGAGGGAAATTTAAATTTGAGGAGCATCACCCAGGAACATAAAGAGTTTCTAAAGAGTTGTGTTTTCAGTGACATCTTAAAGGGCTGAAAGCTAGGGGAGAGTCTGATGGCATGGGGTGGCAAAATCCAGAAGAACGGGGAAGCCGTTAAAAAATCCTTCAGATAGGAGTTGGCAGTGCAGGAACAAGCAGATGTCAGAAGAACAACTCTTGCAGAGTGAATGGAACTAAAATGGTTGTATTTGATGACGAAACATCTAGTCTGCCCAATTTTTTTAATACTTTCATTAGTCCCTGGCCTTATCTTATATCTAGGATAGCCTTATGCCTGTCCCACGCATGCTTAAACTCCCTCTACCACTTCAGCTGGAAAGCTATTCCATGCGTCCACCACCCTCTCTGTAAAGTAATACTTCCTGAAATTATTTTTAAACCTTTGCCCCTCTAATTTAAGACCATGTCCTCTTGTTGTGGTAGTTTTTCTTCTTTTAAATATAGTCTCCTCCTTTACTGTGTTGATTCCCTTTATGTATTTCAATGTTACTATCATATCCCCCCTGTCTTGTCCTTGTAGGTTTTATCCTGCAATCCATAAACCAGTTTAGTAGCCCTCCTCTGTGTGGCATGTACTTACCTCCCACGAGCTGCGCAGCCCTCCTCCGACCGCTCCATGCAGTTTCTATGTTTCTATGTTCACGCAAGTGAAATGGTTTATTAACTAAACAATAAGTTGGTAGGGTGTATTCTACATTAAATCGCTTAATTTAGTCCAAAACAATCACGATGGAAAATTTTTACTACTTCAGTTTTTTTAGGCCAAACTAGTTTTCAATTCTTCAATAATTACTGTTAATTGCAAAAACCCATTTGTATTTTAGGCTTCTACCACACAGGAACCAGTGGAGCATCTAATTACAGTTATTAGATCCTACAGTATACTATTATTATTATTGTATTAGCATTTATATAGCACCAACATAGTCTGCAGCAATTCACAATTATACATTAGAGAAGTAAAACAACAAGTATTGACATGCTAAATAATGATGAAAGAGACAAGAGGCCAAAAGAATCCTGTCCAAACAAGCTCACTATCTATGAATATATAACATTTCCTGTAATAATAACAACCAAAAAGCCCATTATGATTGTTCCCACCCCCCACTACCTCCCCCCTCCCTCCCCCCAGCTTTTTGTGGTTAGTTAAAAGCTGTATATATGTTGTGTTAAAGTTAAAATCAGGCTCACACTGGCCTTTCTTCATAAACTATAAGAAAACTAAGGGGAGACAACACTTCTTCGGAAATTATACTGAAAATTATTTCTGACTTGTGTTAACTTATTATGTATTAATTTATTATTATTATTTTTCTTTTTTTAAAGCATGCCCTGTCATGCAGAGTATTTCATAAAGATACCATTTTGATTAAATACTCATGCTGACTGCACTGGAAATCAATTGAAATTCCAACGCATTTCCCACAATTCAAAAAAGATTGTCAAAAGGCAGACAGCTCTGCTGTCAACATTTGTCCTATCCCAGCAGCCACCACATGAGCTAGAGTACCTCACTGACGAGGCTCCTCACAGGTGATGTGCCAGGAGCTGAGGAAGATCTGCAGAAAGAAAATGGCCTTAACCAGATGTCACCTCTGGGGATCTTTGCAAACTATGCAAATATCACTGCTTTAATCTGATGCACCATTTTCTTTTAAATGCAGATATTAGATTTTGCAAATTACATCACAATCCGTTCAATCTTGGCATACATTGTTGCTGCATCTCTCTCCGTGTTTACCAACAGGAGGCTAGGCTGTTTTTTTTTTTTTAATTAACCCCTTCAGGACCGGCCTGTTTTTGCAATGTTGTACGTTAAGGACCAGGGCTCTTAACACTTTTGTAGTGTTTGTGTTTAGCTGTAATTTTCTGCTCTCTCATTTACTGTTCCCATAAAAGTTATATATTGTTTTTTTTCGGGACAGAAAGGGCTTTCTTTACATACCGTTATTTGTATCATGTCATATAAATTTACTTTAAAAAAAATAATTAAATATGGTGAAAAATTTAAAAATCTTTTACGTACCTACGAAAGCTAATTAAAAAAACCTCTAAATAGAGTAAAAATTTTGTCCTGAGTTTAACCCCTTAAGACCGCAGGGCGTTCTACGCCGTCCCTATTTGGGCGGCATAGAACGCCCTGGGCGGTCTTGCCTCACACGTGGCCGGCAGCACATGGCCCCTGCAGATCGCAGTCGGGGGGCATGCCTGGCCCCCCAGGCAGCCCCCCTGTGCCTGGGGACCGCAGTCTGCAGCTTCCGATCGCAGTGATAGGCTGTCACTGCGATCGGTATTTACCATGTGTCAACCGATTTTAAAATCGTCTGACACATGGAGCCAACCGCATTCTCCTGCAGCAGATCGTGGTCGGGGGACATGCCTGGCCCCCCAGGCAGTCCCCCTGCGGTCAGTAACCGCGATCTGCTCAGCCTGATCGCAGTGAGAGGCTGCCTCTGCGATCTGAATTCAGAGACAGCCTCTCCCTGCGATCTGATCAGCCTATTGGCTGACACATGTAACTACATGCAGGATCCCCTTGCAGATCGCGGTGGGGGGCATGCCTGGCCACCCAGGCACTCCCCCTGTGGCCAATTACCGCGATCTGCAGGAGGTTATCACAGTGACAGCCAGTGATGTAAAATCACTGACTGACACTGTCTCTGCCCCTCTCCTGTAATACAAATAAAATATTAGGTAAAAAATAAATAAAAAATTTACAGTTACAAATAAAATATACTTAGATCATATATATTATATATATGATCGAAGTGTGTATATATATATATATACACACATATATACATATATACACACACACACACCAAGTGTATTTTATATATATATATATATATATATATATATATATATATATATATATATATATATTAATATCAAAAAAATACCAGCCTTAATTATTTGTATAATAAATTAGTCATGTGTAACATCACATGATGTAAAATCTCAAGGAGTGACATAAGAGAAAATTCTGTAAAATCACCAACAAACTACTGAGTTTGATTCTGCTGTATAGAGGAATTGCTCCCATTGTCTCCCAAGTCACCCAGTGTCACTGTGTATCACAGTGTCAGTGTCCCCATTTCTCCATGTGTCCCCATGTCTCAGTGTGTCCCCATGTCACTAGGATACTAGGGGGCACTGGGAGACATTAGGGGAGACTAAGACACTAGGGATACTGAGAGACATGGGAATACAGACCGTGGGAGACCTGGGGACACTGGGAGACACGGGGGCACTTGTGAATACAGACATGGGGACACTGGGAGACATGGCAACTGGGAGACATGGGGGACACTGAGACACTAGGGACACAGACATTTGGGGAAACTAAGACACTAGGGACACTGAGAGACATGGGGACACAGACAGGAGACACTGGGAGACCTGGGGACACAGACATTTGGGGACACTGGGAGACATGGGGACACTAAGACATTTGGGGAAACTAAGACACTGGGGACACTGAGACACTAGGAACACTGGCTGGGGGACACTGGGAGACATGGGGACACTGTGTCCCTAGTGTCTCCGTGTCCCAATGTCTGTGTCTCCCAATGTCCCTATGTCTCACAGTGTTCCCTAGTGTCTCAGTGTCCCCAGGTCTTCTTGTGTCTCTGTCTCCTAGTGTCTGTGTCCCAATGTCTCCCTGCTGCCTTTCCCCCCATCCCTCACTTACCTGAGCTGTAGAGCTGCTGTCTGGACTCTTTGTGCTGTGTAGCTGCTCCCCCACGGATCAGTGAGTAGTAGAGAGAGGCAGGGATATGCTGTAACTTCCTATCCCTGCCTCTCTCCACACACAGTGACCCCTACTGGCTGGTGCTGGTATTGCAGAGTAATCTCCGTTTACACTGTGAAAAATACCTGCAATTGTATTGCAGGTATTACTGCAATACCGGCACGACCAGGCAGCCTCAAATACTGAAGCCAGTAAAATAGCAGTCAGGTGATAAACCTAAGAGTAGTGAGTAAAAAAAATAAAAATAAAAAAGTTAAAAAAGTTTGTGTTTTTTTTTTTTTAATGGGCCTGTTCCATGGGCCTGGAGCTGCAGCTCCATCAGCCCCTATGCTAATCCGGCCCTGGCCGGGGGAACATCACCGGTCCTTAACTGTATGTTACCGATGACGGTCCTGAACCGTCATCGGTCGTCAAGGGGCTAAAAAAAAAAAAAAAAGGCAGACCTTATAACAACGCTTGATAGGGAACCAAGAGGAAGTACAGTGAATATATAGGTGTAGATTTCTACATTTAATTTTATCCATCATACTTATATTGGTTAAATATAGGGGATTAGTCGACATGGTGACGGTCTCCTTTAATGTTCTTTATATGATTTTTGTTTTATAACTGGAGATAAGGTGATTGCGCACCCATTGGTAAATGGTTTTCTTGTTTTTGGTGTACAATCCCTAGGTTCTGTAAATGTAAAAAACTAACCTAGGGCAATATGTATTAACACAGTAAATAAGATAAAAAACTTGGAACACTCACAATATTTAGATCCCATATGAGTCGGCTCTAAACTGACATCAATCAGATGTAAATCTAGAGATGTATGGTCAGGTCCCCCAGAAGGTGTTGAAATTCCTCTGTGTAGTAAATCAGGAACCAGGTAGATAAAAGGTAAATACTTTTATTTGACAACATAAAATAAAAAAGCACAACGTGTTTCGAGCTTATAAAATATGTCTTCCTCAGGTGCATGTAGTGCAGCATATGAGCAAATGCTCTTATATACCATGCATAATAGGTAAAAACAATTAAAACAATTAACAGGTGATCGTTCTTACACTGCCCCATCCCCTTCTCCATATATGGAGCGTTTCCAGCGAGGTTATATCTTAGATGGGAATGTACACGACCTTCCCAACATGGACGCTTGTCTATTCCATATCGTGGCCGCTCAAGTGTACTGTTCACTTCCGGTTACGTCAGTCGTGAGCTTGTACATCTCTGCCTGTTGTCCCTCAGTTCTTGCCAACCAAAAGGCAATGTTCATGTGGTTCCACATATGAACAGTGTTCGTTAAGAAAGTTCATTATAATCACCATTTTGAAACAGGGAAGAGTAAGGGCAAAAATATAGACCTAATAAAAACAGATTCGTTTCATTCTTATTACCAGGAAAAAACAGCAAGCATTATATAATAATACAAGGATATTATGAACAGTAGCAAATCATATAGTACAATAAAATTAAGATTATTAAAAGTGATAAAAAAAATGTGTAAAATACTTTAATATTGCTTAAAGTATTGGTCCAATTTCAAAATCTATATTCAATCCTTTAGGGTACAGAGTTTGTAACTCAAAAATCCAGTTTGCTTCTTTTTTACTTAAAGTAAAAGCATTCTTACCACCTCTCCAATGTGTCAGCACTTTTTGGATTGCTACAAACTTCATTTCCTTTGGATTGGAATTATGTTTTTCCAAAAAGTGCTTTGACACACAGTGATTTAAAAAGCCAATTTTGATATTTCTTATATGTTTATTAATTCTTGTTTTTTAAAGGTCTTGATGTCTTTCCTATATATTGTAAACCACACGTACATTGTAATAAATAAATAACTTTCTTAGAGTCACATGTGATAAAAAAGGTTTTTCCAACATAAGTAGACGTTAAAAGTTGCTTAAAATTTCTGGCCCCTCTGAAGATGAATTTAGGTTTACCACCTATAAAATCATAAGTCTCTTGTTCTTGTTTCAAAATGTGCCAGTTATTTTTAAAACACCAATATTACTACAGTAATTAAAAATAAGTGGTATGTGTTTTCCTTGGTTAGTTTGATCCTTCTTTTTATAGTTTAGTAGTTGTGATCTATTTAGGTCCTTAACACTGTAACTATTTTTCTGAAGGGTCTCTTCTTTATATCTTTTTTTTTTAAATAATGCCTGCTAAAAAATCTGTCTGGTCCGAACAGTTTCTTTTAACTCGTAAAAATTGACCCTTGGGGATATTTTGTAGCCATGGGTCATGATGGCAACTACTTGTTTCAATAAAACTATTTACATCAACTTGCTTTAAAAAAAGTGCAGGTTTTAAACTTATGCTCAGAAATATAAATCTTAAGATCTAAAAAGTCGATAGTAATAGAAATGACATTTTTTCAGTAATTTGATACCCTAATCATTGGAATTAAGATGGTTAAAAAATAAATTACATTCCTCCTCAGACCCTTTCCAAACAATAAAAAATATCATCTATATATTGCTTTTATGGGGCCATGTTTGCTCCACAGCCATGTCCCTGGTAGATAAATAATCTTTCCCAGTAAGACATAAAAAAATTGGCATAGCTGGGAGCAAATCTGGCCCCCATAGCAGTGCCTTGAGTCTGAAGATAAAAATCACCTTCGAACTAGAAGTAATTAATAGTTAAAATCATCTCAATTTCTTTAATGATAAAATCAATTTATACATCTAAAAGCTCTTTGGATTGTTTTAAATAAAATTCCACTGCTTCCATTCCTATATGATGTTCTATAATAGTGTACAAACTGGTAACATCACATGTAATTAAAAGATAACCCTCTTCCCATTTCTGTTCTTCTAAAAAAATTTAAAAGACTCATAGAATCTTGAAGGTGGAAAGGGCAGAATTTAACGAATGCTTGAAGGATATAATCAATAAATTGCCATAGTGCAGATAAAAGAGAATCTATACTAGAAACTATTGACCTGCCCAGTGGGTTTTCTAAACTTTTGTGTATTTTGTGCAGGGTATATGTGACTGGTATTTTCAGATATTCAGTCTGGAGAAATTAATATTAATTTTTGTTTAACACACCGTTTAATCCTTCTTGTAAGAAACATTAATATTTAGTTTTAAGTTCTGTAGTGGGGTTTTTATAAGTGGTTAGATCTTGGAGTTGATGTCCAATTCCATTAAAATATATTACTTTATCTAAAATAACTACCCCTCCCTCCTTATCTGCTTGTTTTATTATAAAAGAAGAATCTTGCTTGAGATCTTTTGTATTCTTCTCTTTAGACAAGTTTTGATTTTATAAATTTCCTCCAGACATGCTTTTTCAAATACTTTCATGCTCTGTGATTTGAGAAATTGGGGGTTGAATGTGGATTTTTTCTTAAAATAAGTGTAATTTTAATACCATAATCTATTTTTTCCTCAATTGTAGTTAAAACATCATCTTGATTTAACAGGTCATCCTTATTAAAGAATTTTTCTTTACACAGTTTTCTGGTAAACCTAGTAACATCAATAAAAGCCTCAAATGTATTAATGGGACAACTTGGGGCATATTTAAAACCTTTTGTTAAAACTTTCTTTTGTAGGAGATACTATTTTACTTGATAGATTAAAAATCCTTATCTCATTATGGTTACTTTCTTTCTTTCCTGGTTTATCTCTCCCTCCTCTAGTTTCTCTTCTGACATTCTGTATCTTTTTATAGGAGTTTTGTGCAACTCTTCCCTTCTCTTCCATCTTGGTTGTGGAAAAAGCTCTTCTCCTCTTTCGCAACTCAGTCTTTCAAACCTATTTTTGAGAGGAATTTGAAAAGGTGTATCTTCAGTCTCTCTTGTTTTAGTTTTCTGGGATTTCCTTTTGGGTTTATGTGCAATTGTTGGGGACATTCTGCTTATCTTGTGGTGGGCTTTTCCAGTCACTTCGTGTAGTGTTTTGAGTAGTTTTTTTTTCTTAATCTGAGTTTGGGGAGGAGTTCTAGGAGTGTAATTATGGTTAAAATTATTTCTATCTTTAATTCTGTTACTTCTGTTCCCATACCATTCATTCCTCAATTTATTTAGGGGTACTCGCTTGACTCTGGTCTCTGGTCTTCTTTTCCGGTACTTTCCTTAATCTATTGTTAGAATAATCCTCCATATCTCTTTTATATTTTTTCTTGTTGGCAATTATGGAATTTTCTAATTTATCCAAGTTACTTTTAACTCTTTCTGACAGCATATCAAGATCTTTTATACCTACAAAAGGTTCTAATTGTGTCTGCAATTTTGTAATCGTTATATCCACAAATGGTAGATTGGTCAAAAAAGCAAAAAGAGGGGCGGAGGCTGACTGCCATGCAGACTAGACGTACTCAGCTAGAGCTCCTGCGTCTGAACCTCAATATTGGGGATTATCCCTGGGCCACTCAAACTCACTGACCGCAGTCACCACTAAGCATGCCACATGGACTTAGCTGGGCAAAAGTACAAACCCAAATGCAGGCAGCACCAGCTGGGAGATGGAAGAAGGAGCAGGATGGAGACGGGCAAGGAGTAGATGGGCCCCTACCAGTCACTACTTCCACAAGAACACCGGTCTTTCCCACACTAGCCCACCTGGGCAGAGAACCAACAGGGATACATTCCCTATGCGCTGACCACAGAGGCCGAAGAAGCACAACCACCAGTGGCAATGGAACCGGAGCTTCCACCCTCTCCTACTCAGGAAAGACTTGATCTCAGACACGAGTTATCAAGTCAGTGGTTCTCATCAAGGCCCGGGGCTGGAGGGAGTCCTTCATCTGCTCCTGGTTTGCAACACAGCTTAACCACCTCTGTTGGTTCCCGAATACTGGTATCATCTGATGCTGGACTTACTTTTCCAGTCTCCTGGATGACGCCATACCCTTGCCTGTGCTTCCCCATGTGATGACGACTTATTTTTCTAATGGTTTTTTTTATGCCCATAAACTTATGATTTGTGAAGCACCATTAAAGTTTAGAGGGGACCAGAAAGGCTAACTTTAAACAGAGCAGTGGCAGGTTGGTGTGGGGTGTCTCAGTGGCACACCTCGTATCTTTCACTAAGTCTTATGTTACAAACAGCTCACCATTGTAGCCTCTAATGTTTTGTATTATAGTTTGTTTTTACTCCTGCATGATCGCCACACGATAGGCGCATCTTATGGCAATATATACATCTACGTGTGTAGCCCTGCCTCATTGCCTACATGGTGCTTCTGCAGTGAAATTAGACCACACATTCTCTACCTTAGTAGAGGTTTACATAATAAACTTTCTTGAAGTTCAACATGTCCAGTTTAGTAGCTCCGGGCTACTGATACAAGCATGTTTTTCATATATTATTCCATATGGTTTTTCTATTTATCTATCTTGCCTGTACTGTTTTAAACATGTGCTAGTCTAACCTATTACCCCAAATGTGATGCATGATGTTATGCTTGAGGAATGCCATTGGGGTACCTCAAACGAGTCTGTACCTTTCTTAAGCACAACAAAATTTTAAATAAAAAAAAAAAAAGTTTTTTTTTTTTTTATCATTGTCGCATTTGTAAGGCCTGTAAAAACACCCACATCATTAAGAAAAAGAAAAACTTTCACATCAAGTAGAACTAAAAAGGATTTTACCATTACTTCTTTTATCACATGTGAATCTAAGAAAGGTATTTATTTATTACAATGTACGTGTGGTTTACAATATATGGGAAAGACATCAAGACCTTTAAAAACAAGAATTAATGAACATAAAAGTAAAAAAGAAGCAAACTGGATATTTGAATTACAAACTCTGTACCCTAAAGGATTGAATATAGATTTTGAAATTGGACCAATACTTCAAGTAATATATTCCTCTTTTACACATTTTTTTTAATCACTTTTAATAATCTTAATTTTATTGTACTATATGATTTGCCACTGTTCATAATATCCTTGTATTATTATATAATGCTTGCTGTTTTTTTCCTGGTAATAATAATGAAACGTATCTGTTTTTATTAGGTCTATATTTTTGCCCTTACTCTTCCCTTTTTCAAAATGGTGATTATAATGAACTTTCTTAACGAACACTGTTCATATGTGGAACCACATGAACATTGCCTTTTGATGGGCAAGAACTGAAGGACAACAGGCATAGATGCACAAGCTGACGACCGCCGAATACATGACGGAGTAACCGAAGTGAACAGTACACGTGAGCGGCCACGATATGGAATAGACACACGGCCATGTTGGGAAGGTTGTGCACATTCCCATCTAAGACATAACCTCGCCGGCCATGTTGGGTGAGGCGTAACCGCTCAGAAAATGCTCCATTTATGGAGAGGGGGATGGGGCTGTGTAAGAACAATCACCTGTTAATTGTTTTAATTGTTTTTAGCTATTATGCACAGTATATAAGAGCATTTGCTCATATATGCTGCACTACATGCACCTGAGGAAAACCTATTTTATAAGGTCGAAACGCATCGTGCTTTTTTATTTTATGTTGTCAAATAAAAGTATTTACCTTTAATCTACCTGATTAAACATAATGGCTATTGTGAATTTCAACACCTTCTGGGGGACCTGACCATACATCTCTAGATTTACATCTGATTGATGTTCCTGCTGTTACAGTTTAGAGCCGACTCATATGGGCTCTAAATATTATGAGTGTTCCAAGTTTTTTATCTTATTTGCTGTGTTGATACATATTGCGCTATGTTGTTTTTTTTAATATTTACAGAACCCAGGGATTGTGGACAAAAAACAGGAAAACCATTTACCAATGTGTGCGCAATCACCTTATCTTCAGTTATATTCTTTGTATGCAAGTGTTGTTTAGTGACTAAACAATTTGGTGATATTTAGCTGCAGTGGGTTTTATTTCTCACATTGTATTAGATTTTTGCGCCACCTTTTCTCTGTTTTAAGATTTTTATTTTACTGTGCAGATTAACTTCTGTCATTTAAAAAAAAGTTAACTTCTTCTATATTTAATAATAAAAAATAAAATAAAAATCCTCTCTGTAGATTATCCAATTCCTCCTGTGTCTTAGTCATACGATATTCATGGCATTTAAGCTGGTGCCCCTGTCAATAACGCTAGCACAATCACCTGCTGGCAAGTTACAAAAGATCAAATGCTTTCTTGGGAGAGTCTTATATAATTGTGTGTTTCACAAACCTTCCGGCTCATCAAGTCTCCTCTTTTAATACTTCAAAATGTGTCAGCATGAGACAGAGCTTGACAGTGTCACAATAGCCATTATGTTTCCTAGAACCAACATCAAATCAAAAGATACTGATGCAGACCCACCTCAGACCCTAGTGTATCAATTAATCTAGAACATCCCCCTGCCCCCCACACTTTATTTCTTTTTTTTCTTATAAGTGACCCATTTACTTTTACTTTCATCTTGACTGCTGTACATCCAGAGGCATTTAAAACTATAAAAGGCTTTAAATGAAGGTGGAGTGAAAGAGTGAATATTTGCCCAGTGAAATAGGTTAAGGCAGTAACACAAATACCTACAAACAAGTTATACGCATTTAAACAATATGTAGTCCTATTTTCTGCTGTGGAGAATAACAAGTTTCAGACTGTAGAAGGATAGATTATACAGCAAAAATACCGATATGTCACTAAACTCCTTTACAGCTCATTCTTTTGAAAATCAATTATCTTTTTCAGCAAACTCCCCAGCCAGCATTATGTGGATCAATCCAAAGAACACGAGTCTGGAACACTGTTGAACTATCTTATCATGTATTAATGAAACTAAATACAATGGATATATATTGTTTTCTCAAATAGCAAAGAGATGGGTGTATTAAATTAGCTTCAAGCATTATTCCAGTGTCAGTGACCATTTCTGCTTTTTAGAAGTGGTCATGCAAGAAGGAATCTAAATGTGCAGTGTTTCTGCTTGAAACACTGAACATTCAGAATTATTTGCACTTGTGCGCCAGTGGCTAGTCACTACCATGGCACACAGGACTTTGGCAGCCTGGAACTCCTCCGGACTGCAAATGTTAATTCTGTGCACTGCATGCTGGCAACAGAAGTAATCTTAGTCTGCTTCTGGGACATCCCCACCCTCCTTCATTACAGGCAGTAATTTATTTTATCTCCTGGTTTTTTTCCCCCCACTCCCTCTCCTCTCTTTGGCTCAGAGCACACGCAAGCACATGAGAAGCCTTTGATTGGAAATTGCTGGGGCTGCCCTGACATCAGGAGGGGACATGCTGAGCAGCGCCAGAAGCTTCACCTGGTGCTGGATTTCTGGAGAGCTAAACTTATTTTATCACTTTAAGTGTTTGGAAGAGGTGGGGGAGGCGGGGCTACAGAATAATGCCCAATAGGACATTGTTTGACTTAAAAAAACAAAATTATATATATATATATATAGTTAGAGTAACCTTTAAGTCAGCTGATTAAGCCTGAGGCAAAACACGTTCTTGAGAACTTGTATCCATGTGTCTCTAAAATCCGGTTCTTGCATTCTTCCAAGGAAAGTGGTATGGCCTGTAGCCATACAAAGTGTGGAAAGTGAGCCCTATCTTAAGGCTCTTCGCTTGTGACTACCTGGTTATATATTGGTTTTAAGCAACATTATAATAGAGTACTACATTATGTATATACTCGTTTGAGTCATTCTACAGGATATACTGGGAAGACAAGTCCCATTGAGAAAGGGAATGGTTGCCCTTACGGACCCCACTGCTATCACTACCAGAGCTTGGTTTGATAGCTCTGTACTATGTAAGTGTTCCATTGCCATCTTTGTACATATCATTTTGTAAAATGTTTCACACTATTAGGTCTGGTTTTATTTTGAAGGAAAAACTTTTTTGGAGTTCTAAAACACGGCCTTATAGGTATTGAGTGATTCTACTATTATTCAACTATTCATTAAAGAAGCTCTCCACTCTGTTGTTGTTTTAGGGTTATGTGAGCTACCATTTTAAAGAATAAATAATCGAAATATCCTTCTGTTGCACACTTGTTGAATATTCATAAGATTCATTATGTTCCTGAAAAACATTTCATCATGGATAATCTAAACCAGATGTCACATTTGATAGATAATAATACAGCATGAGGAGCACAACCACAAAAAAACAAACACAAAATCACTTTATTAATTGGGTCCAATATACCAGGTATCCCAAAGATCATGCCAAAAACATTAGCAATAGTATCTAAACAGCACTCAACAGAATATGCTCTATTGATAAAGGCAATTCTGCCGAAACGTTGGGCCAATTTTGACTTTCTCCCACTTTTCGCTATTTGTGCTATTTTCTTTGTTTTGGTATGTATTTCTATGCTGGATAGCTTCTTTTTAAGATATTACGACTCTACATCATAAATATTGCAAAAGTGATGGCAGGAGCTGCATTCAATCCCAGCAGCCACCCGGTGCTCTGGAGCAGGACCAGAAATTCCACAACGATCAGGCAACACAAGAAATTCTCCAGGCACTCAAGGTGTTAAAGCCGCAGGCCGTTTTAATGAAACAAAAAAGAGCAACAGCATCACAAGCTTGAAAAAGACTGCTTAGCAGGTCGAAACTTTGCTGTTCTTTTTTTATCCATTAAAACTGCCTGTGGCTTTAACACCTTGAGTGCCTGGAGAATTTCTTGTGTTGTCTACATAATGAATAAGCATGGTTGTATTTTTTTTGCAGTTTCTATGAATACATATGATCAATTTATATCTTGTATTTTTGGCATTGAATACTCTTTGGATATTATTGCTAATGGTTTTTGCCATGATCTTTGGGATGCCTGGTATATTGGACCCAATTAATAAAGTGATTTTTGTTTTTTTTTATGGTTGTGCTCCATATTCTGTATTATTTGTAGATTATTCAGGTCCCTGGGGAAATAGGATCTATGAGTGCGCACCCTGCTTAAAGGACCACTCTAGACACCCAGACCACTTCAGCTTAATGAAGTGGTCTGGGTGCCAGGTCCAGCTAGGGTTAACCCATTTTTTTATAAACATAGCAGTTTTCATCCAGTCTCCAAATCCTCTAGTGGCTGTCTCATTGACAGCCGCTAGAGGCGTTTGCGTGATTCTCACTGTGAAAATCCCAGTGAGAACACGCAAGCATCTATAGGAAAGCATTGTAAATGCTTTCCTATGAGACCGGCCGAATGCGCGCGCAGCTCTTGCCGCAAGTGCGCATTCAGCCGTAGAGGAGAAGAGGAGGAGGATCGGAGGAGAAGAGCTCCCCGTCCGGCACTGGAAAAAGGTAAGTTTTAACCCCTTCCTCTCCCCAGAGCCCGGCGGGAGGGGGACCCTGAGGGTGGGGGCACCCTCAGGGCACTATAGTGCCTGGAAAACGAGTATGTTTTCCTGGCACTATAGTGGTCCTTTAAGTATTTTGCTTCTGTTTATATATTTTTATGCAATTCAGAGAGTATGCCTACCTATCTAAATTAGATTGTACGTTTGATAGATATTACCTTGAATGGTAAGGATCTATATGGTAATTAAAAATGGTTACTCTGTGTCAAATTCCAATCTCTAATCCTTTTTCCTCAATGCTTTGGATAAGGGTGTCTGCAGCTATAGGATATGCATTATGTATAATGTATACATTAAACTCAGCACTTTAACGCAAATAGAGATCAACGGTGCAAGACTAGATAATGGACTTGCAAAAAAACTATAAAATATGATTCATACTGAGCCTCTATAGGGCATAATCATAAGTAAAATGGTAAAAAGAATGATATGGTCTTAACACTTAAGTAAAACAAAGTGTTTCAGATTGTATCATAAAAATATAAGGCATCAAACATATGGTTTGGTCTCTTCAGCACAGAATCAAAACTACATTAAACAGTTATGCCTGATGAAACATATATTCCAAAAAAAAAAAAATACATCTCCCCTTTACTGAAGGACCTCCAACATGTTATTACTACAGCCAAGTACTCTACTTATAAAAAGCCACTATAACATTTTGTTACAAGAGCAGACAAGGGCTGAAGATCAAGAATATCGATGTTCTATTACGTTACAATTTCATATTATTTTATGACTCCCCAGGCTTTTGGCAGTGATTTCACAGTTTGACATTGCAGTATTCTAGCCGCGTACAAGGCAGACGAATATCAGACTTTCATCCGCCTGGTCCACGTGAAAGATGAAGCGGAACACAGCTTCATTTGCCTCGCACAGTAGAATCCTAAGAAGTGGAGTCATTTCATATCCGTTGCCCAGAAGGAATCACAAACAGCCTTGTTTTGGTTAAATCTAAATAATTCAGTGATTTCTCACCGAGTGCTCTCAGCAGTCAATTGCTGCACAAACAAGCTAAGTTATAGAAAGATACAGGTTTTGTGATAAGCAGTATTCTTCATCAGCATGCTTTCCCAAAATTGCGGTTTCTGTTAAAAAGCACACAGGTCTGATTAAGAAGGTTATGAAAAGGACATGATAGCTCCAAGGGTTCGTTAACAATAGAGATCTGTCCTAGATCTTCACGATACTGGCAAGATCTCCACATGGTGGTTAAAAGAGGACTTGAAATGTTGTGGTTGACGTCAAATGTTAGTGAACCTGTGACCCTAATACCCATATTGCACTGTTACTCAAACCATCAAAGACCACATTTTGGAAACTGGCTTGGAACCCATGTACACTTTATGCTGCCTAAACATGCTTTTTAATATGTATCCAACTCATATTTTCAATAAAATAAATAATAGCTCATTAGCAACCCAATGAATGTTTCATAAATAGTTTAGCGCTTTCCTCCGCCAAAGAAAAAATAATGTAATACCCTCATAACCACACTCCCCCAAGAACCAAAACACGTCTTTCACACTTTAAACACTCTTCTTATTGATATCTTATTCACACTGCTATCTGCAAATTAATAAGGCATACAGGTGATTTGTTAGTCATTGGAGATTTTAAATTATCCAGACACTGACTGGGCCAGAGGGATAAGTAGTCCAGTTAAAGAATGCAGGTTTTTTAAATGGAGAAACAACATGTTTAAGTTTCATTTAGTAGAAGCACCAACTAGAACAGTGTAAGACATTTATTTTCTTCAATGTAAAGGGAAGAATAATCTATGACAGTGGATTTGCAAATCCCTGTTACAAAAGCCTGACAAGTAAACAAGTGATTAGTTAAGAGTAAAGTGCTACATCAATTAAATAAAATTAATGTAAACAAAGCCTCAGGGCCAGATGGTATTTACCCATGAATGCTTTGGGAGCTTAATGTAGAAATATTTATACCACTGTTTTCATTCTTTTAGGATTCATTTCTTTCAGGATTTCTACTAGAGCATTGGAGAAAAGCAGATGTAGTGCCTATATTTAAAAAGGGTTCAAAAGACTGAGCCCAAAAATGCTGGCCTGTTTGTTTTACTTCTGTGGTTGTGAAATTATTTGAAAGGTTGTTAAAGTATAATATTCAAGAATGAATTTTAATGAACTATTTGAAAGCAGTAATCAATATGGGTTTACGAAAGCCACGTCATGCGTAACTAACTTAATTGCGTTCTGTGTAGAGATTAGTAGAAATATAGATTGAATGTGGTTTAAAACTTAGAAATGAAAGTTAATAAAATACCTGCGATGTGAAAATATAAACTGCAACTTTAATGCAGGAGTTTTATTTCCCTCACATAATACATTTCTGAAACATGGGAATTTCTGAGCTGCTTTAGCCACTCACATGGAGAAACGAACAGGGGAATCACAGGAGAATTTTTTTGGTTCATCAGTAAATATACTTTTATACCCTACATTATCCTTATTTAAACACAAGATTATTTATATTACATGGATAGGAGAGAGCACTTTGTTTCTATGGTAAAAGCATCAGAAAATTGTTTACCCATTAGAAACCATAATAATTCTCTGGGTGTCTCTTTGAGACATAACAGCTAAACAGACTTGTCAATGGAAAAATCACATCAAAGAAACGGTGCTGGGTGTTCTCTGGATACAGCTACTATGTGGCTAGGTTTGACAGGATTCCAACAGCATCTCACAATTAATAAACTTATGCAGGGTTATTCGATAAAGTGAGCATGCAAACTGCATTTCAACTTTAAGGCCAGAGTAACCGACCTGAAACCATAGAGGACTTATAATATTTCTGCCATAATTTAGTCTATTTTGGCCTTAAAGTTTAAATTCACGTTAAAATATCTCTTTAGTGAATATCCCTGATCATGAGATAGGTGCACTATTGTTTTACATTAATTTAAGGCATATATTCCTCCCAACCTCAGCGTTTTGTGAAGCGGGATCATTGGTAGGAGCAGGGCCGTCTTTAATATCGATTGGACCCTGGGCAAGCATTTTCTTTGGCCCCCTATACCTGCCCTTCCCCACTCCCCCATGCCCCCCCATTCTCAACCCCCAGCTACCTGGCATGCAATCAGGGCCTCCACCCCAACCTACTGATAGAACTAATGTAGAGAGGGCTGTGGTGCAAGAATTGTTTTCTCTCCAATAGCGCAAGAGTGGAGAAAAGTTAGATACCCATCTGTCGTACAACTTCCACGATGGGGATCCACCGTTTGGCCATTCTTGTAGGGTTGTATTTGTGAGCAGTGTTTGTGAATTTGAATGTAAGCATGTTTTTGTATAGAGTATATGTGTGCATATAGGGGTGTATTTGTATATACTGTTACTATTGGAATGCAGCTGTGTACTTTTGTGTAGTGTTTGTGTTTGAATGCAGGGGTGTGTGTTTGTATGTAGTGTTGGCTTTTAAATGAAGTTGTGCTTTTGTGTATTGAGTTGGAGTTTGTATATAATTTTAGTGTTTTATGTAACATTTGTAATTGCATGCAGGGGTGTGTGTGGATGTAGGGTTGTCTTTTAAATGCAGATGTACATTTGTGTGTAGTTTAGTGAGTGAAGGGTGTGTTTGTATACAATTTTGGAGTTTGTATTAGGGGTGTGTTTGTATGTAATGATTGTGTTTGCTGTGGTGTGTTTGATTGCCTGGATATATGCACATACACAGACAGACACATATAGCCAGATACACACACACAGACACACATATAGCCAGATACACACACTGACACACACAGACAGATACACAGCCAGATATACACACAGCTAGGTACACACACAGCCAGATAAACACACACACACATAGCCAGATAAACACACACACAGCCAGATAAACACACAAACACACACACACACAGCCAGATAAACACACACACACACACACACACAGCCAGATAAACACACACACACACAACCAGATAAACACACACACACACAGCCAGATAAACACACACACATAGCCAGATAAACACACACACATAGCCAGATAAACACACACACACACACACACACACACAAACACACACAAATATGCCCAGAGGCACTCACTCAGACCCAGGTACACACACATATATCAATTTACATCATATGTTAGCCACCTTCTTGTCTCCTTACCTTTTGGGTACAGAAGGGTGGCTTCCCTGGAGGTCCAGTGGGAGCTGGATGGCCAAGGTTGATGGGAGTCTGACTTCCTCAGTCCCTTTTCTCCTCCTGTGTATACCTCCTCTACCTCCCCAGCGGCACTCTGTTACTTGGGAGAAAGTGATCACACCTCACTTCCTCCCAGCAGGCAACATCAAAGGGGCCAAGGCCGAGCACTCTTAAAGGGCTGAGGGCCCTTAATTACATCAGGTGCTGCAGTCCACAGGATTTGGACCCTAGCAGGGGGCCCACAGAGCAGCTACTTTGGGCCCCCCAGGAGTAACTGGGCTCGGGGCAGCTGCCCCTTTTGCCCTCCTTTAAAGACGGCCTTGGGTAGGAGGGGTAAAAGGCGGCAGAAGAGGAGAACAACGTTACTGGCTCCACCCAAAGGGACAGACCTCCCCAGAAAGGTTCACCCATGCAACTGGCCGGTCAGCTGGTGGGAATTCACACCAGACTGCTTGCTAATCAAGTAGGTCAGCACACGCAAGGAGCACTGTCTCAGTGCTCTCTGCAGGTCCCCAATGCCCTAAGTACATCTAATGATAATCTTGCAATATACTTGTTGGGGACAAAGTTGGATTGGTGGAACAGGATCCGAAAATCAGACTGCTCTGCTGAAATTAGGATGGTGTGGAGGCCTGAGCATATAGCACACATCACTGCATGGATTGCATCATTATTAGAAACATAGATAGATAGAAACATAGAATGTGACGGCAGATAAGAACCATTCGGCCCATCTAGTCAGCCCAATTTTCTAAATACTTTCATTAGTCCCTAGCCTTATCTTATAGTTAGGATAGCCTTATGCCTATCCCACGCATGCTTAAACTCCTTTACTGTATTAACCTCTACCACTTCAGCTGGAAGGCTATTCCATGCATCCACTACCCTCTCAGTAAAGCAATACTTCCTGATATTATTTTTAAACCTTTGTCCCTCTAATTTAAGACTATGTCCTCTTGTTGTGGTAGTTTTTCTTCTTTTAAATATAGTCTCCTCCTTTACTGTGTTGATTCCCTTTATATATTTAAATGTTTCTATCATATCCCCCCTGTCTCGTCTTTCTTCCAAGCTATACATGTTAAGATCCTTTAACCTTTCCTGGTAAGTTTTACCCCGCAATCCATGAACCAGTTTAGTAGCCCTTCTCTGAACCCTCTCTAAGGTATCAATATCCTTCTGAAGATACGGTCTCCAGTACTGTGTACAATACTCCAAGTGAGGTCTCACCAGTGTTCTGTACAATGGCATGAGCACTTCCCTCTTTCTACTGCTAATACCTCTCCCTATACAACCAAGCATTCTGCTAGCATTTCCTGCTGCTCTATTACATTGTCTGCCTACCTTTAAGTCATCAGAAATAATCACCCCTAAATCCCTTTCCTCATATGTTGAGGTTAGGACTCTATCAAATATTCTGTACTCTGCCCTTGGGTTTTTACGTCCAAGATGCATTATCTTGCACTTATCCACATTAAATGTCAGTTGCCACAATTCTGACCATTTTTCTAGTTTACCTAAATCATTTGCCATTTGGCTTATCCCTCCTGGAACATCAACCCTGTTACATATCTTAGTATCATCAGCAAAAAGACATACCTTACCATCAAGACCTTCTGCAATATCACTAATAAAAATATTAAAGAAAATGGGTCCAAGTACAGATCCCTGAGGTACCCCACTGGTGACAAGTCCAAGCTTCGAAATATATTCCATTAACTACAACCCTCTGTTGCCTGTCACTCAGCCACTGCCTTACCCATTCAACAATATTGGAATCCAAACTTAAAGATTGCAGTTTATTGATAAGCCTTCTATGTGCAACAGTGTCAAAAGCCTTACTGAAATCTAGGTAAGCAATGTCTACTGCACCACCCTGATCTATAATTTTAGTTACCCAATCAAAAAAATCAATAAGATTAGTTTGGCATGATCTCCCTGAAGTAAATCCATGTTGTCTCTGATCTTGAAATCCATGTGTTTTTAGATGTTCAACAATCCTATCCTTTAACATGGTTCTCTTCTGTGTGTGATTTGGAAGCTCTTATAACTTGCTTAGCCTCTTTCTGCCTAATCTTATAGATCATTTTGTCTTCCTCACTCTGGTTTTTTTTTATAATTCATAAATGCTAACTTTTTGTTTTTAACTATTTTGGCCACATCTGCGGAGTACCACAGTGGTTTCTCTGATTTTTTGTTTTACTGACAAGCCTAATGCAATTTTCTGTTGCCTTCAATAGTGCAACGTTTAAATAATCCCATTTCTCTTGGACTCCATTTAAATTGCACCAGTCTGATAATGACTCCTCTACCCATATTCTAATTTTAGAAAAGTCTGTTTTTCTAAAGTCTAAAACTTTTGTTTTTGTGTGGTGTGACTCAGTCACTGTTCTTATATTAAACCACACTGACTGATGATCACTGGATCCTAAACTTTCACCTACAGTAATATCTGATACCAAATCTCCATTTGTTAACACTAAATCTAGTATGGCCTCTTTACGAGTTGGCTCTTCAACAACTTGTTTTAGAGACAATCCCAGTAGTGAGTTTAGAATATGTGTGCTCCTGGCACAAGTAGCTAATTTTGTTTTCCAATTTACATCAGGAAGATTAAAGTCACCCATGATGATAACTTCTCCCTTTATTGTCATTTTAGCTATTTCCTCAACTAGTAGATTATCTAACTCTTCAATTTGTCCTGGGGGCCTATAAATCACACCTACACAAGTTACTGTGTGATTACCAAATTCTAACGTAGCCCAAACGGACTCTATGTTTGCCTCACTAACTTTTTTTAGGCTAGATTTTATGCTATCCTTCACATATAGGGCCACCCCTCCCCCTTTCTTGCCTTCCCTATCTTTTCTATATAAAGAGTACCCTGGTATTGCTATGTCCCAGTCATTTTTCTCATTATACCATGTCTCAATAACAGCGACTAAATCTACACTATCAGTTGCCATTATTGCCACAAGTTCATGGATCTTTTTCCCTAAACTGCGAGCATTTGTAGACATGACTCAAAGCTTATCATTTTTTAACACACTTGCTACAGGCACCTTCTGTCCTTGTTTTGGGGGACAATTGGATTGATGTTTTATCACCCTTTTGCCTCCCCCCCCCCTCCTAGTTTAAATACATTCTAGCAAAACCTCTAAACTGCTCACTGAGAACATTTGTTCCCTTTTGAGAAAGATGCAAACCATCTTTTTTGTACAGCTTATTTCCATTCCAAACAGAGCTACCATGAGAAATAAACTTCCTTAACCTCTGAAACCTCATTGTAAGCCAAGTCATTTGTCCCTAGATGGACAAGTAAATCCAATTCCCCTTCCTGCTTTGCTTGCTTAACAATATTACAGATACGTCTTCTGTCTCTGTGAGCAGTAGCTCCGTGAAGACACCTCACAAGACCACCATTGTCCATCTCCACACCTCTTATGATCGAATTCCCCAACAACAACTGCTTTCTATTAGGCCTCACCATAGTCTCCAAGCCGGTCTCCACAACACCACTAGCCTCAGTGCCTCTCTCCACAAAACCACTAGCCTCAGTGCCTCTCTCCACAACACCACTAGCCTCAGTGCCTCTCTCCACAACACCACTAGCCTCAGTGCCTCTCTCCACAACACCACTAGCCTCAGTGCCTCTCTCCACAACACCACTAGCCTCAGTGCCTCTCTCCACAACACCATTACACTCTGAAAGTGCAGAAAATGAATTATGTAGAGCAACAGACTGTGCAAAATGCCTTTTATCCACAACTCTAAGTCTACCAGATCCTACAGTAATCCATCTGCCATTCCTAGTATGTCTCTGTGGCAGTGGCTTTGCAGTAGTTCCAGTCTGAGTTTGTTCACCAGATAATTTACAAATCTCAGACTTCAAAAAATACAATCTCCTGCCGCAAGATAGAGAACTGTCTACAGATTAGACAACAACCAAATCTCCAAAAAGTAGACCGTGAAACAAATGCATAGCAACTATTACACTGAACTAAGTCTGCCATTCCAATGAGGAAAATAATTTAACAAACTAATCTTAATTTTTTTCTTTATCCTCCTGAAGACCTCAGATTACCTCCAGTTTATCTCCAGAATATCTCCAACTACACACTTAGAAGCAACAGTTAGGTAAAGCAACCAAGCTATATTAGCCAAGCTAATTACAACAACCCTTATATAACTCCTAAAATCACCACCCACTAGGAATGTTTAACACCTGGGTAGGCCTCTGCTTATTTGCAAACAATAGCTAATTAACCAGCAATCAATAGCAAGTAACTAGCTTGATCAAATGCCTTATAATTACCAACAGGAATTCAAACCTTGTGCAATCAGTAACCTTTTCCTACAGATGAATCTTACCTGTAACAGTAGAAAAGAAAGCTCTTAGCACAACTCTTAGACAGTTGAAGCTTCTGTAAAACTCTCCAGAATATCTCCAACTACACACTTAGAAACAGCACTTAGGTGAAGCAACCAAGCTATATTTATTACCTTAGTAAACAGTTTGATTGTATCTTCCTAATCGCTTTCAGTAGCTGTATCAATATCAAAACATGAAAAAATAAAAAAAATAAAGATATATTTAAAGATTTAAACCAGTTACTTTAGGAAACCGAGTATAAAACCATTTTTCATAAAAAGTGAAAAAGTAGACTTTCCCTTTAACTTTAGACACGGCTGAGTATGTTGGCATATACAAATACTACTGCTACTTTAACGTGTTTTAATAAGCCTATTTCTTATTTGTAATTCATAAGATAAATAAAAAAAAAAAATTTTTTAGCAACATAAAAATAAAGAAACCTTTATTTTTACTGCTAAATGTTCCCGTATCATAAAAAAAAAAAAAAGTTAAAAATCACCATAAAAGTTATCTTTATTTCATCACTAGTTTCTGTCCTACAGCCATTTCTTCTCCAACTTTAACTACTACTAAATTTAGTACCAACTTTACTACTACTGGCTGTTGGTACATCTCTCATGGTGAAACACACTACTCAATATGCTCCTGTTCTGTGGCTTGCTGTAGTGCTTAATACATGTGACAGTTTCAGTCATTGAGAAGTATGAATGTATAAGTTATGCATAAACCGTGTCAGAACTGCATGTTTATTAAGATGTTTTGAATTGTAAATAAGAGATAAAAATATTCGCCCTTTTCAATCTGGGCTCTCATGGAGTACACCTGCTGTTTGATTAGAAAACAAATAGGCAGTTAGGAAATAAAAGTATACCATTCCCTAGGGGATCATTAACAATGCTGAAAAGAGGATAAAAATCCCTTTGTTAAAGGAACACTAAAGGGTCAGGAACACAAACCTATTGTGTCCATTTAAGCAAGAGACAGATTCACTGGTTACAAACTGAAGTGGACTTCTTCATTCTACTTGTGTTTTCCCAAACTGCAGCTTTTCTTCTATGTAGGATGTTATTAATTATTTTGCAAATCACCCCCAGATGATGACATTGTCACTTGCAGTGCAATGTCTCAGGGGTGTGAAGGTATGTTTTAATTACCTAAAGCCCACCACCATCTTTACCCAGAAGATTATATTCAGCTCCTGGCACCTCAACTACTAGGAGCTCACATCACACTGAGATCAATGGAGAATTCCGCAAAAGCGTGAGCCACCATAGACTATGACAAAACCAGACTGCAGTAAAGATATTATCTTTATGAAATGCTACTTTTTTTTGGTCTTCTCGACGAGTCACATCAGCAGAGTGGCCCTGGTGGCTGCACGATCAATCCAAGATGGTGACT
Organism: Pelobates cultripes; assembly: GCA_933207985.1. NCBI lineage: Eukaryota > Metazoa > Chordata > Amphibia > Anura > Pelobatidae > Pelobates > Pelobates cultripes. The sequence continues at coordinate 114,161,856 of OW240914.1, forward strand.
GGTCCTGGAAGTACCTGAAGACCGCAGACCAGCACCAGCAGTGGATGCAAATGTGGAGCAGAACAGGGGCAGTGAAGCATCCAAAATGGCACTGAGTCCCTGAGATCTATTTATGGACATCACCTGGACTTCATACATACAAGTTGGAGTATTTCAACTAAGTAAAAAAAATAGTTTGTAATTGTGTTGTTGGTTTGTGGAACTTTCTGTGCTGGAAGGGCTATTGCCGCAAGAACGTAAAAAATAATTGAATCATTGAAAGCCGATCTCTCAGGAGGATATTTATCACAAAAAAACACCAGGCAGCAGTTCAAGATAATAATTCTATAAAATACCTCAACTTCTTCATGCGATTATTAAACTCCACACTAAGACATGGGGAAGACACCAAAACAATTAAAGTTTACACGTTTTGTGCATTAATGCCACTTCAGAGTGTCAGTTGTTTTCGTGTCATTCTAATAGATCAAATTTCAATAATTAAATTGTATACCAGGTCTCCATCTACAGGTAAGAACTGGTTGTATGACCCTGTCAGCCTATTAAGCACCAGGGAGTGCCTCAGCAGTTGTTTGATTGGTTTGCAGCTTGCTGTGACTCCTGATGTTACTTGCTTCTCTACTGCTGTTCTGTTCCAACCCCATCCCAGTGGTTGAATCCTTTGGCATATTGACTTTAGCTTGTTCCTGACTCTACTACTTTACTGCCAGCCCTGATCTACAGACCCCTTATGATGCCTTTGTCATGCCCCTTGTTAAATACCTTGCTTTACAATAAAGCCCTGTGCCACCACAAACTTATCAGAATGCGGTCTCCACCTCCAGGCTTCTCCTGTGTTTTTTTTTGGTATGAGTGTGCTGTTCCACCACTCCAACCACAATCTGACAGGTTGCCACATATGGAAACAGAGCGACTTGGTTGCCAAACGTGTTGAGTAGCTGCACCAAATCTTTGATTTGCCATTTTAGGATGAATGTTTTGCAAGGTTTTAGGGTCATCTTCTCTAGAAAAGTCAAAGATATAAGATCTACTATATAAGCAGAGTTTTATTAAATAATTAGAGGAGCTAAATATGCTTAACATTATGTGATGTAAGTTGCATGATGCTGTATATGTGTTATATAGCAAAGATTAGTTATGAATAAGAGGGGTCATATGAAGGATAAAAAAGGCATACTGTAGTAAAGTATGCTAACTATATATCATATACTAAATAGTACTACTACTAATATAGATTATCAAAATAATCTTAACTTCTGTCACAAGGTACAGCACTTGAATGTATTTTTCCTATTGGTTTCAAAAAGCATTTTGTTCACGTATTTTACATTTTTGTTACATAGTTTTATCTTAGAACCATAATTGGCAACCCTCTATAAATAACATTGTTTGCTTTCTACAAAGAAAATCATTTGTCATTTGTAACACCTTCTTACATGCCTTTGGCTACAATAAAAATCATATCAAGAGGAAAAGGTACAAAATAAAATCCTACAAATATTCTAATCTACAGATTTTAGTACAGATTAAGGACCTACCCTGACTAAGCAACAGTAGGTTGTAGCTATGTGTTTCACAATTTATCAAACTAGGTGACAAGATAAATAACTAAGGAACAGTAGCACTCAGCAAAGTTCCAAAATGCCCTTTTTAATATCTATAAATACATGCTTTCAGCAAAATGTTACAAGGTACTCCGTGCTATCTCATCACAAAGGGGATTTGCAGTTGATTCAAGAAACTATTACTCTTTTATTGAAAAAAATTGTCTCTTAAATTTATTCAGTAGTTGGTCAATAGCAATAAAAATAAACGAGTCTGTTGTCTAAAATTTTTTTAAATTTTTTTTTACATACGGACTTCACTAAACACTAAATTAAGCAACGTAAAAAATGTCTATTAATTTGGAGACTAACAGATGACCTAAAACTGTGGCATTTAATACATGGATGGTTCCAATAAAACAAAACATACCAATTATAAAAATAATAACTTTCTATTTAAACTGGGACATTCAAATACATATTTAAAATGTGTACTGCCTCTAGTGAACAATTTTACTTTCGAAAAAGAGCCCAGTCTAACAGCCTTTAAACATTCGGTAGTTAATACACCCTTTAAACCATTCACCAGTGGAGAGTTGTTCTTTTATTTTACAGTAAATAAATGTATTACTATAGATGGGCTTGTTATACACACTTACTAGAACAGACAAAATCCCCCTGGTATCCTTTAGATTGTAAGCTCACGGGCCATCTAGCTAAGCACTTTGTATAAAAGAGCTCCAATGGCTAGATATCAGCTTACGGGCAGGGCTCTCTTACCTCTTGTATTTGTTTGTGTATATTGTACGTTTCTCAACTAATTGTACAGCGCTGCGGAATCTGTGTGCGCTTTATAAATAGCAATAATAAATAAATAAATAAATGGACAGTCTAGACCGCAAATGAAACGGTTTACATGCTATAGCTAAATAATTGGGCTGTATTTAAAGGGGTAGGACTGATGACAATAATGGGATGTGATAATTTGACAAGACAGATTGTGGTTGGATTTTGGAATGGATACATGGGTGATATGATTATAAGATGAAGTAACAATTGGGTCTGGGGATGATGAGATTTTGCAGATGGATTGGGGTACTTACATGGCAGAGGAAATGAGGGGTTAAGGGGCTGGGGTGAGGGGAATTATAGGCATTGAGGTGTTTATTTAGTTTTGAAAGTACCATCTGGATGGGGGTGATGCAGTGGCAGAATTACCATGGTCGCAAAGATCGCAACTCCACTTGTCAGGAGGGACCATAAGTCATGGTAGCAGCAAGAAGGGCAGCATCAGGCAGCCAACTATTTACAAGCCTTCTTCTGCCCTACTCGGAGTCCAGTGTAAGACTCTACTCCTCCATTGGGTAACTAAAATTATAGATCAGGGTGGTGCAGTAGACATTGCTTACCTAGATTTCAGTAAGGCTTTTGACACTGTTGCACATAGAAGGCTTATCAATAAACTGCAATCTTTAAGTTTGGATTCCAATATTGTTGAATGGGTAAGGCAGTGGCTGAGTGACAGGCAACATAGGGTTGTAGTTAATGGAATATATTCGAAGCTTGGACTTGTCACCAGTGGGGTACCTCAGGGATCTGTACTTGGACCCATTCTCTTTAATATTTTTATTAGTGATATTGCAGAAGGTCTTGATGGTAAGGTATGTCTTTTTGCTGATGATACTAAGATATGTAACAGGGTTGATGTTCCAGGAGGATAAGCCAAATGACAAATGATTTAGGTAAACTAGAAAAATGGTCAGAATTGTGGCAACTGACATTTAATGTGGATAAGTGCAAGATAATGCATCTTGGACGCAAAAACCCAAGGGCAGAGTACAGAATATTTGATAGAGTCCTAACCTCAACATACGAGGAAAGGGATTTAGGGGTGATTATTTCTGATGACTTAAAGGTAGGCAGACAATGTAATAGAGCAGCAGGAAATGCTAGCAGAATGCTTGGTTGTATAGGGAGAGGTATTAGCAGTAGAAAGAGGGAAGTGCTCATGCCATTGTACAGAACACTGGTGAGACCTCACTTGGAGTATTGTACACAGTACTGGAGACCGTATCTTCAGAAGGATATTGATACCTTAGAGAGGGTTCAGAGAAGGGCTACTAAACTGGTTCATGGATTGCGGGATAAAACTCACCAGGAAAGGTTAAAGGATCTTAACATGTATAGCTTGGAGGAAAGACGAGACAGGGGGGATATGATAGAAACATTTAAATATATAAAGGGAATCAACACAGTAAAGGAGGAGACTATATTTAAAAGAAGAAAAACTACCACAACAAGAGGACATAGTCTTAAATTAGAGGGACAAAAGGTTTAAAAATAATATCAGGAAGTATTACTTTACTGAGAGGGTAGTGGATGCAAGGAATAGCCTTCCAGCTGAAGTGGTAGAGGTTAACACAGTAAAGGAGTTTAAGCATGCGTGGGATAGGCATAAGGCTATCCTAACTATAAGATAAGGCTAGGGACTAATGAAAGTATTTCGAAAATTGGGCTGACTAGATGGGCCGAATGGTTCTTATCTGCCGTCTCATTCTATGTTTCTATGGTCCCTGGTGGCCCTGTGGTGATATGCAATGCTCTGCACCACTTCTGGTAATCCTCCATGATATCCTGTCTCTCGCGGCTCCAGCACTCAGTTAGTGAATCAGAGCACAGCTGAGGGGATTCCCAGCCTGCGCTCGGACTGAATACTGAGTGCCGGAAATGCGAAAGAGAGGATATCATGAAGGGTTTTCAGCAGAGGGTACATTACCAGGGGAACATAACAGAAACAATGAACTACCAGGGCAGGAGGTACCGCAGGGCCCCAGGCAGACTCTGCTGGGAGTGTGCTGCACTAAGGCAGAGTAGGTATCTGCTTACCCAGACAGCAGGTGCCTACTTTGTTCAAATACAGTGTCCAATGTGGGCTGTAGCTGGGCTGTGTGTGAGCTGTAATCTCTGTACTTTTCCAGCACTGCTGCTTCGCGTGCCCTGCACGCATGCAGTGAGCCAGGCTTTGATGTTCCTTTGGCCCCAGCATCACTAAACAGCACACGATGGAGCGCAGCAAAATCACCATGATGATGACAGCAGCGCCATCAGACCCCAGGGAAAGGATCCACACTGGAACCCATGGAAAGGATCCACTCTAGCTCCCCCCAAAGGTAGGGAGGCTGGGTGGACTTAAATAAAAATTATAATTTGAATGTCTGTGTGACAGAATGTGTATTTGTCGGCCAGTGAGTGTGTGTGTCAATGTGTGCCAAATTAGTGAGAGTGTCTGTCAGTGAATGTGTGTGTGTCTGTCAGTCAGTGTGTATCAGTGTCCTCTGGGTGTAATGGTGTGTGTGTCAGAGTCCTCTGTGAGTAACTATTATGTGTGTATTAGATTTTCAATTTGTGACTTTTATACTTCAGATACATAGTTCATACACAATATTCACATGAAGTCATATTTAGTTTAAAGATAATCTTTACTACCTTTAATCAGGCTTGTTCTCCAATATGGGATAACTTCAATATCAGTGTCTACACATTCATTTGGATTTTAAATCAATAGAAATTAATTTCTTAAGGCAGAGGTACTTAAGATTTTTTATTTATTTATTTATTTAGACCGGCAGAGGTACTTCTCCATAAAAGGTTTATAACTACTTTCTTGGAGGAATGGGTTGATGTGATTGTTGGTTAGAGGGGATAGGTGAGGATAGGAGTTATGAGGGGATTAGGGAGATGCGATGGTTTGTTAATTGGTATATGGGATGCAGGGATTATGAGGCTGGAAGATGAGTGGATTATGGTACATTGTAATGGAGATTTGCCTGAGGCTTCATTAAGTCTAGAGCCATCTCTAGACATACTGTGTAGTAACCCAATTTCCTAGACTACTGCTAAACACAAGTCACAATATCTAGATCTAATATCCATTCACAAACCATATCAATCTATAAACCCTAATTTATAAATTAAAACCAATATTCACTATATAGAATTTAAGGAATACATGGCAGTATTATGCAATCAGTATTGCAAATCGTATTCCGGGAGAAACAGGAAATGGAGAATGACCTAGTCGGTACAGATCATTTTTACACTACTGCTGCCAGGGGGCAAAAAGAACAGCAGCTTCAGCCCAATGGAAAAATGTATGACTTCTTCCACCCTAAATCTGTCATTCAAAACTCTGGCTTTTTTATGATAAACCACTACATAACTTCTAATTACATAACTAAGAGGTTTAGGAGAAGGCGTTATTGGAAAATCTGCAACATCAGCTATTTATTATTTTTACTGTTCTCAATGGCAGAAATACTGAGAGGGATATATCTCCAACTCAGATTTTCAGAAGGCACGAGGCTAACAATGACAGGTGCCAAAATTAGACTCAGAGCATTTCAGGAGCCCACTACGAGCTCTAGCCCAGGTCAGACCCCCTAACAATACGCCAGGCAGCAGCTGTGGATTGCACATCTAATTGTGCTGAGCCAGACAAACTACCAAGCAGTTTGCAGAAAAGCCACCCAGAATCAAACCATTTTCCACGTCCTGATAAGTAGTGTTGAAATTTACTTTTTGTTTCTGTATGCCTAGATAGTGCATTATTTAATGGAAACAAATATGAAAATTAACACGCACACACACACAAAACCCCTCTCTCGGAATCTCCACATGCCTTGCAGAATGCAAAATTTACTTCAAAATGGTCAAGATGAGACCAAAGAATTTTTAAACCTAAATTATGACATGCAGTTGTCAGATCACTCAAATTCAGTGTTTAATGAATATACCCCATAGACCTGTCTTCCTTTATGGCACTTTGTAGTCATTATGGAAATACTGTTTTTGTGCATACTGTGTCCAAAAGAGCATAACAGATGATTATTTACTGACACACATATAAAAAAATTTAGTTAAACGTGGATTTAAAGATCACAATAAAAGACAATGTTTGGAGCCACCAAGATGTATTTTGACAGTTTCTGCCTAGCGCTATTCCTTGAGAACACAATATTTATGAAGTTTGAGAATATAAATATGAGGGTTTTTTTTTTTTTAAGTTTACTTTTTTCCAGTCACACTCCAGTGATTATTGAAATGAGATGATACTTTTTGGATGGTTTTCAAACATGAATCTCTAATAAATTCTGCGTTATGTAGTTAGTTTTGTAATTATTATTCATATGCTGTTTTTGCAATTTGATAATCAAGTTGCTGGTTATTAAAACATAAAAGAAAGTCTTATCCGATGCATTGCAGTGATGCAGCCCCAAGCTTCAAATTCACCTAACTTCCTCTTCTCCCTTGTGCACCGCTAAACAATAGTTTAGGTTAATATTTTCAGAACATTAAAGGAAAATTCAAATATTTTCCACATTTTTATTTAGAATCCTAGAGTTTACTGCAGTGAATTATAAAAAAAATGTTAAACCTTCCATTTAGTGGTGTCCAGGTCTCACCGCTGTAGCCAAATCAGAATCCAATCATCGAGAAGCATTATCCAAATGCTTCTCTATGAGGAGGTTTAGCATCATCATAATATGTTTCAATATTGTCAATTGTGATTTTAAAGCAGATGCCAATACTTGGTTATTGATATACTAGGTGGTGTAAATAGCTGCAATGCTGTTGAATTCAGTTGCACTTGGAAGTTTAAAGATTTGTAATATTTTTTTGTGATATTTTCTGTCCATAACTGAGCTTAGTCAGCAAACCTATTTTCCAATCATAAGTGCTAAGAAAGCACACTACTATACCTGGAAACTATAGGTACAAACACTGTCTGCAAGTGGGTTCACTCAAAACATCAGTTACTAGCCTCTCCTTTTTGTGCACCCCATGGGCTGTGGGATTGTGAATAATACAAAATGGGTCAAGGAGTTTTCCAGTCTGCAGGGCTCCCAGATTTAATAGGGGTAAATCCAATTAGGGACTAAAACATGCAGATAATAAAATATATCCTGAATCAATAAGTTAGGGCTGCTTCACAACAAATAATAGAGCGACTTAAAAACAGAAAAGTATATATCAAAATAAATAAAATAGAAATAAATAATATATATATATATATATATATATATATATATATATATATATTAATTAGAGTAGGCAGGTTAACAATCTGCAATTGCGTCACAGAGCCACGGCCGGTAACTTTGAAAAATGTATAAAAAATGACAATGTTGCATACCTTAATAAAAAATTATTTGACAAGACTGTGCATCTCCTGGGACCTTTTTATATCAGTGCTCACTTTTTTCCCCTTCATTATTTATTTTGTTAATGTAGAGAGATTACCGGGTTGCTTTTATTGCCATCTCAGCATCTTTAGCTTTTAGTGCCACTTAACCAAACCGTGTCAAGGTTTCTTGTGCCCTGGACAAAACCCTTTGCTAATCTGTGTGGCAGCAAAGTTAACAATTTTGATGTAGCTTTGATGCAATGACAAAGCCACCACCACAACAACAAAAAAGTCAGGCTCTATTAAATCCATTTTTCAATATAAGTTGCGCCAGAAGATTTGATTGAAGTTATTGTAGGATTGACCTGATAAGTCCTACAAGAACTTCAATCAAATCTTCTGGTGCAATTTTTATTTATTAGGACTTTTTAAAACTTACTATCTGGTATTAAAGGACCACTCTAGGCACCCAGACCACTTCAGCTTAATGAAGTGGTCTGGGTGCCAGGTCCTTCTAGGGTTAACCATTTTTTCATAAACATAGCAGTTTCAGAGAAACTGCTATGTTTATGAATGGAAGCCTTCCCCTATCCTCTAGTGGCTGTCTCATTGACAGCCACTAGAAGCTTTGCGTTTCTCACTGTGATTTTCACGGTGAAGTTAGCGTCTATAAAACATTGTAAATGCTTTCCTATAAACGATGAATGCGCCAGCTCTCGCATTCAACCCAGGAAGGAGTCGGAGGAGGAGAGGAGGCAGAGAGCTCCCAGCGCTGGAAAAAGGTAAGTTTTAACCCCTTTCCCCTTTCCAGAGCCGGGCGGGAGGGGGTCCCTGAGGGTGGGGGCACCCTCAGGGCACTATAGTGCCAGGAAAACGAGTATGTTTTCCTGGCACTATAGTGGTCCTTTAAGGTTCTGCCATATTTAAGGGTTTGCTGCGTATTATTGAATTTAGAGATTTACAAATCCTTACAGCAGAAGGAGTGTAGCTATACTTACATTCTAACATAGGTTACACAAAGAGAGTGAAAGGTAACAAAAAAATAAAAAAAATGAGAGACAGAAAGATATGGAAGAATAAATGTCACATCTGTTTAAAATGTACTTAATGTCCCATCCTTACCTTTCCAGTTATGCAGCATGTATAGGGCACTCCACAGGAGAGTGGTCCTGTGCTATTACAGGAGTGATACTGATTCACCATCCAGTCTTTGAACTCATCACCTCCACAACAGGAGAACTGCAGGAACAGAATAGTACACAACAAACAAAAACATGACTATAAATCATCTGGCAATTCTCAGAAGCTACTGTGTGTTGTAGAGCACACGTATGCATGCATATATTTTGCAGATGCACATTCATACACAAACACACATGGAGTTTTCAAACCGGTGTTAATTAACCATAGTTACAACGTTTCATAGCTAAAAAGAGACTTGCGTCCATCAAGTTCAGCCTTCCTCACATATGTTTTTGCTGTAGATCCAAAAGAAGGCAAAAAACCCCTATCTAAAGCGGTTCCAATTTTAGTTACTTTAGTTTTATTTTTGTCCTTTGAAAAGATGGAGTTACTAAAAGGTAATTTTGATAAATGTATGTTCTCATAAATAATGAAGAAAATGTTGACAATCTTCGCTTCAGTCATTGCAACTTGGTTTGCAAATTGGCAATTTACACATCATTATAACCACACACAAGAACTATCCACGTGCTCTAAAATTATAGAAAGTTCGATGAAATTCATCATAACTGGGAAATTAGAAACAACCAAAATATCATCTTTCTTACTCCTTGAATGTATAAAAGTGAAGTACAGGGCAGTTGAATTTCTGCACTTGACTACTGAGGAATAGAAATCAGCAGAAGGCACTGAGGAATATATTGAGTAAAAGCATATTTCCTTCATACCCAAGTGTACAAATTTCAGTGAGAAAGCAGAGGAAGCTGCACCCAGTCCCCACGCTAAGCTATCCTCTCTCCAAACCTGTGCTTCTTCTCTTTCTTTATGTTTTTTATAATGTTCATCTGATAAATCTTGACAAAGGCAAGCTCCACTCACTTTCTTTGTGGAGTCCCATTTTCCCACAATACTCACCTGCATTGCATCCCTCGTCTATAACAGTAGTCATGTGTGGGACTTCTGGCACAGATTAGAGAAAGGGCACGCGATGGCACTGACAGGATACTCAACATGGCGTAGGCTTGGAACAAGATCCAGTGCCACGAAAAAGCAAGAAATTAAAAAAAGGTAAAAATAGGTGAATTCTAGATTTAACAAATATAAAAATATAAACTTCCTGAAGGCAGTAAGGACTTAGAGTTGGGGTGGAACAGTAACATTTTTTTTTACAAATCCTGTGACAGCGCCACTTTAATAACACAATATTAAAGTGACGCTGTCACAGGATAAAAATAAAAATAAAAAATATATATAAAGAAAAAATAATCCTGCACTCCATGAAATTCAAAATATACTTGCCCAGTGCTTGTCAGGCGAGAATACAACAATAGATGATCCAGATAGCACTCCCAGGACTTAGAAAAAGTATAAAACTTAACTTTTAATTAACTTTACAAATAAATCTATACATATGTACAATTTACAAATAAATGATTTGTTTTTAAAGTTAAGTTTTATACTTTTTCTAAGTCCTGGGAGTGCTATCTGGATCATCTATTGTTATATACATATATTTATTTTATCTTTATTTTTTTTAAAGATTGCATTTCTTTGAAAGTTTACACCAGCCATTTTTTTTTTTAAACTGGACCCTAATTTATTTTTTACATTTTTATTTAACCCCTTAAGGACCAAACTTCTGGAATAAAAGGGATTCATGACATGTCACACATGTCATGTGTCCTTAAGGGGTTAAAAGATATATGTTGTCAAGTTCCATCCTGATTTTACTTAAATGTTACAAAGTTTAAATTTATCTGAAAAATGTAACCTCTTATTGACCTTTCCCTCTAATCTATGCAGCATCAATACAAATCTGCTTATGAAGATAAATAATTAAATTGGTACCAACCTTTTCCTGCACAAAATCCATAATATTCTTAAAATCCAAATCATCGTAGTACTGCTGTATTCCCACGAGAACATTTGCATGTGCAAACTTTTTGAACTGTAAAAAAATAACAAAAACATTTAATTTCATCTATGAACTGTCTAAACATTTTTGGAACCACAACATTTTAAAACCAGTACGTCAAGATACATTAAGTAGTGGTTTTGGTGCTTAGAGTATCCCTTTAAATACTATGCTACTCTAGACAATTTTTAATGTTAACAAGATAGTCTTTTATATTGTTGGAGTTGCATAGAGCCAATTAACTACATTCATAAAACAGCAGCAGAGCGCAATAGCTTCCAGCAATGGCTTTTGGGATGCGGACTAGAGAATGGAAACCTTAGCAGGGTCTGCCGGGGTGTGCCCAGCCAATTGTTATGGGTGCTGAGCTTTGCCAGCTGCCGAGCATGGATCACAATGAAAGGGGCTGGAAGCAGGCTCCATTCATAATTACAGTGAGTGTAATTATAAAAACAGACCGTAGATTGTGGTCCATTTTTCAAAATCAGAATTGATATTAGCAGAGGGTTTCCTTAGGGTTAGGGTTGAGGTTAGGGTCAGGTTAGATTTAGGGTTAGGATCGGATCAACTGTATGGTTAGGCTTAGTGTAGGGTTACTGTTAGAGTAAGGTAAAAGTTAATGCAGTTTTAGGGTTAGTCATAGTGTATTGTTAAGGTTAAGGGTACCTTTAGGATAGGTATTCAGTTAGAATTAGTGTAAGTATTGGGTATGGTTGGTTAATGCTAACCCTATGCCAAGCCCCACAATATCAAAAATTTATTAAAATCCTAGACATATTAGGCATTTAACAGTCAATACTAATATATGAATCTTTTTGGAGTTATTTTTATTTCATTGCACTGGAAGTGCAAAAATTATCCTAAGCAAAAAATGTTAACATTTTATTCACATTTAATGTTGTGTTAGGTATACATATAGGATATGGAATTAAAGCCCTTTAAAAATTATGTATAAAATGGATTGGGTCATTTTAAGGGAAACCCCTTAAATAACAGTGAACCACCACAAGGCGGCTGTGCTAGCACCACTGACACAGGTAGACACGACACGAGACCGCCCACAGTGGGTCTCAATAGAGGAAAGCTTTTTAGATGCACCATTAGCAACAATATGTTGGACACCCCAGGACCATAGGCCTAAAACACCTGACTTACTATCTATAACACGGCATATGATACAGACATGGGACAAACACAAACACCTTTTGGTACAGACACAAGTGATCCCTAAAGCCACCCCGATATCTGTCCTACCGCATAGAATCCCGGACCTCGGTGTGGCTGCTTGGCAGCGCGCGGGGATCCACCACATATACGGCTTCTACGAAAGGGACAAACGATTATCCTTCCAACAGCTAGCGACCAAATATGACTTACCCCAGACCATGCAGTACGCATACCTCCGGATTGCACATTTTCTAGATTCTCAGAGGGAACCTAGACGACAAGAAGTCCGGGGCACAACCATGTCCCGATTTGAAAAGACGTGTGTAGGGATCACGCCACCGCGGGGACAACTGTCCACGTGCTATAGGGCACTAAACCAGAACCAACCCTTCGGCAAATGTAAATATGCGATAGAATGGTCTAAAGATTGTAGGGAGCCCATTTCAGACGTACAATGGACTGAGATCCTGGGGGCACTGAAAGGAGTCACAAACTGCGCAGCACATATAGAATTACACAGAAAAATTTTACTAAGGTGGTACATGGTCCCTGCCAGACTGGCGCACATTTTCCCGGGTAGCTCTCCTACATGTTGGAGATTTGAGAAACAAAAGGGTACGATGATCCACATGTGGTGGACGTGCCCGCTCCTTCAGCCATTGTGGTCTGGGATACACGACATAGTGGGAAACGTTGCAAAGGCAGCCATCCCTAAAAAAACTCTAAATCTACTGCTGCTACACATACCCTCCCAAATAGCATGGGACAGCAAGGTGGTTATAACCCACATCCTCTTAGCCACCCTATACCTTATTGCGAGACACTGGAAGCAGACAAGACCCCCCTCGATCGCAGAGGTACTCGCAACAGTGGAGAGAAACAAGACATATGAACTGTCATACGCAGCATCTGAGGGACAGGGAAAGCAAAAATCGCTCACATGGCTTGGGTGGGAACAGTTTAGAGAGGGAATTAGAGAAAGAGAAAACAGGCAACCTTGAAGGAAAGCCCTCTATAAGGTACCGTTGTACTGATCCTACGAGTAGAAAACATCCAGAGCCGAATTAGTTATAAGGGACTCCATAGCCTTAGTCAACGCGCTCCTGACATCAGCATAGACAACACACAGAAGAGAGTAACCTTTTTCACATTCTGAACGTGATGACTATGAACATGGCTAATGCTTCTCTAAGAGAAGTATTAGAATGGGGGAGTGTGGCAATTCCAGTGTGTGCATGTTCGCAACCATCCTCTACGAGAAGTATTCAATTGGACTAGAGATCTTCATATTTGATGATCTCACAGTGGAAAGAGTAGCTGCCAAGCTGATTGTGTCTTGGTGCTTGATTACATTTTGAAACTTTTTTTTTTTTTTAATATAAGTGGGTGAATTTAAACATTGTGGGCAACATATCTAACTAAAAACATAAGTTAGAGTGTTACTTTAAGCACAGTTCCGCTAGAAACTAGGGCCTCGACCTGCAAGACATTGCCAACAGTACTTACTAAAAAATGTCAAACTTCTCTCCAATTTGATTGACACTTTACTTACACCAAGAACAAATTCTCAATGTGAGATCAATAATGCAAGTTTAGATAGCAAAGCAAGGCTTGTAGATCCACCATTCCAATAATATTCCACTAAAATGGATTGCATTCCTGAGGAAATTGTAATCTCAAACAAATTCCTGGACAAGAAATAGGACTGTTCTCCACATGCAAGCAATGTGTACACTATTTAATATCAAAATACCGACATACTGACAGCCACTAGAGGAGGACTTAGCCCTGCAATGTAATCATTGCGGTTTCTCAAAAAAAAGGCAATGTTTTACACTGCAGGATTAGGGGGACAGAGACACTGCACCCAGGCCACTTTATGGAGATGAAGTGGTCGGTGTGACTATATTGTTCCTTTATGTAAGAACTATATGAATATTTTGCAGTGTACTTATCATTAGGTCTCATCTTTTTTGGACATGCTTCAGGTTTGTTGACCTTTGTTTATATATATTCCACATGCATGAAAGGGTGAGAAGGATGGGGGTAGATTTTAGGATTGTTTTTGATTTCAGAAGAAATCGTGTTATATTGTTCATCCATCTGTATTTTCAACAAATTCCCAGTACAGCTGCTTTAGAGTCCTTAGAGAGAGTGCATTTAAAAATAGCCATGTGCTGTACATATTGTGGTTACAATATGTGGGATTTATTTGTTCCTAATGCAGAATGTAATCTCAAGCCTCGGGGTGAATTTCATCTGCCTGGACTTCTAGTTTAAATTTTCACAGAAACAACATTTAAAGATCTTACTACATTCACCTGCTCACATAGGCATTCATACCAGAATTAACACTTCTTTTTAACCATCTCAATGAGTCATTGGAATTTTTGCTAAATGTTAGGCAAATGTTATTTAGTATTGTGAGATTACTTAAAGGGGAAGGATCACTTCCCAGATCTGTATTAATGTATTTACCTATCTATATATGTATTTAACAATCCTGCATTTGCTTGGTTTGAAAAATTTAATAAATTTAGGAATCCAGATGACTATTTTACAACTGTGTGCCTCCATCTTAACGTCAATCATTGTTATGAGCACTGCCTTTTTACCTGGCGTTTGTCAGTATTTGTTTATATACTTGGTCTGAGCATACCATAGCCAAAGCTGCCGCCCAAGAGTAGTGGAAAACATGTTTTAACGTTTTAATGGATTTTACAGTCATGTCTTACGGAAACATGCATTCACCAGGTCAATAGATATCTAGAGACTATTTTGATGTTCTTGAGAACCAGGATACGGAATTAAGCAAGCAGGACCTCTGCTTGGAGTTGTTCCACACAGGACTGTTGCGTGGTATGTTAAATGTTATAGTAAATCCTGCATATCACGCTTCTCTTATCAATCCATATAATCTCTCCCCAGCTCTCATAGCAGACACTGTTTTGTAAGCAATGCATGTGAGAAAGTTACTTATTCAATCTTTCCTTTGCGATTAGCTTTGTACATAAAACACCAGCTGACGTTTGTCTTGACGCAAGGATCTGTCTTACAGGAATACTGTGAATTGCAGAATGAAATGGACTCTTTCAGGAGCGACAGAAAAGTAGCTCCCGGCACACGGTCTCATACTTACAAACAAGTCCAAGTGAAGCTAGAAATGGCATTCATGATTCATACCCTTTATTAACAAAAGACTAATTCACCCCTGGGGTCTTGATATAAAAATAGCACAGCAGTGAATTCGACTGTCACACACTTTAAACCATTCACTGCTAGAGAGGACAACATGGGAGACATTATCGTATCCATTCGTTAAAACAAGCTGCAGAAATACACATATGCCATGTATTTCAGCAACAAATTGGCAATTTGTTGAAAAAGGGTGAGACTTTTACCTTTCCTCAAAGTAGCAATAGAAAGAAAAGCTTTAACACATAAAACAAAGAAAGACAACAAAATATTTACGCAACTAAGAAACTTCTGATTGAAAGTCTATCAAATGTTTGCTGAAATTAATTAATTGCTTCTCTCTCAATTCGGTGTATTTACAAGCTTGATTTAAAAAACAAACAAACAATTATTAAACAAATCTCTTCTTATATTCCCACTCCGATCACCATAGAGGTCTTCAACAAATTTCCCCAGCGGGGCTCCTAGATGTCCTTTTGTATTGCTCATAATGTTCCCGTGTACATAGCTGCATGGAACTGCTGTCATATCATATATTTTACAGATACCTGGTTTTAGCCAGGTAACTAACTCATTATGCACATATGTGGACATAATGTATTCTGCTCTTATTTTGTATTATTATTGCAGGTTCCTTTCCTTATAAATAGAATATTTCATTATTTTTATCTAGAAATCATAAAGGACTAGCTGAAGTCAAGTTGCTATTTCCTGTAAGCTTGTTAGAGCAGGGTCCTCTTCAACCTATCGTTCCTGTAAGTTTTCTTGTAATTGTCCAATTTGTAGTTAAATCCCCCCTCTCATAATATTGTAAAGCGCTACGCAATCTGTTGGAGCTATATAAATGGCAATAATAATAATAATAATAATAATAATAAGTACTTTTAAATA
>OW240914.1:114178033-114360533 GCA_933207985.1 Pelobates cultripes
GAAGGCAGACTGACGGCGCTGCAAAATGTCGTCATCACGTTGCGCGAGGCTCCTCCTACAGCAGAAGAAGGAAGTCTCGCCGCAAAGGTACAATGCCTAGGTCTTATTTTCGGGGTAGGGCTTATATTGCAGCCCACCCCGAAAATCCGACTAGGGCTTATTTTCGGGGTAGGGTTTATTTTCGGGGAAACACGGTATATAAACAGAGTTTTATTAAATAATTAGAGGAGCTAAATATGCTTAACATTATGTGATGTAAGTTGCATGATGCTGTATATGTGTTATATAGCAAAGATTAGTTATGAATAAGAGGGGTCATATGAAGGATAAAAAAGGCATACTGTAGTAAAGTATGCTAACTATATATCATATACTAAATAGTACTACTACTAATATAGATTATCAAAATAATCTTAACTTCTGTCACAAGGTACAGCACTTGAATGTATTTTTCCTATTGGTTTCAAAAAGCATTTTGTTCACCTATTTTACATTTTTGTTACATAGTTTTATCTTTGAACCATAATTGGCAACCCTCTATAAATAACATTGTTTGCTTTCTACAAAGAAAATCATTTGCCATTTGTAACACCTTCTTACATGCCTTTGGCTACAATAAAAATCATATCAAGAGGAAAAGGTACAAAATAAAATCCTACAAATATTCTAATCTACAGATTTTAGTACAGATTAAGGACCTACCCTGACTAAGCAACAGTAGGTTGTAGCTATGTGTTTCACAATTTATCAAACTAGGTGACAAGATAAATAACTAAGGAACAGTAGCACTCAGCAAAGTTCCAAAAGGCCCTTTTTAATATCTATAAATACATGCTTTCAGCAAAATGTTACAAGGTACTCTGTGCTATCTCATCACAAAGGGGATTTGCAGTTGATTCAAGAAACTATTACTCTTTTATTGAAAAAATTTGTCTCTTAAATTTATTCAGGAGTTGGCCAATAGCAATAAAAATAAACGAGTCTGTTGTCTAAAAATTGTTTTGTTTTTTTTACATACTGACTTCACTAAACACTAAATTAAGCAACGTAAGAAATGTCTATTAATTTGGAGACTAACAGATGACCTAAAACTGTGGCATTTAATACATGGATGGTTCCAATAAAACAAAACATACCAATTATAAAAAGAATAACTTTCTATTTAAACTGGGACATTCAAATACATATTTAAAATGTGTACTGCCCCTAATGAACAATTTTACTTTAGAAAAAGAGCCCAGTCTAACAGCCTTTAAACATTCGGTAGTTAATACACCCTTTAAACCATTCACCAGTGGAGAGTTGTTCTTAATTTTACAGTAAAGAAATGTATTACTACAGATGGGCTTGTTATACACACTTACTAGAACAGACAAAATGAATGGACAGTCTAGACCACAAATCAAACGGTTTACATGCTATAGCTAAATAATTGGGCTGTATTTAAAGGTGTAGGACTGATGACAATAATGGGATGTGATAATTTGACAAGACAGATTGTGGTTGGATTTTGGGATGGATACATGGGTGATATGATTATAAGATGAAGTAACAATTGGGTCTGGGGATGATGAGATTTTGCAGATGGATTGGGGTACTTACATGGCAGAGGAAATGAGGGGTTAAGGGGCTGGGGTGAGGGGAATTATAGGCATTGAGGTGTTTATGTAGATTTGTAGTTTTGAAAGTACCATCTGGATGGGGGTGATGCAGTGGCAGAATTACCATGGTCGCAAAGATCGCAACTCCACTTGTCAGGAGGGACCATAAGTCAGCAAGAAGGGCAGCATCAGGCAGCCAACTATTTACAAGCCTTCTTCTGCCCTACTCGGAGTCCAGTGTAAGACTCTACTCCTCCATTGGGTAACTAAAATTAAAGATCAGGGTGGTGCAGTAGACATTGCTTACCTAGATTTCAGTAAGGCTTTTGACACTGTTGCACATAGAAGGCTTATCAATAAACTGCAATCTTTAAGTTTGGATTGCAATATTGTTGAATGGGTAAGCCAGTGGCTGAGTGACAGGCAACAGAGGGTTGTAGTTAATGGAATATATTCGAAGCTTGGACTTGTCACCAGTGGGGTACCTCAGGGATCTGTACTTGGACCCATTCTCTTTAATATTTTTATTAGTGATATTGCAGAAGGTCTTGATGGTAAGGTATGTCTTTTTGCTAATGATACTAAGATATGTAACAGGGTTGATGTTCCAGGAGGGATAAGCCAAATGACAAATGATTTAGGTAAACTAGAAAAATGGTCAGAATTGTGGCAACTGACATTTAATGTGGATAAGTGCAAGATAATGCATCTTGGACATAAAAACCCAAGGGCATAGTATAGAATATTTGATAGAGTCCTAACCTCAACATATGAAGGGATTTAGGGGTGATAATTTCTGATGACTTAAAGGTAGGCAGACAATGTAATAGAGCAGCAGGAAATACTAGCAGAATGCTTGGTTGTATAGGGAGAAGTATTAGCAGTAGAAAGAGGGAAGTGCTCATGCCATTGTACAGAACACTGGTGAGACCTCACTTTGAGTATATTACACAGTGCTGGAGAACATATCTCCAGAAGGATATTGATACTTTAGAGAGAGAGTTCAGAGAAGGGCTACTAAACTGGTTCATGGATTGCGGGATAAAACTTACCAGGAAAGGTTAAAGGATCTTAACATGTATAGCTTGGAGGAAAGACGAGACAGGGGGGATATGATAGAAACATTTAAATACATAAAGGGAATCAACACAGTAAAGGAGGAGACTATATTTGAAAGAAGAAAACCTACCACAACAAGAGGACATAGTCTTAAATTAGAGGGACAAAGGTTTAAAAATAATATCAGGAAGTATTGCTTTACTGAGAGGGTAGTGGATGCATGGAATAGCCTTCCAGCTGAAGTGGTAGAGGTTAACACAGTAAAGGAGTTTAAGCATGCGTGGGATAGGCATAAGGCTATCCTAACTATAAGATAAGGCTAGGGACTAATGAAAGTATTTCGAAAATTGGGCAGACTAGATGGGCCGATTGGTTCTCATCTGCCGTCACATTCTATGTTTCTATGGTCCCTGGTGGCCCTGTGGTGATATGCAATGCTCTGCACCACTTCTGGTAATCCTCCATGATATCCTGTCTCTCGCGGCTCCAGCACTCAGTTAGTGAATCAGAGCACAGCTGAGGGGATTCCCAGCCTGCGCTCGGACTGAATACTGAGTGCCGGAAATGCGAAAGAGAGGATATCATGAAGGGTTTTCAGCAGAGGGTACATCACCAGGGAAACATAACAAACAATGAACTACCAGGGCAGGAGGTACCGCAGGGCCAGAGGCAGACTCTGCTGGGTGTGTGCTGCACTAAGGCAGAGTAGGTATCTGCTTACCCAGACAGCAGGTGCCTACTTTGTTCAAATACAGTGTCCAATGTGGGCTGTAGCTGGGCTGTGTGTGAGCTGTAATCTCTGTACTTTTCCAGCACTGCTCCTTCGCGTGCCCTGCACGCATGCAGTGAGCCAGGCTTTGATGTTCCTTTGGCCCCAGCATCACTAAACAGCACACGAGGGAGCACAGAAAAATCACCATGATGATGACAGCAGCGCCATCAGACCCCAGGGAAAGGATCCACACTGGAACCCATGGAAAGGATCCACTCTAGCTCCCCCCAAAGGTAGGGAGGCTGGGTGGACTTAAATAAAAATTATAATTTGAATGTGTGTGTGACAGAATGTGTATTTGTCGGCCAGTGAGTGTGTGTGTCAATGTGTGCCAAATTAGTGAGAGTGTCTGTCAGTGAATGTGTGTGTGTTTGTCAGTCAGTGTGTATCAGTGTCCTCTGGGTGTAATGGTGTGTGTGTCAGAGTCCTCTGTGAGTAACTATTATGTGTGTATTAGATTTTCAATTTGTGACTTTTATACTTCAGATACATAGTTCATACACAATATTCACATGAAGTCATATTTAGTTTAAAGATAATCTTTACTACCTTTAATCAGGCTTGTTCTCCAATATGGGATAACTTCAATCTCAGTGTCTACACATTCATTTGGATTTTAAATCAATAGAAATTAATTTCTTAAGGCAGAGGTACTTAAGATTTTTTATTTATTTATTTTTTTCGACCGGCAGAGGTACTTCTCCATAAAAGGTTTAGAACTACTTTCTTGGAGGAATGGGTTGATGTGATTGTTGGTTAGAGGGGATAGGTGAGGATAGGAGTTATTAGGGAATTAGGGAGATGCGATGGTTTGTAAATTGGTATAAGGGATGCAGGGATTATGAGGCTGGAAGATGAGTGGATTATGGTACATTGTAATGGAGATTTGGCTGAGGCTTCATTAAGTCTAGAGCCATCTCTAGACATACTGTGTAGTAACCCAATTTCCTAGACTACTGCTAAACACAAGTCACAATATCTAGATCTAATATCCATTCACGAACCATATCAATCTATAAACCCTAATTTATAAATTAAAACCAATATTCACTATATAGAATTTAAGGAATACATGGCAGTATTATGCAATCAGTATTGCAAAGCGTATTCCGGGAGAAACAGGAAATGGACAATTACCTGGTCGGTACAGATCATTTTTACACTACTGCTGCCAGGGGGCAAAAAGAACAGCAGCTTCAGCCCAAGGGAAAAATGTATGACTTCTTCCACCCTAAATCTGTCATTCAAAACTCTATGATAAACCACTACATAACTTCTAATTACATAACTAAGAGGTTTAGGAGAAGGCGTTATTGGAAAATCTGCAACATCAGCTATTTATTATTTTTACTGTTCTCAATGGCAGAAATACTGAGAGGGATATATCTCCAACTCAGATTTTCAGAAGGCACGAGGCTAACAATGACAGGTGCCAAAATTAGACTCAGAGCATTTCAGGAGCCCACTACGAGCTCTAGCCCAGGTCAGACCCCCTAACAATACGCCAGGCAGCAGCTGTGGATTGCACATCTCATTGTGCTGAGCCAGACAAACTTAACCCCTTCACTACCAAGCAGTTTGCAGAAAAGCCACCCAGAATCAAACCATTTTCCACGTCCTCATAAGTAGTGTTGAAATTTACTTTTTGTTTCTGTATGCCTAGATAGTGCATTATTTAATGGAAACAAATATGAAAATTAACACGCACACACACACAAAACCCCTCTCTCGGAATCTCCACATGCCTTGCAGAATGCAAAATTTACTTCAAAATGGTCAAGATGAGACCAAAGAATTTTTAAACCTAAATTATGACATGCAGTTGTCAGATCACTCAAATTCAGTGTTTAATGAATATACCCCATAGACCTGTCTTCCTTTATGGCACTTTGTAGTCATTATGGAAATACTGTATTTGTGCATACTGTGTCCAAAAGAGCATAACAGATGATTATTTACTGACACACATATAAACAAATTTAGTTAAACGTGGATTTAATAGGGAATAAACAAAAAAATAAACAAATGCCATTCTACCTGTGTATGATTTACTGAGAAAATTGTAGATTAAAAAGTAACTTTTAATAAATAAATATAAAATAAGAATATAAAAAAGAAAAATAATATGAACAGCAGGAGTAAATGGAGACTATACAGCGAGTAAAACTCTGTGACTACTTATATAAGCTGTAAAAGTGTATACATAATAACACTAATGCTGAAGCAATACTGTTTAGCTACAATATAACATCAGTGTATTCCCAAGTAATAGAAGTGATACTATATTATATATCACTAATAGCTGTAGCAAAAAGGGGGGGGGGGAGATAAGACAACTGCTAAACCAGTGCTGTCAATAGTTCAGCTAAGACAGATTTCTGACATGGCGATTAGCCAGTTAAATATCACAAAAGCTGCCTAGATCATAGCAGCATTTTGATAATAAATTAAAGCTTGCTGTCAGGCAGTAAAGTGTAAAATAAGGGGTTGCTGACCTGGCCTCCCCTCTGATGAGCTTCACTGGCGAAACGTGCACGTCAGGGGCTCTGGACACTTACTGACACATTATTGGTGTCGGCATCTAACTCTCTGCTTATCTATTGCTATATTACCGACATCAAGTTCATTTATGTCCAGCATTTCAGGAGTGCATATTGGAGACTCTTAACACTAATTTTGTGTACTCTGTACATACTTTATTTCTCTTTCTTTTTCCTTTATTATGTTATGGGGGGAGATTGATAAGACCAGGCATTTTATTAAGGGGTGCCCTCGAAGGCACAAGACTCAGGAATCTTTATTCTATATGCCTTCCTCTGTCACTGTCTGTATATTTTCTACTACCTAGGCAACCTGTTCAAAACTGTTTGTAAACCCTCTCTTTATACTTTGACCTATTATTTAGATGCAGCTAGCATTTAGGCAACTTGTGTGATTTTTAACCAGTTAACTGCTGCCTGTCAGCAGTCCTTCACAGGTGAGCTACTACTTTGTGCTCCACTGTGGTCAAGCATAAGTTAACATCATTCAGTGCAGGCAGCTGTTGTTACACTAGAATATACTGCTAGGTATCTTGCAGGAAAAAACAGAGCCAGGTCAGCAACCCCTTATTTTACACTTTACTGCTTGACAGCAAGCTTTAATTTATTATCAAAATGCTGCTATGATCTAGGCAGCTTTTGTGATATTTAACTGGCTAATCGCCATGTCAGAAATCTGTCTTAGCTGAACTATTGACAGCACTGGTTTAGCAGTTGTCTTATCTCCCCCCCCCTTTTTGCTACAGCTATTAGTGATATATAATATAGTATCACTTCTATTACTTGGGAATACACTGATGTTATATTGTAGCTAAACAGTATTGCTTCAGCATTAGTGTTATTATGTATACACTTTTACAGCTTATATAAGTAGTCACAGAGTTTTACTCGCTGTATAGTCTCCATTTACTCCTGCTGTTCATATTATTTTTCTTTTTTATATTCTTATTTTAGATTTATTTATTAAAAGTTACTTTTTAATCTACAATTTTCTCAGTAAATCATACACAGGTAGAATGGCATTTGTTTCTTTTTTTGTTTATTCCCTATAATATTCACCATTTAGGGGTTATCCCCTTTTTTGTGCCCTCTACCTTGTGATATCTAAATTTTGTCCCTAGGTTAATTCTTTTTGTTTTCCTCGTATAATAAACGTGGATTTAAAGATCACAATAAAAGACAATGTTTGGAGACACCAAGATGTATTTTGACAGTTTCTGCCTAGCGCTATTCCTTGAGAACACAATATTTATGAAGTTTGAGAATATAAATATGAGGGGTTTTTTTAAGTTTACTTTTTTCCAGTCACACTCCAGTGATTATCGAAATGAGATGATACTTTTTGGATGGTTTTCAAACATGAATCTCTAATAAATTCTGCGTTATGTAGTTAGTTTCGTAATTATTATCCATATGCTGTTTTTGCAATTTGATAATCAAGTTGCTGGTTATTAAAACATAAAAGAAAGTCTTATCCGATGCATTGCAGTGATGCAGCCCCAAGCTTCAAATTCATCTAACTTCCTCTTCTCCCTTGTGCACCGCTAAACAATAGTTTAGGTTAATATTTTCAGAACATTAAAGGAAAATTCTAATATTTTCCACATTTTTATTTAGAATCCTAGAGTTTACTGCAGTGAATTATAAAAAAAATGTTAAACCTTCCATTTAGTGGTGTCCAGGTCTCACCGCTGTAGCCAAATCAGAATCCAATCATCGAGAAGCATTATCCAAATGCTTCTCTATGAGGAGGTTTAGCATCATCATAATATGTTTCAATATTGTCAATTGTGATTTTAAAGCAGATGCCAATACTTGGTTATTGATATACTAGGTGGTGTAAATAGCTGCAATGCTGTTGAATTCAGTTGCACTTGGAAGTTTAAAGATTTGTAATATTTTTTTGTGATATTTTCTGTCCATAACTGAGCTTAGTCAGCAAACCTATTTTCCAATCATAAGTGCTAAGAAAGCACACTACTATACCTGGAAACTATAGGTACAAACACTGTCTGCAAGTGGGTTCACTCAAAACATCAGTTACTAGCCTCTCCTTTTTGTGCACCCCATGGGCTGTGGGATTGTGAATAATACAAAATGGGTCAAGGAGTTTTCCAGTCTGCAGGGCTCCCAGATTTAATAGGGGTAAATCCAATTAGGGACTAAAACATGCAGATAATAAAATATATCCTGAATCAATAAGTTAGGGCTGCTTCACAACAAATAATAGAGCGACTTAAAAACAGAAAAGTATATATCAAAATAAATAAAATAGAAATAAATAATATATATATATATATATATATATATATATATATATATATATTAATTAGAGTAGGCAGGTTAACAATCTGCAATTGCGTCACAGAGCCACGGCCGGTAACTTTGAAAAATGTATAAAAAATGACAATGTTGCATACCTTAATAAAAAATTATTTGACAAGACTGTGCATCTCCTGGGACCTTTTTATATCAGTGCTCACTTTTTTCCCCTTCATTATTTATTTTGTTAATGTAGAGAGATTACCGGGTTGCTTTTATTGCCATCTCAGCATCTTTAGCTTTTAGTGCCACTTAACTAAACCGTGTCAAGGTTTCTTGTGCCCTGGACAAAACCCTTTGCTAATCTGTGTGGCAGCAAAGTTAACAATTTTGATGTAGCTTTGATGCAATGACAAAGCCACCACCACAACAACAAAAAAGTCAGGCTCTATTAAATCCATTTTTCAATATAAGTTGCGCCAGAAGATTTGATTGAAGTTATTGTAGGATTGACCTGATAAGTCCTACAAGAACTTCAATCAAATCTTCTGGTGCAATTTTTATTTATTAGGACTTTTTAAAACTTACTATCTGGTATTAAGGTTCTGCCATATTTAAGGGTTTGCTACGTATTATTGAATTTAGAGATTTACAAATCCTTACAGCAGAAGGAGTGTAGCTATACTTACATTCTAACATAGGTTACACAAAGAGAGTGAAAGGTAACAAAAAAATAAAAAAAATGAGAGACAGAAAGATATGGAAGAAGTATGGGCACAAATGTCACATCTGTTTAAAATGTACTTAATGTCCCATCCTTACCTTTCCAGTTATGCAGCATGTATAGGGCACTCCACAGGAGAGTGGTCCTGTGCTATTACAGGAGTGATACTGATTCACCATCCAGTCTTTGAACTCATCACCTCCACAACAGGAGAACTGCAGGAACAGAATAGTACACAACAAACAAAAACATGACTATAAAATCATCTGGCAATTCTCAGAAGCTACTGTGTGTTGTAGAGCACACGTATGCATGCATATATTTTGCAGATGCACATTCATACACAAACACACATGGAGTTTTCAAACCGGTGTTAATTAACCATAGTTACAAAGTTTCATAGCTAAAAAGAGACTTGCGTCCATCAAGTTCAGCCTTCCTCACATATGTTTTTGCTGTAGATCCAAAAGAAGGCAAAAAACCCCTATCTAAAGCGGTTCCAATTTTAGTTACTTTAGTTTTATTGTTGTCCTTTGAAAAGATGGAGTTACTAAAAGGTAATTTTGATAAATGTATGTTCTCATAAATAATGAAGAAAATGTTGACAATCTTCGCTTCAGTCATTGCAACTTGGTTTGCAAATTGGCAATTTACACATCATTATAACCACACACAAGAACTATCCACGTGCTCTAAAATTATAGAAAGTTCGATGAAATTCATCATAACTGGGAAATTAGAAACAACCAAAATATCATCTTTCTTACTCCTTGAATGTATAAAAGTGAAGTACAGGGCAGTTGAATTTCTGCACTTGACTACTGAGGAATAGAAATCAGCAGAAGGCACTGAGGAATATATTGAGTAAAAGCATATTTCCTTCATACCCAAGTGTACAAATTTCAGTGAGAAAGCAGAGGAAGCTGCACCCAGTCCCCACGCTAAGCTATCCTCTCTCCAAACCTGTGCTTCTTCTCTTTCTTTATGTTTTTTATAATGTTCATCTGATAAATCTTGACAAAGGCAAGCTCCACTCACTTTCTTTGTGGAGTCCCATTTTCCCACAATACTCACCTGCATTGCATCCCTCGTCTATAACAGTAGTCATGTGTGGGACTTCTGGCACAGATTAGAGAAAGGGCACGCGATGGCACTGACAGGATACTCAACATGGCGTAGGCTTGGAACAAGATCCAGTGCCACGAAAAAGCAAGAAATTAAAAAAAGGTAAAAATAGGTGAATTCTAGATTTAACAAATATAAAAATATAAACTTCCTGAAGGCAGTAAGGACTTAGAGTTGGGGTGGAACAGTAACATTTTTTTTTACAAATCCTGTGACAGCGCCACTTTAATAACACAATATTAAAGTGACGCTGTCACAGGATAAAAATAAAAATAAAAAATATATATAAAGAAAAAATAATCCTGCACTCCATGAAATTCAAAATATACTTGCCCAGTGCTTGTCAGGCGAGAATACAACAATAGATGATCCAGATAGCACTCCCAGGACTTAGAAAAAGTATAAAACTTAACTTTTAATTAACTTTACAAATAAATCTATACATATCTACAATTTACAAATAAATGATTTGTTTTTAAAGTTAAGTTTTATACTTTTTCTAAGTCCTGGGAGTGCTATCTGGATCATCTATTGTTATATATATATATTTATTTTATCTTTATTTTTTTTAAAGATTGCATTTCTTTGAAAGTTTACACCAGCCATTTTTTTTTTTTTAAACTGGACCCTAATTTATTTTTTACATTTTTATTTAACCCCTTAAGGACCAAACTTCTGGAATAAAAGGGATTCATGACATGTCACATATGTCATGTGTCCTTAAGGGGTTAAAAGATATATGTTGTCAAGTTCCATCCTGATTTTACTTAAATGTTACAAAGTTTAAATTTATCTGAAAAATGTAACCTCTTATTGACCTTTCCCTCTAATCTATGCAGCATCAATACAAATCTGCTTATGAAGATAAATAATTAAATTGGTACCAACCTTTTCCTGCACAAAATCCATAATATTCTTAAAATCCAAATCATCGTAGTACTGCTGTATTCCCACGAGAACATTTGCATGTGCAAACTTTTTGAACTGTAAAAAAATAACAAAAACATTTAATTTCATCTATGAACTGTCTAAACATTTTTGGAACCACAACATTTTAAAACCAGTACGTCAAGATACATTAAGTAGTGGTTTTGGTGCTTAGAGTATCCCTTTAAATACTATGCTACTCTAGACAATTTTTAATGTTAACAAGATAGTCTTTTATATTGTTGGAGTTGCATAGAGCCAATTAACTACATTCATAAAACAGCAGCAGAGCGCAATAGCTTCCAGCAATGGCTTTTGGGATGCGGACTAGAGAATGGAAACCTTAGCAGGGTCTGCCGGGGTGTGCCCAGCCAATTGTTATGGGTGCTGAGCTTTGCCAGCTGCCGAGCATGGATCACAATGAAAGGGGCTGGAAGCAGGCTCCATTCATAATTACAGTGAGTGTAATTATAAAAACAGACCGTAGATTGTGGTCCATTTTTCAAAATCAGAATTGATATTAGCAGAGGGTTTCCTTAGGGTTAGGGTTGAGGTTAGGGTCAGGTTAGATTTAGGGTTAGGATCGGATCAACTGTATGGTTAGGCTTAGTGTAGGGTTACTGTTAGAGTAAGGTAAAAGTTAATGCAGTTTTAGGGTTAGTCATAGTGTATTGTTAAGGTTAAGGGTACCTTTAGGATAGGTATTCAGTTAGAATTAGTGTAAGTATTGGGTATGGTTGGTTAATGCTAACCCTATGCCAAGCCCCACAATATCAAAAATTTATTAAAATCCTAGACATATTAGGCATTTAACAGTCAATACTAATATATGAATCTTTTTGGAGTTATTTTTATTTCATTGCACTGGAAGTGCAAAAATTATCCTAAGCAAAAAATGTTAACATTTTATTCACATTTAATGTTGTGTTAGGTATACATATAGGATATGGAATTAAAGCCCTTTAAAAATTATGTATAAAATGGATTGGGTCATTTTAAGGGAAACCCCTTAAATAACAGTGAACCACCACAAGGCGGCTGTGCTAGCACCACTGACACAGGTAGACACGACACGAGACCGCCCACAGTGGGTCTCAATAGAGGAAAGCTTTTTAGATGCACCATTAGCAACAATATGTTGGACACCCCAGGACCATAGGCCTAAAACACCTGACTTACTATCTATAACACGGCATATGATACAGACATGGGACAAACACAAACACCTTTTGGTACAGACACAAGTGATCCCTAAAGCCACCCCGATATCTGTCCTACCGCATAGAATCCCGGACCTCGGTGTGGCTGCTTGGCAGCGCGCGGGGATCCACCACATATACGGCTTCTACGAAAGGGACAAACGATTATCCTTCCAACAGCTAGCGACCAAATATGACTTACCCCAGACCATGCAGTACGCATACCTCCGGATTGCACATTTTCTAGATTCTCAGAGGGAACCTAGACGACAAGAAGTCCGGGGCACAACCATGTCCCGATTTGAAAAGACGTGTGTAGGGATCACGCCACCGCGGGGACAACTGTCCACGTGCTATAGGGCACTAAACCAGAACCAACCCTTCGGCAAATGTAAATATGCGATAGAATGGTCTAAAGATTGTAGGGAGCCCATTTCAGACGTACAATGGACTGAGATCCTGGGGGCACTGAAAGGAGTCACAAACTGCGCAGCACATATAGAATTACACAGAAAAATTTTACTAAGGTGGTACATGGTCCCTGCCAGACTGGCGCACATTTTCCCGGGTAGCTCTCCTACATGTTGGAGATTTGAGAAACAAAAGGGTACGATGATCCACATGTGGTGGACGTGCCCGCTCCTTCAGCCATTGTGGTCTGGGATACACGACATAGTGGGAAACGTTGCAAAGGCAGCCATCCCTAAAAAACCTCTAAATCTACTGCTGCTACACATACCCTCCCAAATAGCATGGGACAGCAAGGTGGTTATAACCCACATCCTCTTAGCCACCCTATACCTTATTGCGAGACACTGGAAGCAGACAAGACCCCCCTCGATCGCAGAGGTACTCGCAACAGTGGAGAGAAACAAGACATATGAACTGTCATACGCAGCATCTGAGGGACAGGGAAAGCAAAAATCGCTCACATGGCTTGGGTGGGAACAGTTTAGAGAGGGAATTAGAGAAAGAGAAAACAGGCAACCTTGAAGGAAAGCCCTCTATAAGGTACCGTTGTACTGATCCTACGAGTAGAAAACATCCAGAGCCGAATTAGTTATAAGGGACTCCATAGCCTTAGTCAACGCGCTCCTGACATCAGCATAGACAACACACAGAAGAGAGTAACCTTTTTCACATTCTGAACGTGATGACTATGAACATGGCTAATGCTTCTCTAAGAGAAGTATTAGAATGGGGGAGTGTGGCAATTCCAGTGTGTGCATGTTCGCAACCATCCTCTACGAGAAGTATTCAATTGGACTAGAGATCTTCATATTTGATGATCTCACAGTGGAAAGAGTAGCTGCCAAGCTGATTGTGTCTTGGTGCTTGATTACATTTTGAAACTTTTTTTTTTTTTTAATATAAGTGGGTGAATTTAAACATTGTGGGCAACATATCTAACTAAAAACATAAGTTAGAGTGTTACTTTAAGCACAGTTCCGCTAGAAACTAGGGCCTCGACCTGCAAGACATTGCCAACAGTACTTACTAAAAAATGTCAAACTTCTCTCCAATTTGATTGACACTTTACTTACACCAAGAACAAATTCTCAATGTGAGATCAATAATGCAAGTTTAGATAGCAAAGCAAGGCTTGTAGATCCACCATTCCAATAATATTCCACTAAAATGGATTGCATTCCTGAGGAAATTGTAATCTCAAACAAATTCCTGGACAAGAAATAGGACTGTTCTCCACATGCAAGCAATGTGTACACTATTTAATATCAAAATACCGACATACTGACAGCCACTAGAGGAGGACTTAGCCCTGCAATGTAATCATTGCGGTTTCTCAAAAAAAAGGCAATGTTTTACACTGCAGGATTAGGGGGACAGAGACACTGCACCCAGGCCACTTTATGGAGATGAAGTGGTCGGTGTGACTATATTGTTCCTTTATGTAAGAACTATATGAATATTTTGCAGTGTACTTATCATTAGGTCTCATCTTTTTTGGACATGCTTCAGGTTTGTTGACCTTTGTTTATATATATTCCACATGCATGAAAGGGTGAGAAGGATGGGGGTAGATTTTAGGATTGTTTTTGATTTCAGAAGAAATCGTGTTATATTGTTCATCCATCTGTATTTTCAACAAATTCCCAGTACAGCTGCTTTAGAGTCCTTAGAGAGAGTGCATTTAAAAATAGCCATGTGCTGTACATATTGTGGTTACAATATGTGGGATTTATTTGTTCCTAATGCAGAATGTAATCTCAAGCCTCGGGGTGAATTTCATCTGCCTGGACTTCTAGTTTAAATTTTCACAGAAACAACATTTAAAGATCTTACTACATTCACCTGCTCACATAGGCATTCATACCAGAATTAACACTTCTTTTTAACCATCTCAATGAGTCATTGGAATTTTTGCTAAATGTTAGGCAAATGTTATTTAGTATTGTGAGATTACTTAAAGGGGAAGGATCACTTCCCAGATCTGTATTAATGTATTTACCTATCTATATATGTATTTAACAATCCTGCATTTGCTTGGTTTGAAAAATTTAATAAATTTAGGAATCCAGATGACTATTTTACAACTGTGTGCCTCCATCTTAACGTCAATCATTGTTATGAGCACTGCCTTTTTACCTGGCGTTTGTCAGTATTTGTTTATATACTTGGTCTGAGCATACCATAGCCAAAGCTGCCGCCCAAGAGTAGTGGAAAACATGTTTTAACGTTTTAATGGATTTTATAGTCATGTCTTACGGAAACATGCATTCACCAGGTCAATAGATATCTAGAGACTATTTTGATGTTCTTGAGAACCAGGATACGGAATTAAGCAAGCAGGACCTCTGCTTGGAGTTGTTCCACACAGGACTGTTGCGTGGTATGTTAAATGTTATAGTAAATCCTGCATATCACGCTTCTCTTATCAATCCATATAATCTCTCCCCAGCTCTCATAGCAGACACTGTTTTGTAAGCAATGCATGTGAGAAAGTTACTTATTCAATCTTTCCTTTGCGATTAGCTTTGTACATAAAACACCAGCTGACGTTTGTCTTGACGCAAGGATCTGTCTTACAGGAATACTGTGAATTGCAGAATGAAATGGACTCTTTCAGGAGCGACAGAAAAGTAGCTCCCGGCACACGGTCTCATACTTACAAACAAGTCCAAGTGAAGCTAGAAATGGCATTCATGATTCATACCCTTTATTAACAAAAGACTAATTCACCCCTGGGGTCTTGATATAAAAATAGCACAGCAGTGAATTCGACTGTCACACACTTTAAACCATTCACTGCTAGAGAGGACAACATGGGAGACATTATCGTATCCATTCGTTAAAACAAGCTGCAGAAATACACATATGCCATGTATTTCAGCAACAAATTGGCAATTTGTTGAAAAAGGGTGAGACTTTTACCTTTCCTCAAAGTAGCAATAGAAAGAAAAGCTTTAACACATAAAACAAAGAAAGACAACAAAATATTTACGCAACTAAGAAACTTCTGATTGAAAGTCTATCAAATGTTTGCTGAAATTAATTAATTGCTTCTCTCTCAATTCGGTGTATTTACAAGCTTGATTTAAAAAACAAACAAACAATTATTAAACAAATCTCTTCTTATATTCCCACTCCGATCACCATAGAGGTCTTCAACAAATTTCCCCAGCGGGGCTCCTAGATGTCCTTTTGTATTGCTCATAATGTTCCCGTGTACATAGCTGCATGGAACTGCTGTCATATCATATATTTTACAGATACCTGGTTTTAGCCAGGTAACTAACTCATTATGCACATATGTGGACATAATGTATTCTGCTCTTATTTTGTATTATTATTGCAGGTTCCTTTCCTTATAAATAGAATATTTCATTATTTTTATCTAGAAATCATAAAGGACTAGCTGAAGTCAAGTTGCTATTTCCTGTAAGCTTGTTAGAGCAGGGTCCTCTTCAACCTATCGTTCCTGTAAGTTTTCTTGTAATTGTCCAATTTGTAGTTAAATCCCCCCTCTCATAATATTGTAAAGCGCTACGCAATCTGTTGGAGCTATATAAATGGCAATAATAATAATAATAATAATAATAATAAGTACTTTTAAATAATGCCAGCCAAACCTGATAAATGGATTAGCTTCTCCTGAAAAGTCAGGTCCCCCTGTATGTTATAGTGAGCAGTGTTTCGTGGACATGCCCCTACCTGCGGTACAGAGAGTGAGGAAATATATGGAGGTTTAAAACCTTCCAATTACTAATGTGGTGATATATTTATCAGCTTCCAATAACTAACGGCAGAAATTTAATTGGTCCAAAATATGAAATGGTTAATCAGGAGCTAATACACATGATTACCTGGAATTAAATTACCCCGTATATACTCGAGTATAAGTCGACCCAAATATAAGTTGAGACCCCTAATTTTACCCCAAAAAACTGGGAAAACGTATTGACTTGAGTATAAGACTAGGGTGGGAAATGCAGCAGCTACTGGTAAATTTCTAAATAAAATTATATCCTAAAAAAAATTATATTAATTGCATATTTATTTACAGTGTGTGTATATAATGAATGCAGTGTGTGTGTGTGTGTGTGTACGAATGCAGTGTGTGTGTGTATGAATGCAGTGTGTGTGTATGAATGCAGTGTGTGTGTGTGTATGAATGCAGTGTGTGTGTGTGTATGAATGCAGTGCGTGTGTATGAATGCAGTGTGTGTGTGTGTGATGCAAAGTGTGTGTGTGTATGTGATGCAGAGCCTTGGTGGGGGGGGTGGGCATTTTTTTAAAATGTATTCATTATTTTAATATTATTTTTTTTAATATTATTAATATTTTATTATTATTTAAATTTGTATTTATTTATTTTCGTCCCCCCTCCCTGCTTGATACATGGCCAGGGAGGGGGGCTCTCACTCCCTGGTGGTCCAGTGGATGGGCTGTGTAGGAGGGGGGCTGGCAGCGAGCTGTAACTTACCTTTCCTGCAGCTCCTGTCAGAGCGTTGCCACGGGTTACTGTGGCAACGCTCCGTGCGGCACTCAGACCGCGAGACTTGCAGTGGGAGCTGACAGGGGAGCTCACCGGACCGGAGGAGAGAGAAGGGAGCTGACAGGAGCTGCAGGAATAAGTAACAGCTCTCTGCCAGCCCCCAACAGGACTGCCGGGCTTGTAATGAGCCCGGCGGTCCTTGTCTGTATTGTGGCAATGTAACTTGCCATAATACAGACATTGACTCGAGTATAAGTCGAGTGGGGGTTTTTCAGCACAAAAAATGTGCTGAAAAACTCGTCTTATACTCGAGTATATACGGTAAGATCAAACTTTGAGTGCTTTGTTCTATGCTTTTAAGCTTGTCTCAGCTGAATGTTCTTTTTCTAACAAAGGATAAATGTATTTATTTTTTTCTTAAAAAACAAAACAAAAACACATCAATAGAGAAAGGTTTAAGTTTCTGTTGTTCCATCCACACTCCCTTCTCCTCAGAGAAACAGGTCCTTTATTTTGAGATCCATGCTGTACTACGCACACCTTACCTGATCTTCAAACACCAGTTCGATGGCAAGCAACAGAAGTTCAATGATGAAAATGGCGACAAGCACATAGAAGAACTGTAATAAAGATAAAGTTAATCAGAG
Organism: Pelobates cultripes; assembly: GCA_933207985.1. Taxonomy (NCBI): domain Eukaryota; kingdom Metazoa; phylum Chordata; class Amphibia; order Anura; family Pelobatidae; genus Pelobates; species Pelobates cultripes. The sequence continues at coordinate 114,195,847 of OW240914.1, forward strand.
AGATTTATGAATGGTAAAATACAAGATATTTCTATATTACCAGGCCTGTCTATGCTTCCTGATATCATGGATATTCCATTACACAGAAGCTCAAATGTCAAGTATTCAAAAGTGGGATCAGACTTGCTAGAGTTGGACTTGGGGTCAGGAATACCTGCATTTGAAATGGTGGAAACTACAAACTATGGCATATCAAGTGCCCACAGGGATTAACAAGGATACAAACTAGTTTACATACTAACTCTAAGGACACAGGATAAGAGTATGTGGTACACTGCTGTGCCCATACAGTAATAATGCACGTCATTATAAATGGCAACACAGGGCACTGTGCTCTTTCTTCATAATAATGTTTACGATTTTAAACTTATTGTTTTTAAAGTAAATCTCATGCAACCAACACACCAGCTACCGGACTTGTAATGTGAAAGTAATTTACCATCAAACCATTTAGATCTATCTATTTGCAAGCAAAGAAATATGCAGTTCAGGTGTCGACAAAGATCAAGCCTCAACTTAGCTCTAATTCTTAAGACAGAATCCCGAGGCCAGCATGTCAGGAGGTATCGACCTCTAATTTTATTTCACATCTATCTCTCTGATAGCTCATGCTCTCCCCCTGTGGGGCATAATAAATGGACACGAAATGCTGAAGGTGTAAGGGCAGACGATGTCTTAACCGATCATGCCAATTTACAATTTTGTACTGCTACCTTTTTTGTTAACACACTGTATAATCTATTACAGTAAAATCAAATCACAGCACCTCTAGCTAAAAACATTGAACTTAGAATACGTACACTTCTGCATTGTACAGCAACCCATGTGCAAAATGCATGTATATTACAGATATTACATCTTACAATGTAAGCCATAGAAATGTTTAACTTATTTGGCACATTCTCTCCAGCTCTATTGTATATCCGGGCATTCTGTTAGTTTGGATTTTTACATATAATTCCAAATTAACACTGGAACTTCAAAAATATTTGCCTTAGTTTTGAATACCACCTACATTAAAATGGCTCTGTTGCCATTTGGGGTCTTAACCCCAAAGATGACTTTTCCACTGGGGGACCGGTTGCTGGGGGGGGGGTGCAAGGAAAAGCAGGTTATACTTACCTGTAGCCACTGTCGTGCTCTTCCTGACAACCTTCTTCAGTTTCTGGTGATTCAAGTGACAGGAACCCAGGTCAGCATTGTACTATCATGAATGCCCGTGAATACAACACATCAGCTTGTGAGCTGGGCCACCCCACTCAACATGAAAACCAGTTAAAAAGACACTCCAGACCCCTAAAGAACTTTAGTTTGCTCACATGCTTTATGTGTGAAGAGAGTGTCCTCTTTTTCTCATTTTGCAAATAATGCAGATGTCAATAGAAATTGACACTTTGTAAATTAACCTGGTTACACCCTTAGGCTTGCACTGGACACTACAACCACAGCAGACTCCACAACAGCCGTAGCTTAACTGGAGTCTTGCCTTCTTCTGTCCACCCTGGATCAGCTTCTGTCCTCCAGGACCATGTGGGGAAGACCTTTCCTCCAGGAGAGCGCATCAGGAACAAGCTCTTAAAAGAGCTAAGTGATTAAAGCTCAGGGGAGCATGCAGAGCATAGCAATCCCCAGTGTGAGTATAGCTGTCCCCTTCAATCACGAGACAAGACTACGTGTTGAGGGTCAAGAAGAACTGTTTTAATCAGCCACAAAGGGCCTTCTTTTATGCAGGTTTTACACATACAGTACCGCCCACGGGGTTTTATAAAACAACCAATAAAACACGTAATATACAGTAAAACACTCCCATTCATTCCCACAAAATCCTCCCCTCGCAGGCAGGAAAAATATACTTTTTACACATGTACTGTAACTTTAAAACTATACATTCATAAAAATCACATATTCTTAATCAGCACACTTCAAATATGAACACTCTCAAAAATCATACAATTCCCTCCAGTAGATAAAAAGTTAGACGGAAGTCCTTTGTGACCGACCACAAGCACATTTTCCTGCCTAAAACAGTTCCAAAGATTTGGGCTGTGCGGTCGGTCAATTTCACACTGAAAAAATGACTAAGTCCCATTCGAACATGTGTTCGAATCGCCGAACGGGACTTAGTCTCAGTGGCTGAAAACTCAGTGTTTGGCTAAATGTGTAGCCGATTTCAGTTTCACGAATTTGGCTGCACACACCGTTGACCTCGTTCACCTGAATAAAGATGGCCGTCGTTTGTACGAACGGCGGCCCCCCAGCGGTCGGTTAAATTGCCTGCACACTTCCACTTCTCGGTGGTCCGCCTGTGTGGTACTTGGTTCAGTAAGCTCCATTTACTGAACCAAGTGGGAGAAAGCCATGCACAAGGAATTTTAAAGGTCTGGGGACATAGTCTTAAAGGGGCATTGTCACACAAAGTTTCAATATGTCCCCAGACGGTTCTTAAAGGGCCAACACGGTCCAATACAAGTCCATAAGCCCAAATGCTGGTTTTAAAGGGTAAAATCTCCCAGGGGCCATAGTCACAGGGCAGGAGGCGGGCAAGCAAGCCCTCCAAGACCAAGTGGCGAAGGGTACTTCATCACAGAAGGAATAAGCTAAAGTTATATACATACACAATTCTAGTCTGACTTACTACCTTCCCAAATGTGTCATCTGCAAATACAAAATAGAAGAAAGGTCCAGGCAAATACAGACACATGCCTCACAATGCCTCTAAAAGATCATTTACAAACAAATTAAAGGAGATTCACAAAATGAAAGAATTCTGGGGTACTTCACTTAAAAGTTTGATCAATGAGAGGCTTTTCCATTAACTACAACTCTCTGCACTCTACCTTTGATCTGCATTTCATGAGAACCTGATGAACACGCCACACGCTGTAATCTGAATATCACTTTAAATCCTCCGGTTATGTTTCACATACAAAAACGTAAATTGAAACCATAAAACTAATTCCTGTGCCACACATAATAGCACGTATAAATACTTACACAAAAAATATCAAATGAACTTTCAACCAAAAATAGAAATGATGTAGTGAATTGGTGCCTAGTTAGAAAATATAAGCTTGGACAATATTAAAATATATAATTTGGAAAACTTATCCCTTGTGATTTATGTGACCGTAATTCCCCAAACCAATAAACCATCCAGAATAAATATCCTTGATTGAAAAATTATTAAAAAAATACTGATACTGTAGTCAAAGGAGAATGGAAGAAAGATGAAGAAAAGTGACACCGCTAAATGGTTTTCTGTTGAAATAAATATTATGAACTTTTCTGTGATTATTACAGAGACATCCTCAGAACTTGCAAAAAATATCTTCACTGAGGCAGAGAACATCAATGGCACCATAGGATTCCATCTACAATAGAATGTGAATGACCGTGCCCAGACTTAAAGGGACACTATAGTCACCTGAACAACTTCAGCTTAATGAGGTTGTTCAGGTGAGAACTATAGCTTCATGCAGCCTCTCTCATGTAAACACTGTATTTTCTGAGAAAATACAGTGTTTACATTGAAAGCTAGCTACACCTCCAGCTGCAGTCACTCAGAGTGAACCAGAGGGACTTCGGAGTTGATGGAGGCATAATATGCCTCCATCTACTCAGATCTGCTGTCAGCAGAGCACAGGGCAGCACTGTGCACAGAATCCTGTAATTCAGTATCTCCTCCCTCTGCATGCAGACACTGAACTTTCCTCATAGAGATTCATTGATTCAATTCATCTCTATGAGGAGATGCTGATTGGCCAGGGCTGTTTCAATCATGCTGGCTCTTTGTCAGTCTCAGCCAATCCTATGGGGAAGCACTGTGATTGGATCAGGCTACCACATGTCAGATTGCTTGTTTTTCTGAGTCTAACAGCATGCAGATTTACAGCTTCAGGCTTGAATACAGTAAGATTTTTACTATGTTTATGGAGGCATGAGGGGCCCAGGGGGGCTAGATGGTGGTGTTAACACTATAGGGTCAGGAATACACGTTTGTGTTCCTGACCCTATAGTAATCCTTTAAGTGGATCACTACCAAATGGTGGTCTTTCAAAAACATTTAAAAGAAAATGTAATCACAAAAAAAAATAAAAAAATGGACAACACAAGCTATAGGAGATTTTTTGCCATTTGTCTCTTTTCTTCAAAATTACACTATTAAATCATTTGTCCTATAATCTGATGACATGCAACGCGATTTCATTATTTTAATTGCTGTAGCTGTGTAGTCCAAGATATTGGGGATGGACTATGCTAAGATGCCAAGCTCTGGCTGGAAAAATTCTGCAAGTTTTGCTACTTTTACATTTTGGCGACTATCCCAGTGTTAGACAACCTTCGGCACTACAGATGTTTTGGACTACATCTCACATGAGGCTTTGTCAGCATTATGAGTGATGCAGTTCAGATGTTCTATTATGTCTTAGGCAGAGGGGATGGGTTTGTTATGGTAACAGGAGGTCCCATCCGCTGTTTTATATTAATGTGTTAAACTAAAACTGTTAAGTCTACTCCGCAGCTTCCTACATTGGTCCAAGACTTAAAATCAGGAAACCTCGGACTTAGCACCCCATTCATAAAGCGGAGTAAAAAAACAAAAAAAGTATGAAAATGTATGCCCTCAGACAACAGCAGCGCCCAGTCGGAGGCTTCATGATTAAAACCTCAGACCACCAGCAGAACGAATGGGCACTGTCCTCAAAAGTTTGATGTTAAACCATTTGTAAACAATTTAACCACTTCCCCCTGGAACACCTGACACCATAACAACTTAATTGAGATTAAGCTGTTATGATGCCTGGAGTGTCCCATTCTTATTAGACAATAGTAAATTGTATTTACATGCAAATCATGCATTGCCCCCAAGTTTCTCATCCTCAATGCCTAAATCTCCAATTGAGGAGGAAAAACTGAGGGAATGGCAATTAATTTTTTTCTCACTCGCAGTCCAATATCTAAATTCTCCTTATATTGTGCAAAATTTCTTAATCTCCAGCCAAAGCTTCACGTTCAGTAAGAATATTTCAATCTTCCCCAATGTCTTTAGCCCTCTCAGAGTCCTTTCCCAGTACCTCTACCTCCCTGGTTGCTATACTATTTATAAATGCATTGCAGTGGACCTTATCAATGTTTTACTTTTCTCAGTGCTAAGAAGAAAAAAAAAAAAAAAAACAGACACCTTTAGATCGGCCATCTGGCTTGATGAAGCTGCACTCTTAGGGCTGCCTTAGATAACCTGCGGCTTGACTTTCAGTTTAAGAACAAAATCTTCCCCTTCGTATATTTATATCAACTCTTACATTCTCTGTTGACAGAATTGTTAAGACGAATCTAATTATATCATGTTTATTGCAATCTCCTGATCTATATTTTTGTAGGATTGTTAGTAAGTTGCTATCTGAAGTTTATTTTAGCAAACTTTACAATTTTGCAAACTACTCAGCTTTTCAGATTTTCCTTATGTTTTAGGATACCAAATTTAATTGAGATCCCTCCACAAATAGCCTGAGAAATTTGATTATGGCTATAAAAAAGAACCAGCATAATTATATTAGTTTGCAGCGCAGACTCTGTGTCCCCACCGATCTGTCTTTGACACACCGCATAGGTTTTGTTTGAAGACGCAATTGTAACTAAATGATTTATGGGTAACAGGAGGATTTCCTAATATGAGACATACCGTTAAAAATTATCTACCTAATTTTGCCCTGCAAGAACAAATGAAACCTTTTATTTTATTGATCAACTAATAGGTATGTGAAAATCACGGTCATCCCATTTAATATAGTATGGACATATATATCTATACCTAATGTATTCACATGCAAATTGCACACACAGAGGCCTTGGACAAGTCCCTACTTTTGGGTCCCTTTGCTAATCCACCCTCTGCTATCCCCCGGGCCCTTAGATGCCACCCAAACACTGACAATGACTTCCTGCAACCAGGGATGTGAACTTGAGTTGCATGACACGGTCTTGCCTTGGACTCAAGTCACAAATTTGATGACTTGCGACTTGATGGAAAATAATCAAAAAAGACTTGTGACTTGACAGAGCCCTAAGACTTGGAAATCTTTTTATACCTTTTAAAACCTCTAGGTTAGAGTTGTGATAAAACAAACAAAAAAAAAACTGTGTGACACAAATTACAACTAGTTTATATAGTAGAGAGCTTATGAGTTATTAAATACACTTAACCCTATAGGGATAATGGAATAGTAGCATACAATGAAAAAAACAAAACACAGAAAATGTAATAAAATAAAGAGTGTGAAATATATACTGGACACACTTGGAAAGGGCCAGTTAGGAAAGGGTCAAATCACATCAGCTTGTGAGTACTCTGGTGACACAGACCTTCTTCGTCTTCTTTATTATTGTTATTTTTATATAGCACCATCAAGTTCTGTAGCGCTGTACAATGGGTGGACTAACAGACAAGTATTTGTAACCAGACTAGTTGTCCAGACAGGAACAGATGGATTGAGGGCCTTGCTAAATGAGCTTACATGCTAGAGAGAGTGGGATAATGGGACACAAAAGGTAAGGGTAGGGTAGAAAAGTAGGTTGCTAGAATAATGTTCATAGAGGGCTTAGTGTTTTGTTTTGATGACAGTTTCAGGAAAGGAATCAGGGTGTGGGGAGGCAAAGCAGTTCACAGTTTAATGGATATGATTTCCTAAAGAAGTAAGTTTTCAAAGATTTTTTGAAGGAGTGGAGATTGGGTGAAAGTCTAACAGAGAGGGGAAGGGTGTTTCATAGGAACAGTGCAGCCCTAGAGAAATCTTTAAGGTGAGCATCAGAGGTAGGAGTATGAGCAGAGGTCTGCGGCAGAGCGTAGGGGTCTAGATGGGACATATTTGTGTATTAGTGAGGATAAGCAAGTAGGAGCAGCATTGTGTAGAAATTTGTAAGCAAGTATCAGGATCTTAAATTGAGTCCTATATCTTACATGAAGCCAATGTAGGGACTGACAAATGAGGGAGGCGTGAGGGGTACGGGCAGACAGAAAGATGAGCCTCGCCGCTGCATTCATTATAGACTGTAACGGGGCAAGTTGGGAACATGTAAGACCACTGAGAAGCAGGTTACAGTAGTCAAGGCGAGAGAGGACAGTGGCATGGACAAGCACCTTTGCCATATCAGGCGTTAAATAGGGTTGGATGCGCGCAATATTTTTGAGATGGAAGCGGCAGGATTTGGTGATTGATTGGACGTGAGGGGTGAAGGAAAGTTCGGAGTCAAAGAGAACACCATAGCAGCGAGCCTTAGAGGTAGAGCGGATGGTAGTGCCATTGACTTGGAGGGGCACAGGCAAGGGAGTAGCAACACTTGAGGAAGGGAAAACCAGAAGTTCTGTTTTGGACAGGTTCAGTTTAAGAAAATGAGCAGCCATCCAGTTGGAAAAAGCAGAGAGGCAGTCAGAGACACGAGTCAAGAGGGGTGGTGAGAAATTAGGGAAGGACAGATAAATTTGCGTGTCATCCGCACAGACATGATACTGGAAGCCCAAGGAGCTGATGAGTTTACCAAGGGTGGCAGTGTAGATTGAGAACAATAGGAGACCAAGGACAGACCTGTGGGGAACACCAACAGAGAGGGATTGGGGAGAAGAGGCAGAGCCAGAGAAATAAAAAGAGGATAAGAAGAAGCTGTTGATGACTAACCGTGTCAAAAGCAGCAGAATGGTTGAGGAGAATTAGGACAGAGTAGTGGCCATGAGATTTTGCAGTCATAAGATCATTGGATACTTTGCTCACAGCTGTTTCAGAGTAACGAGTGCAGAATCCAGATTGAAGCGGGTCAAGCAGAGAGTTGGATTCGAGGAAGTATGTAAATCTCGCATACACAAGATCTCAAGGATCTTGGAGACAAACAGCAGTAGCAAGATAGGGCAGTAGATGGAGAGGGAATTAGGGTCAAGGTTGGGCTTTTTCAGAATCGGGGTTACGGTTGCATTTTTGAAGGATATAGGAAATGTTCCAGAGCAGAGGGAAAGATTGAAACTTTTAGTGATAAGTAGAGCAAGAGAAGAAGACAAATCATGGATGAGATACAAGGGAATAGGATTTAGGGAACAGGTGGTGGGGCAGGAGGAACAGAGCAGAGCAGAAGCCTCTTCTGCTGTAGCAAATGAGAATAGAACAACTGAGGGAGTGTGGTTAGGGGAAAAGTTGGTAGTGGATAGAGAGAGATGAGAGATCTCTTCCCTGATTGTCGATTTTTTAGTGAAGTGAGTTGCAAAGTTTGTGGCAGTCAAGTTTGTACGAGGAGGAGGCATGACAGGGCGCAGAAGAGAGTTAAAAGCATGAAACAGTCATTTGGAGAGTGTGGTTATGAAGTAGTTTTCATTTGAAGAGGAAAGAGCCAGACTGTAGGAGCGTAGCATAAATTTGTAATGGAGGAAGTCAGATGCAGAGTGAGACTTTCTCCAGCAGCCTTCAGCAGTTCTGGAACATTTTTGGAAGTCTTGACTCAGCTTGGTGTGCCAGGGTTGTAATTGGGGGTGCTTAGTGCCTTTAAGTGTAGGAGTTGCCATGATGTCTAGTTGAGAGGAAAGAGTGGAGTTGTAGAGGGAGGTTGCAGTGTTAGGGCAGGTGAGATTTGAGATGGGTGAAAGGAGACTTTGGAGGTTGGTGGAACATTGCTGTAGGTCAACAAGGTTTCTGCAAGACTGATGTGGTGAGGGTGGTATACTTTGGGTACGGGGTATGCGGATGTCAATGGACAGCAGATGATGGTCAGATAGAGGAAATGGAACATTGGAGAGATTAGAGGTGGTACAGAGATTGGTGAAGATGAGGTCAAGAGTGTTTCCTGCTATACGAGTTGATGAATCAGACGGAAAGAAAAAATCCATTGATGAAATAACCTGGTCATTCAGTATATTCAGGTAGTCAGCGGACCTCATTCTTTGGGCACATAATGTTGTTGAACCTAGACCTGACCAACTGCAGCAAACCCAGATCATAGCACTGCCCCCACAGGCTTGTACAGTAGGCACTAGGCATGATGGGTGCATCACTTCATCTGCCTCTCTTCTTACCCTGATGCACCCATCACTCTGGAACAGGGTAAATCTGGTCTCACCAGACCACATGACCTTCTTCCATTGCTCCAGAGTCCAATCTTTATGCTCCCTGCAAATTGAAGTCTTTTTTTCCAGATTAGCCTCACTGATTAGTGTTTTTTTAACGCTACACAGCTGTTCAGTCCAAATCTCTTGAGTTCCCTTCGCATTGTGTGTGTGGACATGCGCTTAGTTTCACTATTAAACATAGCCCTGAGTTCTACTGTTTTTCTACGATTTGATTTCAACAAACATTTAAGTGATCGCCAATCATGATTTTTTTTCTGACCATGTCTTCCTCGAAGATGATGGTTCCCCACTATCCTTCCAGTTTTTAATAATGCGTTGGACAGTTCTTAACCCAATTTTCGTGGTTTCTGCAATCTCCTTAGATGTTTTCTCTGCTTGATGCATGCCAATGATTTTTTCCTACTTAAACAGACTAACATCTTATCCACGACCACCGGATGTGTCTTTTGACATGCTTGTTTAAGAAATGAGAAGCTACTCATTGCATCAGTTGGGGTTAAATTACTTTTTGCCAGCTTAAAGATAATCGCCCATGCAGTAACTATCCAATAGGAGGTTCTTACCTATTTGCTTGGTTAAATCCAGGTGGCGACTTTTTTTTGTCCAGGCAGTGAATGTAGGCCACTTCTTATTTTTTGTTGTTACAAGTTAAAAAAACTTGTGACATACACATTTCAACCTGAATTTTATGTGATTCGTTCTTGTAATTGCTAAAATACTGCCATATTATGGTGATATTAGAATTATTGCTTCTCTGGTGACCTCTGTCCTTCCTTTATACGTTCTATTGTGAGTGATGGGAATAAAAGGACTTTAGACTATAGAATGTGGATACTTTGTATTATACATGGGCAAGTATCATAATTAAAATACAATCACTCCACTGTCTGTATCAGACAATGTCACTGACTGCTCATCCATGGATATTAATAGATCACAAACACAGGCAGTATATCTATACGGAAATCCCATGTGACTTTCAACAGATCTTCAACAACATTGAGTTTCAGCATTGGTATTAACCTTTGTGCTTCTAACAAATGAGAATAAATGAAACATGTGTCTCAACCGGCTGCAACACCAGTGATAAATTAGTCCATTAAAAAGTCAGAATAGAATATTTGTCATAGATTTTCATAAAATGCAATGAACAAAAAAAAAAAATAACAATTGACAGTGAATATGTGCGGATTGCTCTCAGCCATTAAGTTAAGCCCTGAACCACCAGGTTTAGTTCAGGAAGACAGCAAACACTGTTGAAGAAGAGTCATCTACAAATTAATTGATCCTTGGGCACTTGGAAATCACGTGAACACTTAATTGACAAAAAAAAACAAAACAACAAAAAAAAAAACATGTACCCCAAGATATTTTAAAGTGGGAGTGCGTGAGCAGAATGAACACCACCTTTGACCAGAAGACTTGTGCAACTAATGTAAAAAGGAACATTATAGGGTCAGCAATACAAACGTGTATTCCTGACCCTTTGTTATTAAATAGACACGTTAGGTGACAACCTTCCCCCCCACCGCCCAACTTAAAACTGGTATAAAACTCACCTTTTATCCTGCGCTGCACGTGTCCATACCTTCAATCTGCCTCCATGGCTGGGTTCATCAGAAGATCTCAGCCAATCCCATGGCTAATGCACACATGTGGCAAAATGCAGCGGTGCTCAATCAGAATTTCCACATAGAAATGTACTGACTCAATGCATCTCTATAAGGAAGGTTCAGTGTCTCCATGCAGAGTTGAACGTCTCGCGTGGCATTGAGTGTGCTGCACGATGTCATCTCATGTGGTGTCCTCTACCCTGGGAGAGCAATGTGGCCACTTAGCTTTTAGTCCCCTGCCTGGTCTGCAATACATTGCGCACATTCCATTACACAATGACATCACATGCTGTGATAAGTATGGTAATGCCCCCTACATCCATAGCGTGATGAGCAGCTTCCAACAGAGATCTACATGATCATGAGTACTAGAGAGCATTAGGAAATTAATGTAATTATTATTTTTCTATAAATGGCTTTACTGTTGAGTGTGAAGCAGCTTCAGGTCAACAGCACTACAATCAGTTTTACCTCACAACTCACTAACTCGGGGTACACTTCGATGACAACCTCTCCTTCACCACTCACATCCATTAAATTGCCAAATTCTGGTTCCTTCATTTGAAAAACATAGTTTACATCTGCCCACCTAAGACCAGATGCAGCTAAGGTGGCAATCCATGCTGCCATCATCTCCCACCTAAATTACCACAATCTGCTTTTCACTGGTCTTACACACTCCCAACTTGCCCCACTACAGTCTGTACTTAACTCTTAACTCTTCCCACACCTCCCTGAAAGGCATAGGGCTACATTTAAAATGCTGCTCAGCACATTAAACTGCACCTGTATCTTTAAAGGAAAACTCCAAGCATGGCTTAGTGGTTATGGTGCCATGGGTGTCCTGGCACCACCCAGATATAGGGCGTCAAACCATTTAGTAAATGTTTGACTACTTACCTGAGGTCTGCTCCATACCTACAGCGCTGGGCTTAGGTCAGTGAGTGTCTCTTTACATGTGCATGCCATGCCCATAGGTGATTAGTTTTAACATTGTGTTTCTGTTTAAAGGAGCAAATGATGTAAAAGAAAAATAAAGTTTTTAGGAGCTCTAGCTTTGGCACCATAGATAAGCCTGCTATTAAAAAGAACATAATGTGAAACAAGGCGTGAGAGTGTTTTGCAGGAATCAAAGTGGCTGAAAATATGTGTGTGAAATGAAATCCAAATAAAATAATAATTGTAGGTGTTATCTAAACCGACGACTATCCAATCTCAACCGATTACTTTAGTAATGCCAAAGCTACAAATAATTAGTTACAAAGCAAGCAAACCATATTCTGAACAACATTATCCTGTATCAAAACACAGCAAAGGGCAGTGCTTAGTCATTATTCACAAAGCATTACCTCCATTGCAAAATATAAAGCACACTTCTCAAAGGGTTTAGACTGAGCATCTGTCAGAAAATGATAAGAAAACATAAAATAAAACAAACTGTACTCTGCATTAATAAATCTCTACAGCAGTTAGTTATGAACAGATAAAAAAAAAACAACAACACTGAAAAGAAGATCTTCAATTAGTCATTAACAGACATTTACAATGTGGGAAATCAAAAGTAAGGAATCCAAATCCTGGTCCTGGAGAACAGCACTTGCTCCTAGTCCATTCATGTGTCAAAATGTCAGTAGAAAAGACATCAGTCCTTATCCACCTTATAGACATAGATTGATTAACTTCTCCCAGCACCAAAGCTCCCTGGGCACTGCTTATCTCTCCTCCCATGATTTCATGGTGGAGGCATGTCCAAACCCAATCTTCCTCTTTCAAGAACAGTGGGGATCTAACACGCATGCGCAGTGAATGCCTGCCAAGCTTAACCATAGGAAAACATTGAATCAACGTTTTCCTATGGGTGCTGAAGTCATGTGATAGTTTTACTTGGTTGGTGCTGCGACAGCATTTCCAGTTGCTTTTAAAACAGTCATTAGAGGTGTGTTTAACCCTTCAAGATCAACATTGTCATTTCTGCAAAATAGCAATGTTTTACCTTGAAAGCACAACTGCACCTATGGTGACTTCAGGGGTCCTTTAAACATGAGCAATACATCTGGTTAGTATGATGTTGTGCATGCGGAATAGCCGAGATACGAGTAACATGCAGTAAGAGCAGGTGGTGGTGGTTACTTTGTGAACATCATCATCGTCTATCTCTGGTGGACTGGGTATTTAACAACCTGCTAGAACAAAGTTTATCAATAGAAACACATGTACTCAGATTAACAAACTGGAAATGCTGCAAAGGAAAGTAGTGGAATGGATGCTACTTGCCTTACGGTAAAAATTGATTTTCTTTTTTCATTTATCATGCACAGTTCCCTTAGATCCCATTTTGTGGATGCAAATATGGTCGCAACTAACAATTTTTAAAATAGGATAATAGAAATGAAGCCATCATGCAGCATATAATAACACTGCTTCGATCCATGACATCACCCAAATACGTCATATATAATGGAACCAATGCTTACTCATGATGACATTTAGGCAAATCACAACATAACATGAATTACATGAATTATAGTACAATAGGTTGTATTTACCAGGCTTCATTGTATTAGAAAGTACTAAAAAAGTAGAGTTTTTAATATATATTAACATGGTTAAATTAAAAATACCTATCTTTATAGTATGTCAAAGTGGTCGCAGATGTGTCCTATCGTTTTCCACTCTGGCTTTCAGATTGTCCTACAATATGTTGAGATTTCTTTTTGTGCGTTTTTTTTTTTACATACAAAAGTGGGGTTTCTTGGCTTTCAAGGATTCTTGTGTGACAAATGCTGTTTCAGCTATTGTATTTACAAAGAAGCAAAGCGCAGAACAAAAAACCCTGAGAAATCTGCCCGTTTGATAGTAACTGATCCATCTGATGCACCAGACAAAAGAGGAAGAAATTATCATGGTAACTCTCTGCTAGTTTAGGAAGAATGCACCGTTTTCCCCTCTTAAATTAGATGTTTTTATTTTTCTTCACAGCTAAAAAAAATATGGTGGGAATTCTTGTAAAATTTATTTTCTTACCCACATATTTTGTTTTAAAGAAAATATCTGACTTTTCACCAAGCTTTAGATGCCAAATTTGGATGTATCTCTAGAGAAGTAACCTTTTCCTTCTCTTTCTTTATCTGGATACAAAATATTATGGTGATTATTCATGGTGTAAAATTCAGAACTGGACTGGAGTTTTCACAGGACACTGCATATTATAATAAATAGGTTCTATGCCACTAGTCATGCCCAAATATCACACACCCAGAAAATACCTGCTTGTAGTGTAATGCTAGAAATGCACAAAGCAGATGCACACTCAGGCCAACTGGTTTTTGATGCTTCACGCAGCATCTGGCAATTCCTAGCATGTGTCTCATACAATTCATTGCCAAGCTATCTGGGGACTACACATTCGCAGTCTTTACAACTATACTACAAAGGCTCGGAAAAAAATAAAATGGATATAACTCTTAAGCAAGGACTATGTCTAGCACACGCCTAAATGAAAGAGTAATCATGGGTACAATGTTATATTTTCAGTGACTAACATCATATTTCCTGCACGTGAACATGTATGAGAAGGACAGGAAGGTACTTGTGATCTCTCTCTCTGCCCTGTAAATCAGCCTGTCTGGGGGGTGGAGTGGGGCATACAGATTTGGAAGTAGCAAATAAATGGTACCTTTGCTCTGTGAGTGACTGCTAGTAGTGGACAAGAAGATTTAAACTCTTCAAACTGGAAATTACACTCCTAAAAACCCTATATATCCACTGTGCTTAAACGGTTACAATAAGCTTCTTCTTTCAAACAGCATTAGATGCAGTGAGAGGTCCATAGCATAGAAATTTGAATTTCTACGTGTTCGGGCTACAATTATGACTTGCCAATTGCTAGTACTTAAGTAACGAAGTATGGAAATAAGTGAACCTCTGTTTTTAATCTTTCAAGATTATTTTCTTTCATGAATTGTATCAAAGGATTGAAGGAAGGCCAATTTGGTTCCTATATTAAAAAAAGGGTTCAAAATCCTTGCCTGGAAATTATAGACCTGTGAGCTTGAAGGATCACTATAGTGTCAGGAAAACAAAGCAGTTTTCCTGACACTATAGTACCCTGAGGGTGCCCCCACCCTCAGGGTCCCCCTCCCGTGGCGCTGAAAGGGTTAAAAACCCTTCAGCAGCTTAGTTTAATCCAGTGCCAGGATCCCTTGGCGCTGGTGACCTCTCCTCCCCCGCCGTCAGCTCCCCCGTCCAAAGTTAGCTGAGCCGAATGCTCATGTGCGGCAAATGCATGCTTTCCTATGGACGCTCTGCACGATGGAGGCGAAATGTGCCTCCAGCATCGCAGATGCACCTCTAGTGGCTGTCCGGATGACAGCCACTAGAGGCTGGATTAACCCCAACTGTAAACATAGCAGTTTCCCTGAAACTGCTATGTTTGCATCTGAAGGGTTAAAACCTGAGGGACCTGGCACCCAGACCACTTCATTGAGCTGAAGTGGTATGGGTGACTATAGTGTCCCTTTAACTTCTGTGGCTTGGAAACATTTGAAATGTTACTAAGGGATAATATTCAGGAATTCATTGGGAACAGCAATGTTATTAGCAATAATCAGCATGTTGTTATGAAACATAGGTCATGTCCAGGGCCGGATTAAGAGCACAGTGGGCCTGGTGCTGACAATTATGATGGGCCTAATTACGGAATCTTATCTACCAAAAACACTAAAACAATCATACCTCCCAAGCGTCATGTATCTGATGGAGATGGTGCTGGAGGGAAACTCATAGGAGGCAGCTATAAGAAAACACATACTCTATGCTAATCCCTCTCTAATTTATGCTTTCATCTTTCAAGTAAATCCATAACCCCTAACAGCAGTGTCCAGTGAGGCAGGAAGTCAATGGGCGGGGTAAAAGAGTGTGCCACTGGCGCGAATCACGTGACAAGACCTGCCAAAAGGGGTGAACATGCCCAAAAAGGGGCATGTTTGTCCAAAGAATTGGAAGGTCAGCCTGGCATGAATGCATGTCAGGCTGCCTGCCAATCCTGCAGGCTGTCCAACTAAGGGCATACTATGCAGGCAGCACCTTGAGCTTGACATAAATGCGTCTAATGATGCGCTCACTCCATTCTTTCTAAGGACTGTCCCCTAGCACTCGCTGGTCCACTTGTCTCCTTACCTTCTTACTAGCAGGCAGAAGTTCCTGGTATATAGTCTGAGACAGAGAAAAGATGTCTGTAGTGAGTGTAGAAGAAAGGGGACATGCCACAGTGTTAGAGAGACCAACGTCTGCATTACCTAAACTAACTTTAATTTCAGCAAGTGCACACAAGTTTTGTTCCCATACATCCCTCTTAATCTTCCAAACTTAAAGGGACACTATAGTCACCAGAACAACTACAGCTTATTGTATTTGTTCTGGTAAGTAGAATCATTCCATTCAGGCTTTTTGCAGTAAACACTGTCTTTTCAGAGAAAATAACTCCACTGGCTGCTCCTTAGATGGCTGCTAGAGGTGCTTCCTGGGGCAGTACTGCCTAGTGTGCAGCACTGCCATTCAGTGTCTCCACCCTCTGCATGCAGACACTGAACTTTCCTCATAGAGATGCATTGATTCAATTTATCTTTATGAGGAGATGCTGATTGGCCAGGGCTAGGTTGGACTTGTGCTGGCTCTGCCCCTGACCTGCCTAGTTGACAGTCTCAGCCAATCCTATGGGGAAGTATTGTAATTTGCTCAGACCACCACTTCTGAGCCAGCAGCTGCAGAATTGAATACAAGTAATATTTTACTATAGTTAGGGAGGCAAGAAGGAGCCAGGGTGGTGGTTTTAACATAATAGGGTCAGAAATACATGATTGTGTTCCTGACCCTATAGTGCTCCTTTAAGCAAGAGTATGTGAAGAGTAGTTAAGGTTGCCACCTTTCTTGGAAAAAAATACCAGCCTTAATAATTTGTATAGTTAATTAGTTACAAGGAGTGACATCAGAGAAAATTCTGTAAAATTACCAAACTGCTCACAGTATAGATGGATTGCTCCCAGTGTCTCCCTGTCTCCCAGTGTCTCAGTCTCGCAAGTCACCCAGTGTCTCAGTGTCCCTATGTATCACAGTGTCAGTGTCCCCATGTCGCCCAGTCCCCTAGTCTCCCAGTGTCTGTGTCCCCATTTCTCCCAGTGTCCCAATGTCTCAGTGTGTCCCCATGTCACTAGGATACTGGGGACACTGAGAGACCCAGGGACACTGAGACCCGGGGACACTGAGGCATTTAGGGAAACTGGGAGAAATGGGGACACGGAGACACTAGGGACACAGACACTGGGAGACATGGGGACACTGAAACATTTGGGGAAACTAAGACACTAGGGACACAGACATGGGAACACAAACACTGGGAGACTAGGGGACACTGGGAGACTAGGGGACACTGGCTGGGAGACAGACACTTGGGGACACTGGGAGACATGGGGACAGTTGTGGACATAGACATGTGGACACTGGGACATGTAGGGACACTGGGAGACATGGGGACACCAGGCACACTGAGACACTAGGAACACACTGGGAGACATGAAGACACTGAAACATTTGAGGACACTAAGACACTAGGGACTGGGAGACAGACACTGGGAGACTAGGGGACACTGGGAGACTAGGGGATACTGGGAGACTAGGGGATACTGGGAGACTAGGGGATACTGGGAGACTAGGGGACACTGGCTGGGAGACAGACACTTGGGGAGACATGGGGACAGTTGTGGACATAGACATGGGGACATTGGGACACATGGGGACACTAGGCACACTGAGAGACATGGGACACAGACACTGGGAGACTTGGGGACACTGAAACACTAGGGACACTGGCTGGGGGACATAGTGTCTCCGTCTCCCAATGTCCCTATGTCTCACAGCGTCCCCATGTGTTTCAGCATCCCCATGTGTCTCAGCATCCCCATGTGTCTCAGTGTCCCCTAGTGTCTCAGTGTCCCCAGGTCTCCCAGTGTATGTGTCCCCATGTGTCCTAGTGTCTCAGTGTCCCCTAGTGACAGTGTCCCCATGTGTCCCCTAGTGTCTGTGTCCCCTAGTGTCTGTGTCCCCATATGTCCCCAAGTGTCTCAGTGTCCCCATGTTTTCCAGTGTCCCCACGTGTCTCAGTGTTCCCAGGTCTCCCAGTGTCTGTGTCCTAGTGTCTCAGTGTCCCCTAGTGTATGTGTCCCCTAGTGTCTCAGTGTCCCCATGTGTCCCCTAGTGTCTGTGTCCCCATGTGTCCCTTAGTGTCTCAGTGTCCCCTAGTGTCTCAGTGTCCCCAATGTGTCCTCTAGTGTCTCAGTGTCCCCAATGTGTCCCCTAGTGTCTCAGTGTCCCCATGTTTCCCTGCTGCCTTTCCCCCGATCCCTCACTTACCTGAGCTCTAGAGCTGCTGTCTGGACTCTCTGTGCTGTGTAGCTGCTCCCCCACGGATCAGTGAGTAGTAGAGAGAGGCAGGGATATTCTGTAAATTCCTATCCCTGCCTCTCTTTACACACAGTGACCCCTACTGGCCGGTGCTGGTATTGCAGAGTAATTTCCATTTATTCTGAGAAAATTACCTGCATTTGTATTGCTGGTATTACTGCAATACCGG
Source organism: Pelobates cultripes (assembly GCA_933207985.1). Classification (NCBI taxonomy): domain Eukaryota; kingdom Metazoa; phylum Chordata; class Amphibia; order Anura; family Pelobatidae; genus Pelobates; species Pelobates cultripes. The sequence goes on from OW240914.1 coordinate 114,214,193, forward strand.
CAGGCCAGGCAGCCTCAAATACCGTCTGTGCCATTAAAATACCAGTCAGGTGGCAAACCTAAGAGTAGTGTGTAAAAAAAAAAAAAAAAAAAATTTTTTTAAATGGGCCTATTCCATGGGCCTGGGCCTGGAGCTGCAGCTCCATCAGCCCCTATGTTAATCCGGCCCTGGTCATGTCAAACTAACCTAATTGCATTCTACGAAGAAGTAAGTAGAAATATAGATCAGGGTGTTGCAGTGGATGTGATCTACTTGGATTTTGCAAAGGCATTTGATACAGTTCCACACAATAGATTAGTGTTCAAACTCAAAGAAATTGGTCTAGATAAAAATTCTTGTTCTTAGGTAGAACATTGGCTTAAAAATAGAGCACAGAGTTGTTATTAATGGTAAACTTTCAAGCAGGACAGAAGTGGTAAGTGGTGTCCCTCAGGGTTCTGTTCTGAGACCGCTTCTATTTAACACAGGGTTTCCCAAAGTGTGGGTCGCTGGGTTATTCCCAGTGGGGCGCGCAGACCCGCACATTCAGGGCTGCTGGGAACTCGTGAGGCAGGCAGGCAGACTGATTGGTGGGGCCATCAGTCCATGACTGCGGGCCCGACACCACAAGGTGGCCCGGCTGCTTGCCCTGTATGCTGCCCGGCTGCTTGCCCTGTATGCTGCCCCAGACCTCCGGTCCGCAGCCCTGCCAGGTGCAGAGCGTGTGATAGAGGTCTCACGAGCTCCCAGTGCGTGAGCATGGCAACACTCTGGGTGCTTGCGAACCTCTATCACACGGTCTGCAGCTCTGCACTCGGCAGAGCTGCAGACCGCAGAATTAACCTACCAGGGAGAGACACTGGACCACCAGAGAATTTATTCAATTAAAAATAAAGGTAGGACACAGCCTGTCCCCCCCCCCCACTGTAACCCCTTCTCTCCCTGTCCCCCACTGTAACCCCCCACTGCTAATCCGTTCTCACCCATCCCCACACTGTCACCCTTTCTCACCCATCAAAACACTGTCACCCTTTCTCACCCATCACCACACTGTCACCCTTTCTGCCCCCCCTATGTTGTCAGCAGCATACACACTCCCTCCCACACTGTCACCCTCACTTTCTGTCTCTGTGTGTATGTGTATCTGTGTGTCCTTTTGCACCAGATTGCAATGATATGCCATTCTGTCTTTAAAACTGCCATGATATGCCAAGTTTCTGCTTCTAAAACTGCCATGGTATGCCAATTTTATGCATCTAAAACGGAGTGCCATGATGTGCCTAGTTAATGCCTCTAAGGCTGATTGCCATGGTGTGCCAAGTTTATGCACCTAAAGTGGCCATGACGGTCCAGTTGTCTGGCTCTAAAGCGGATTGCCATGGTGTGCCAATTGTATGCCTATAAAACGGATTGCTATGGTGTGACAATTTAATGCTTCTAAATCTGATTGCCATGGAGCGCCACTTTTATTCTTATAAAACGGATTGCCATAGTGTGCTAATTGTATGAGTCTAAAACGGATTGCCAGGATGTTCCATTTTTATAATATGCATTAAAAGAAAGTGGGTCGGGGGCGTGTCTAACAGCAGACGCGAACGGTCGCATGGAGTAAGAGCTCCCGGCCGCAACGGACCCAAATGACAATATTTAGCACATAAGACGGCTAGAAACCCGGAATAAACTCACCCGCCAACAGGTACTGACACCATGGCCCCGTCCAAACAATTAAATTTACGGACCAGATACGATCCGCCAAAAAAGACAAATGCAGACCTCTGCAAGATGGCAACGACAGCATGGGCCTCTCTCCTGCATCAGACCACCTACAAAATACTGATATGACTATACACAGAGGCACCGATCAATGAAAAAAGGCTATTTACTATGCTGCAAGATTTGAGAACAACTCTAAATGCGGACATGAAACAGATGACTGCAGAATTTAAGCGGTAATTGGCTGACATAGGAGATCGCACAGACCGCCTGGAAGTACGGACGGAGGAAATCTGCGCCACACAAAATGAACTTACAGAGCAATTGCGGACACTCTGTGAAGAGCACCTGCACCTAAAAAGGAAAACGGCAGACATAGAAGACCGCTCCCGGCGGAATAATGTCAGGTTCCGGGGAATCCCAGACAACATCAACCATGATGCTCTGCCTGACTATATAGCGGGCCTTTGCACCACGCTAGCACCGGCCATAGAGAAAGCGGGGTGGCTCATGGACCGGGCCCACCGCATACCAAGACCACAGCGTTTCACAGCAGACACACCAAGAGATGTGGTGGTTCGATTCCATTATTTTAACTCTAAAGAAGTGTTACTAACCGCAGCACGCAAACAGCAACAACTCCCAGAGCTGTACCAGGGCATCCTACTGTATGCAGATTTATCGGTGCTTACCATGGAAAGAAGACAGGAATTCATCTCTTTCACGAAAACGCTGCGCAACCACAGTATACAATACCATTGGGGATATCCAACCAAAATCTTGATATGGAGGGACAACAAGCACCATACTATCGAGGAACCAGCTGAGGGCTTGCAACTCCTCTGGGATTGGGGATTGTTCAGAGCTCAAGACCCTCCTGCACAAAGTCCAAAGACGCCTTGACGGCTGTTGACAGGATGGCACATGGCGGGCTCGCCCAGACAACAACAATAGTATTTGAAACGGGACTTAATGCTTTGCAGAACACGAAGGACCGGGAATGTGTGTGAAATCCCCCAATTGAGTGATGCCAGTATGTATGTATGCAATGACACATTTCAGCGCACTGACATGACACACCTCAGATATCTCAGAAAGTTCCTCTTCTGTACAAGAGTTAACACTCAGGTCGTGAGCAAGGTGACACAAACCCAAAAAAACAAACAAACCCCCTCCCCCACAGTATACTACCCACACTTAAGGGCTACAACCGCAACACTGTTTTGCTGCAAGGCAGCAAGAATCAGGGAGTCCGGACTATATCAACCGGAGCGCATATAAAATGGCGACCCCAAACTACAACTGTGGTAACAATGCAAAGGGGATAACACTCTGACACACTACTCATGTGGGCTCAGGTGAAGGAAAAGCACACACGGGAAAAGCACACAAAGGTCCTAGACAACAACGAAGTCTTATGTACAAAACCATGTTTAAAGGGTCGTGGACATGGCTGCTCTCCTCAGATCACAACACCCAGGTTGACCTGCTGCCCGGCTCCAGCACAGGCCGCAGACCAATCGAGTAGAATGCCCATGACCAAAGGGGCACCTTGTATATACTTTGTTTACTTGTTTCTGATTATGTTTAAAACATTGTTCAAATCCTGGTTCAACTACCTGATAACCTGTAGGCATGCTCATGTGCAAAACCCAATTAACCATGACCGACCACTGCCTGGATACCACCTTGCACCGAAATACCGTATCAGGGGGCACCCCCTTATAGACCAACTGACACTTGCAAAAAAGGATATCCCGAACCCCAAGCCCAATGGTTAACTTGATGCAAATATTTTCCCTTAACGTTAAAGGCCTCAACAGCCCCCATAAATGAAGGCTAGCAACGCAGGAAATGCGCTTGTCCAAAGCAGCGATAGCCTGCCTGCAGGAAACTAATTTTTGTAGACGCAATCCACCAAAAAATTTTGTGAAACAATACACGCAGGCCTTCCACGCGCTTTCCCCAACCAAATCCAGGGGGGTTTATATAATTTTCCATGACGACTGGGCATTTACAATGATAGTGTCGCTACCAAAACACAAATCTCCGGGCTCAGATGGGCTGTTGAATTACTACTACCACAAATTAGGAGATACCCTGACCCCACAGCTTACCAAGCTCTTCAATCGCATAAAAAGAACAGGTGAAATCCCATCAGAGATGCTGGAGGCCTATATAGAGACACTCCCTAAACCCAATAAAACCCCTACAATGTGTGCTAACCTCCGACCTATCGCCCTACTAAATGCCGATATAACACTCTACGCTAACCTGCTAGATAAAACCACTTCTACCCAAGCTAGTTTCGGAGGAGCAAGCTGGGTTTGTTCCGGGAAGGCAGGTGGGAGATAATACCAGGCACATCATAAATCTAGTAGAGTGGGCACACGCCTCACACCAGCAAGGGGTCCACTTAGCGCTCGACGCTAAAAAGTGTTCGACCGACTGAACTGGACCTACATTAAAAAACTACTTGAAACCATGGGATTTCCCCAGCCCTTTTTAACTAGTATTCTGGCACTATACAGCTGCCCTTCCGCAAGGATCTATAATACAGGATTCCTCTCAAGACCCACATCCATAATGGCACACGCCAGGGCTGCCCACTTTCCCCACTCATCTTTATTCTATGTCTGGAACCCCTAATCTATCATATGAAACACAACCCACAAATTCGAGGGCTCGACACCCCTGCGGGCGAGCACAAACTAGCCCTATTTGCGGATGACATACTGGTATTCCTGACAGACCCGGCACAATCTATCCCAGCCCTCATACAGCTATTGAACAGGTATGGCACAGTGTCCTACAACAAGAACAATTGAGCCAAAACCCAGGCACTCCCCATCCGAATACCACAGGTCACAGTTAAAAAATTAGAGGAGACACACGCATTCGAATGGCGAACTAACTCGATCCAATACTTAGGAATCAAACTGACAAAATTCGTGCACTCACTACCCACAGAAAACCACATACCTATGATCCACAAACTTGCATCCCAAATGAGTGGATGGGAGGGGTTGGAAGTATCGTGGCTGGGATGCATTAACTCGATCAAAATGATGATTATGCCCCATGTGCTTTATCTCTACCACACACTTCCCATACCACTGTCGGCCAAATTACTGAAAAGATTCCAGACTGCCATTAACGCCCACATCTGGAAAAGGAAGCCTCCCAGACTAGCCACCACCAAAGTCAGCCTCCCATATATATGAGAGGAGGTTTGGGTATCCCCGACATCTGCAACTACTATCGAGCCTCTCTACTAGCAAAAGGTCTACGACTAATAAGATCTTCAGACGCAGAACAGACCCTTTTATGGATGGCTCTCGAGGATGCCTGCATACACCCGGCCACTCTGACTAATGCCCTCTGGACCGCAAACCACAGGGAAAGACGCACTATGGTGCACAAAGACCACACTGATCACCTGGAAGCAATGGGCCTCAGGGGTGATCGACGCAAAAACACTACTTAAAGAGGCCCCCCCTCACAGCATTGCAGGCCAGTTCACCTGATCTATCGCTCCAGACATAGTCAGCTCTTGGGATTTGCAAAATACAGGACCTATATGACCAAAATAGGTTGAAAGCATTCCCAACCCTGCAAAGCGAGTTCTCTCTACACTCCAGGGACATATTCAAGTACTTAAGGGTCAAGAACATACTGCAGACATATACCAACTTAGAAGCTAACACACAACAGTTAGAAACACCTCCTGCCCAGTACAGTCTGTCATCCCGCTCCATCAAACCTCTATCCCTATGCTACGACACACTGGGGGGAATGATGGCCACACACAAACTCCTTTACATGGGGAAGTGGGAGGAAGACATAAGGAAGTCATGCACTATACAAAAATGGCATGAAGCCTTTCATATCACTAAACGTGCATCCAAGAGCTTGTCCCTATGGGAAGCATATTGCAAAAATCGCAATGCGCTGGTACTTAGTCCCCCTAAGACCAGCTAGGATTTTTCCCAACTCTTCCCCATTATGCTGGAGGTGCAAACGCAAACCAGGGTCGCTGCTACACGTATTTTGGGAATGCCCAATCATAACTCCGTTCTGGACTTCTGTCCAAAAGCTCATACACGCAGCTACTAGCATGACCATACCACATAATCCTGAACACTACTTGCTTCATATGCTCCCTATGACCAATCCGACGAGACACCCGGCAACCACAACTACCCTAAACATATTAACAATAGCCAAAATTGCGATAGCCTCACAGTAGAAAAACGAGACACCTCCAACTTCAGAGGAGGTAGCAAATAGGGTGGATAGCATATGCCTTCATGAGCAGATGGCATTTAGAGTGCAAGGAACACCTGAGAAACATATTACCCAATTGGGCGGCTGGCTAAGCGTCCGAGCGAGAGACAGGACAGAAAGGAAAGGCAATACTTAAAGGTGATCCAAGGTCACGGATAAAGGGGGGGGGGGAGACCACGGGGCATGGGGATCTGTAGCGAAAACAAAGGCGCATGCACAATACGCAAAGCCCAGGTCAAGTAGGAACACAGGTTAATGTTAAAAGTTGAATGTTACCCTTCCCTTAATCCTTTTTTTCCCCCTATACCCGGATGCACAACATGAATGAGATATAAGCTACGCTTGTTCACCAATTTAGGGATTACAGCTGACCAATGTACCATTTCAAAAATGTTTCAGACAAGCTAACACACAAGTAAAGCGTATAGCATAGCAGCGATGTAATGCAAAGGTTAGTGATGTATAAATGTACGTGTTTTATTGCAAACTGAATATGCTGAACTTGGTTAATAAGCTGCTGTGTCAGTAATTGTATTATACACTGGAGTACTACCCAAAACCAATAAAAAGGATATATGCAAAAAAAAAAAGCAAGTGGGTCTCGAAAAATTACAGTTTTCAAAGGTGGGTCTCGGCCAATAAAAGTTTGGGAAGCCCTGGAACATATTTATACATGATCTTGAAATAAGCATTGGAAGTCATGTTTCAGTTGTTTGCAGATAACACAAAGCTCTGTAAAGTTATACAATGTGAGCAGGATATGGCTTTGCTGCAGAGGGATTTAGATAGATTGGGGGACTGGGCACTAAAATGGCAGATGTAATGTAAAAAATGCAGTTATCCACTTCGTAAAGAATGCCCAAGCAACCTATACCCAAATGGTAGTGAATTAGGGATAACAACACACGAGAAGGATTTGGGAATTGTTATAGACAACAAACTAGGCAACAATGTGCAATGTCAATCAGCAGTGGCTAAGGCCAGTAAGGTATTGTCATGCATAAAAAAGGGAATTCATTCTCGGATGAGAATATCATTTTGCCCCTTTATAAAATCACTGGTAAGACCACACCTTGAATATGCTGTGCAATTTTGGGCACCTGTTCTAAAGAAGGATATTATGGCACTAGAAAAAAATGCAGAGGCGGTCTATAAAATTAATAAAAGGAATGGAACATTTTAGCTATGAAGGTAACAGATTTAAACATCTTTATTTTAGAAAAATGGCACCTCAGAGGGGATATAAAAACATTACCAGATCACAAACCATTGTCTGGAAATCTATTCACAAACAGTACTATACATGGGACAAGAGGTAACTCATTTAGACTGAAAAAAAGGAGATTTAGTCTAAGGCAAAGCAAATGTTTAGTTTTGTTTTTTTAACTATGAGAACAATAAGGATGTTGAATTCTCTGCCTGAAGAAGTGGTTTTATCAGGGTCTGTATAGATGTTTAAACAGGAACAGTATAAATCTGATTGCCATTCTGGGGTCAAGTAGGAATTTTACTCCTAGTTTGTTGCAAAATTGGTTCAAACAGTTTTTTTTACCTTCTTTTGGATCGACAGCAAAAAACTTATTTGAGAAAGGCTGAACTTGATGGAGACATGTAACTATGCAGTGTGCTAGTGGACATTTAAAGCTCTGTTATATATTTTTATCGCTGTATTATACTGCCGAAAGGATAGCAGAAATGTATTTATTTGGAAATAAATACTTTGATTCTTCTTTTTGCTTGGTATGCAATGTTAGCAGCATATAAGTCTTATGTGTTCATATCTACCCAACTTTTAAAATCTTTTCTAATAGTTCCCTGAGTGCTTTGCTATCAAGAGAGATTGCAAAGGAATCCGGTATGACTGAAGCTGGAAATAGAAAAAGAAAGAAAATATTCAATTCTAAATAAATGCACATTTATTCATGCACTAACCATTTCCCCATACGTACATGAAATAGTAGAATATTTAAACAGATCATGTACAAAGGTTTATTCTAACATAATTAAATGACTGCATCTAATGAAACAGGTATTACGCGCAGATGAGTCACCGAGGATTTTTTTATGTGCTGCATCATGAAATTGGGCATAGGAAAAATATAAATATAACAATTTTGTGAAATTTGAGAATGTCACCTGTCTAGGGCTCCTTCTTGTTAAATGTCACAGAGTCTGGGGCATGGGCTATGATTCAAATTTTAATTTCGAACCACAAAAATGTTTGAGTATTCGCGTAAAAAATAAATAAATAAAACAAGAAAATTATACCGTATAGATTATTTTTACATTTTTAAATCTAAAAGAATAAGGATATGAATTTTATGGACATTTGTAATGCTAGTCCTTTAGAGCGAAATGCCATTTTCAAACAGAAAATTACCATATTTTTATGTTGCCTGATAATCATCAGTAGGGTAATTTAATCTGTAGAAAACTGATGACAGGTAAGATTCACTCAGCCTTTTACGCACAGCGAATCAGCGCTAAATCCCTGGTCCAAAAAATATATACAGTACAAATATAATTACATCCAAACCTAAGCACATGTTTACTGCTCAGGGCACCAGCACGTCGTTAGTCCATAACAAGTTCTTTTTAACTTTTTTATATAGACTTTCAATTGCAAATTCTATATAATTTTCATGTTAACTATACATTTCTCTCCTTCCAATTTAGGGTGGAACACCAACCTTCCCCTCACTGGCAGGTCATGATTAGGACCAGACTAGATATAAATAAAAAATGTAAATATATAAATGTACATTTTGACTGGGATATTGTATTAGTTACCCACTAATCAGTTCTATATTTTTGTCTGGTGATCTAGTGGAAAGAAGATTCTAATGTGAGGAAGTCCAAACAGTGTGCGATAACTGAATTACCAGGTCATTGGAAGAAGTAGCAGGGCCTCTATAGCTCTTACACATGTTTAAGTGGAATCTTTTAGATTTTCTCTCGTTTTTTAAACATTTTTATTGAGCATAGGCTCAGTTTACAGGCATTACATCGGTACAATTAGTGGATACATCAGGAGTAACTGTGGTGACATTGTATAGTACAATTGGCGTCATACATATTGGTTGAAAGGGAAATGTTAGGTAGTAGCTTGCTAATCTCTGAAAATTGCTACCTGGACGATGTACCGATAACTCCGGTCCCCCTGGTGATGGCAGTCGATGAGTCGGTGTGTTAATGTTGGGACCTCCGAATGTTCAAAGAACCTTGTGCCGTTTGTATGGAGTTGATTCTGATAACATGAGGTTGGGAGAGGGGGGCAGGGGGTAACTGTTTCTCGGTCCGTTTGGATTGAGTGTGATTTCAAGTCTTGGAGGGTATTAGGTGGGTCATGTAGGTAGGGGGCGATAGCCTGTAGGAGTGGGGGGGTTGGTGGCCATGGAGGGGACAACTCCCCATTGTGTTCGGTGTCTTTGGGGGTCTTGTAGCTGTGTCCCTCTGTTGGGGTTTATGTGTTCTTTGAAATCAAGTTACTTATCGTGTAGAAATCTATCCCATGGCTCCCAAATTTCTCGGAAGAGTGTTTGTGGGAGATGGATGCATGTATCTCTTCCATGCTCCTAATCGAGTCTACCTTGGTAATCCATTCCCTGATCGGTGGAGCTGCAGAGTTTTTCTGCTTAGCAGGTATGAGTAGCTTAGCTGCTGTTATGAGGTGGGTAAGGAGTCGTCGTTGAGGTTTTGGGAACGGGTGTGGGAATATCATGAACAGTAGTGTGAGTGGGGTATGGGGTAGTGGGATACCTGTTATCGTTTTTAGAAGTTTCACTACATAGTTCCAGAATCTCTGGATTAGTGGGCATTGCCACCATGTATGCGTCAAGGATGCCCCGGGTTGGGAGCACTTCCAGCATAGGTCTGGCTATGAATTTTGGATGGGGAGTAGTGCCATCTTGAGACTTTCTTGTAGTTGCCTTCCTGTATAGTGGTACTTATGGATGTTTTGTGTATTTGTATATAGACAGTCTTCCATTGGGCTGGTGAGATTTGAACGTTGAGGTCTTTGGACCAGGAGCCTGTAAAGCGGGGTAGGGTGGTTGTTAGTTCTGACCATAGGAGTCTATAGAATGTCGAGAATTGTTTGGTTTTGACATTTTTCGCCTTGCAGTGAATATCAAAGTCAGAGAGATCCCCGGTAGAGGATGGGGTTAGCATGTATAAAATGGGTCATTTGTGCATAGTGGAGAGTTTGCATAGCGTTAGGGGTGCCCTGTGCAATCAGGCTATGTAGTGGCCTTACGGAGTGGCCTTCCAGCATAGTGCTCCGTGTGAGGTAGGTCTCGTTGCGTGTGTTTAGGAGATCTTGTAAGACCCTGCCTGCAGTCCTGGCTGGAAAAGGGGGTTATGTGTGATGGGGTATAGGGTGGAAGGGTTGGGGGAGAGGTCAACCGCCTTCTGTGCGAGTGTCCATGTCTGGAGTGTGGGGAGGATGGTGGGGTGTATAGCGTGGTCAGATAGCAGCATCGACAGTGTTGTTTTTTTGCCATGGGATTGTGTGGAGGGGGACACTGAATATAGAGCTTTCTAGCAGTGTCCACTGCTTAGTGGGGGGATGAATGGACCATTTGTAGATACGCGCTAGCATGATAGCTTCATAGTATTTCTCTATGTGTGGCATCCCCAGTCCACCTGTGGACTTGTGTCTGGTGAGAGTGTCGTATGTGATCCGTGGTTGATTGTGGGCCCATATAAAGGTGGTGAATAGTCTCCTGAGTTTGGTAAAGAAGATTTTGGGTATAGCTATGAGCAGGATCTGGAGCAGGTATAGGATCTTAGGGAGGGTGTTCATTTTGAGTATGTTAATTCTGCTTAGCCAGGAGTGGTGTGTTTCGTGCCAAGTCAGAAGGTCTTTAGATATGGCTTGGAAAAGTGGTTTAAAGTTGAGGTCAAACGTGGATTCTAGGTGTGTTGGGAGTTTCACCCCTAAATATGTTATCGCTGTGTTGGCCCAAGTGAACAGGAATTTTTGTTTTAGGGAGGGTCATGTGGATTGGGAGAATTTCGCAATTGGAGAAATTTACTTTGAAGTTTGATATTGGGATATTTCTTCCAAAAGAGGAGGTAATGAGACATCAGGGGATTGGATGGTGAAGAGGGCGCCCGCGAATGCCGTGATTTTGTATTCTGTCTGTTGAACTTGTATGCCCTGTATACCTGGATTTCCCCTAATACCATTCAGAAAGGGTTCCAGAGTGAGAATGCATAGAAGGGGGGACAGGGGGCACCCCTGTCTCGTGCAGTTTCTGATTTGTACCGGTTCTGAGAGTTGATCTTTAGTCTAGCGGTGGTGGAAGAATAGATGGACTACATCCAACGTATCCAGTTCAGGCCAAAGCCTAATCTGTGGAGGGTGGCGACCAGCAGAGTGCAGTCGACTCTATCGAATGCTAGATGGAGAGTAAGAGGCTGTCTGTTGGGAAGCATTTCTCTATGTACAGGAGGTTTAGGATTTTGGTTGTATTAGGTTTCGCCTCCCTGTTGGGGATGAAGCCGGCTTGGTCAGTGTGTATCAGGGATTGGAGCAAGCCTGGTAGGTTTTCTTCTTGCTCTCCCCTGCAGGATGGATGTCGTGAAGAAGATGTTGGAGGGCCTCAGGACAGCGGCGAGGAACCAGGGAGCGGCGTGGATACAGGCCCAGCTGAGTTCAGTGCTGGAGGCGGATGGATCGGACGGTGGCGGCGGTCAGCCTACAAGAGCCAGGAGGCCTCTGTGACATCTGAGCCCGGGGATGGGCACCTGCATGCCAGGACCGGGTGGTAAGGAGGCGGCAGATGCAGGCCGCAAAACGGGATGCAGGCAAGGAGGCCGCATGGTTGAGGCTCCACCTCCACATGTGGCCCAGACGGCCGGTGGTGCAGCCTCCATGGAAGCAGGAGGGCCCCCAGGATCAACAGGTAGCACAGGGCCGCCAGTGGGAAGGGCAGCCCCTGGCGGTGGAGGATGGCCGGAGAGCCTGGCCAGCAGGAGGATGTCTAGGACGAGGCTGACATGCACACAGGCAAATGTTGGAGCAGGGGGTCCCTTAGAGGGCGCCGTTGGCATGTCCTGAGGTGGCTCAGGGATGCCTGGGAGTGATAGGGGTGCTAGGGGGTCCCAGGGCGGGGGGGGGTGGTTTGGCTGGGCGGCCCCCTTCCGGCGAGCAAGGAGTTGGCTTAGTGGGAAGGCAAGGGGCAGTGTTGAGTGGGGGCAGAGGGGGGCGGGAGGCTCCTGGGAGGGGAAGGGAGTCTGGCCCTGGGATAGGGGTGGCGGGTGTGCCCAAAAGGGGGACCATAAGCGGGCAGGGGGGTCTGAGGGCCGGTGTTCAGGGACTCAAGGCAGGGTACAGGCAGGTCAGCCGGGCCATGTCTCGGGTGGGGGAGCAGGGGACTTGGTTAGGGGACGGTGTGACCCGGTGGGTCATATTTTGGCGGGTGAGGGTCCACCTCCCAGGTCTCGGTACCACGGGAGGCACCATGCATGCAGCAGGTCCTTTAGGACGGGGTCCCATAGGGGGTCGAGGAGTGGAAGTTCCTCCCATGGACTGCCACAGCGGCACCGGTCTGAGTCGGGCAGTTCAGGGGATGGTTACATGTCACCCAGGCAGGGGCAGCGGGGCAGATCTCCTAGGGGTGATGGCAGGAGTCAGAGCCCCAGAGGGAGTCGTCAGGTTACATCACGACGGGAGGCCTTGGAGTCGGCCAGGCACTCCCAGGGGCGAGACGGGAGGGTTGCTCGGGAACGCTGCACACTGCCCAGGACTTCTCTTTCTGATTACAGGTATCTGAGTCGGTCTTCCTCTGGCTCGTCTCGGCACCAGGTGGACTCCCCGGTTGGACAGCGTGCAACGGATGAGGGGCATCCTAGTTCGAGTGTACTTGGCGGAGCAACCCCGCCATGGCTTGGACGGTGAGTCTAAAACTGCACTTCAGTCACACACATTGCTGAACACACTGCAGTCCCTGATTTTTTCATTGCAAGTGGGGGGTGGTCAGGGAGCTGGCGTGGGACGGGTATGGACTCAAGGGGTGGAGGCCATGGTGTGCTCTGAATTGGGGGCAGGGGGCGGCTCGAGCAAGATGGTGGGTCAGTCGGTCAGGTCGGTTGAAGTTGCACCTGAGAGGGCGGAACTAACGGGGGGGCGTTACAGATTATTTGCGGGACCGTTAGGGGTGCACCTGTAGCAGGAGGTAAAAGAGAAGTTGTGGAAGGGGGAGTTGTGCGAGATTTTCTCCCTCCTCCCTTTGGAGATATTTCTTGACCTCAAAAACAAGGACAAGAAAGACGAAAAGAAAGAAGAAGAAGAGAAGAGGAAGAGGTATCGTAAGATACCGAAATCCTTTGGTAACTGGCTGCGGGCCTTTTGCATCCAGGCCAGCATTCTGGGCGAGAAGGTACCGGGGTTGTGTCATTATTTTGTTACTCATATGGAATCTGGGGGCGTACCGTATGTATGGTGGCCTCGCATGGTGGCGCTATGACAAGCAGTTTAGGCAGCGGCTGGCAGCTAATCCGGGTATGAGGTGGGAAGAGGTGGACCTACACCTCTGGATGAAGCTAATGATGGCACAGAAGGCACAACCCTTTCAGCAGACGGCCGACGCAAGGGGACAGTCTGCCTCATCAGCTGCCTTGCTAAAGGGCTTATGCTGGCTCTTCAACGAGAGCCAATGCAAGTGGGGGCGCCCACAGCCTCAATCGGTGTTTCAAGCGTTCCAGAACAAGGGGGTCTGCAACAGCAGGGAGTGCACCCGCTACCGCGGGGACCAATCCCAGTGAAGCTAGGCGCGATGCTGCCGTGGCTAAGCCACTACGCTAGCCAAGAGGTGGCAAAATTGCTGCGCTAGGGTTTCAAGTCAGGTTTTTTCATTCCTTTCCGGGACTGGGAGGGGCCACAGGGGCTGCGCAATCTGTGTTCAGTGGCATAACTCCCGGAGGTGGTGCGGGAGAAGCTGGCAAAGGAGGTGCAGTTGGGCAGGATAGCGGGCCCTTTTAGGGTGCCGCCTCTGACTAATTTACGGGTGTCGCCTCTAGGGGTGGTTCCGAAAAAGGAGCCACCTCTCCTATCCAAAAGGGGAGTCGATGAATGATGACATAGACGAGGGTCTTTGCTCGGTCTCCTACGCATCATTCGACCAGGCGGTCCAACTGGTAAAGAAGGCCGGGCGGGGGGGCCTTGATGGCCAAAGTGGACGTGGAGGCAGCGTTCCGCTTGCTGCCCACTTACCCTAATTATCACCACCTGCTGGGTTGTTATTTTGACGGGGGGTACTTCATCGACTTGTGTCTCCCTATGGGCTGTTCAATTTCGTGCTGTTACTTTGATACATTCAGTTTCTTCCTGGAGTGGGTGGTTAGGGAGGAGGTGGGGAGTAAGTCGGTGGTGCACTACTTAGGTGACTTCTTCTGTGTGGGCCTGGCGAACTTGGTGGATTGTCTTCACCTTCTGCGTACTATTGAATGGGTGGCGGGGCAGTTCGGGGAGCCACTTGCCGCGAGTAAGATGGAGAGCCCCACGGAGTGTCTCAGTTTCTTGGGTCTCAAAACTGATTTGGTGCAGGGGGAGTGTCGGCTGCCACAGGATAACCTTGTGGGGCTGCGGGGAGTCGTGGAGGAGGTGCTGCGGGCGTGCAAGGTGACACTGCAGCAACTGCAATCACTCCTGGGCAAACCTAACTTTGCCTGCAGGGTAATCTGGATGGGGCGGATCTTTAGCTGGAGCCTGTCTACGGCCACGGCAGGGGTGCGGTCTCTGCACCATTTCATCATGGTGTCAGCGATTATGCGGGCCGATTCGGAGGTGTGGGAGGCGTTTTTGCGGGACTTTAATGGAACAGTGTTCTTTTGGAAGGCAGGGGATGTCGGTGGAAGAACTCGAGCTCTTCACAGATGCTTCGGGCAGTATAGGCTTTGGGGCTTACTTCGGTGGTCGCTGGTGCGCAGAATGGTGGCCGGCTGGGTGGATTGAGTGCCCATTCATCTGGAACCTGGCATTCCTGTAATTGTTCCCCTTGGTAGTAGCACTGGAACTGTGGGGCGATGAACTGCGGAACCGTCAGGTAGTTTTCTTTTCAGACAACATGGTGGTGGTACACGCAGTTAATCTGTCGGCGGCTTCCAAGCCGGTGGTACGGTTGTTGCGGCGCTTTGTTTTGCTTTGCATGTTGCTCAATGTGGTTTTTCGTGCAAGGCATGTGCCCGGGTATCAGAACGTCATAGCTGACTCCTTGTCTCGTTCACAGTGGTCCCGGTTTCGGATGGTGGCGTCAGGAGCACTAGAAGTAGGACACGGAGGAGATGTGGCAGCTCAGAGCGTCCTGCTTGGTGGATATGTGAGAGCTTCAGTGGCATCTGGCACTTTGGCTGCTTACAGTAAGGTCTGGACAGCATAGGAAGACAGCATAGGAAGACTAGATCAGGCGCTGGTAGGGGAATCGCGACTGGACACGTTGCTGTGGTTCACAGTCCGATTGCTTGCTGGGAATCCGTCACAGGCGGTGGTGGATAGGAACATGGCGGCCCTAGAGTTTTGGTTTAAGTTACATGGGTGGGATGACCTCATGAAGAATTTCATAATACGCCAGGCACTTAAGGGGCACCATAAGGGTCGCCGGGTGCACAATGCTCGGAGGCCTGTGTCGGTGAAGGTGCTGGGGGGTCTTCTAGAGGTGCTGCCAGAGCTATGTTGGAACGAGTTCGAGGGGTTGTTGTTTCAGGTGGCTTGGCTGCGCATCCAGGATGGGAGGCTCGTGGTACACCTGGCCAGGTCAAAAACCGATGTAGGGGTCGGGACGTGACACTGGGGGCCCTGTCGGACTCGGCGCTCTGTCCAGTTACCACGGTGTCACAGTACATGGCTCGGAGGCCAGATGTTGGGGGGTCCGTGTTGGTACACGCAGATGGCTCTTCCTTCTATCGAGTTCAGTTTGCCAAGGTTTTTCGGCTGGGATTGGCTAAGTTGGGGTTGCAACCTGGCAGCTTCGGAACGCATTCTTTTCGTATGGGGGTGGCTACTGAAGCCTCGCTTTCGGGCCTGGGGGAAGCAGTTGTCAAATGGATTGGGAGATGGGAATCGGTCAGGTTTTGGTCACACATGCATTTGGGTATGTTGGATTGAAACTGGGTGGAAAGACCAAGGACACTGCGCATGGTGGTGATGCTTTTGGTTTGTTGACTAGAAAAAGTTGCCTGGATCGTCGGGCGCTCATTTGTGTTCTGGGCCATGAGGAGAGCTGCAGCTAGAGTGCGAGGGCAGCATCTGGGCTTTCCAAGGACCAGTTGGCAATTCATTGGTTTGGTTATCGGGGGTTTTGTTGGGGGGATGTTTGCACTGCAGTGTTTCGCATGTTAGCTGGTAGAGGAAGGCTGAACTTCCTAGTTCTACATGCTGGGGGGAATGGTCTGGGGATGGTGCCGCAGCGCCAGCTGGTTAAATGGATGAAGCAGGATCTGAATAGATTACAGGATATGCTCCCTGGTGTGCTGGTGGTGTGGTCAGAGATGGTGCCTAGGCGGCAATGGCGTCATGCGCTAGTTTGTCAGTAAAGTGTCTGTGTGTGTGTGGGGGGGTGGTAGTAAGGCACCGGGAATTGGAGGTAGAGTTGCCCGGTTACTATCACTCGGATGGAGTTCACCTCTCCGCAGTGGGGTGGGACCTCCTGAACCTGGGTTGGCAGGAAGGGCTGCAGAAAGCACTGTTTCTTTGGGGTGGGGGAGCTCAGATGGCTTAAGGTTTCAAGGTCTGAGCTCATGGCGGGATAGGGAGCTCTAGAAGAGGAAATAGGATCCCCAGTAGGAAAGTTATGTTAATGGCTATTGGCATGTTTTGGTAGGTTTCGATTCCTGTCGGTGGCTCAGAACCTGGTGGGGTAGGGGTATCCGGGTATACCCCTACCATGGTTAAATTATAATAAATGGTTGGCACTTTAAGTGATGTTATGTTGGTACAATGTTATATATGTATGTTATTTATAGTGGGGGTCATTTCCTTTTATACCTAACGGAAGGATATGGAAACAAGGGCGGGCATAGGTCAATGACCCATAAGTTTCTATGTTAAGTTATTATTATTTATATATTTAATAAAGCTGTGGACAATTTTACCCATATACCCGTGTTTTATTGGGGTAGGTATGTGGGGGGTTGTTTAGGTTCTGGATGCCCATATGGCGACGATACACCAGTCAAATGTCGGTAGGGCTTTTTCTGGGATTGTGTGATTGATCCTGGATGAGAGAAAGTGCTCAATTTCAGTGTTTGAGGGTGGTGTATCTCTTTTTTTTCCCCCCAATATCTGTTTTTTTTTTTATTGTTTTTTCAGAAGAACATTCATTTTGACACTGGAGTACAGAAGGGAAAGGGAGAAAAAAAAAAAAAAAGAACAGGAGGGGGGGACACACGTGCAAACAGTACAAGGTCCACATTTTACAGATCACATTACATGGGTATGTATGGCAGCCACATATATGGGTCATGGTGTACAGTAGTTTTCATGATCAGCACTTAGTCTCCTTTTTCAATCTCAATTGGTGCCACAATAGAACAGTTAGCTTATCTACTTTGTATCCTACGTGAGGGCCTTGCTCCGCTCCCTTAGGAGACTTCAACTTTTGCAAGCCACTTTAGTGTATACCGTCCATAGTTGTGTGCAATATATGGTAGCCGCTGTGGCTAAGCATTTATTGGGAGAATGTGGTTATACCCTGTAGTGTGTCGTGTTCGAGAGTCTAACCTACGCTCGTGTGCCAGCTGCTCTGGACTCATTGTGACCAGCAAATATGAACCTTTTTGTGTGAGCTGCGATATCAAGTGGTTGTCACATGGGGGGGTACTTGAGGGAAATAAGGGGGGGGGGGAGGTTGTTTGGTTCACAGTATCGCCTCTCCCTCCTTTTATGCAGGGTTTGCGGCCCTAGGTCTGTAGCCTGTGTTTTTTTCGACTGGCAGCTCAGTAATTTTGTAAGACCTTCTGTTCCCTAGTCCCCCACGTTCATTTAAGAGTTGTCATTGTTATCATGGCTTATCTAATTCATCACGTTTAGCAGTCCCACTAGGTTACTAGTTTCCAGGGGCCACCTTATCTGTTGGGCCTTTGTCTTCCATCCTTGTAGATCAACAGTCCCAGTCTCGCACATATTTTTTGTTCGTTACCCTGTACTCTGCTTGCTATTCATTCATAAGAGCTAATCGTGTCTAGTCTTTGGCAGATACTATCCATTGTTGGTACTGTTTTACTCATCCAATGAAGCGCTATATTAATTTTTGCCACTGTAAGAATATTGAGTGTCACTGTTCGGTTGGTGTGGTGCATTATCTCTGGGGCGATGTGTAGTAGATAGCCTTTGGCACCCCAAGACATATTGCAGTGTATTGCATTAGATATCAATGCACCTATCTGTTCCCAATACTCTCCCAAGGCTGGGCATTCCCAAAATACATGTAACATCGTGCCCCTGCCTTCCACGCATCTCCAACATCGATCTGATGCATCCACGTAGATGCGCAACAATCTGTGGGGCACCAAATACCACTGCATCATTATTTTACAATAAGCCTCCCAGAGCGACAGGCTCCTCAATGCGCGTTTAGTATTGCGCATTGCTTCGTGCCACTGAGCTAATGGGATCATGATTCCCAACTCCCCCTCCCACTGAGTCATGTAAGACAGTTTCCCTGTGGTCGGGCCCTGGAGGATGGTTACATAGCATAGGGCTAGTGGTTTTGTACACTTAGGTGACAATATTTGTTGTGGCTGTAGCGCACCCAGGGGGTTTAAATCCTGCTCCTCGTTCAATTTCGTTAAGAGGATGCTTTTCACCCTTAGGTACAAGAATATGTCCCTCATCTGCAGTGAGTATTGCTGTTGGAGAGTGGAGAATGTTTTGACTTCTGATCCTGCACATAGGTTACCCACCTTGATTACACCTTTATCGACCCACGTCTTTAGAGACAGGTCGGTAGACAGAGCCCCCAGTGCCTCCACTGGCGGTGATTGGAGTAGTGGTACGGTCCCTACTATGTGTTTGCCCCAGGACACCCAAGATTGTATTTGGAATTTTGTGCAGTGTAACCTGGGGTTGGGTGTTGTCGGGGGATACCCGTGTGTCCACAGGGAGTGAACCAAGTCGTATGGTCGTAAGCAAGCGCTCTCTAGTGCCAGCCACAGTGGCTGGGAGCAGGTGCAGGTTAGCTGTAGTAACCGTATGCTTTGGGCTAGTGTTGTGGCCCTGTAATAGCCTCTTATGTCAGGGAGACCCAGTCCTCCCTTGTCATATGGGAGTCCCATGCTTCACTGCGCCACCTGAGGTGGTTTTCTCTTCCAAACATATGCATTTATCGTGGATTGAAACCGGGTTATGAGTTTGTTCGGTAAGGCTATGGGTAGTGTGCGGAATAAGTAGAGAATTAAGGGCAATACCATCATTTTCAGCGTGTTAACGCGCCCCAACCAGGACACCTCTAGGTCTGCCCATTTCTCTAACGTCATTTTGATCTTTTGAAACATCGGGTGGTGGTTTTCTTTCTGGATGGTTTGAAGGGATTTGGTCAAGTTTATGCCTAGGTAGGCCAACGTATTGCGCCGCCAATCAAAATTAAAACGCCTCTCCAGCTCGGCTACTTCGTCTCGTGGGAGGTTTATAGGTAGTGCCTGGGTCTTTGCTGTGTTGTTTTTATAGTAAGAGGTTTGGCCATATCTCCCCAGTAGTTTTAGTAATTCTGGAATGGATGTGTCTGGTTTTGTGACAAATAATAAGATGTCGTCCGCAAAGAGTGCTAGCTTCTTGATGCCCCCTGGAGTATTTAGTCCCATGATTTGCCTATTTTGGTTAATCTGTCGTATGAGCGGTTCTAGACATAGAATGAAGATGATAGTGGGCATCCCTGGCGTGTGCCGTTGAAGATATCGAACGAATTCGAGAGAAAGCCCGCGCTGAAGACTTTGGCTGAGGGTCGTTTATAGAGTCCTAATACACTATTAATGAATTCAGGGGGATATTCATTTCCACCAGGGTCCTTTCCATGTATCCCCAGTTTAGGCGATCAAACGCCTTTTCGGCGTCCAAAGCGAGGATCATCCCCCTTTGGGAGGAATGGTTGGCCCAATCTATGAGGTTTAGGAAATGTCTGGTATTGTCCCCCACCTGTCTTCCAGGCACGAATCCTGCCTGCTCCTCGGATATTAGCGTGGCCAGAAGGGGCCTGAGTCTCGTCGCCACTAGTTTGGCATACAGCTTTATGTCCGCACTGAGTAGGGAGATTGGGCGTAAGTTGGCGCACACCATGGGGGGTTTGTTGGGCTTGGGCAGAGTGACAATATATGCACCTAGCATGTCCCGTGGGATTTCACCTGAGTTTTTTTATAGAGTTAAAGAGGGTAGTGAGGCGGGGAGTTCGTTGTGTCACTAAGTTTATATAGTAGTAGTTGGATAGGCCATCTGGGACGGGCGCTTTGTGCTTAGGGAGCGATCGTATTGCTAATGCGACTTCTTCCTCCGTGAATGGGTGTTTGAGCGAATCTGCTTGGTCTGGCGACAGTCGGGGTAGATTGCCTGTGCCATTGCTCTATTTCCTCCCTAGGTGGTTGATGGACAGGGCCGGACTGGGGATACAAAGCAGCCCTGGAAAAATAAAATCTATGCCAGCCCCATAAGTCATTGCGCCATATATTGTCACATGTAATACGTACGGGTATGTCTTGCCACCCCAGATGATTGAGTCATATATAAATACATATATTATCTGTCTTGCCACCCCAGATGATATATATAAAATATATGACTCAATCATCTGGGGTGGCAAGACATAGCCCCTTACATATTATTGGTCAATATATTTGTTTTTTCTAATACATAATATTCCTTTCAGAGTCAAACATTTAATTATACAGTAAACATACTCACATGCAGACACAGACAATCTCACTGACATACGCAAGCTCATTGATACACAGTGTCATAGACAAACATACTCACTGATATATATAAGCTCATTGACATAAATACACAAGTATACAGGTGCACACAAATAGACTCACTGACAGACAATCTCACTGACATGCACAGACAAGCTTATTGGCATACACACACACAAATGTAGTACAGACAAACTCTGACACGCACAAGCTTACTACAAACAAGCTCACACACACACACACACAAGCTCACTCACTAGAATGCACACACACACACACACACACACAAGCTCACTCACTAGCAGGCACACACACAAGCTCTCTCACTAGCAGACACATACACACAGACAAGCTCACTCACTAGCAGGCACACACACACATACACAAGCTCTCTCACTAGCAGGCACACACACACACACAAGCTCACTCACTAGCCGGCACACACACACACACACACAGACAGGGCTGGTGCCACCGTTAGGTGAACTAGGCATTCGCCTAGGGCGCCGGCCTGCTGGTGTGCCCACTGGGAATTTCCTGGTGGGCTGACTCTGTTTTGGGCCGCAGCGCTGGGCGTGCGTCTCTAGAGCCACCCCCCTCAGCACCGGGCCGCTCCTCCAGGCACCCGAAGGTGGGGGCGCCTGGAAAAGCCCTGTCACAGTATGGCATAGCAGGCACCTTCTTACCTTGATGACAGGTGCCTGCTCTGCCATCAAATTCCGGTGACCGGAGGAGAGGGGGGAAGGAGAAGGCGGCGAGGGAGGCTGTTCTTGCAGCCTCTCACTCCTCCCTCACGCACCCTCTGTGATGCCGTGAGCTGGAATATGACGTCATTCGGGCCCCGGCATACTGAACGGTGGGCGGGAGGAGTGAGGAGCTGCACCACACTGGATCCTAGGGAGGTGAGCGTTTAAGTGTTTGTCAGTGAGTGTGCGTGTGTGTCACTGAGTGTCTGCTTGTGTGTGTGTGTGTGTGTCAGTGAGTGAGTGAATGTCTGTCACAGAGTGTCTGTCTGTGTGTCTGTCTCTCAGTGAGTGAATATATGTCTGTCAGTGAGTGTGTGTGTGTGTCAGTGAGTGAGTGTATATCTGTCAGTGAGTGTGTGTCAGTGACTGAGTGAAGTGTATGTCTGTCAGTGAGTGTCTGTGTGAGTGTGTATGTCAGTGAGTGAATGTCTGTCAGTGAGTGCATGTCTCAGTAAGTGTCTGTGTGTGTGTGTGTCTGTCATTGAGTGAGTGTGTGTCAGTGAGTATGTCTGTCAGTGAGTGTGTGTGTGTGTGTGTGTGTGTGTCTGTCAGTGATTGAGTGTCTGCCGGTGAGCTTCTGTGTGTGTGTGTCAATAAGTGAGTGTATGTGTGACAGCGTGTGTGTCTGTCAGTGAGTGACATGAAGGGGCGGCAAAATGGATCTTTGCCTAGGACGGCAGAAATCCTTGCATCGGCCCTGCACACAGACAAGCTCACTCACTAGCAGGCATTCACACACACAAGCTCATTTACACACACACACAAGCAGGCACAAACACACACAGAGACAAGCTTACTCACTAGCAGGCGTGCACACACACAGACAACCTCACTCGCTAGCAGACCCCCACACACACACAGACAAGCTTACTCACTAGCAGACACATACACACACACAGACAAGCTCACTCACTAGCAGGCACACACACACACACACACAGACAAGCTCACTCACTAGCAGACCCAGACACACACACAGACAAGCTCACTCACTAGCAGACACAGACACACACACAATCACTGTCATGGCTGAAGCTTACCTGGTAGGTTAAGTTTCCCTTTTGTAGCCTCTTCCTTCCGGCAAGCAACGTGTGGGGGTGGGGCTTGCGTGAGGGAGGCGGAGCTATGTTCGGGAGGCGGGGCTTGTGTGCGGAGACTGGGCATGCGGCAGAACTTAATGTAAATGGTTTTGGGAGATTGACAGGGCTGATCAGGGCTGTCAGACCGGCCCCAGGTGCCGAGGCCCACCGGGAATTTTCCCGGTATCCCGGTGGGCCAGTCCGGCCCTGTTGATGGATCTCTGGGTCATTACCCAGTTGGTATAGTGTTTCATAGTATTTTGCGAGTTCGTTGACGATGTCTTGGGGGTGATAAGGTTTCGTCCCTAGCGTGGAAATGAGATAGGGTATTTTGGATTGTATGTGTTTCTGTTTTAGTTTATTAGCTAATCTTTTGCCCGCTTTGTTCCCCGTTATGTAGTAAGTTTGCTTGAGGTAGCGCATGTGTCTCTCAGTCGTTTGCAGTTGTATTGCATCTAGTTTTGCTTTTAAAGTTGCTAAATTTTTGTGGGCCCGTTTTGTGGGGTTGGTTTTGTGTTGGGCTTCGAGTGTGGAGATTTCCCGCTCCAAGTCTATCTGTGCTCGTGGTGAGATCTTTTTGCTAGGGAGCCAATTTGGACGAGGTGACCTCCCATTACCACCTTGTGCGCTTCCTGTTGAGTTGTTAGTGGAGTCGTACAGTGTTCGTGGTCTGAGAAATAGTGTTGTAGGTGGGATTTCAATGACTTGAGGTGGTGCGGGGCGTCTAGTATTGCCTCATTTAATCTCCATGTGCCCCTTCCTCTAGCAGGGTGAGGTGTTTTCATTGTGATTATTATGGGTGCATGGTCCGACCAGGTGATGGAGCCAATTTGCCCTCTAAGTGCATGTGATATGGTGCGTTTATTGAAAAGGCGTAAATCTATCCTGGAGTACATCATGTGGACTTGCGAATAGAAAGTATAGTCCCTAGATCGGGGGTTTAGGTGGTGCCATACGTCATAGTAGTCATGGGTGTGTAGTAGGTGGGAAAGATGGTCCCCCAGGGATATTAACCTGCTTTTTGGCGTCTTGTGGTTCATTCTGCACATGTCCATGTGTGGGTCTGGGGTGCAATTAAAGTCACCACATATCATTGTGTGTCCCTGTTTGTGCCGGTCAATTTTCTGGAGGGTCGTGGTCAAGAAGGATTTGTGTATGTCATTGGGAGGATACAGAGATGCCACTGTTATTTGGAGACCATCTAACGACCCTAGTAGTAATAATAACCTCCCATTCTTGCTCATGTGTTTTGTGAGGGAGAATGCCCAGTCCCTATGAAAATATATTGACACCCCTTTAGATTTTGTATTGGCCATAGCGTGGTAATCTTGGGTGTAGTGTTTTATTTGGAATTTGGGGGGTTGCGGTTGCAGAAGTGAGTCTCCTGCAAACATACTATTGCCGCCGTGGATTTAAAAATTTCGCAAGCAGTCAGCCTGCATTTATGGGGGCTGTTAAGGCCTTTTACATTCATCGAGAATATCGTGAGGGAGTCAGCCATTATCTGTTATTGGGCTAGCGCGGAATAAGGAGGCTCGTTGAGTTGGGATATTGGAAGGAGTATCGTTACATGTGAACCAGGGAGTTAAGGGAGTCAAACTAGGACATAAAAGGGAAAGAAAGTATCCCCCAGGGATATTAACCTGCTTTTTGGTGTCTTGTGGTTTGTTCTGCACATGTCCATGTGTGGGTCTGGGGTGCAAAGTATATACATATTTTTAACGCCTCACTAGGCGTTCTCCTTGACTGATGCGTGAGTCAGCTATCCTGGCCGCCCTTCGCCATCAGTCTTGGGGTGGTTGTTCGGCAATGGAACGGCGAGAAGACCCTTTCCTCCCTTGTGTGCACCGCACACCTGGTGACCGCCCTCAGTGCTACTTATTATGTAGCTACCTCCCTGTCGGATGTGACTTACCCGCCACTTGTAGAGATGGTGGTTGTTTGTGTTTATGCCTTATCCCCTAAACATGGGAACAGCTCTTGTCAACCTGGTCCTGTCAACGGGGTGTGAGTTATCATCATGCGTGTCCTGTCAGCACATTTGTCCTATACCCACATATGCATACATTCATGTCATTGTATATCTATACCCCAGTGTTACTCTGTCGCACATTGTGATTACCCCCTGACATGCTCAGGGTATTGTTTGTAGCAGCATAACCTCGATCGCTGCTGTCTCGCCCGCCCACCTGATCCCTCCCTATCCCCGGTTCATGTGATGAATTTGTCTGCATGCCATACTAGGGGTAGGATGTTTTGCTAGTCCCTGCTGTATGGTAAAGGCTAATAAATTTAGTGTTGCAGCCGTTGCCAGCGCTTCAGTAATGACTAAGCGCCTAGGACCTGGGTGAATTGTGGATTACAGGCAGAAACCGGGGGGGCGCACAATTGTGCCCATGTAGCCATCGGTCTCCGATCTTGGTAATAGAGGGTATTAGTGGCTGGGTAAGCCGTGTGTAGCTCGCAAGTGTGCTGACGTTGAGCCAGGGACCAGCAAGGGATACCTCATCTCGGACAGTGCTAACATCATAGAACAATAACAATTATAAACCAGTAGTAACGGCCTGTCAGGCTTATTGTGGTTTTTTTTTGCGATCTCCGGACCCGGGGAAGACACCCCAGCAGGCTCAAGCTTGTGCAATATAATATCTAGTTCTATGCTAACATCATATAACATCAACATTTATAAGTGATTAGTGACGGCCTGTTAAGCTTATCATTGCCACACTGATATTTGGACCCGGGAAAGTACCCCAACTGGGCCCTTGCTTATTCACTATAACAGTTATTATTTAGTAAAGGATATACGTGGTATGCGTGGCTTGTTAGTCCGGGTCCCACCATTAGGATGGCTGTCCGGACCTTCAGTTCTTTCTGGCTTTATTATTAGGTGAGCCCACCATCTGCCAGTCCTCTTGCAGTCGTCTCGGCGATTTGTTGGTCTGTTCTGCAGGTTCTTTGTATGGGAAAGGGCCCCATTCTGCCAGTAGTCTCATGCCCACTTCTGGTTCGTCTGTTGTATAGTTCTTTCCATCTCTCCACACTATGATCTTCGTGGGATAGCCCCAGCGGTAAGATATGTTGTTGTTTCGTAACGTTTTTTGTTACCGTGGTGAACTCCCTTCGACGGGCCATGGTGATTGCAGACAGGTCTGCATACAGTTGGATTGCCTCATAGGGGTCTGGCAACTTTGGCAGTTTCCGAGCCGCGGAAAGTAGCGTTTCTTTTGTTCTGAAATAGTGAAACTGCACCACTGTTTCTCTTGGGATATCTTGGGCAAGTCTCGGTGGGTGCCTGAGTCAGTGTGCTCTATCCATAAGCCATTCAGAGTCTGCAGTGTTTGGTGAAAGGGCTTTACACATCCCCAGCAGGTAAGCAAGTAGTGCCTCCCGCGAGACCGACTCTGGGATCCCCCTGAAGCGGACATTGTTCCTCCAGGATCTGTCCTCTATGTCTGCCATTTTCCGCTTTAGTTGCTGGTGTTCCATCGTTAGTTGGTGCACAGTCTCTGCCAAGTCATTTTGTTCTGAGCATTTTTCGTCAGAGTGAGCCTTGAGGCGGTTGGTACGCTCACCAATATCGTTGATATCTTTCCTCAGTTCGCTTGTGACCTTTTTAAAGTCAGATTGGAGCGATACCCGGAATTCCTGGAGCATAGTATAAAGCCTTTGTTCTGTTACAGGCGCATCAGTGTAGTGGCCTGTGGCGCAATCCTGCTCCTCTTGTGACTCCGCTCCCTGCGAGGCCTGTGGTCCATCCTCACCTTCTTGTGTAGGCCGCGCTCTATCTTTTTTAGCGGTACGGACCGGGTCCGTAAGTTTTGTTTGTTTTTCCGGTGCTATCATAAGCAATGTGACGGGTATTGTGCCCGGGGACGCTTGGCGGTGTTTTGCTTAGTTTTTTTCATGCTTTTTGGGTCTCTGATGCCGGAGCTCCTACTCCATGTGGCCGTTCACCTCGGTAGTTGGCCACGCCCCCCGAGGGTGACGTATCTCTAAGGTTGTATAGGTCCATGTAGTATGTTTGAAACGGCTGAAGAATATCCAGGAGTCTGTGTCATATGGCCCCCTTGGGGGTTTTGATTTTGGAAATGAAAGTTGACTGCCTCTGTTGTTGAAGAGAATGTGCTAGTAGGCGGCCGCATTTCGCCCCTGGGAGTAGTAAGTGTGTTTTGTGAGGAGAAGGGTGCGTTTTATTTTGGTGTTTAGTAGGTCTCTTAAGGCCGTCCTTTTAGCCGTAAGGGTTGGTTAAGTACTTAACCGAGTATCTTGTTTGTGTTGCTGTTCAAGGGCTCTTATGTCGTTTGTGAGAGTTTGGATTTTGGCTTCTCTCAATTATTTGTATCTGGATGTGACTGGAAGAGGTGTGGAGAGGGATGTATTAGTGGCGAAGTAACTCTGTAATGAGTCTTTAATGGGTGTGATTATGTTAGGGTCGTTTAGAAGAAGATTGTTTAGTTTCCATTGATAAGATGTCTGCGGTAGTGTAAGTATGTGAACGGCAAGAGCTAGGGGTGCATGGTCCGACCACGTGATCGGACCGTAACTGGTGGATTTTACTAGTTGGAGAAACCTATGTGGGATGAAGAACATGTCCAGTCTGGAATATGTATGTGTGGTGGACGAGTAGAAGGAAAAGTCATTGGCTGATGGGTGGTGCGCCAGCAGTCGTAAAGTTGTGCTCCGTCTAGCATGGCTGTCATTTGTTTGCGGGCCGATGATTGATATTGTGTGTTGTGTCCATTTGTGCGTCTATGGAAAGGTTGAAATCTCCTCCAACAATCAAGATACCTTCCGCAAAGAGTTCCATGGTTTTGAGTTGTTTGTTGAGGGTTTTGCATTGGCTTCTGTTTGGGAGGTATAGGTTAGCTAATGTGACCATGTTTTGGCCTATCTGGCCCTTGACAAGAAGGAGTCTCTCTGTATCATCTGTTTTGTGTGCTAAATATGTAAAGGGTATGTGGGCTGATAGCAGTATCGCTACTCCTCGCGCTTTGGTAGTTGCAAAGTTGCTAAAGTAGCCAATTGGGTATTTCCGGTTGCGAAGGGGGGGAGCTGTGTCTTTCTTGAAGTGTGTTTCCTGAAGGAATGCTATGTCTGCTTTCAGGTGGTGGAGTTCGTTGAGTGTAATTTTACGTTTTTGGGGAGAGTTTAGGACCCTAACATTGAGGGTAACGATATGTATGTTGGCTATCGGGGAGCTGTAGTGTGGTATGGTCCCAGTATTGGCTTTCTCCAGCAGATACTGTAGGTGGGTGAGGGCGGTTTAGGTGGAGAGGTGTATGGGGTATCAACTAACTATTTACAAAGGGGTATGTCGTCTACAGTTACTGAGTTCATCAGCTGGGGTGTGGCTCAGGGATAGCAGTCA
The DNA here is from genome assembly GCA_933207985.1 of Pelobates cultripes. Classification (NCBI taxonomy): domain Eukaryota; kingdom Metazoa; phylum Chordata; class Amphibia; order Anura; family Pelobatidae; genus Pelobates; species Pelobates cultripes. Next base: position 114,242,269 of record OW240914.1, read on the forward strand.
AAGGGTCACTTCCAGGATGTGGGGGGGGGGGGGGGGGGGAAAGTCTGACATTGTCCAGGAGTTGTTGATACCTGCGTGACCTGGGGAGCAGTGCGGCCTCTCTGTGGCAGGTTATACAGTCAGTTTTGTGCCGTGTTGATTCAGCCACGTGTTGCTTTCGTGCTTAGTTGTGTTGACAGGGGATGTCGTCAGCAGCGTTCCGACTGAGAAAATAGGGGGTACGTGTGGCACCGCACAGGCCTTACTGTGTTACTGCTGGGGGGTATGGATGTTTTCGCCGTCTAGTGGAGGGTGAGATTACGGGATGGTTCATCTGGCGACTTGTCCGAGAGGGTTGTTCTCCTCTTCAATGGGGATTGTTGCCAGTGGGTGCATTGTGGTTGTCCCAGTAGGGATGGGGCCATACCAATCTTGGATCCGGACTTCCGACAAGTCTAGGTCTCGCAGAAACACCTGAACGTCTCCGATCGTGGATATGGTGCATGGTGTGCCCTTGTAAGTTGCGGTGAGAAAGAATGGGAAGCCCCAGCGGTACCGTATATTTCTTTGCTCGGAGTTGGTCTGTGATAGGCCTCAGGGCCCTTTGGGCCTGCAGTGTGAACCAGGAGAGGTCCAAGTAGATTGTTATTGTCGCATCATGGAATAATCGCGGTTGCTGTGAGTGTCGCAAGGCCTCTAGTAGCTTGTTTTTACACTCGAAGTAGTGGAATCTGCAGACCACATCGCGTGGAGGTCTGAGGGGGCTCCCCTTGGGCATAGGGCTCTGTGTGCCCTGTCAAAGACCACTAGTGTGTCCGTGGGCCTGTTCAGTATTAAGTTAAAGACTTCCTATAGTATGGTTGGAAGGTTTTCATGGTCCGCTTCGGGGGGCCTCAAAATTGTTGCGCCGTCCCGTTGTCCAGGTCATCCAGCGAGCACTGCATAGTGGAGTAGTGGTCAGTGTGTGTGTCAACCACCTCCTGTAACCTGTTTATCTGTGCTTGCATCGTGTCTCTGTCATCCTCCAGTGAGGAGATCCTTTGCTTCGTCTGCACCTATAGTTTCTAACTTGGCCTGGAAGGAGGCCTCCAATTTGTGCAGCATATGGGCTAGGTCCTGTTTGGAGGGAAGTGCATGAAGCAAGTCCCTAAGATCTCAGTCTGTGGAGTGCATCGTGCCCTCAGACCACGAGGGACTTGATTGGGATGAAGAAGCCTGAGGTGAGTCCGGCGCCAGATTGAGGCCTACCGGGTCGGAATGATGCTCCGCTGTGTCTTTAAAATATTTAGTCAGGGACCCAGATTTTCCGGCGGGGGTTTTGCCTGATGTTTGTTGTCCAGCATGAGAACGTTTTGGGTGTCCAATTATGGTTGGTAGTGCCCGATGGCTATATATTTGCTTTCTTTAGCAGAGGAGCTCAGCTAGCTCTCGTAAGATTTTTATGTTATAATTATGTGTTAGAGTTTTAAAAAATAAAACATGTTTGATAGACTTTAGCATAAGCTTGCATTTTGTATCTTGTGTGGAAAGTTTTTTCTTCAGTGAAGTTATCAAGACTTTGTAGAGGCATAATCGTGCACATTAACTAAATATTGATACGGAAATGATCATCTGAAAAGGTAACAGATCCAGGATTATGTGATATGGATTGCATATTCATTAATATGATTCATGCTATACAGTCAATAGAGTGTTCATACAGAACATAAGATTATGTGTGAAATGGCTACGTCTCCTCGCCTTAAGGTAATGTGATTAATCATGATGGTGAGGAAAACACAAGAACTGTCCTACGTTCAAGTAATTTCTTTTAGTAATCCTTTCTGCACTCAGATGAGGTCACAGCTTAACTGTGGGCCTGTGATCTTACCAGTAAAATTGACCTTTCACCAATGACTAGTGGGAATCCCATTCAATTTGTGTTCGTGTTGTAATTTTATATCTCTAGGTTGTGAACCATCTGTTTAAATCTTTGCAACATTACCCATCTTGTTATAGCACTGATGTTTTGCAAATTAATTAAATTTTTATTATTATTCATTGAATATATTGTGTTTTTTTATCTTACATAATCAAATACAACACCGAAGATGTGTTTTTCAATGACGTGATAACTTGTATAGCTCCATGGATACATATACATTTTATTGTGTATATGTACTAAAACCAAGGGTTGAGCTTTAATAGAACCACAATCTTATCGTCCACTTTAATAAAAATATTCCAGGGTTAACTCCATTTTTTTCTTAAACAAAATTTTTTTTTTTTTTACAAAATTACGCACACACACACAAAAAACAAACAAAACAAAAACCATTTTCAATAAATCACAAAAGTAGAAGAAAATTGTCTGCATCTTTAGTTTGGTTCGCCTTTCTAATCATAGAGAGATATACTTCTATATAAAATATCAACCATTTCTGCTTCTACATTAAATAACCGTTTTCTTAAACAAAGCAATCCTTATTTCCCTTCGCTGTAATCCCTTAAGAAATAAAATTATGCAAACATGAAAAACCAGTGCCGCAAAAAATGTAAATACCCTAGAGGCCTAAACATTTCATCTTCATGCTGTCAGCTGAACGAAAGTTTTGCCCATGAATAATTAATAATTTTCAGGTAATCAGCGCCAATGATTGTGTCAACCAACTCAAAGACTCCATACTGTTGTGATTTCCTTTTCTTTCATGAGAATTAAGCTACTGGGGATGAAACATCTCAGGGACAATTTTAAATAGAATATATAACCAAGGACAGAAGGCTGCTACTTGCTTGTTAATTTCTGTATCTGCTGAAAGGAACACTACACTGTTAGTAATACAAAGCTTTACTTGTAACAATATAGGAACCCTCTGACACCCACTTGGCAAGTCGCACCCCAAGGCGATGTAAAGGGTGGGGGGGGGGGAAGAGATTTTCACATAACTGATTACAGCACTGATTCCCCACGGCACTGGGTTGGGCTCTGCACATAGGACCTACTGTACATGCATGGCAAATGTCGCATTCATTGGGCCTTTACCACAGAAAAGCATTGAGTCACTGTTGTCCCTCGGCACTGGGTTGGGCTCCGCACATGAGCAGCAAATGTCGCATTCATTGGGCCTTTACCATAGAAAAGCATTGAGCCACTGTTGTTCCTCGGCACTGGGTTGGGCTCCGCACATGCGCAGCAAATGTCGCATTCATTGGGCCTTTACTCAATGCTTTCCTATAGGGCTTTTCAACATGCTGGTAGATAGACACTACAGGAAGTGTTAGTATTGCAATGTAAACATTGCAGTTTCTCTAAAACTGCAATATTTTACATTGGTGGGTTAAGGGAACAGAGGCACTGCACCCAAACCACTTCAATGAGATGAAGAGTTCTGGACACTCCTTGCACTATAACCACTGCAGCACATTTATAATTATGGTGCTGGCAATGCCCTGGCACCTTCCATTGTAAATAGTTAACATGTTTGAGAACAGTTTGACTTTGCAGTGCATCGCGCCCCACCTTTGGTACATCAGCCAGAGAGCTGGAAGCTGTGGCAGAGCAGTCCTAAGCTCAATGGTGGAGAGCAATCAGCTGACGCTCTCTGCAAATGAGCTGGGGCTTAACTCAGGATAGCTAAAGGAAGCTCCTAAACTCCAACTTTTTTGTCTGATGTAGTCAAGGCACGAACACGAGTCTGGCAGATGTCAGATAAGAAGAAATATCGTTCTTAAATGGTTTGTCTACTTATAATTGAGGTAGGGCACTCGTGGAAATTGTCTTTTTAACTAATCCAAGGACGCATTGCTTTTCTATTTACTCCTCCATAAGAAATCAATGTTAAATAATGCAAAGGAAGTTTCAAATGCTTGGGCAAGGGACGAGGGGAGAACATGCAAATATTTTATGTTGGTACCTCTGATGTGGACTTTCAATGGGGCAGTAAGTTTGCAGAAGGACTAATTCAAATCTATAACATATTAGATAGAATATGCGAAGAAATGAGACATGGTGATACGCATATACATATAGTGCTGTCAGCTTTCTCTCCCATTCTTTGTAGGCTCATAGGTTGTACACCCCAAAGCTACTTACAATTTTTATGAGTAACAAGTTATCTCTCAAGGATCCAACCATCCCAATAAATGAGACTACAAACATCAGAAAGCCCAGGAGTACCAAGATGATAGCAGGTGCCAGGAAAATGCCTTCCAGGGTTTGGTGTTTCCTTCTTTCGCTCTCTGCATAAATGCCAATGCATAGGATCACGAGGCCTATGAGCTGTTGGAGAAATAGGAGACCATTAACTCATAGCATAGTGTGAGTTAAACAATAAAACATTAACAAGAGGATTAAATAATTGACAATCAAAAAAACAATGAAAACAAAAAGGTATTGGCTTAACTCTGATAATAAATATTCCAAGATATTTGCTTTATGATGCATAACATTCACTAATTTAGACAACGAGGGGTGCTAACTGCTTGATCGCTATCTATCTGCCTTCAACTGATAAACGCATACATAGTATGGACATTCTTCATAAAGCTTGTTCTTGTGACTAAATTGAAATGAACCTTATAATAAAACGCTTTGAGAGTTATACTTCCAATAGTAAAGTGCCAGTTTTGGCTGCTACGGTTCTCCAAACAGTCCCACACACTCTTTCTTTCATGATGACAGTGGATGATCCCATGGCCAATAACTGGGTGCATGATCTATTTTTTGTTATGGTGAAATTATACTTCAACACTTTCCATGAATCTGCAACTATTTTTCATTATCCATTGCTTATGCCATTTCACTATTATTCATCCTCAATCCATTGGCCAGTTCAACCCCCTATATGCCATTATTAAAAATCTCATGAACATTGACTGACTCCATAAAACACTAAAAATATCATATATAAATCTAAATCTAATTTGTTATGCACAGCCTGTGTCAGGAGTCCAGTCTAGTTAAATAAAGTGGAGGATTGCATGGAGGGAAGTTAATGAGATAAACGTTTACTCCTGCAAACCACGTTAAATTTCCAATTTGAAATTATGCTTCTAAAGCTAGGTTAAAGGAGGTAGGAAATGTTTGTTTTTATTAGGGGTGGAGTGGAGTGGTTTAGGTTAGCATAGGTTACTGTGCAAACCATACTTCTTACATGGCTGGCACTACCATACGACATTTGCCAGGGAAGTAGCGGCTCACAAAATCCTGGTGATATCAAAGAATGAGATGACGAGATGCATAGTGCTAGTACTTCCTGCTTGTCACTTCTTGTAGTGTGACCTCGAGGAACGCAATCCCAACTTCTACCCAGTCTGACCGGGAGCCTTTCAAGGTGCCTGGAGGGGACAGGGAAGAAGCAGCAAGCAGCTTCCTGTCAGACTGGGTAAAGAAAAGGGCCCTCTACTGCAGTCCATGCTACAGTGAGGGGTGGGGAGACACAAAAGTGGTATCAAGAAACACAGGGGGGTGGGGATGACAGCCAGGAGACATGGGGGGGCCGTCAAGAGACACAAAAAGGAGAGGAAGAGACAGAGGAAGAGCAAAAGGTAGCGTAAGATACAGTAAATTAGTAAAATACACTAACAGGAGGTAAGAGATTCAAGAGACTAAAGGAGTCCCAAATGACATTGGAGAAAGCAATATTTTCAAATATTTGCACACCATGTGCACCCCATTCAACTAAGAATTTTCGAGAATTCAAAGTGAATTTTAAATTTAAGACCAACGTAGTTGAATGGAAGCATAACATTTTGCTATTCGGTCTTAAATTTGAAAATCACTTGTAATTCCTGACAGTTCTCACTTTAGTGAATAAGTCTGATCGTTATCCTAAATAAGAATTGTTGTGAGTGGAAAACTTATTTAACATTTTAGATTTGTCTCCTAAAATCCACTCTGAATTCGCTTCTAATCCAAAACAAGTCACCCTTTAGTGAACAACCGTGACAGTATACACCTTGATTCACAAAACTGTAGATGGAAAGGTTAACAGACAGTTAGAATCCATGGTTTGGCTGTGTACAGCAGTTCCACCCATCAGATATGACAAATTGAACTGCTGTCAAGGGCTGAACTATGTATCCCATAAGCCATCAATAAGCACACCAGCATGGGTTATTTACAGCTCTTCTGAAGTCTTAAAGTTCAATACCTGCTGATTATGTCAGATAATCAGGATATTTGATTAATCGTACCTTGCTTGTCTGAAATTGAGATACTTTGTGTTTCTAAATTATCATACAGGAAAGATCCCAGGCAAGTTCTCTCTTAATTAAAAAAATAAATAAAATATTATATATATTATGGGGGCAGAGGCTGACTGCCATGCTATGAAGAAGCATTTTACAGGAGCTCCTCTGAAATTGACATAAATATCCGGATGTAAAGCTCCTAAATAGCGGATTTTCTGTTCCAGTCAGGTCTATTGGTTCTTGGAACCATCGAGACCTCATCTGCTGATAAAAATCAGCTACTCAACTTATTTCACCATGCCTTGGCGCATGTCGTCTAGTTGCCCATTCCGGCAAAGAAAGAGGCCGACCCCAGGCCGTGATGGAGCTACTTGCATTGAGCCATGAAAAACGTGCCCCCCTCCCCCTTTGGACCAGTTGGGGTTATCTCAATCTATACCGACTTGCTGAAAGCCTTTATTAAGAATGGTGCTTCCATTCCCATACTGCAAAATAGCAGACACTAACATGAGGATCAGACAGAGAGAAACCACAGACATACCTAGAGCTCTGGGCTGGATGGGTAAATTTGACCAAATTTATGTTCGCTTCTGGGACATCCTTGCTAGATGGAATGCCCAATCTATAACAGGCTCCCAGGGCCCTATGTAGATAATGAGGTGGCAGTGAAAAAAAAGCAGATTAAAAGCAACAAACACTTCCAAGAATTCCAAGAAAGCCAAGGTACCAACCCACTACCACAAGAAACTTCCAGGAGAACTTGACTGCGGTCTAATTACCTTCCTGCTGTGGTGTGATTCTTAAGTTGCCCCTGGCATACAGGATTGGTAAAAGATGCTGGACTTGTGAATTGGAGAAGCTTGGGGGGGTAAGCACTCTGGTACTGGTCAGCTGGCTCTACTGAACAACCCTGAAGGGCTTTGTGGTTTTGAGGTAAATGCCTAACACTGTTGATAAAACTCACAGAAACCTGGTTACGTTGTGAGTTGGTTGACTTGGCATGATTAGAGAGTGTGACCTCATGCATGCACATCATTATTTGATAGCACGTCTTTCCTTAATGAGGTGCAACTTGTGTAGCATATGAATTGAAATTTTAAAGGACCACTATAGGCACCCAGACCACTTCAGTTTAGTGAAGTGGTCTGGGTGCCACGTCCAGCTAGGTTTAACCCTTTTTGCAGTAAACATAGCAGTTTCAGAGAAATAAAACGCTTTGAGAGTTATACTTCCAATAGTAAAGTGCCAGTTTTGGCTGCTACGGTTCTCCAAACAGTCCCACACACTCTTTCTTTCATGATGACAGTGGATGATCCCATGGCCAATAACAACTGGGTGCATGATCTGAGAAACTGCTATGTTTACCTATGGGTTAATCCAGCCTATAGTGGCTGTCTCATTGACAGCCGCTAGAGGCGCTTCCGCGCTGCTCACTGTGATTTTCACAGTGAGAAGACGCCAGTGTCCATAGGAAAGCACTGATAATGCTTTCCTATGAGACTGGCTGAATGTGCGCGCGGCTCTTGCCGCGCATGCACATTCAGCCGATGACGGAAGAAGGGGGAGGAGAGTCCAAGCGCCGAGGGAGCCCGGCTCTGGGAAAAAGGTAAGGGATTAACCCCTTCGTCCCCTTTCAGTGCCACGGGAGTGGGACCCTGAGAGTGGGGGCACCCTCAGGGCACTATAGTGCCAGGAAAACGAGTTTGTTCTCCTGGCACTATAGTGGTCCTTTAAGGTTATACAGACAGGAAATTGTTTCTCACATTATTTTAGTCGCTGTCGGTGGTCAAACAGTCTGTAGTATGTTATTTTTTACAAGCATAGTGTACACATACACATGCTAAAGCTAGCCAGCTAATAGTTCCCAACTATAGTCCTACTTTGTGCTATAGTTGCCTTTAATGGTTTTATTTACTTTTATTTTTGTGTTTATAAGCATAAGCCGCGTGTAGGCACAGTCAACTAATAGCTTTGGGGCTGGGCGTGTGCACTGAGATGCAAAGAAGTAGGTACGATGAATGTTTGATTGTTCCAGGATCTTTACCTTGGTAAAAACTGACAAAATTATAAAAACCACAGATCTTCATAGCCCCAAGTTTTACCCTCAACTTATCCACGAGTCATAGCATATTTTACAATTGTTGATTTAAAAAACTGCACTCGACTTATAGACGAGTATATAAGGCAGATACGGTAGATACAATTAATAGTCCAAATTTGACAACAAGCAATGTTTATCTATGTGCTGTTACTTTACCATACACCAATTATTTTATATAACAAAAATGAGGTGTTTTCTTCAGCCAGTTCAGCTATTATTTAAGATTCATAGGGTTATGCAGCTGTATGCTGGTGATTTTAATCGTCTGTAACATGTCACCATCTCAATAAAAATAAGATTGACAAATATAAAAATAAAACAAAAAACAATATTATAACATGATGGATGGGACTTACACTATGCCAGAGGCAGGTACAAGATGGCCAAACAAACATATTTCTAATATGACCTTAAAACCATATCACAGTGAACCTGATTTTCCTCAATATTTCTCCAGCCAAGTTGCACTAATAATATTAAAAAAAAAAAAAAAGAGTACATCTTGCAGTAATAGCTGCATCTAAAGTATCCCCTGTGGTGCACAAATCGGAGTTTGAGGAAATATTTTTGGTCAAAACGGTCTAGTTTGCATTATGAGAGACAATTTCTTTTCTATTGACATTTCTGGTTTTCAGTGTAATGCAGCAGTAGATTTCCAAGAGAATTGTTTTTTTTATTTGTCAAGCAGTAAAGAATTATTATACTATGTAGAAGATGGGGAAAAAAGACACAAAAACCAACACACACACACACACACTACAGCCTTGACAGCAGTAAACATGTTATAATGAAATCAAATGAAAAAGAACTACAAATGTTGTTTAAAAAATTAAAAAATTTAATAAAAAGAAGAAGAAGAAGAAGAAGAAGAAGAAGAAGAAGAAGAAGAAGAAGAAGAAGAAGGTTATGCTATATCTTAAACGAGCATTTATCAAACTTGCTCTGTTCCCCCGCATTGTTGTCATGCAAGTATGTATATATTTAGCGGCTTTATTGTGATACATGTTTTTCCATTTAATTTTATTGTAATACTTGTTAAAATGGACACCAAGTACCCAAACCACTTCATATTAAAGAAGTGGTTTAGGTGCACAGACCAACTACATTTTGTCAGGCAATATAAAACATTCTCTGAAACACTTACATTTTAACCTAGACATACTTCAAGTTGGTGTCAGATCTTCATGTTCAATGTTATGATGCATAGCATTATGCTGCAGAACACTGTAAAAGCTTCCAGTTGAGAAGCATTTGATTCAATGCTTCTCTATGAGAAGCATCTAATTGGTGGAGGACAGAGACTATTGTGCACAGCTAGTATTTAGAAAATTCTTCTACATGAGAGCCATTGGATTTGACGGAGATCATCAGATGTCTAGGAGTAGCTACAGTGCCGGAACTGGGAAGGTGCAGAATGTAACTTTTTTTTAATTTTTTTTTATTCTTTAACAGAGGTCCAACATTGTAAACAGGTAAAAACAATATACTAAAGTTAAAAATAAACCCATTTATTGTTAACATTACAGTGTTCCCTTAAGATATAGATGAAGCACAGGTAATTGGTAAAATCTCAGATTTATAATGACCTGATATGAGTGCATGCAGTACAGATTGGGACTTTTACAGCGTGTCTATTATAGAATAGGATTTATTTCCAGACTAGTTTATTTGACGCCCTTAAAAATCGCAAAACATACTTTCATTGCAGAGTACATAGGAATGAACTTTTAGCCATCTGAAATAATGTCTCGACGACGTCTCAAAATATGAAGAGCATGAATTGTCAGGCTACTTAATATGATCCCCATAACACCATCATTTAAAATGTATATGTAACTATACCTCTAACTCGCGTTTCTAGCAGATGGTACTTTGGGGATACTATTCCAGGAGATGAGTTTAGATAGAAATGTGTTCTGCATAAGATCTTTATTAACTATCCTTTTCAATTTAGAAAAGTGACTGGTTTCATTTGTAATTTAAATTACATGAAATATGAAAAGTTTCAAATGTTCCGGGAATTGAATTATCTGCAAATGCGGTTCATTTTTCTTTAAAAATCAAGAGCATATTTTACATTTAATAAAGAAATATATTAAAACAAATTCCACAAAAACAGGAAAAAAAAAATACTTTTGCAGGCATGATAAAACTATTGTGAAAATGTTCAAAAATTACCCAATAGGTCAGAAACAAGAGGATAATAAATCTTAGCACTCACCTAAATGCAATTAATGAAGCATTGAGAGTACTTAAAAAGAACACACCAAGCACCATAACCACTACAGCTCGTTGTAATGGTTAAGGTACAAGGTGTACCCTTGTGCCCCATCCTAAATAGGGAGTCAAACGGTTTTTGAACAGTATGACTTTATACCTGGAGTATGTCGGGCACCACTCACTGCCTCTTCAAACCTATCCTGATAGCCAATAGTACCTTAGCGGTACCTTTAGCTCTCCTTAGCTAATCCTTGTAAGGAAGGTCTTAGCTTATTGGCTGAAAACACTAGCCGGTTGAGAAACTTCAAGCTCTCCAGGGAAGGGCTCCTGGTGAAGCCTAGGTAGAAATTCAAATTGTCCGAAAGGCAGAGAATTGAGCAGCAAGACTGCAGGGACTTGATCTATAGGCAAAACCTTTATTAAGTAAAAGTTGTTTTGGTGCCTTTAACTTGATCTTGGAATTGCACAGCTTAAAGAGCCCATACCAGTAGAATCAATCATACTACTGCAGCTTGGCTCTAGTGATGGGCTAAGTCTTTCTTGGGCAACACACACAAACTGGACAGAATGGACATAGGCATCCTAGAACTGAGAATACTGCTTAATACCGAATAGCTTTCTTTAAGATAACTTAAAATATGCTGGGATTGATTTGAAAACTCTATATTTTGCAGTAGTACCTTCAGATCAAACAGTTCTACTCCAAGCAGAGGAGTTTAGTTCTGCACATCTGTCCTTCTTGGTTTTGTGTAGATGGTGAGTTCTGTACCACCCCCGGGTTAGCCCCCCCATATTGAGAATTTTAACAAAAGATTATTCCATTTGTTAGATCAGGTTTGATCAACAATTTTTTTATTAGATCTACTCTAAAATATGCGATATTAACAATCATTGTCAGGGGGGGGCTAACCAGTAGCCAGCCCCCCCACCCCCAACAAAACTTTTTACAAAATGAATACCGCCTCTTGCGTGATAGATCTAACGAAAAAAAGTTGATCAAACCTGATCTAACGAATAGCTACCAGAATCAGTAACATTTTGTCCAAATTTCAGTTGAGAGGGGGCCAGCCCCCCCTAATTATATATGCAATATCTCAGTAATTAGACTAGATATAACAAAAATTTTGCCTGATCAAACCTGGTCTAACGTAGAGCTATCATAATCAACAAAATTTTGTACAAATTTTTGTTGAGGGAGGGCAGGTTACGGGTTAGCCCCCACTGACAATGATTGTTAATATTGCATATTTTAGAGTAGATCTAATGAAAAAAAATTGTTGATCAAACCTGATCTAACAAAGATCTAACAAATGGAATAATCTTTTGTTAAAATTCTCAATATGGGGGGGGCTAACCCGGGGTAGTTCTGTTATGGCTGTCACGTAAAGACTAATGTTTGACTATGATTTACTATGCACGTATTTTTTTTGCATAATTTTAACACAACAGAGACAGACTACATTTAAAGCATGCACTTATCAAGTGTTTTAAACGGTTTAGTTTGAAAAACTTTATTCTACATAAAAATTAGCCTCTTTACTGCTAATAAAGTATTTCCCACGTGTTCTAGCTTAATATCTTTTGTTGTCATTTCAAATATTGTTCTACAATGTTACACGTTTGTCATATTCCTATATTACATAGTTGTTTTTAAATTTTTGCTGCGCTGTCCAAACTTGCACAAAACGATGTTGTCAAAAGCTTTTAGGCGTGTTCCTATTAAAGAGGCTTACAAACAAAGAAGCACAGACAGGTCAACTCAGCTATGGCAGTCATTTTGGAAACGTGGCCTCTGGTTTAATCATATTTTGCATCTTAGATGGCATCATATAAATGAAACTGTTTCTCTCCAGTGCAGACCGGCATAACCTCTACCAGTACCAATGTGGTGGTAGTGAGGGGAACGAGACAGCCCAGCAGAGTTAAGATCAATCCACAGACGGGGATTCGGGCCCTTTTCCTGCCTTGATTAGATCAGTAAACCTTCAGGGATAATATGTCTGAAGCATTCAGCTCTGCTCGAGAAACCTGGTCCAGTATTGCATCAGGGTGTGCTCCAGATGGGAAAAAAATTGTCACTCTTAAAAAAAAAAAAAAAAAAACTATGAAATCAAGTTTCAGAAGCTTAATTCCAGTAAATATCTGAGGAGGTCCTGCAAAGTGCTTCTTGCTCAATCAGGAGTCAAGCCCCATATTGTCTTATTGATTTTAAAGTTCTGGGACAAGGTTTGTTATTGCCAGGTCAGTTGAGCTAGAAGTTAAGAGTCGCTGTGGATAAAGAGAGTCTCCTTTTGGCTGAATTGATTCCTAAAAACGATCTCTTTGCAGAGGCATAAACACTTGTTTGAAAATTACACCAGTGAATAAAACATTACTATTGATTTAGAAAATTACACCATTATCCAGTTTATTTATAAAATATTTTACCAGGATGGATACATTGAGATTTCTCTCATTTTCAAGTATGTCCACAAAACATTGCATTGTTACAATAGGATACAATATTACAAAAATACAATATACAAACTATATATATATATCTATCTATATATACACATATACACATATATATATATATATATACACACACACACACACACACACACATACATACACACACACATAGAATTAATACATAACAGACATACCAAGGACACACATCACAAACAAGGGGATACATAGCACCATAGTTTAATTTCTCCTCTTCTCTGTATGTTTTCAACACAACAACATCTTAAAGGGACACTATAGTAACCAGAACAACTACAGCCTATATTACGTCTGGTGAGTAGAATTATTCCCTTCAGGCTTTTTGCTGTAAACACTGTTTATTTCAGAGAAAATGCAGTGTTTACATTACAGCCTAGTGATAAACTCACTGGCCACTCCTCGGATGTCTGTTAGAGATCCTTCCTGGGTCATGGCTGCCTAAAATGCATCCAAACATTCAGTATCTCCTCCCTCTGCATGCAGATACTGGACTTTCCTCATAGAGATGAATTGATTCAATTCCTCTCTATAAGGAGATGCTGATTGGCCAGGGCTGTGTTTTAATTGTGCTGGATCTGCTCCTGATATGCCTCCTTGTCAGAGGTCAGCAGACAGTTTGCTTTTCTGAGGCAAACAGCATGCAGAGCTACAGTTTCAGGCTTGAATACAAGTAAGATTTTGCTATATTTAGGGAGGCATGAGGGGCCTTGGGGGGCTAGATGGTGGTTTTAACACTATAGGGTCAGGAATACATGTTTGTGTTCCTGACTCTATATAGTGTTCCTTTAAAGGGAAACTCTAGTGCCAGAAAAAGACTTAGTTTTCCAGGCACCGCAGGTCCCCTTTCCCTCCCACCTCCTAATCCCCGGTTGCTGAAGGGGTGAAAACCCCTTCAGTCACTTACCAGAGGCAGCGACATGTCCCACGTCGCTGCTTCTTCCTCGGCCGCCGCTCCTCCTCCACATGCGCATTAGAGCTCCCTATAGGAAAGCATTGAAAATGCTTTTCAATGCTTTCCTATGGGGAATTGAGCAACGCAGGAGGTCCTCACACAGCGCGAGGATGTCCAGCGACGCTCTAGCACAGGTTTTTTGTGCTATGAAGCAGGAAGTGCCCTCTAGTGGCTGTCTAGTAGACAGCCAGTAGAGGTGGAGTTAACCCTGCAATGTAATTATTGCAGTTTATAAAAAACTGCAATAATTACATTTGCAGGGTTAAGGGTAGTGGGAGTTGGCACCCAGACCACTCCAATGGGCAGTGGTTGTCTGAAGGCCAACATGGGTGTTTCAGGGAAAATATCTACAACCACTATTAACAGAAGATGAGACTCTGAAAAACATTTTCCCTGAAACACCCATTTTGGCCTTCAGACAACCACCAAACCTCCAACAAAAATTAATCAACAGGAACCTGCCCACTGATGGTAAGAATGAAGAAAACGGGACCAGTCAATGCAAAAAACCTCGCTGCAAACTGTGTCAGCACATATGCAGAGACAACACAGCCACACACAACAATAAAACCTACAGCATTAAAGGTTCATACTCCTGCACATCCAGCAATGTGGTATACATGATTCAATGCAGAAAATGCCACCTAGGATGGTACATTGGGGAAACCACCCAGCCATTAAATGGCAGAATGAATATGCACGGACACTCTATTAAACACCACAAAAAAGAATCATACTGCACTCCTGTGGGACACCACTTTACCCAGCCTGGCCACTCGCTGAAGGACCTAAAATTCAAAGTACTGAAAGAGGGTTTTAAAAATACCCAGGAAAGAAAAGCCTTTGAAGCCAGAATGATTAAATGGTTTAACAGCAAGAATAGAGGACTAAATATTGATTTGGGATTCCTGTCCCACTACCAACACTTTACATGAACACTCTCCCAGCATTATCTTACTATTCTGCCATATGTACCAACACTTTAAAATGCATTCCTATAGGTTTATTCTATCTATATACAAAGTACTATGTGTAGACCTATGCTTTCCCATACTCGTATGCATGAATGCTTATATATATTTCTGTGCATTTATATTTGTGTATATGAGTTCATGTGCATGTATGTATGTATGTATATGTGTTTATGTATATGTATATGTACATGTGTTTATGTATTCACATATACATATTTATGTGTGTGTGCATGTATAAAGTGTACCATCCTCTGCACTGTCTGCTTGCTTGTGTTTCCTTTCCCTCTCTCCCCCCTCACTCTGCTCTTCAACAAGATATTTATGACCCTCTGCTAAGATGGTGTCTATTTTCTAACAAACCTGTGCCTTATCTACACTCATGTCGCTTTAACCCCTGTATCACAACTCAACTTTGAATTCTATGTGTCGTTTTGCTCAGAAATGCTTCAGACTTGAGAAAGGGAGGTTCTCCCGAAAGCTTGTCATTAAAGAATTCTTAGTCCAATAAAAAAGGTATTATAAGATAAGAATTTTATCTGTTTTTTTTACTATATAATATTATATATATATATATATATATATATATATATATATATATATATATATATATATATATATATATATATATATATATATATATATATATACACACACATATACCATTAGGCCTGAATTTGTGGGAGGAGTAAGTTCCCTACTTAAACTCCCAGCCCCTACTCACCTCTGCCGTTCAGCTAATTGTCTATCCCCATAGTAACCAGCACCGGTCCGAGCTTCCCGCCAGAACAGCTTCAGTCTCCTGCAGCAAGAGGTCCAGAGCAATCCTCCGTCCGTTCTGAGGCCCCAGCGTGGTTTTCCTCCCGGTCGCGGTACCTGGCTTCCGGTCACGAGATCGGCACGCTCAGGTAAGCTAAGTGAGGGAAATAGCGTTCGGCTATTTCCCTCCGTTCGGGCCTAAAAACGTAGGGGTAGGCTCCCTCTATCTTCTTTAAACATATCCATGCTCGGTTAACGTATTCAGCGTTCGTGCCAAAAAGGACGAACGCCCGTTACACTTACGCATCGTTCACGTATTCGTACGGAAAAACTGCCGAACTATGTATAAGTATAAACGCTCATATTAATCATTGTATTTCTGTGTTACTGTTCGGTCATACGCACGAACCTCGTACTTACCCGCTCGTGCATCCTTAACATTAGATGATAATCCTATTCACCCCTCGCTATTTTCTCATTCAGTACTGATCTGTTCGTACGGTTTAAACAAATGCACGGTACAAATCCCTATTACGGTTAATTCTTTTAAACCATGCTAAGTAAATTCATGAATTTCATTTACACGAATTTTAAATGTAAAACGCATATTCCCTGTTCGGTCAGTTAACTGCTGATACCTACATGTCAGTATTGGTTATTCAATCCGGTCTAACTACCAGTCTTTTTCTTAAACTGTGTTGGCTGGTTTGATTTATCTAAAACATTTAAAATCTCAACAATTATTTATAAGATACGGTTCTTTTTTCCTACACCTTATTTTATTAATTCTTATAGACTTCTCATGTTACCAATATAAAGAACAGGTTTTTCTAACTATACACCAACCCTATTCAAACCCTACATACAAATATTAATTATTAAACACGATCTTCTAGGGTAATTGCATTAAATCCACATCTGTACTACATCTTCTCCTTAGAATCACGCAGTCATTTATTCTTGCCTCTGTCACTTGTCTTTTGGCTTTACAGATTGCATCGGTTTCTGGCATTCCTGCTCAAAAGTTGCTATTTCAAGTTCTTTTTATTACAGGAAAAGGTATAATATTTTTCTCACTTTGGTTTCATCCAGGTCTAGGCCTCAAATACAATTAAGCTATCTAGACTTGTCACAGCAAGACAGGTTGGTATTTATTACATACCGTCACATCTATGGTTAACTATTTAAATATTCATTGGTTAATCCTTAGCTCCAGTAGTATTCTAGGCCTCCACCGGTTTCTACACATTAAACCATTACGCTCATCACAAGTTTTGTACTTCATTCAAGGCCTACGGTCATACTGCCATCAGGCCAAGGAAAACATCCAACCTACCTGATCCGGTACTCAGGCATACCATCAGGTACTTACGTCCTTACTCACTTATGGCAATCACTAGCCCAAGGCCTCAATCAGCCTTTCTCTTTAACACAAACTCGTCCCAATCCTATACTAAACCTCTCAGATCCCTCAATTCAGGATCTCACGTTGCGCTCCTAACAGCCAACCCTCACTACAAACCATACGTCACCACGATACGCATAAATACATCAACATCTGTCTTAATCCTCAGGCTTCTTCTTTAAGAACAGCAGCAGACAAGACTCGCCACATTAAAAAATACTAGGAGGTTCCAGTTATCATTTACAACCTTTCAAGGTTAGTATCCACACATTACACCAGAATTTCCCAGTCAACCTTAAGTATACAATTGTACTGGCTACTGGGTCTAGGCTACCGCCTTAGCTCACCCTATTAGGAAATCCGGTCCCGCGAGGCCATCTCCCACCTCAACACGGAGGTACGGCCCCACGCCCAAATCATAGTTATACGCCTCGCCCGCCCTACTACAGGGCTTTAGTCAGGGCCTCACCTGTCACGGCCACACGTTTTGAATTCTCTTTACAGTCACCGAGAGGCCAACACCCTGCCACCACGTCTGTGGCCTCAATTTCCTAAGCCAAATCATAGGTAGAGCCTCTCACCACCACTTGGCATTAGCAGGGCCTCACCTACCAAAAATCCCACAGATAAGTTTTTCGCTTCGGCACTAGCATTACAGTCCAGTTCTTCCAATAAATACCATCCCTCATATCCCCCCCACGTTTCCTTACTCCCCTTCTAATATCTCATTCACAAAATCATTTCTTTTAGAATGTCCCAAGAACCAATCCCCATCGAAGAACTGCCAGAAGAGATACCGTTTACGCCAACCAGACCAGAGTCTCTCACCCCTTCAACTCCCACGTCCTTGAGAGCATGGACTATTCCTAAAATTACGGCCGAGCTTAGACTCAGGGGAATCCCCTTTCCAGCCACAGCTAGAAAGGCAGAACTTTACAGGCTGCTTACCTACCAAGCCCCTGAGCCTAGGCCAAGCACTAGCTCTCAAGGACAGCCACCAAGCACTGGCACGGCCACCCAGGATACCCTGGCAGCAATCTTTGCCAACCTACAGACCTTTAATAGCAGTCTAAGGTGGAGAGTGCCATCGCCTCCCCAGGTAATACCCCGGGCCTCCCAGTCTCCACCCCGGCTGTCCCCGCTGTACCAGCATGCCCCCCCATACTCACCTCACCAACACCAGTCACAGCTATAGCTCCTTTGGAGTCACCAGCTCACTCCATCCCAGACTCTATCAGGAAAGAAATCCTAGACGGGAAGGACGTGTGTCTGGTGTCTCTGCTTATAGCTTCACAGGACATACTGGAGAACAAGGCTTACAATTACGGGGATATATCAGTAGTGCTTAAGACAAGAGATCCCAGGCTTAATAAAAAACTTTCAATTCCATAGTTCGCGATAGCTTTCGGGATATACCGTGACGTCATCTGCACGGTGTATCCCCACAGAAGAGAGGAGTTAGACCTCTACCTTCACAAGGTGGTGGATCTAGGCATACGGGGGCTCTACTTTCTACGACTATCATAAGTCAGTATCAGTGAAGGCGGCGAACCATCTGAAACAGTTCAACGTTAGAATTAACTGGTGTCAGTTGGATACAGAAGTTTTCTGTCGCCACTTCGCTGGTCTCAGGCCCCCGTCTTGTTCCACATGTAATTCCACATCCCACATGGCGGACTTATGTCCCTCTGAAGCAGATCCCACCACCTCCACTCCCACCCCTCATACCTCTTACACCCCTCACAACAAACCAACGGGTGGTCTACGTGACAAGCTGGGTAGGCCCATCTCCTTTTTGGGCAAGGCGCAGGTGTGCAATAATTTCAACGCAGGTTCCTGCAGTTTCAGCGCATGTAGATTATTGCACATCTGCTCCATTTGCTTCAGGGCACATACCAAGACCATGTGTCCGGCCAGGTTGTCCCCAAACAAATGACTAACCGACATTAATGTCGACAACCTGTTTTTTTACTTAAGGTCACACCCTAGCAGGCACCTGGTGGAATATCTGACCACAGGGTTTCTCACGGGTATAGTAGCCATCCCCTCAGGTACACTTGAATGTCCTAATCTCCTGTCAGCACGTCTAGACCCAGTCTCCACAGACACTCTCCTTTCCTCTGAAATTACCAATGGTTTCATGATCGGGCCTTTCACCTCCTCACCTTTTTCCTCCTGGCGCACTAACCCAATCGGCGTCGCAGTTCACAAATATTCAAATAAAAAACATCTAATTATTGATTTATCGGCACCGCACTCCTCTTTTGTTCCCAGCATAAACACACTCATTCCAGCAGACGAATTCTCACTCCAGTACGTAACTATTGACGACGCTATACAGGCCATCATCTCTTCTGGTAATCGCCCCTGGCTCAGCAAAACAGACATCACAAACGCGTTTAAGTTACTACCCATGCACCCCTCACTCTGGCACTTGCACGGTGTTAAATGGCAAGGAAAGTACTACTTCTCCACACGACTCACTTTCGGTTCTCGAAGCAGCCCCAAACTTTTCGATATCTTTGCTAAGACACTATGCTGGCTGCTTCTGAACGTCCTCAGGTGTCACTCCGTTATTCACTACCTAGACGACTTCCTACCGCTATCAACCGCACTACAGCACTTTTTTCCCACACTTGGAGTACCTTTGTCCCCATCTAAAACAATTGGTCCCACAATTAAATTAACCTTTTTGGGGATAGAGCTAGATTCCGTTACCCTCAGAGCTAGCCTTCCCCATGACAAAATGACCTGCTTGAGAGGGGAGATAGACATGTTCCTGTGGAATGATGTTTGCACCAGGAAGGAACTCCAGTCCCTTCTGGGATCCCTGAACTTCGACATGCGCATCATCCCGCAGGGAAGGTCTTTTATATCCAGGCTTCTTTGCCTGCTTCAGGGGGAACCGTACTCTTGCCCAGTTTCACTGGACCCCCACGCCAAGGCTGACTTAGCTATGTGGGGGAAGTTTTTGGCAGAATGGAACAGTATCTCCATGTTTATCCCCCCTCTCTCCACTTCCTCACCCATCATTCACACAGATGCTGCAGCCAACACTGGTTTCGCAGCCATCTTTGGGAACCACTGGTTTAGGGGTCACTGGCCCGCTGAGACGGATGCCTTGCCAGGATTCAGGGAGACCTCAGCCCTATTTGAAATCTATCCCATTGTGGCGGCCGCACACACCTGGGCAAGGCAGTAAAATGCTACTCTGACAACTCGGCAGCTTGTGAAATCATTCACAAGGGGCACTCATCATCCCTGACCATCATGCGGCTGATTCGCAAGCTGACCTGGCTAGCAGCAACCGGTCAGTTTCACTTAGTTTGTTTTCACATTCCGGGTATCCACAACACTGCAGCTGATGCTCTTTCGCGCTCTCAATTCCAGGTATTCTCTCAAGCGCTCCCTACGGCTCACCACCAGCCATCCAGGACACCACAGTTTCACAAACTAATCCTGGACTGAGCACACTAATGCATCACGCTAGGACTCTCACTCACCAAGCACTATCACCTAACACAGCTATCTCTTATAATAGGGCACTTACCATATTTAACAAATTCACTGCAGAATTTGGTTTACAAGGCGACCTTTCTATACAAACCATGGTGGCTTTTGCCTCTTTCTGCCACTTACATCTTAAACTTTCCCACAACACCATAAAACTTTACCTCACCGGGGTGCAGCACCATAGCCTCACAAATTTTCCTAACACCCCCTTCTTGTCATCATTAAAAAGGTATTGAAAGGTATGTTAAAGGTTTCAGCTCCTCTCACTATCACAAGACTACCTATAGATGGGCCTATCTTCAGATCACTTAGCAATCTCCTTGACGAATCCCCGTTTGATCCAGACACAAACCTGGTGATCAAAGCAGCTATCTATCTTGCTTTCTACGGTTTTCTCAGACCTAGAGAGTTCACCGTTGTTAGTCAAGGGGATATCACGCACAGCCTAAAAACATCGCACCTCACAAAGGTGGAGGATCACTATCTACCTTCCATCCCGTCAACTAAAACCAACCATTCACTACACCCCACTGTAATTCCTCTCTTCCCTACTGATAATGCCTGGTGTCCGGTCAAGGCGCTAGACCACCTACGGTCAACCCTTCACGCGCACTTAACAGACTCTCCGCTCTTATCAATACAAGTGCACCCGCTTACCACTGCTAAATTCACGTCAGAACACTATTATCTAAACTGGGTTTCAATCCGACTTCATGCTCTGGGCACTCCTTTCGCATAGGAGCCGCCTCTTCAGCCTCCAGCACTAATACACCGGTCCACATCATCAAGAGACTGGGGCGATGGAAATCCTCGATATACCATACTTATATTCCACGACCAGAAAAAGAGCTTTGTCAAGCTTTCAGGAACTTGGTTATGTATAAAGGCAATAAAGTGTGTATTTTCTCAAACTTCTCTTTTGCCCTCTTTTATTTACAGGCCCACTCGTACGTTGGTTTCGGCACACCACAACCAACTTTGTCCTTACAGATACTATCCATTACGTATTAAATTCCGAGCACAAGTAGAAAGGCCATTAGGCCTGAATTTGTGGGAGGAGTAAGTCCCCTACTTAAACTCCCAGCCCCTACTCACCTCTGCCGTTCAGCTGATTGTCCCCACCCACCTACACCCTGTTATAATTACATTCTCCTTGGTGGGCCCTCTTTTATTTACAGGCCCACTCTTATCGTTGGTTTCGGCACACCACAACCAACTTTGTCCTTACAGATACTATCCATTACGTATTAAATTTCCGAGCACATTATATATAAAAAAATTTATTTCTAAGATTTGTACTTTGTATGACACTCCAAACCACTAAGCAGTTCAGCTGACTGTTTGGTCTGTCTTATTGGATGAAAGTGCCGATTTAAAGAGAAACTGGCACTTATGACCTTAACCAGGTAACAGCTCTCAGCTATCAAACACAAAGCCAGGAGGGCTCCCTTTATCGTTCACCCTTAACACTAGCTCAAGATGGCTCATACAAACACTAGCTAGCTCATACAAACACACTTGTTTCAGTGCTTCTCTATGAGAAGTACTGTGCAGCTAGAACATCACAGCAATCGCCATGCACACACCCTGCCTCCAATGCTTCTCTATGAATGGAGCAAGAAGATTATTTCGCCACTGGAATACAGGCAAGCAGCTTCATTTTTAGAAGACTTTGAGAGAGTCCCTAAATCAAAAATTAAATAAAAGGAACCCTCCAACATTGGAAGAGTATTTTTTTCTAATGCGGAAATGTTGCTTTAACCAAACATAAAAGGAGCGAGCTAGTGCTGTCTGCCTGATCGAATATTCCAGAGGGGACTCCAAGAAACATCATAACAGTGATGTTAATGGCACAAAGGTAAAATAATATGGCGGTATAGAAACATTATCAATGTGTTGGATGAGAGCTAGCCCAAATATGTGCCAGAATGCACTGCAAGGCTGTGTCTAACGAGATTACTTTCAACCTTAGGCTGGACCTTTCCATTAATGCATTTCTAAGCAAATTTGTTGTAAAATTAACACAGCGACAAACTAGTGCATCAGTCCTGATTTCAGAAGAAATGAGCTGGTGCTTGTCAAACAGAGGTTACAGATTTATCCTTTAATATAAAGAGATTCAAAGGGACCAGTCAGCCATCAAATTACTCTGTCTTGAAGATCAAAGAGTCTTGCTTTCTTCTACGTCTGAATCAAATTGGCCTTCTTTGTAGTTTCCAAAATAGTGCTAAAATTAGGTTACATTTCTAGCTTATTTTTTAATGTGCCAGGTCAGCTCATATTTGCAACATATTTTTATAACACTGTAGGCAATGTAGTATTTTCCAGCTATTTTTAATAGTACAAGACAAACAGGCATTTTTTTTGTGTCAATCTTACTTTTATTAAAAGGACCACTATAGACACCCAGACCACTTCAGCTTAATGAAGTGGTCTGGGTACCAGGTCCATCTAGGATTAACCCTTTCTGCTGAAAACATAGCAGTTTCAGAGAAACTGCTATGTTTACAAATGGGTTAATCCAGCCTCTAGTGGCTGTCTCATTGACAGCCACTAGAGGGCTTCCGCACTTCTCACTGTGATTTTCACAGTGAGAAGACACCAGCATCCATAGGAAAGCATTGAGAATGCTTTCCTGTGGACTGGCTGAATGAGCATTCAGCCGATGACTGGGAAAGGAGGAGGAGAGTCCCCAGCACCGAAGGAACCCGGCGCTGGAGAAAAGGTAAGGGATTAACCCCTTCCTCACCCTAGAGCCAGGTGGGAGGGGGACCCTGAGGGTAAGGGGGACCCAAGGACCCTAACAAGTATGTTTTCCTGGCACTATAGTGGTCCTTTAAGGCATGTGAGTTGGGTTACAGAATGAAGAAAGGGAAATGTACAAGTTGAATACAAAATAGGGATATCACAGCATTAACATTTCCTAGATAGTAATGCGTCATTTAAAAAAAAAAGAAAATTTTTATAAGTAGTTACCGTGTTTCTCCGAAAATAAGACCGGGTCTTATATTAATTTTAGTCCCAAAAAACACACTAGGGCTTATTTTCAGGGTAGGGCTTATTTATTTATGGTACCGGTATGTACATTGAACCCCCCCTTTAATTAATCCACCCCCCTTTAATAAATCCACCCCCTCTAATTAATCCACCCCTCTAATTAATCCACCCCCCTTTAATTAATCCACCCTCCTTTAATTAATCCACCCCCCCAATAAATCCACCCCCCCAATAAATCCAGCCCCCTCTAATTAATCCACCCTCCTTTAATTAATCCACCCCTCCTTTAATTAATCCACCCCTCCTTTAATTAATCCACCCCTCCTTTAATTAATCCACCCCTCCTTTAATTAATCCACCCCCCTCTAATTAATCCACCCCCCTCTAATTAATCCACCCACTCTAATAAATCCACCCCTCCTTTAATAAATCCACCCCCTCTAATAAATCCACCCCCCGTTTAATTAATCCAACCCCCCTTTAATAAATCCACCCCCCTCTAATTAATCCACCCCCCTCTAATTAATCCACCCCCCTTTAATTAATCCACCACCCCTAATTAATCCACCCCCTCTAATTAATCCACCCCTCCTTTAATTAATCCACCCCCCCTAATAAATCCACCCCCCCTAATAAATCCACCCCCTCTAATAAATCCACCCCCCGTTTAATTAATCCAACCCCCCTTTAATAAATCCACCCCATTCTAATTAATCCAGCCCCCCCTTTAATTAATTCACCGCCCCCTTTAATTAATTCAGTCCCAGACATAAAATATCTACTCACAGATGCCTTCCTTGCCCGCCGAGTCCGACCACTGGGTGCCTCACCGCCCGGAAATGGATCCTTCCGCTGAAGATCCGTGAAGGCAGACTGACGACGCTGCGCACGTCATCACGTTGCGCGATGCCGCGGCCTGCAACGCTCCTCCTCCTCCTCATAGAAGAAGGAAGTCCCGCCGGACCGAAAGGTACAATGCCTAGGTCTTATTTTCGGGGTAGGGCTTATATTGCAGCCCACCCCGAAAATTCAGCTAGGTCTTATTTTCGGGGTAGGGTGTATTTTCGGGGAAACACGGTAGAATTTAAGCACGCTAAGCTGTTGTATCTGGTAGGTAACACATGAGTAGGTGCACAGGATTAAAATAGTAGTAGGCATGCTATATAGAAACAGTATGTAGGTTAACTGGAGGTAGGATGGATACCAAGGGCTAGCTAATAGGTAAGACCTTCTGAGCTGACATGTGAAACGATATGGTCGCTATACCATCAGGTGCTGGGCCAAGAGACCTCCTGTGGTGGATGTTATAAACAGTTTGGTTAACGTATGAAAGAGTAAGCACACTTTAAGTTGCATATAGGGTGCATTGCACTCTTTTAGATTAGTATATAACACAAGTGGAGTAACAGCCTATGTATATGTATCTAGATTGGCAGTACATCATATTGTTACACAAGGATAGACTGTCTAGACTAATATAATTAAGATTATCTGCCTAGGCTATGTAAATTACTGTCATGGAGTCGTAAAGTACATTGAGTGGTACATAATAACTTTGGATCTGCGAACAAGCTGGGAAGGTGCTCTGCCAAAACTATGCCATCTGCCCCCAGACTCTAGAAATGTGTCCATGGTAATGCTTAGTGGTCCCAGTTCACAGGTTACCACACTGGCCCCTCGATGCAATAGGTTGGACAATCAGCCAACACCCTTGTGAGAATCACCGCTTGTATATGGGCTCAGTCCACTCAGGGGAGCAATGCAGCATCGTGAAGGGAAGGTGCCTCTCCGGCCTTGGAGCATTGCAAGAGCCAGTACCCTCTGGCCATGAGCCTGGAATCCTTCAAGGTCCAGGACGGTGCGGTGGGCCCTTGTGGGTCATGTGCGTCTTGCGGCCCTCCACTTGTGTGGCTGGTACCTGTGGGTCTGGACCCATAGTGCCCTCAGCCCAGATGGGCATCTTGTGCAAGTTGCAGAAGTGGGGGACAGCATTGTGCCCTTTAAAGGTTTCCCAGGCCTCCTCCTGTTGCAGGCTTGATCCCTGGTAGGTGGTGCATGAATAGCCACAGCTGGTCGTATGCCGGCCAACAGCTGAGCCCAGACTCGATCAAAAATATCATCGAGGGTGTCTCTGGCGTTGACACTGGAGCTGGGCACTTCAGGCTGCTGCAGCTGCACTCTGCGTGTAGCTGAGTCAGTTAAGACCGCCATTTAGGAGATCTTCACCTCCGCTCAGCTTGTGATGGCTGTTGGCCCCTTTGACAGGTATGAGGCTAAGCTAACTCCATTTAGTGGCGACCGGGATATCCCCCACTGGTCCAAAGGGGGGGGGGGGTGAATGATTAGTGCTTGTGTGCGGCTTGGAGCAGCGAGCAGAAAGCAGCTGCCTTCCCACTCCACCTTCTCCTGTAGGCCTCAACCTGCTGTCACGGTTCCCAGGTACTCCGGGCATCAGATTTGGTATCCACAGGTGTGCGCTGTCTTCCCCAGTCTGTAGGGCTCCTTTAGGAAAGTTTCCCAGCACTTCAGCCCGAGATATCATGCAGAAAGTGTCCATGCGGCAGAAGCTCATGCAAGGCACATCTTGCTTGCTTGCTGGTCAGGCTCCGGCCCCGCCACAGGCATCTCCTTTTATGTCAGGGCTTGACAAATTTGCTTGGAATCTAGGAACCAGCTAAAAAAGTTAGGACCCTTTTTTTTTTTTTAAACAAAGCTTAATTTTCGACATCAAAAAGACAATTCCTAAGGGGCACTATAGTGATCAGAAACACTGCAGCTTAAAGGGACACTGTAGGCACCCAGACCACTTCAGCTCATTGTCCCATGTCCCTTAACCCTACAGAGGTAATTATTGCAGTTTCTAAATTACCTCTGAGGGTTAACTC
Source organism: Pelobates cultripes (assembly GCA_933207985.1). Classification (NCBI taxonomy): domain Eukaryota; kingdom Metazoa; phylum Chordata; class Amphibia; order Anura; family Pelobatidae; genus Pelobates; species Pelobates cultripes. The sequence continues at coordinate 114,268,712 of OW240914.1, forward strand.
CTCCAGCATCAGATTTTTCCCCAGAGGAAAGCACTGAATAATGCTTTCTTATGGGGAAATACTAATGCATGTGCATTAAGTTTTCCCCGCCGATTTCAGCCTAGTGTGGGCGGAGCCTGAGCCAGCACCGAGGGACATCAGCGCTGGATTTAGGTAAATTACTGAAAGGGTTTTTACCCCTTCTGAACTGCGGGAGGGGGGGCGCGAGGGATGGTGGCACTGAAGGAGCCTAAAGTGACAGAAAAATGGGTTTGTTTTCCTGACACTATTCAATCCCTTTAATGTAGTGGTTCTGCTGTCTATAGACTGTATTTAGGCAGTGATTACATTTTTTTTAGCAGAGGATCTTTAAAACATGCAACCCAACCCAAGGTGAGAAAGCCTTTTTAAGCAAAATAAAATAAAATTGTTAATAGTACTAATTGTAATATTACTAAGAATTTAAATAAATGTTACTGGGAGTGTCCCTCAAATAAATTGTAATTATTCAAAGGATTCACTGGACTACATTCTGTTACAACACATTACATTCCGATCTAGAATTAGAACAGATGGGAATGTCGATCAGTGATGATCACAGCTGCTAAATAATTACATGACACAGAATAGGGTCAATGGAAGTTTCATTGCTAATTGTTTGATGGAATAGCCCCTGCAGGTCAGTCAGTCATATCAGTCAGTATGGGAAAACAGACTACCTGTCACTGCTGGAATAGTTGCACTGAGTAGTTAGAGGCTGCCAGCATTCAAGGTCAGTAGATATTCGTTAGCAAGTCATTACGGATTTTCAGCACTTCTAGAACTTTTCATTCATCTCCGCTGAGCCAACATAACTCTTCTTAATACACTGACTCCGACCCTCAGGCCACAAGAAATGTTATTTTGCATCCAGACAGAAAGGGCGCTGCTTGATTACCAACGCATAATTCAACCTTCCAGAAACCTGTGATGTGCTTGTAATATCTTATTCACATTATGATTATATTTTATAGGATACAAAATATCGCCCACAATGCTTGGCTTCTCATTCCTTTTAACTGTTGGCAAACCCATTAAACTATGCTCAAATAATTAATTTATATGCCTGGTCATTACCCCAGTTTAGATTTACGAATCAAGTCTCATCACATACTTACCTTTTTACTGATTTTGCCAATAATTTCAGTTTATGTATAACCTCTTTTTTTTCTCGTTTTGGTTAAGTCTTTCCTTATGTATTGCAGTTACAGAGCTAAGCTTATATGTGCCTCTTTCTTCCCCCAGATGACTTGTGAATCCTTTTTAATTAATACTGATTAAATGCTAAGTTTTATTTTGTTTGGGCAAATTGCGGTCTTTCATAATCTTATCATGACAATAGTTTTTTTTATCTTTTTATTCACATGAGAGAGTTAATAGAATGGCATGCAAAGCACCAGCACCATGGTATTTGGTGGAACCAAGCAGGAACAGAGGCTCTGCACAGAGAAAAACGCGATAACGCGAAGTCAAGCAGGAGAGGATGATTATATATCAAGTGATTGGTATAATTAAAGGATTACTACAAATACCATGGCCATATAACGGATTAGAAGATCATGGTCCTTGGAGTCGGTTTGTGCAGCGTTTCAGTAATGCCACCTCCAGCAATGTCATTGATTAGCCTGGAACAAGAGTTCTGGGTTGACTAATAGTAAATCTGTGCATATTGGAAGCGGTCACCAGCACTCATAGTCCCCCCTCCTCCTCAATCCAACCTGCAAAATGTCTCTCCCTGACTGAGAGGTAATAACATCACTGGAGGGGGAAAAATCAGGCTGCTGGGAGAACTTGGACTCAGCGTTGCATCACAGGCAGGTTTTTGCTTTATTTCTTCATTATTGAAATTATAGCTCCCATTACCTACGGCTAGTTTTCTTCTGTCCAATTGCAGCAGTGTTTTAGCAATGCATATACATTCACATTACACCAATGCATGCACATATTATATACACGCATTCACAAGTAAATATTATAAACATTACGTACATACATACATACAAGATTATTTACTAAAGTGAGAATTCAAAGTGAATTTGGAATACGTTTCAAATTCAATGCCAAAGTAGCAGGACTGAAACCATAACTGGCTATGAGAAGTTCAAGTATTTGTTCAAGTATTTTGACCTTAAATGTTTAATTCTCTCTGAATTCACTCTGAATTCTCAGTTTAAGGGATAACCCTGATAGTGTTCATAAAAACCACCACACATGTTGTACATTGTCAATTCTCTATAAAATACAGACATTCTAGTCTTTTACACACAGACTGCTCCACTTTGTTCCTGGTTTTCTGCTGCATTAAGCACGGACATCTATCTTCTTTATCATCTTTACTGTTCATCGTATGTCATGTCTCAGACTACAGCTATCTTTTTAATATAAAACAAATCATAATCATTTCACTAGCATGCATGTTCCCAATAGGAACAAGTTTGTGCATTTCCCCGCCCAACTTGGTGTTATCTCCCCTCACCCCCACAAAAACATTTAGAAAAAAAAAAAAATTATCCGGTACATACACTACACTATAACATATATATCTGCCACACATAAAGGAACACTCCATTGCTTAAACACAAACATATTTAATTCACTGTTTAGTAGATATAACTCAAAAGAAAACATCCATGCAGTTAAGTATGCTTTTCTATTGCAGATTCATTTAAAAACAGTTTGCAAAACCTGCAGTTCTCTTGTCTTCAGTGTTTGCAAGCCCTCCCATTCTTTCCCTGCCCAGACTTTCTGTGGCTGTCTAATCAACAGACTTCCCACTACAGTTCAATGAGAAGTCTTTGCAAAAAAGGTGCTCTGAACTATTGTCTGCTTCTTGAGTTTAACCAATAAGTAACAGGGCATGTTGTCTGCTTGAAACCTGGGGGTGTGTAACAAGGTTAATTTATAAAAAAAAAAAAAGTGTACATTTCTATTGAAATCTGCACTTATTGCAAAATGATAAAGATAGGACACTCACCACACAAAGCTTTTCAGCAAACTAAAATGCTTTAGAAATATATGAGGCTTTCCCTTTAAGATAATTAAGTAAAATGACTTTCCGTTGCACTTCCTAATATTCAGCTCTGGATCTGCCCCTGCCTGGAACATCTACAGCCAAAATCTGTACAGGGCTGCTTGCAGAGGTCAGTCATCACCGGGCAAAGTTTAGTGGCAGGGTAGGCTTAACATATGGACAGGCCCAAAATAGGCCACTGTTCTCCCTCCTACACTACTCCACGCAACAACACTGTGGGAAAGTGATCTCATCAGATTAATTCTTTTCAGTTCTCTATGAAAGCCGCACGGAAGGGAAAGACGCCGTTAAAGGACCACTATAGGCACCATGGGCGTCCGCAGGGGGGGGCAAGGGGGGGCACTTGCCCCCCCCTGGATTTTTCAGCTTGTTCTGCTATTTTTCGTGTGAGATTTAAAATGAACTGCAATACCAGCGCCGGCCAGTAGGTGGCGCTGTGTATGGAGAGAGACAGGGATAGGAAGCTGCATCTTATCCCTGCTTCTCTCTGCTGATTGAAACCGCAGGGGAACCACAGATGCAGGCAACAGAGACAGCCTACAGATCAGGGGAATGAGGGATGGGGGGAGGGTTTGAGAGGTGGTGCAGCAGCCTATAGATTTTTTGGGGGGGCGGCAGCAGCCTATAGATTAGGGAGTGAGGGGGCAGCAGCCTAGATTGGGGAGTAGAGGCTGGGGGGCAGCCTATAGATTAGGGAGTGAGGCTGGGGGGCAGCAGCCTATGGGTGCAGGAGTGAGGCTGGGGGCAGCAGCCTGTAGATTAGGGAGTGTGAAGGCTGGGGGCAGCAGCCTATAGATTGAGAGAGTGAGGGGGCGGCAGCCTATAGATTAGGAGAGAGTGAGGCGGCTTGGTTTTATAGATTGGGGGGTGAGGCTGGGGGCAGCAGCCTATAGATTAGGGAGGTGAAGGCTGGGGGCAGCAGCCTATAGATTAGGGAGTGAGGCTGGGGGCAGCAGCCTATAGATTAGGAGAGTGAGGGGGGCAGCAGCCTATAGATTAGGAGAGTGAGGGGGAGGCATCCTATAGATTAGGAGAGTGAGGGGGGGCATCCTATAGATTAGGGGAGTAAGGGGGGGCAGCAGCCTATAGACTAGGGGAGTGAGGCATGGGGGGGCATGTGTGTGTGTGTGTGTGTGTGTATATATATGTGTGTGTGTGTGTGTGAGGGTGCTGTTTGTGTGCTGTGTGTGAGGGAACTGGTAGTGTGGTGTGTGTGTATGAGAGGGTGTTTGTGTGTGCGTGTTTGTTCTGGTCCTGTTAGTGTGCTGTGTGTGGGTGTTGTGTGTTTGTCAGGGTGCTGTTTGTGTGTGGGTGCTGTGCGGGTGTTGTGTGTGGGTTTTGTGTGTTTGTGAGGATGCTGTTAGTGTGCTGGGTGTATGTGTGTGGGTGTTGTATGTGTGTGGGTGCTGTGTGTGCGAGGGTGATGTATGTGTGTGGGTGCTGTTTGTTGGCTGTGTGTGGGTGTTGTGTGGGTGTGTGTGCTGTATGTTTGGGTGGAGGTGGGGGGCAGATTAGTTAATATCCCAGTCCTGCTGCCTTCCCTGGTGGTTCAGTGGAGAGTGAACTCTAGCCCGGGTTCTCTGCATTGGCGTGCCGCGGGGATTAGGGTGTGCCCAGGCACACCCGACACACCCAGTGCGCACGCCTATGGAAGTGAGGGATGGGGGAGACAGCCTGCATGAAGAGTCAGCAAGGAGCAGGAAGGTAAAGTAAGAAAAGGAGAAGGAACAGAAATGAGCAGGAAGGGACATCAAGGAGCAGAAAGGGGCAGCAAGGAGCTGGAAGGGACAGCAAGGAGCATAAAAGGTAAAGTAGGAGAAGGAGCACAAAGGATCAGAAATGAACAGGAAGGGTCAGCAAGGAGCTGGAAGGTAAAGCAACACAACGGTAAAGTAGAAGGAGCAGAAAGGGTCAGAAATGAGCTGGAAGGGGCAGAAGGAGCACAAAGGTAAAATAGGAGAATGAGCAGGAAGGGCCTGCAAGGAGCAGGAAGGAGCACAAAGGTAAAGGAGCAGGAAGGGCCTGGAAGGAGCACAAAGGTAAAGGAGCAGAAAGAATCAGAAGGAGCACAAGGAGCACAAAGGTAAAATAGAAAAGGGAGCAGAAAGGGAACAGAATGAGAAAGGAGCAGAAGGGCGCTAAATAAGCAGAAAGTAGCAGAAAGGTAAAAGAGCAGAAGGGGCCAAGGATAGAAAACAGTGTCAAGAAAAAAAAGACTGTCAAATGAAGGAGAGGAAAAGGAGATTGGAGCAGAAAGGACAAATGAAGTGAACCTCCACTTTTTTTCTGGACACCACATCATAAGGCTTTGGTACCTGGGCCAGGCAGGGAAACGCTGGACCTTCTCATCTCCAAAGGTAAAAAAATATCAGTATTAATGTGTTCACTTTTATTTACTGAGTGTCAGGAAGCACAGAGTGCCGTTGGGTAGGGGTGTTGCTGATTGGCTAGAGCGGTCAGCTGGCACTCTAAGCCAATCAGTAGCTCCCCATTCATAAAAAAGTAAAAATATTTTATGAACCGGGAACTAGCGATTGGCTTAGAGCGTCAACTGACCACTCTAGCCAATCAGCGGCACCCATGCCTGACGTCAATCTGCACTTCCTGACACTCTGTTTCAGAAGCCAAATACCACTGAGCGACCTGGAGCTGGAGGAAGCCTTTGGGGTTAAACCATTTGAGAGCGATTTAACCCCTTAAAGGAAAGCGAGCACCCAGGGGCTTCCTGGCATCATAGCATTTTCATTTAGGTGAAGTTGTTATGGTGACCAGAATGGTCTTTAATTTGCTTAAAGGAACACTATAGTGTCAGGAATACAAACATATATTCCTGACACCATAGTTGTGAAAACGCTATTCACCCTGGCTTTATGTGATAATGGCTATGCCCCTTCCCTTTCATGACACTGTCAAAAAGGTACCAAGCAAGGATGTCATTACAATTATGCCCCCCCCTGGAAAAATTCCTGCGGACGCCCATGATAGGCACCCAGACCACTTCAGCTCAATGAAGCAGTCTGGGTGCCAGGTCCATCTAGGGATAACCCTGCCTCAGAGAAACTGCTATGTTTATAATAGGGTTAATCCAGCCTCTAGTGGCTGTCTCATTGACAGCCTCTAGAGGCGCTTCCGCGCTTCTCACTAAGATTTTCACAGTGAGAAGACGCCAGCGTCCATAGGAAAGCATTGAGAATGCTTTCCTATGGACTGACTGAAAGTTTGTTTTCCTGGCACTTTATGGTCCTTTAAACACACAAAAAGCTCAATGTAGACAATCTGGAAAGCAGTGATATGGTATGGCAAGAAAAGGGGTGGCTTAAAGGACAAGCACTTCAATATTTAATTTTTTTCCCCAGAGTGTGGGTGTTTGAATGAATATACTTATGTGAATCTGTATGTGTGTGCGAATATGTGAGCATTGGTCTCACCCATACCTACTTGCGTATAGCACAAATTGTGGAACTGTGTTCACCTAACTGAGAGGTGGTAACATCACTGGAGGGGGAAATCAGCCCGCACTGAGAACTTGTTATTCTGCAGCTCTGTAAATATCTAGTAGGGTAGGTGGATTTCCGATGGTCCAGTGGGGACCGTGGTGGCTAGGTACAGGCAGGACAGATCTTGGGCGGGCGCACTGTCCCCAGGAGCCAAAAGGTGGGGGGTGCTGAAAGGAGCCCTGTCACTGGGGGCCAAGGAGGTGGCCATCTGGCCACCTTAAAGCACCTCCGATGCAGTGTTTATTCAGTAAGGCAGAGTAGGCATCTGCTTACCTTACCAAGTGCCTACTTTGCCAATATATCCCAGAAGGGGAGGAGAGGAGGCAGGCAGCTGGCGAAAGTGAGGAACTGCTGATCTTGATATTCCTCACTTTCGCCTCACAGGAGTGAGTAAGTGCAGGATTGCAGTAGAGCCCCACACTGGACCCCAGGGAAAGGATCCACACCAGCTCTCCCAAAGAAAGGAGGCTGGATGAGCCACACACACACAAAAAAAATTACATTAATTTGTGAAAGTGTGCAAGCATGTGTGTCTGTCAGTGACAGTGTGTGTCTCTGTCAGTGAGAGTGCTTCAAATTAGTGAGATTGTGTGTTATTGCAAGGACATTTAATTGCAAATGGATGAGAGTCACTTAAATATCTTCAAACTTATTGCAACGTCTGAAAAGCTATGCAGTTTGCAAAGCAAATAAAAAAACTTAAAATAATTATATTTTTAACATATTTCAAACATATTTCATTAAATTTTTAATAGTTTGTTTAACTTATTGCTTTATTTTGTACGTTTTTCCTGCATCATTCTTGATTCATGTAAAATATACATGTGATAGTAATTTTATTTTTAATGTGAATTACACTTTTATTATTTTTCATTATTTAATTTGCTTAAGACTATATCATCTAGATTTGTCATTGTATGAAGTATATTTTTAACTTGTATTTACAAAGATGCTCTTAGATTCAGTTATAACCATGTATTCCATTTTTTTTTTATTATTTTGGTCCTTTTTACATTATTTTTCCCTAAATATATAATTATTTTTATCTAATATTGTCTATGCATAGATATTATTATTAATAGAAGTTGTTTTAGTGTCTTATCTCAAATTTCTTATTTTTATTTTATGTCTATAGAGTGAGCTATTGCTCCTCTTATTTCTTTTAGTATGTGTTATTCCAGTTTCTTGCCTGTAGAGGGAACTACTGCCCCTTTTATCTTTGTTTTACAAATTACCTGTCAACCATTTTTTTGGATCCCCAGCTTATCCAGACAGATGCTATTTTGTTGGAGCCAAAAGAGATGATTAAAAAAAAATGTAAAAAAAAAGTAATTGGTCATGTGACTATGATGTCACAAAACCATTATTTTCAAAATCCTAACCCTATTTAAGCAGCTCAGGTCCCATTCACTCTGTAAAACACTTTTGATAAAACCTATCCAAGGAGAAAACGCGTTAAGTGTATTGTTTAGAACTTTATTACTATTTTATTATATATTATTCTTATTATTTTTTTAACATTAAAGTGCTTCAATTGGACCTAACTTTGCTGTTGTTGGATTGTTTGGTGGGGATCATACCACCCAAGTGCTTTGGATTAAGCTAACTGGAACTTGCTCTTTAGCATGTGAGTAGGTTTAACTTATTTCTGCTTACACTCCTTTTTACAGTGTACACTATTGTGGTTCTGTTTGTTTATCTCCACATATACACTGACGGAAGAATTTATATTTACACCTGTATCCTTGAGTGAGGATCATACCACTTCAAGCGCTATCAGAGTAGCCAGGTTTTACTGCTCCATTTTTACATTTTATAGTTTTCACCTACCCTCGCTTCATAGCTCTACATACTTCACCATATATGTTTTTTTTTTTATGAGGATACCCCCTACCACACCTATAACTCGAAGAATTGCCTCTGCACTTGATACATAGGTGGGGATTATTCTGCCCAGGCGCTTACACTGGAGATGTATTGAAGCTCCAGAAAAGTGTGAGTGCACATCTTTTATTTTACTTATCAACACTACAGTTTTAAATACTACACTATTATTTCTTCTCTGGTTCTCTTCACAAATACCTCGTCAAGGATTACTGAAGCACTGCCCCCCCTCCCCCTCCCTTTTTATCCAGTTTTTTGGTCAGAAAAGAGAGATTTCGTATTGGTGTTCAAGCTGTTTTTTGACTATTATAATTTTGCTTCCACGCTGAATTTATTTTTGTGTGATTATGTGATAGTACTGTGCAAACAGAAGTGAGAAAAAAAAGAGCATGGCATATTAACCTTCAACATTCATAATCTGTGAGGGTTTTATTTCTTGACAAGATCCTTCCAAGTTTATAAAAGGACCACTATAGTGCCAGGAAAACATACTCGTTTTCCTGGCACTATAGTGCCCTGAGGGTGCCCCCACCCTCAGGGTCCCCCTCCCGCCCGGCTCTGGAAGGGGGAAAGGGGTAAAAACTTACCTTTTTCCAGCGCTGGGCGGCTCTCCTCCTCCTCTCCGCCTCCGTTCGCCCCGCCCGCTGAATGCGCACGCTTAAGAGCAGCGCATTCAGCCCGTCATAGGAAAGCATTTACAATGCTTTCCTATGGACGCTGGCGTGCTCTCACTGTGATTTTCACAGTGAGAAGCACGCAAGCGCCTCTAGTGGCTGTCAATGAGACAGCCACTAGAGGATTAGGGGGAAGGCTTAACCCATTCATAATTATAGCAGTTTCTCTGAAACTGCTATAATTATGAAAAAATGAGTTAACCCTAGAAGGACCTGGCACCCAGACCACTTCATTAAGCTGAAGTGGTCTGGGTGCCTAGAGTGGTCCTTTAAGGTGACATTATGTTTCAGGAAACAAGCAAACATGTACATAATGGTCTATTTCTAAAAATGAACGTATGTGTCTGTCAGGGAGTCTTTTTTTAAATCAGTGAGATTGTGTGTCTGCCAATGTGCTCTCAATAAGCGCGTGTGACGGTCAGTGAATGTTTCAGTTTAGAAATGGGTAGAGCTTACAGATGGGAGCGTGGTGGAGTCATTGCCATAGAAGCATGTCTGGACATTTGCAAAGGACAGAAGCAATCCTCCACGTGGAAAAAAAAACACACACACACAAAAATGAATAGGAGGGTGCCAAATACCAGTGTAAATAAATACATACCACATAAGAGTAAAGATAAAAGAAAATATTATGTTTGGGAAAGCGACAGAAGAGAAAATCATGGCTCAATAAATGTATTCCAAAATTAAGTTAAGGAACAAATAAAAATAACACACATAAAATTCAAATATGTGCAAATTGTGCAGATCAGCCATAAGGCTAAACAGGTTCCACCCCACAGTCCCCCTTGAATGGCCAGCAGTGTCAAGGGTCGCTAACTCCAAGATTCTGCTTACACTTATGATGGTCCACCAGACGCTCTTAAATCTCCTTCAAGCCGGTATGGTTAAGAAAAATACTCCTGATGAAGTCCCAAAGTTTAGGGAACAAAATGAGAGTGAACATTGGGCAGACATTCAGCAGCCAGTCCCCCTTTCTTTTGCCAAGAGCAAGTAGACCATCAAAAGTATTTTTTTATTTTTTAAGGCATCACAAAAGCAAAGGGTCCTCTGATTAGGAACCGGATTCAAAATATCCAGAACATACTCTGCTTTCCTGGCTAGAACTATTATTAATGCGCCAGTAATGCCATTCAAAATACTGTGCGCTTACTTTATGGTAGAAAATCTCTCATCCAAGTTTATAACAATATTTAGGAACCATGGCACCCTTATTCTGTGGCAAGCACAGACACCTACACTACTACCATTCTCGGATATCACTGTGTTTAAGGCTTAGAACATGTCATTTGCAGTTATATAAAGTGATTGGTATCGGTTTTATAAATTTTACATGGTTTATTAATTAAACTGGAAATTGAAGAGAACAGACAAGTGAACTACAAATTTTAGGTACATATAAAGATATATATTTTGGCCAAAACAGGACTAGAAAGTGTTCTGCTCACTAAATGTTGATGTGACACAAAACAATTGTGTAAAACAAAAAACTAAATCGTTTTTACTAAAGCAAATGTATTTGTTTGAGCCAAATTTGTGATTGCTATTCAGTACCAGTTCAATTGACCTATAAAATCAGCTCATTGCAAGGAGAAGCACAGGAATTTGGCTAAAGATCAAAAGCCAAATTGACCACAAAATAGGCAGTCCTCTTGGCTAACTTCATCCAATGTTAAGATCTTGCCCTTAATAGAACATAGATGCTTCTACTGAACAGTTCCCTAAGAATTATGTGACAATTAGTTAAATACTTACATTTTAAAACACGCTTGATTATTTTGATATAAACTTTTTTTTACAGATAAAGTCCATATTTAGCCGAGCTCAAATTATTTAATTTATACTCTGACATATAATTAATGTGAGTTATTTCTGACAGTTTTTAGCCTCATAATTCTCTTAATTACTTAATTCTAATAATCCCTACTCCCCCATAGTAGCCTCTTCTTCTCTTCCCTATTCTCAAAATCTGCTATTGTTCTTGAAATAAAAGTTGTTTTTTTGTTTCCATGTTTAATTTTTATTTAGCTTTTTACCAAACAAGTGACAATAAGACCGTTCCAACACATACACAACATACAAGGTCGAAAAGCATTTAGCCAGGAGCAGATTGCCATACAGTCAACTGCAGATGTAACATGTTGTAGCATGAAATTGATACAGAGTATATGTATAACAAGTCGTATAATAATAATAATAATAATAATAATAATAATAAATGTAAACTGGTTTATCTGTATACAATTGTACAGCGCTACCGAATTTGCTTAAGGTATGTAAATAATAATAATAATAATAATAATAATAATAATACTACAATCTGAAATTTTTTAGGAGTGATCTTATTTTATCAATTTCCAGACAAATTATTAGAGATAGTAATATTTTTTATTTTTGCATATTTATATCCTAAGTGCTGTATCTTTATTTCTTTTTACTATAGGATACAAGCACCACTGTTTCCTGAGTGCCATCCTATACTTTAATTATCTGTATACAATACAGATTTGTTCAACAGCCATGGTATCATGTCTGCAGTACCACTGCAAGAATGCTCTAATGCTCTAATGACAATGTCCAAGCATATATCAGATTGTGCATCTGCAGCATCTTACCGCAATTTTTTGTCACCATATTACAAGTGCTGGGAAGTACCCCAAGTAAGTTTTAATTGTATTTACTGGGTAAAAGAGCTGTGGATATGTCACTTTCAGAAAAGTATTAGTTTTTTGTTTTTTTTAAAGCTTAATCTAAGATTTTTCTTTGATTGACAGCGGATATTCAATCTGTCAATATATAAGTTCTCAAGTCCCAGCAGATCCGTTCTGCTTTGACTCAGGAGGGTAGGGTCTACACTGTCCCAGAACCAGTGAGGGTTGTAGGGAGCTGGCAGATTATCCTTCCTTGTTTGGTGGGGTCCAGGAGACTCCAGCATTAATGGATGAATTCTGATATGTGTTTTGTCATGTATGTGTAACCATTCCTAACATTACATTCCACCACAATCCATGGTGAGAGAGAATCGCGGGTCCTTGTTACCACTGTGCCTACAGGCTAATTATGCAACTAGTGAAAAACCAGATAAAGTCAAAGCGCTTAAGAATATCTGTAGTGCTGCTGCACTGCCCCCAAGTGACAAACAGTGACACAAATTAGCAATATATACCAAAAAGTTGCAACTGCACTGGAGTCAGGGTCTTCTCTGAAAAAATATATACAGTATATAGTGCAGACTATCTGTATATACAAGGTATGCAAAATTAAAAGTATATCTGGGGATCAACTCACATGGACCAGAGCCCTATCACCCCTGGCTCTGGGTTTGAATTGCTCCAATGGAGAGGGATAAACCCACAATATAGCAAGACAGGATACTCTTCTGAATCAGATGTAATATCTAGGCAGTACAGACAAATAGAGAGGCAGGGGCCCAAATTGAATAGTATCAAACACAGTATTTATTTAAACAAAAGGTTAAAAACGCTTACTTGAAGTAGTGGGTTTACCAGCAATAAACCCACAACTAGAGCATGAATTTACACACAAAAAACGATACAGCTTAGACACTTCCGGGTTCCGGCTGTGTTGCGGTCACGTGATCGCTAGGTTCTCTCTGATGTCAAACGTGACGCGTTTCGCCCGCCTCCCAGGCTTCTTCTAACGACATCATTTCTGTTCAGCCCTGTCTTTTAAGTGCCCAGACACTCCCCTTCTGTTTTGTCATTGGTTGAGGGGGCATTCAAACTAGGATTTATTTCTAGTCCTCCCACTCATGGTGGGTGTATGCACTCAATTCATAAGTCTTTTCTAGGGCTGTTTACAAAATCTGTTCATACTGCCTATAGTAAAAGTTACAACATCGCATGCTGATATTGCCCAAAAGATCACATTATGAAAAAAAAATATATATATTTTTTTTTATTATAAAAGAATGTTGTAAAAAAACTTTCTGTAGAAAATTTTTATAGATATTTTAGCTTCCAACAATATGTATTCACATTTATATGCTTTATATTTTCAGATGTTCTATAGCAATGAGGATCATCTACTAAATAGAATTATACATAAAATAATATTTATTGTAATCAAGTGAAAATTAGAAGCTAAAAATATCAACCCAAAGTCCAGCCCTGGGATAACATTACTAAAAACAAAAATTTGAAAAGAAGAATAAAATCGAAAATATTTTAATCGGAAATTTTAAAAATTTCAAGGGATTATCACCTAATTACAAATGTATCAAACATCTAGCTTGATGTAATATGTGGATAGTTTCTCTATATAGAGAGGGTCAACAAATGTAGATAGAGATCAGTATTCAATTTTAGAACTGTCTATACTGAGAAATGGACAACATTCTGAATGGCGATTATCTACTAAACAGAATCTTTTATAACAAATATTAAATTCTAAAGAAAAACAATAATCTGTTATTAAATGTCCTTTGTATTTAGGTGATAATCCCTTGAAATTTCAAAAATTTCCGATTAAAAGATTTTCGATTTTATTCTTCTTTTCAAATTTTGTTTTTAGTAATGTTATCCCAGGGCTGGACTTTGGGTTGATATTTTTAGCTTCTAATTTTCACTTGATTACAAGAAATATTATTTTATGTATAATTCTATTTAGTAGATGATCCTCATTGCTAGAGAACATCTGAAAATATAAAGATTATAAATGTGAATACATATTGTTGGAAGCTAAAATAGCTATAAAAGTTTTCTACAGAAAGTTTTTTACAACATTCTTTTTATAATAAAAAAAATATATATATATATTTTTTCATAATGTGATCTTTTGGGCAAAATCAGCGTGCGATGTTGTAACTTTTACTATAGGCAGTATGAACAGATTTTGTAAACAGCCCTAGAAAAGACTTATGAATTGAGTGCATACACCCACCATGAGTGGGAGGACTAGAAATAAATCCTAGTTTGACTGCCCCCTCAACCAATAACAAAACAGAAGGGGAGTGTCTTGGCACTTAAAAGACAGGGCTGAACAGAAATGATATAGTTAGAAGAAGCCCGGGAGGCGGGTGAAACGCGTCACGTTTGACAGAGCGAGTCAGTCCTAGCGATCACGTGACCGGAACCCGGAAGTGTCTAAGCTGTATCGTTTTTTGTGTGCAAATTCATGCTTCTCTAGTTGTGGGTTTATTGCTGGCAAACCCACTACTTCAAGTAAGAGTTTTTAACCTTTTGTTTAAATAAATACTGTGTTTGATACTATTCAATTTGGGCCCCTGCCTCTCTATTTGTTTGTACTGCCTAGATATTACATCTGATTCAGAAGAGTATCCTGTCTTGCTATATTGTGGGTTTATCCCTCTCCATTAGAGCAATTCAAACCCAGAGCCAGGGGTTATAGGGCTCTGGTGCATGTGAGTTGATCCCCAGATATACTTTTAATTTTGTATACCCTGTATATACAGATAGTCTGCACTATATACTGTATATATTTTTTCAGAGTACTCAGAGAAGACCCTGACTCCAGTGCAGTTGCTAGCGCACTACAACTTTCTAGTATCTAATTATGCAACTAGTGTATTTATTTAATGATTTGTGAATTTAGGGCTGATTCATTTGCGCCATTTCACCTTTTACAGTAATTCTAACCTGAATCAACTACTCTAAATTCAGGGCTGGCCCAAGACATTGTGCTGCCTGAGTCAAAGGATGAAATTCTGCGACCCTGCCTGAACCAAAAGCACACCAACATCCATTATGTTATGCAGTGTTTGTGTAGTGACAGACACACACTTACTTGCAGATACACACTGACAGTCACACACACACACACACAGACTCTCACTGATTTGACCCACACATTGACAAACACAGACTCTCACTGATTTGTTAGACAGACATTCTTTGACAGACACACACACTCATACATTTACTGACACATTAATTGACACACTCATACATTCACTGACACACACTCACAGACACACACACTCCCAAATTATTAATAGTATTAATATAATGCGTCCACCCTGCCTCCATACCTTTGGGAAAGCTGGAGTGGGTCTGTGGGGCTGCTGTGAACGTATCCGAGGCAGAGAGGGAGCTGTAATCTCCCTGCTCTGCTCCCTCACAGGCAGTCTACTGATGCAGGGTGACAGATTATGACATCATATTGCATCAGGAAACTGCATCGGATGGGCTCACAGTCAGAATGCAGCACTGGGGGAACACAGAGACCATCCATGCAAACCGTCCCCAAATAGTGCCACACAGCACAGGGCCCTGGAGAGAGAATATATATATTATAAATATTTTATTTTATTTAAAGGCCCACTATAGTGCCAGGAAAACATACTCATTTTCCTGGCACTATAGGGTTAAACAGCCCTAAGGAAAGCATTACTCAATGCTTTCCTACAGAAGTCAGCATCTTCTCACTGAGATTTTCACAGTGAGAATTTCGGAAGCAGCCTCTAGTGGCCTTTGAAACTAGACTTTGTCTTGGCCTGGCTTCCTTAACCTAGAGGGCTGTGCAGTTGCCAAAAGATCCTGGACAAACACACACTGGGAAGTAAGTTTGTCAACACACACACACACACCACCCCCCCACCCCCTAACAACCCTCTCTAAATTATATTTTAACCAAAAGAGTAGTGCATGGACATTCAAATTCATGGCTACAGTTTATTACAAGGACTAAGATCATCTCTGGTAATTAAATAGCAGTTTTCCTATAGATATCAATAGGACAATTGCTAAGCAGTTATCAGACTTAAGTTTATCTAAATTAACAGAATTGAGTCCTAAGTGTTTAATGAACAGATCACAGAGGATAAGCCTGCCTTTTAGCATGCAGGTTTTTTGAATCCATTCCAAGGAGGATAATTAAACGACCACATCTTCACGATTAAGTGGTATAGGTGCAGTGACTCTTTAGTTTGACCCTTTAGGTTAGTAGACACAATGTTAAGATTGTAGGGTTAACATACCGGGGAGCAACCAGAAATGCTTCCATTTTAAAAACCAGTTCAGACTTCGTTCTCAGTCACAAAGGGCATTTAAATGGTGTGGCGAATTCCTGCGCATATGTACTAGCCTCCTATTGCTTCCCTGTGGGGAAGCATTGAACTGGCTGAGATCATCAATGTTGATGATGTCAGCCAGTGAGACAGGGCAGCAGTGCGGGCTGAAGGGTAAGTTTTTTTTAATTGCAAACGGAGTGGTTCACATAAATAGTTGGCAGGACACTATTGCACTAGGACTACGAGTTTGTTTTCCTTAATGCTGTATTGTTCCTTGTGCCAGGATACTTAAAGAGTGCTCGTAGAAGGAGCAGAGTATTGCTTTATAATGAGTTGACTGCACTCTTTGCACTCAAAATATTAAAGGCTCAGTGTGACTACTCCTTAGCAATCATTTTTTATAGCAAAACAATCTTTATCGTGGTCCCCATAACCCGTCCAGACTCATTATCATGTTTTAATTGGTTTTATCTACAATATTCTATCCTGCTTGTAACCGGAGTAAGTACACTTACCTCACATCTTCAGAAGTGAAGAACACAATTTAAATGCAACAGACTTAAATGTTCTCAGTGGGGAGTTGTGAAGTAGCATTTAAGCTGAATTGAAATAGATCCATTAATTAAACATCCTGTGCTTTTAATCAACTATGTCAAATGCTCCTTAAAATTGGCTTCAGACAATTAGCAGCTGAGCAAGCTGTGTGTTACACTGTATGGAACAAGGTCACATTATTATTATCTGCATTACTATTTAAACAATGCACCTTTAGAAATTCTTGCTTTTTCACACAGTTTTAGTGTAACCACATTCCAACATTTTCCTTTTTAAATAAAGACATTTTAAAAGGAAAATAGTTGTCGGCAAGATATAATTTTTTATTTTTTTTATTTTTTTATTTTTTTACAAGCCACTCAGTTACCACTTATTTAAAATGCTTATAACTTCTGAACTTTCTAGTAAATCTGTGGTAGAAAAATTGAAAATGTTTCTATAAAAATAAGATTTGTAATTTCTTGCATTTAAAAGTTTGAGGATCTGCCTTTTATATAATTCCACAGGTGCCAGCTGTCTCGATTCCATAAGAATGTATTTCAGGGACAAGTCCAGCGTTCTCAAATATAACCAGCAGTTCCCTCTGCCAGGCAGATTTCAGGAAGCGCGGGGGGGGACCGGATACTAGGTCCATGTACAAAGAACTTCAGTGGCAATCCGTGCATGGTCTAACTTTAGAGGGTGCACTGTCAATCAGCCTGGCCACTTATTGTAGGAGTGGATCCACCCCAACTAGAAGCAGCTCCACTGGGCAGCTTTCTTCCTTGCCTGCCTACCTCCATTCTACATGGCGAGTGGGTAATATTGGCAGGTATATAATTATTATGAAGGTACAAAGCAGCACATTGAATACCACAGCCCATTGAGATATTTATGGCTGGACATGGGACTGTCCAAAAGATAAATTACAAGCAAGCTGTTGCAGAATGACAACTCCCATGTAGCA
Source organism: Pelobates cultripes (assembly GCA_933207985.1). Lineage (NCBI taxonomy): Eukaryota > Metazoa > Chordata > Amphibia > Anura > Pelobatidae > Pelobates > Pelobates cultripes. The sequence goes on from OW240914.1 coordinate 114,286,308, forward strand.
TTACAAGCAAAAAGGCTAGCAAATTATCACAGGAGATGAATTACTAAAACAGCTAAAGAAACAACTTCCATCCACGGTTGGCTTATTCAATATGCATATAATCTGAATATTTTGTATATGCATACTAGTATTGTAAATGGAACATACTGTAGAGAGAATGGAAACAGAAAATGTTTAAGGATTCCACCACTCAGATGGCAGAGTAACAGTCAGTGGAATAACTGCCAAGGACGCAGGGGTCACAGCGGTGACCAAGCCGTTGCTCATAAGGGCCCAGCTGCAACTGCGACCCCTGCGACTGTGGGTCACCATAACTTAAGGGCCGGTGCACGGCTGCAAAGGTGCGGAGCCCACGGTTGCCAGGTGACTGGCAGGAGGAGAGTGCTGTGCTGCTCCTCTCCTGCCCTGTGTAATGGAGGGGCTGAGGGAAAGAGACACATGGAGGGGCTGAGGGGAAGGGAAAGAGACACATGGAGGGGCTGAGGGGAAGGGAATGAGACACCTGGAGGGGCCGTAAGGAGGATGAGACACCTGGAGGGGCCGTAAGGAGGATGAGACACCTCGAGGGGCTGTAAGGAGGTTGAGAAACCTGGAGGGAGGATGAGACATCAGGAGGTGCTGTAGGGAGGATGAGACATCAGGAGGGGCAGGTGGAAACTAGAAACATGGGAGGGCATAACAATTTTCGCACAGTGAAAATTAGTTACGCCTCTGGTCAGTGCTGTATTTTAGTTTTGTGCTGCCCTAGGCATGAGTAAACTTGGGTACACCCCTAATCAAAATTTTCTTCCAGTTAAGTGTGCACCTCTTCCTGTTTAAAGACCAACAAATACTTTGACTGACACGTCCTTCCTCATACACTCACGGACAAATACACAGTCATTAGCAAACACATGGTTTACACAACACAAACACACCCATTCACTGACACACACATTCACTGACAGGCACATACCCTCATGGTGACATCATATTCCAGCTCCCAGGACCACAGTCATGCAAGGGAAAGAGCAAGAGGAGCATAGAGATTAGCGCTCCCTCACGGCCGGCCTACAATATGCATGCCCTCCTGCCTTGGGTCCCATGCCACAAGGCAGGAAGGCATGCGTATTGTAACAAGGCATCTGCAAGGGCACTAAAGTGACTAGATGCACTGCTAGGACCACCTCACAGCTGCAAGCTTGATGTTCTACATTTGATATTACTATAATGGAGTTACAGTTCAGTTTTAACAGATTCATTTATTACAAGCATTTATTTGATTTACACATTAATATCTTAAAAAAAAAAAAAACAAGGCGGTTATTTAGTTTTTCAACAACATCTATATAACGATTGCATAGAACTATAACATTCCACGTCTAACAGGTCATCAGTGCCACAAGAAGGGTATGTGGGAATCTGGAAGCACTTCAAACCATGGGAATTGTGTGCTTCAATTAATGGCCAAGAATACTAAAAAGTCAGAACCCGCAAGATTGCACGAACAAGAGCAGGAATCATGAGCTTGGAGAAATCCAATAAATTAGTCCAATATCATGAATGGCTCAGAGTATAAACAATATGTACATATTACACTGTATGCACATGCGAGAACATTGAGCAATGTGTCATATCCTGCAGGTACTAAAAAGACTCGTGTATGCTAGTACTCTGGGCATGTGGGTGACTGCAGTAGTAAATGAAAGTGATTGAACAGGGAGAGGGGGCGTGTTAGAGCAAAGTTCATCTAGATTAGAAGATAGTTTTGGTTGTGAAGTTACAGAGTATTAAGCAGCACGACTAAAATGACTCTTACTTGGGACTTGTACTTCCTGTGGATTTCAATATAGGTATATTGGAGGAAACAAACTGCACATGTGCAGATCGAGTCATTAATGTTCTGCATTTAAGTGGCTCACATTCACTTTTCATAAGTGGCTAATTAAAATATTGCAGTTCATGCTGGTAGCATACGACAGAAATCCACATTGCTTGCCAGCACATTAAACCTCTTCAAAACGTTTGATTCTCTGGCAGTCATATAATAATAGGGAAAGTTTTGATAAAGTATTTCTAAAGCAAAAATAAGGGGAAAATTAAAGAATGGTCACAGAGCCAGATTACCCTGAAGTTGTCATTGGCAGCCACTTAGGGCCTACGTCTGGGTCAGGAGCTTTGGCTTGTTTTGCTACAATGTACTCTACTAACACACACACACACACAGTGTTGTATTTATCATGCAGTAGGGTAGAACATGACTAGATGATAAAATCTACATAAATATGCCATTTTTACTAGACGGAAAAAAAAATACATTATACAGAGGGATCCATTTAATATTTACATAGAATAATTAAGCATTAATTTAAATGTTGCCTTTCATACATAAATTTATATAAATCACATAAAAAAAATAAACCTCAATTTAGTATTTCAAACAATTATTCATCACAGCTTAAGATATGAAAAAGCAATATCAATCTCAATGCATAAATAGACATGTTGGATCAGAGGCTAAAGTCAACATATATGCATGATATAGAAAGGGGAGATGGCTTTGTATTTGCAATTCACAGATGATACATTTACATCACAATCTACGAACATTAAAGTGGCTCTATTTTCACTTTCTCTCCCAAAACGTATTCTTCAGTTCTGATCTAGATCTCTTTAAAGTAGGGACTACTTTGTCTTATATAGGTTTCCTACACTTGGCAATCTTGACAAAGGGTGGAGCCTAAGGCAAGCTCAACTTCCTTTCTCAATTAACAAAGGCAATGGACTTTGCCTTAAAGGGACACTATAGTCACCAGAACAACTACAGCTTAATGAAGTTGTTCTGGTGAGTATAATAGCTCCCTTCAGGCATTTTCATGTAAACACTGCTTTTTCAGAGAATGGCCTTAGATGGCCGCTGGAGGGGCTTCCTGGCTCAGGGCTGCACAGTAAGCAGCCCTGACGTTCAGCGTCCCCACGCTCTGCATGGAGACTGAATTTTCCTCGCTGAGGTCCTGATTGGCCAAAACTGCATTTGGCCCCGCCCCCATGCCGATTTTAGCCAATCCAATGCTTTCCCTATGGCTGCTTGTGCATTCTTTACCCCATAGTGCATAGGTTTGCATTCATCTACATTAAATTTAATCTGACATTTGAGTGCCCAGTCCATCTCAATCCCTCTGCGACATAGTATTATCCACGCATTAATAATGTAATGCTTAGTACAGTTGTTTCTCCATTTAGGAGAGCTCCTTTCTTTCAGCAACCTCTCTTCAGTTCAGTAGAGATCATTCTCCACAACACAGCCGTACAGGAGCACATAGGCCGCCTTCCACGATAACATGCACGTGAATGAAACATTTTATCAAGAATATGACAGTAAATGAGAAATTCATGGAAACCAATTTTCACATCTACATCAGGAAAGTACAAACTTTACTTCTGTATCAGAATAAACTGGTTTCGTTTTCACTAAATTATGTTTGTAATGCTTTACAATAACAGGAGAGTCTTTTCAGTTGTGCATCTCTGCAAAAACACCACAAAGGTGTGTATTTTATTCTTCACATCATTACCTACCAGGAACTTGCATTACCTATGTAGTCTCAAGAGTACAAAATAATAGTGTGTAGTTTTTAAGATCACTGCAACCTCCCCTGATAAGGATGTGAAGAGGCAAAGAGGTGTCAGTCACCTATCATGAGATACTATTTTTCTTTTTTGAAAAATGAGGGCACAATTTTAACAACACAGGTCAAAAACATAAAGGGACACTGTAGGCACCCAGACCACTTCAGCTAGTAGTCTGGGTGCTGTGACCCTTTGCACTTAGTTTACATTGCAGCTCTGAGTCTGCCCTCTGTGGCTTTTGGAATCCAGATAACTTTTGGTCGGTTATCTGACGCTGGATGTCCTCACGGGCCTCCAGCATCAGATTTTCCACATAGGAAAGCATTGAATAATGCTTTCTTATGGGGAGGTCTAATGCGTACATGGCCATTGCCGCGCATGCACATTAGATCTCCCCTGCCGGCTGACGTCGGTGGGGGAGGAGCATAGGCAGAGCCTGACACCTTCAGCCCTGCGGGAGTGGGGGGGAAGCGCGAGGGAGTGGTGTACCTATTACACTATAGTGCCAGGAAAAACGACTTTGTTTTCCTGGCACTAGAGGATCCCTTTATATTAGGGTTAAATGACCACTATAGTGCCAGGAAAACATAGTCTGGAAAGGGGATAAAACTTACCTTTTTCCAGCACTGAGCTGAGAGCTCTCCTCCTCCGATCCTCCTTCTCTCCTCCCCGTCGGCTGAATGCGCATGCGCGGCAAGAGCTGCGCGTGCATTCAGCCGGTCACATAGGAAAGCATTCATAATGCTTTCCTATGGACGCTTGCGTGCTCTCACAGTGAAAATCACAGTGAGAAGCACGCAAGCGCCTCTAGTGGCTGTCAATGAGCTCTTGCCGCGTGTGCGCATTCAGCCGAATGGGAGGAGAGGAGGAGGATCGGAGGCGGAGAGCTCCCCGCCTGGCTCTCGAGAAAGGTAAGTTTTAACCCCCTTCCTCTCCCCAGAGCCCGGCGGGAGAGGGACCCTGAGGGTGGGGGCATCCTCAGGGCACTGTAGTGGTCCTTTAACGTTACCATCACTTTACAGTAATTATAACATTTCCAAAATATTAATCACAGTAAATATAATTTTGCATTATTTTACATAAATACCTGCTTTGGGGTGTCACACGGTTTGCAAAAAATGAACCATTAGTATGGAGAGACACAGATTTAATGACGAGAGAAATGGACTTCGCTGAGCACGTAATGATCTGGTAATTACTACTTTTACCAGGTTAACTGACTTCACAGACAGTAATAATAGGCCTCTGCTTTTCATAGGGACTCTCATATGATTTCAAGCTCTTCTCAAATTTCAATTTGTGAGGTTTTGAAACATTTTTGCATTTGACAGAATTATTAGAACACCACAGTCCAACAGATCTACAGGACGGAAACATGACAAATTCCAGAATGTGTAAACCGAGTGGATATCAAACCTCAGCTTTTCTAAAAATGTAAAAACCGGATTGGGCAGTAAAACGAAAAATCACAATAAAATGGCAGATTGCTTTTTTACTTAACATTTATTTGAAACATGAGATAAACGGCTTCAATTAAAGTTGAGGCAAAACTGAAATGTCGTGTAGAGATTTTTAGGTTTTCTTGCATAAGATCAATAGTTTTGAGATTATTTATCACTTTTAATAAAATGACTGACAGGTTCAGAACGATTTATAAATAGTAATATTAGTGAATCTACTATAGATAATATTATCAATGGATTACTCCCATAAAAGATATGTATAATTCTACATGGCTGATCAAACTAGGGACAAATGGGGCACTTCCCAGACAAAGTAATTAAACCCTACAGAATTTAGGATAAATACAAACTTCAAAATAATCATTAACACAAAAACTAAAAGTGATAGCTCCTGGACTTGCCTCACCTTCTGTACACAGACACACCTTTTATTGCCAAATTAGATTACACATCATTACAAGGAATTCACTCCAAGCCTAAACTTGTTGATTTCTGTGATTTATTCTACTTTTAGAAAGATATTACATTTGAGTTTGGTTAGAAAAGCCACTGATTCTAGTACTTCTGGTGAGTGTTACCTCGAGACTCACCTTAGCTAAAAATCATAGATTTGGAATGTGAAAACTACATGTCTGGATATCACTTTGCACCTGTACATTCCCTGTTACTAGTTGGGAAATAGTCATTTTCCAAGATGTACCATATCTACATGATTCTCATGGAGATACTGTATGCTCACATATGCAAGAGGCGTGCAAGCTTCATATCTCCTGCTAACTACTGATTGAGAACAAGTGCATTTTTCTTTAAAAGGAACGTTCTGGACTTCATAAGAATTTCATCTCAATTAAGTTGTTGTGGTTGGGAAAATTTAGGGTGGTTTTAGGAGGAATTTTACCAGATAACTAGGTTCCTTGTAATTGTATCTTTGGATCTGGACTGATAGTCTGCTGTCTCCTTACTCTAGTGATTATTGTCCCAGTATATGTCTGCTCAGTTTGTACTCTGAGCCGATTTGATTATTATTTAGGATTGTATTTCTTGCTTGAGGTGGCATTTCCCGTTACATGTGAGATCAATAGGAATATTGAATTCAATACATCATATATTAATTTTATATATGTTCTTATGTACAATAAATAATTTAGAATGCTACTAAAAATATGTTTTTTATTATTTATGTTAGAATATTTAGACACCAGTTTCTGGAGTTTTAGCTTCTGCCTTTTTATGGTAACAGTTTCTTATATTATTCAAAGTTTTTATCTAAACGTATCAACCCTCGCTTTTTTATTTATTTACTTTTTTAAAACAAAAAAAAAAACAGCTGGCCAAAGTGGTGGTGGAGTTCCTTGTATTCATGGTCACTTAATCTACACTAGGGTATGCAGTCACTTTTAGTTAGATATTAGGTTTGCTAAAAATCGAGGTGATGCAGTTTTTCTTTAAAACTACTACTTTAGAGAGGAACTGTTTTGCCATTTTAAAATGTGTACACAAGACAAAGTAATTATTTTATATTTTGATTGCGCTGGGAAAGCAGGGAAATTCCATTGCAACTTAATCAGTTTGGCAGCCTCAATCAGTTTTCATAAATACTCTATTTTCTGGTAAGTATGTCATATACATACAATATTATATATATATATATATATATATACACACACATACACACACACACACACACACACACACACACACACATATATACACATACACATACACACACACACACAGGGAGAGGCGTTTTTTTCAATTTGTTCATTAGCGTGGCTTTTTCTTTTGAGAGAAATTGAATTTTGAAAAGACAGTACAATGTCATATAGAGTACAAATATGAAACAACATCAAAATGTAGCAAAGCGTACATTACATTTTAAAGAAAATGTTATTACAAAAAGACTATAAAGTCAACCAGGCCACTTCATCTCAAGGGGGTACCAAGTCCCTTTTTGAGAACAATGACCCTCAAGTGAGACAATTTAATCAAGCTATAATATTGCTGTATATCAACAAGAGAATTGCAGATTTGGGGAAGAGAGGAGTAGATAGAAAACAACATATAGATTAAAAGAAAAAGACTGGGAAATATGGAAATGCAGGTCCAGAGATAGGTTTCTCTAATCACAGGTCTTCAAATATCTACTGCCAAAACTTCTTCCCAGGAAGAGTGGCTGGTGGAGGAGTTATATGTGCCCTAAGGTGCCAAGTTCCTCTTGCATCTCCATAATTTAAGATCAACACTGGATAAGAGTTTGGAGAGATTCTCTGGCATAATACACCAGTAGTTCATCATTTTATATCCGTCGAACTAATGGATCACGTTCCCAGAATATAATGAAGTATGGAAGAGAGTAGCTGCCTGAGGGTAGTATGCCTTGTTTCTAAACACACCTTCAGGCAAAACAGATCAGCACCACTCCATAAATAAAATTCCATCCATAGTGTTCTAGTCTAACTGCTAGCAAATTCACAAATTGTAACCCTCGCCAGAAAGTTATCTCTGCTGTTGAAAATCCAGTAAAAGATTTGAAATATAATATGCCAGTATGAGGGTGTGGAGGTTGTGCCTTTAACGGCACCCCGGGCATAGAAGGGGATTATGCCGCCAAAGATGTTCCCTTTCCCGAATGAGAAGTCAGCTACTGAACACTCCTAAGTGCCGAACAGGAAACACACGAATATTCCCCCCAAGTACGAGACGAGGCTCTGTATTGAGGGTCAAGCAGGATCTGTTTAATGTGGGCTACATGCCCGTCTTTTATTCAGGTCTTCCAGCAAGTGACACTCCCATAGGGACCTTGTGGAAGACTGGGACAAGTTTGTACATTAACCAGAGAGATAGAGATAGAGATATATATATATATATATATATATATATATATATATATATATATATATATATATATACACACATACATACACACACACATATATACATACACACACACATACATATATATATATATATATACACACACACATATATATACATATACATACATACATACATACATACATACACACACACACACACACACACACACTACAAACCCTCTATCCTGGAGATAATTTAGTTAAGTGCTAGATTTAACTCAATTACCTCCATGGATAGAGCATATCCACCATTTTCTAGGAACAGTAAAAACACAATAAAAATATGTATTCCCAAAACTACCGAACAGAATCCCCAGATAGCTTAGATCTGAGCTCACAATATAACCGAATAGCGCTCAGATCCCATACACACAGTTCAATCGCCATTGAGCTAAAGTCTTGTACAAAGTGCGTTCGTTGAAACGAATGGGCTCCATGGGATGGCTATCTGGGGCTCTCTTCGTATAAAGTCAATGTACCGAACGGCACGGCGTTCGTATGAACCTGGAACGGAATCAGGAAGGGTTGGTGACTTCAGCGGTGTTCATGTGAAATAGTATCAGATTTTAGGTCCACGGTGTTACGGCTCCCCTGGTAGGAGAGGGGTTACTGCCATATAGGACGTTCCCTTACCGAATGCAGAGGTAGCTAGTGAGCACTCCAAACTGCTGAACAACAATCACACGAATCAGTCAGTCTCCCAAATAGTCGAACAAGCATAATCCATACGAATAATCCCCCCAATGACGAGACAAAGCTCCGTATTGAGGGTCAGCAGGAATCTGTTTTACTGAGGGCTACCTGCCCGGTATTTATGCAGGTCTCCCACCTGGTGGACACTCCCTTAGGGGACCAGATGGGAGAATGTGACAAGGACATTACAACAACCAATCACAGTGTTACACATGTAGCCATGCCCCTTTAATTACCCTCTGCTCTGCCCGGGAGATAATTGTGAAGTAATTCAATTATCTCCATGGATACAGAGACCAAACGCCATTTTAAAATTACTATAACAAAATGCATAAAAATATATAAAATTTACAATAATTGGACATAATACAAGCATTCAACGTGTCCCCAGATAGCTGGGATCTAAGCGCACAAAAGTACCAGATCCTATGCACACAGTCCAATTGCCGTGGAGTCAAAGTGTTCACAAAGTCTGTTCTCCATACAAATAGACTCCACGGGATGGCTATCTGGGGTATGGCTTATTTGTGGACAAAATACCGAATACAGGGATTTTCGGGAGTTCTCTACCGAAGGAGAAGGGAGGTCGGCGGCTTCAGCGGAGTTCGGGCCAAAAAGTGTCCGTTTTGAGTTCCATGGGTTTACCGAACACCGCTGAGCGTTTGCAGATTTAAAATGGCTGCGACCTCGTGTTCGGGATATGAATGGCGGCCACCCAGCTACAGGCATCAATTAAAAAGGGGTCTGCGGTTAACCTCAACGTTCGAATGGGGCCAAGAGGTTAACCAGCAGCACACTTCTCTACTGGGTGGCCGGCCGTTTGGGAGTTTTATTTGGTAGTAAAAAAGAGGGAATGGTATAGAGTCCACATGAACGGGAAAACATGAATTAAACCAGCGAATGAACGATAAGTCTCTGTAAGTTCAAGACAGAGAGATGTCACACACAGGTTTGTCGACGAACACCGCTGGGCGTTCGACTGCCCAAGATGGCCACCGCATGTTCGTTCATCCAAACGACGACCACCCAGCCGACCATTCGGGAGTTGGAAGTGTCTGCGGTTAACCACAAGGTTAATGAGGGCAGGAAGGTTAACGAGCAGCACACTTCCCTGCTGGGTGGCCTGCCATTCAGTAGTTCTTTCGTATGTAAGGGAATGAAACGTAGGGCCATAATGACAAGTGGAAAATACCAAACAAACAGATGAATCCAAGTCAAATAATAGTAATCCAAAGACAGAGAGGTCTGTCACAGTGCCTGTGGAAGACATCATGAAGAAGGTGGCTTCTTAATCAAATCCATTTCACCAGCGCACCATTCAGATCCTATTGTACAGCGCTACTGCATTTGTTGGCACTTTATAAATAATAACTACCGGTAAATGTTTACCTTGTAACACATTAATGAAACACTGATTTATGTAATAAAAACAAACATTCAGATGTCATGCAGCTGTACTGTCCTTAATAAACATATATATATATAAAAAAAAAAAAAATACACTCGCCCCCTCAAAGTTTTGAATGTGAAATAAAAAAGAAAAGAAACACCTTATGTAACCAGTCATAACAGTAAATGACAGCAAAGTGAGTGATGTTCAGCAAATGTTTTATTTGCAGGTAGCAGAAGTTATGATGGTGAAATAATATTTTGTGGGATAGAATATTGCAGCTAAAAAATGCTGGGCATCATGTCAGCATACGTGGAGTCTCTTCCCTCCCTCCCCCCCCCACATTTCCTTCATTATATCCTTTGCTGATTACACTACATAGCACTTCTCTCACTTCCCCTCTATCCGATATGACAAACTTTGGCTTGATGAGCATAATGGTAGGATTGTAAAGAAGGTGTTAATATTTGGGAGCTTATTAACATGGCCAGAGTTCCAAAGCAGGCATTCGTCTGATTAGGGCTTATATAGATCAATACAGCACTTCACTCTGCACAGCCATATTCCTTCCAGATCATCATGTTTCCATAAGACTGCATTGACAATATTTGAGTCCTGCTCCCAGCAGAGAATATAATCTTACCAGTAAAGGACACTGCCAGTCAAATGACATGCATGCCCCAGGAGAGAATGTGTGTAGGAAGATGATCTGTGTATACAGCTGTGAGGATGTGGTGTACTGAGCATGTTGTTTATCTCTGTAACGTACACGCGTGATGCGTTTCTTCAAAACTGAACAGGTGCAACAGAACCAAAATCATCCAGAGTAGACGTATAGCATGCCTAAAGTGTTTTAGAATGCATGCCCATTTCAATAACGATTTCAGTGTCACTGCAATGGCCATTAAAGTGTTAGCTCAGCTAGCAACATCAAGACAAACCTGATTTCAGTTAAAAATATCTGATTAAACAAATGTGGATTCTTGTGAACACCTACAAAAAGTAATTAACCCTTGACAGAGCGCACATGGAGTAGGCAGCTTCACACCAATTCTCATGTGCATTAACACAACAGAGGATTTTTGATACCACTACATTATTAAAATATTACTTTAATTATACTACAATATCTATGATAATAGTGGTGACCAAAAACAGATTTATATAAATGTATATCACATGGGCAGGAAGCAATGCAAAAACTGAAAATAGAATGTATCAACCGTAAAAAAACAAAAACCTAAAATAATCAACAGACTTGGGAACAATAGAATATAAACAGAAAAGGGCAATAAAGGACAAATAGATGGAAAATCAGTAGCCACACAGAATATAAGTAAATACTTCTGGAGTCATCCACAATCATCTGCTGGTGACACACAATGCTGTTCTGTAGTGTGTAAGGTGGCAATGGACTACTTGTGATTGGCAGAGGTTCATCAGTTACAGGTCATGCAAATCGAACTTGAGTTACCACATGTCTCAGTAACTGAAGCTAAACAGGACATTTTTCTACAGAATTTTAAATTTGATCAGCTCACACTTTATCCCCATCAGACCCACCACCCTGTGTTAGCTATTCAATAAGTAATCACACAGTTTTAGATGCACTCATAACAAAAAAAACACAAAAACACACAAACACACACAACTAAAATAATGAACAAACTTGTGAACTATATTATATAAAACAGCAGAAAATATGCCGATCTCAACTTCCCCCAGATGGCATCTGGCTTCTGAAATATCAGTTTAACGGAGTGCGAAGGGCCGCTGGGGAAGGGTGCTGCTGATTGGCTAAAAGCAGTCAGCTGATGCTCTCACCCAATCAGTGACTCCCCATTCATAAAACTGGCTTGAAAAGAAACCTTTTTCAAGATAGTTTTATGAATGGGGAGTCACTGATTGACTGAGAGCATCAGCTGACTGCTCTCAGCCAATCAGCGGCACACTTCGTTTTCTGAAACTGAGATACTGAAGACTTACAGTTTAACCCATTAAGGTAAGAGTGCGCCCATGGCGTCAGAAGTGTCCAGGTGTTCCCCCATAAGGAATGGATTTTCTTCTTACCCAGGGCTGGTGCAAGAGTTTTTGGCTACATCGGCGAAGAAGCATTTTGCTAATCCCCCTCCACATTTATTTTTTAAATAATCATCTTCACAAGTGTGTGTCTTAATCCCCCTTTTGAATGTCTTACCAACTTTAGTGTATCTTATCCCCATTTCTTCCCCTTGATGTGCTTTTGTGTTCCCAGCCCCTTTTGTGTGTGTCTCTCTCCTGATCCCTTTGTGGTCCCTTCCCCCTCCTGTGCTTGCATATCTCCTTTCATGTAGCTTGGCTGAGTGGACCATGGCTTAGTGTTTTCTGTAATCTCTACCAGGTCTGACAGGAAGCTGTTAGTTGTTCTCAGTGAGCACTTCCTTCCAAAGCCTGTTAGAGGATAGAGAAGATCCCCTACTGCGGTCGACACGGCCATGCTACACGTAGTGACTGGCAGGAGGGAAGAACTGTGCACTATGTGCTTTCCTAATGCCGGTCACCCAGAACGTGTGCTTCCTGGGCTGGTGCGCACTAAAGCAAGTGAAACTACTGTGCTGCAGGTAGCTGCCCACTGACAGCTAGTGGGGAAATGGTTAATTTAAATTATACATTAATAAAATAATACGAATGTATAAATATTATGGAATAACAAATATAATCTAAATACACTGTATATTGGACTCCTCTGTGGAATTAATCCTTTCTTCAAAGCAGCTAGCCATGAAAATGGTACTTATAAAACACCTTTTTTAATGACAGAATTTATTAAATTTGGAATCTGTCTGCAAATTCAATCCAACTGGATTTAAAAATTTTGGTTGGACCATGTTTTATGACAGAAAGCTGCAACTTCTGTCTAATTATGACAGTGTTTTAGAATTCAAATAATTAATTTTCATTATGCTGTTCTGTCTACATTCACTGTAATTCAGGAGTATGGCAGAGCTCCAATCCTGGACCAGACAAGCTCCACCAAAGTCTCTCCTTTTCCCGCAGAGTGATCAGTGATCAGGCCACCCACCCAAACATTAGTTGAAACTTGACGAAGGGTGAAAATAGCACTGCCTTTATTGGTCACAGTGCATACATTTATACACAGACTGGTAGTCAACTAAAACAATACATGTCCCACCAAGGTGCCCTGAGCGTTCTGACCATTAAACATGACCAGCTGCCGGTGGTGCTGTTGGTTGCCTCCAGCAGCTTGTACAGGATCTGCCTCGTGGAGAACAATCCATCATCTCTTTAGGGTCTTTCAGCTCAACCCTTCAAGATATGACAGGAGTGCAGCTGGCTCGTACTTGTGCAAACAATGGTGACAACTCTAGGGGATTAATTGGTTGGTGGTCCCATGTAGATTGGTTTCTTTGGGGGCAATTATTCCATAGGTGTCCCACTTGTTGGCACCTGTAGCAGATGGGGCCGTTTTCGACTAATCGAGGTTTGTTGTGTAAAGGGAAGGATGGAGGTTGGAGTGGAGGGGTAGAAGTAGTAATGGGGTTGCTGCTTGTTTTCTCGACTTGGTTCTGTAACCTGGCCATCCTGGCACTTGTTTATCAGCCTAAACACCTCCTCCACCATCAAAGGTTGTCTGTCCCTCACCCAATCTCAGACTTCTAGAGCAGTGTGGTCATAGAACTGGAGGATCATTTGTATGGCATCCATCAAGTTGGTGGCCTTGAAGCCCTCTGCATACCAATTCCACCTGACACATATGGTATGTCCATTCCACATAGGAGTTTCTGTTCCCCTTTCATAGTATGCCTCAGGAGTTTGGTTACTTTGCTGCTTAGCATAGCTACCCAGTATGCTATAGCTGAGTACTGCAGGACACAATCAATGACTTTTAAAATCTTGGATGTAACCATATATATCGTCTTCTCTATGCAGGAATACCTTGAATGTGGAATAGGGTAGTTTCTTTCAGCCAACTTACATCAAGTCTTGTCGCCTCTGAGCTTGGAAGATAACTAGAATTGCTAATCTAACAGCTTAATTTCTCTAATTTCTGCTTAGTTGTAATAGTCTCTTAATACAGAGGTCTGAAGTGTAGATTTTAGTATTTGTGTATCTGCATCACTGAGAATGTGTCTGCACCTATGAGTACATGTGCTTAAAAAGGATGAAAAGGTTTAATATATTTTTTTTAAAAAAAACTATAATGTCACTTAATGTGATAGATATTTAAATGTGTATTATATTAATGGGTTATATTCCATATGTACATTGGGCTAGCAGAAATGCTAACTGCTTTTAACCCCTTAAGGACCAAGCATCTGGAATAAAATGGAATCATGACATGTCAGACATGTCATGTGTCCTTAAGGGGTTAATTTAGAGAACTCTCTTTGAAAATATATCAAGAACTCACAATCACACTCAGCCAAACCTGCATAATTACACACGGCCAGCACACACATCCCGCACAGTAATATTGCTAGGATCTAGGGGGGTTCCTTGTTTGATTATTGCACTTGGGCCCTGTGGTTCCTAGTTACACCCCAGATCAGGACATCAGTAAATGCAGAGATCAATGTAGTCCTTTTTGCAGTCAAAATGCCCTTGGATGTTCCTTAATTATTTTTGCTAATTTGAACCATCTAAGTTTAGTGAACAGTCCTGTAGTGCCTCCATAAGAAAAGACTATCTGTAGTATCTGGGCTTGAAAACCACACAAGGTCTATTGGCAAGGAACAAATATGTTGCATACTAGTGCCTCTGTGGTTTCATTTTTGGTTATCTTGTAAAGCCTTGAAGTATTTCCTAGGTGTAGGGGTGCAATAGCCACCATATTTACACATATCTCTGATATAAAATGATGGGCCATGATGGAAAGTGCTGTCCTGTAGTATGTAAAAATCATATGATAAATAAGGAATCTACAACATAAACATTGTACGTATTACAGAAAAACATTTTCATGTGCTGCCACAGAACATGATGAAATTATGTGTCCAGGGAATCATGGTGGATATGGTGGTACAAAAATACATATTTTTATGTGCAACACCAACTGGATCCCTTCCCAGATGTCAGTCCAACATAACTCATCCTTCCACCCAAAAGAAGTTGGGCAGTATTGGAAAAAAACCAAAACAACCATTGAGTCAATGTCTATTTATGGCCATACGACTGTGATGTCTAACCTTGGCAAGTTGACATCCCAAAGGTTTGTGAACTACATTTCCTATGATTCTTGTAATGCCCGAGTGCTAGCTGAGCATCAGCCTGGCTTACTTTCCATAAATACTGTATAAGTTTGGAGAAATCATTTACTATTGTCAAAACAAAACTGTAAGTCTTAGTGGCAGTCTGGGGCTACTGTTAATCATTTACTAATATTGATAAGACATTATCCTGGCAATGTTCCAATATAACTGGTGGAATTTACAGGAACACAAGCAGAGTGCTCCTAACAAGCTTGTCATTAGAATTTAATGAATATGAGAATGTGTGTGATTATGAGGGTATGTGCTGTGCTGTGCTGTGCTGACACATGGCAGTTATGTGTGTAAACATAGCAGAAGGGATGTTGTAATTTAAAACCACACTAAAATCTAGTTAATCCTTGACACACCTTCTATTCCCATTAATCTCAGCCAATCATGGTTCCCTATGAATCACAGGTATGCAGCCCACAATAGCTGGGCAGCCAAGTGTTAGCCAGATCTCCAGGGACAAGGATTATGTATATGCATGGGGCAGCTCTACACACAACAGATCTAGGCAGTGGGGGCATTGTTTGCAGTGCAGCAGGGTCACACATATCATTCTCAGGATTGCATTCTCAGTGTTAGACAATGTATTCAGTAACAGACAAAGCAGAAACAATGGCATCCACCTACCGAGAAGAGGGTGGAATAGAAGGACAGGGAGAATTTGATCCCGTAATAGGATTTCCATGTGTGTTTTCCTGCCATGTCTGACAGCAAGCAGGACAAGGCACAGCTCCTGTTTTTACATGGACAGACCCGCCCGCTCCCAATTCATTGTCTCCACAACCACTAGAACACCGGTAGGACTTCCGCATTTAGTGAAAGGGAAAGATCTGAGCTGAGGGGAG
Organism: Pelobates cultripes; assembly: GCA_933207985.1. Lineage (NCBI taxonomy): Eukaryota > Metazoa > Chordata > Amphibia > Anura > Pelobatidae > Pelobates > Pelobates cultripes. The sequence continues at coordinate 114,302,442 of OW240914.1, forward strand.
GGAGCTGCTCATTGACCCCTTCCCTGCCAGGCTCTCAGAGCTCTGAATGTGTTTCCACCCCTCATACTACAAAGGTTATATGTCAATAACACAAGTGAAACAGCAGCAGGAAATCCCCACTCTCACTGCAATGCTGCACGATACAAAAAGTGGCACTACCACAGTTACTGGCAATGTAATATCTGCTACTCACTATAACAGTTACCATTCATCCATTTATTGATTTGTTAAACAGTTTCTAGGTGGATTTCCATGGGTCATGGTATTTGTGGCTGGAGAAATCCTTTTTTTCATTCATCAATTCTTTATACACCTTGATAGATGACAGTAACTGTAATGTGACATGGTCTGTCACTGTTTATAATGTATGGTATTATACATATCAAGTCAAGCTTTCATAAGTCATACCACCCAGTTTATCTATCTGTCTGTCTCTCTACCTGCCTGTCTGTCCATCTGCTCATCTATCTATCTATCTATCTATCTATCTATCTATCTATCTATCTATCTATCTATCTATCTATCTATGTCTGTCTATCTCTCTATCTATGTCTGTCTATCTCTCTATCCATAAATAAAGTGCTGAATTTTGTTGGATTAACCCCTTCATTGGACTTTGTTGCTGTTTTATAACACAGGGTACACTGCTGTACTGGGTATTTATAACCCTAACCTCTTGTCAAACATTACACTAGTTTTCTTATAAACGTACCCAAGCAGCATTCTATGTTAATGATGCTGTCATGCTGTAGTATTCTCATAAATACAGTGACATTTTATCATAGTTTTAACAACATCCGGAATGTAACATACACCATGCTCACTAAACTGGTTTCACAGATTACTCTGGGCACTCCTGGAACCTCTACAGAGGGCAGTAGTGGTTGTGGTGCTTGGAATGCTCCTTTAATTGATTAGTCATGTCACATTGATTGTACACACACGAAATATAACAGTGAATCATGTATTATTGGAAAATTGTGCCATTGAGGCATTCTCAAGACATCATTATATCACCACGAGGCTCATGGTCGAGTAGTTTATAAATGTCTCCAGTAACCAAAGTTGGCTTTATTTTCAAATGCTAAATGCATCTCCATTATGTATATTTTCTTTTACATTATCAAAACTCCAATATTTGAATCCTGTGAATCGTATTGCTGATGTGCAGATTAAAATTGATGGGGATGGTATGCGACGCAAATAGCAGCATTGGCGAATACAATTTTGTTTTGTATTTCTAACAATATAGTGTTCATTTAAGCTCAAAAAAGCACAGTATAAGTACTGATGACAGGCACCCTCCACAAGACAAGTGCCTACTGTTCGTAATAGAAAATCTGAAATTTTTTAAATGCCCCTTGAGCATTTTTGTGGGGAAAAGGGGTGCACAAGACAGTGATATATTTTCACTGCACATTTTACCCCAGTAAAAGTTCTGATCACAATTAAAAATACCTCAGTTTCTCCTTAATTCACTTTTACAGTACAGAAGGAAGCTTTTCTTAAAATTCTTGTTAGTAATTTAAAAAAAATATGCGGTGGAAAGGGTGCAGTATTTACAGGAAATTGCTGTTTTTTTGTTCTGTGATAAAATAAAATGTTAATATACCCATATTTGTACCGGGTATTATATGTTTAGATTCCTTTCCAAGTCAACAAATTGCTAAATTCAGCAGGCCATTTCGTGGGCAATGGCCATTTGCATTTTGATCACTGCTATGGGCTATTTGCTAGAGGTCACACTCATGTTCACTATTTTTATATTGGTTTCACTTCACTCATATACTCATGTTACACTGTATATCAGTAGTGGATACATACGTGACTTCCTGGTGACTCAGGGAATTCCATCCATTTACCTTTATTAGCTGTTTCAGGCTCTGACTGCTCTAATGAAGAAGTTCCCCTGGTTAATTTCAGGGCTAATTTCTGTGATTATTCTATTGATTTTCAACATACTGTTGCTGTTTGACCTTGGGAATACCTGCTATCTGCTCTAAACTGATGTAAAGTCATTAGTCCTGACTCCTGAACTATGGAACATCTATAAATAATGAAAAAATCTAATCAATGTAACCCCCAATAGAGAAAATATTTTAAAGGGACACTATAATCACCCAGACCACTTCAGCTCAATGAAGTGGTCTGGGTGACAGGTCCCTCAGGTTTTAACCCTTCAGATGCAAACATAGCAGTTTCAGAGAAACTGCTATGTTTACATTTGGGGTTAAGCCAGCCTCTAGTGGCTGTCTTCCAGACAGCCACTAGAGGCGCATCTGCGACGCTGGAGGCATATTATACCTCCATCGCACAGAGCGTCCATAGGAAAGCATTGAGACGTCGCTGACGTCGGACAGGGGAACTGACGGTGGGGGAGGAGAGGTCACCAGCGCCGAGCCTGACGCTGGAATAAGGTAAGCGTTCTAACCCCTTCAGCGCCACGGGAGGAAGATCCTGAGGGTGGGGGCACCCTCAGGGCACTATAATGTCAGGAAAACCGCTTTGTTTTCCTGACACTATAGTGATCCTTTAATAAGTGATTGCTTATCACACTGATCAATCAGACTACACAATGCCCAAGAAATGCACACAAATGCATAGTCAAATCCCAACCTACAGTATTGGCAGTATTTCTAGTGCTGAAACATGATACATACAAATTGCTTGCTACACGACCACTTCTAAAAACAGAAGTGGACGGGGAGATTGGTTTAACCAATTAAGAAAAATTACAGTTATTTGTACTTTGATTAAATATCTTAAGGGTTACTCCAACCACCCTTACTACTTCTGCTTTTTTAATTGGTCTTGGTGGTAATCTAAATGTGCAGTGTGTCTGCTTGAAACACTGCACATTCAGAGTTATTGGCACTTGTGTGCCAGGGGCAAGTTGCATCCCCAGCACACGTGACTTAGGCAGCCCAAAACTCTGTTGCCTAATGTCAATTCTTTGCATATTTTACGTCAGCATGAGCCTTGAGCTGGTGTATCGGCATGGCTCCTGTGACATTAGACAGGGGTGCACCAAGCAGTGCCAGGAGCTTTGTATAAACATGTATTCTTAACAATATCGTGCTGTACTACCTATTTAGGTACCTTGCCCCCCTCAGTAAGGATTTAAAAAAGTATTTTACTTACCAATTCTCTATCACCTATAGGAAAGCATTGGGAGGCTATTGTGCATGCGTGACGAAACGCTGCCCTGCACATTAAATCAATGCATCTCTATGGAGAGCGTTCAGCATCTCCATATGTCCATGCAGAGGGCTGAAACGCTGAATCAGGAAGCACCTCTAATGGTCATCTGAATGACTGCACCTAGAGGTGTTACTAAGCAGCAATGAAAACACTGCCTTTTCTATGAAAAGGCAACGTTTACAGTGCTAAGACTGCAGGGACATGCTATATATACCAGAACCACTACATTAAGCTGTAGTGGTTCTAGTGACTATAGTGTCCCTTTAAGGTAAGTAAAAATGATTTTAAAAAAGCACTTTGAGCATTTTTTGTAGGGGGATGGGATAGAATAATAACAGTAATGCTTTATTCTATCATAAAGGCTTGGAGACTTTAAATGTAAGACAAACCTATCATCTGATGTAATAGGATCTCCTTCATGATTCTGCAGCTAATAAGAATTAATGGCGGCATCGACCACCCAGAAATGCAACACAGTTGCACAGTTATATATTTCCACTTCATATCTTACCCCAGTAAAAGTTATGATCACATTTAAACATACCTCACAGTTTCTCTTTAATTCACCTTTACAGTAGAGAAGGAAGTTTTTGTTAAAATTCTTGTTAGTAATTTGAAAAATGATGTGGGGGAAAGGGTGCAGTATTTACAGGAAATTGCTGTTCTTTTGTTCTGTGATAAAATAAAGATTTAAGCAGCCACCCCATATTTGTACTGGGTATTATACTTTGGAGTTCCTTTCCAACAAATGTCCTTCAAGTCAACACATTGCTAAATTCAGCAGGCCATTTGGTGTACAATGTACATTTCCGTCTTGATCACAGCTGTGGCAGGCTGGGCTATATATTAGAGGTTACATGTTCAGTATTTTCATATTAATTTCATTTTGCTCAGATACTCGTTACACTGTATAATAATGGTGGACACATACGTGATTCACTTGTAACTTGACTTCCCTCCATTTACCTTTATTAGCTGTTTCAGGCTCTGACAGTGCTACAGTAAAGAAGTTCTTCTGGCTAATTTAAGCATTAATTTCTGTGATTATTTATTCTATTGATTTTCTCCATACTGTTGTTGTTTGACCTTGGGAATATCTGCCACCTGCTACGATCTACTGGCCATTTTGAAACACTGAGCCTGGGTCACCATCTATAAATACTGAAAGAAAATGTAATCAATACCACCCAGTCCCCATAGAGAAAATATTTTAATAAGTGATTGCTTATCACACTGATCATTCAGATTACAAAATATCTATGAAATGCACACAAATGCATAGTAAAATCCCAATTTACAGTCATCTTTAACATGGAACTGTATTGTAGAAAAAAAAAGACTTTTATTCATTTGGAATAATAATTAGATTCACTAAACTACGACAGCCATGTATGTGTGCATATTGTGGGCATTTTTTGATCTTTGTGATATACTTTCATAGTAAACTTTTTCTTGATGATACCTTCTGCTTTTCTTACTTTCCTATTGTAAGGCCACCTTCTTCTAACTTTGATACCGCTGTGTCAAGATTGAGCCTTTCCTCTTCCATCAAAAACCAAGCACACTCATAAAAAATGATGCCGCCATGTCAGTTCAGCCATGGTAGTCATCCATCACTACCATATTAGTACACCTGTGTGAGTTCAGCCATGGTTGAGACAATGTAGATGCAGCATCTAAACTCACAAGGTGACTGTCACATGATTCTGGCACTCCTCTGATTGAAATGACTCACGCCACAACTTTTATTAGGTTCTGGTGTTGTCCCCTAGATTGAGCAGTATACACGCGCACCAAAGATGCAAACATGATTCAAGGTCCTAGCCACATATAAACCCCTGCTAGCTTCAGCTCAGTGCCCTTTCTTTGTTCACAGTCCTTAAAGGACCACTATAGTGCCAGGAAAACATACTTGTTTTCCTGCCACTATAGTGCCCTGAGGGTGCCCCCACCCTCAGGGACCACCTCCCACCGGGCTGGATGGCGAGGAAAGGGTTAAATCTTACCTTTTTTCCAGCACCGGGCGGGGAGCTCTCCTCCTCCTCTCCGCCTCCTCTCCTCCTCTTCGGCTGAATGCGCAAGCGTATTGTCCTGTATCAGTCCTGTTGTTCTGGTGGGCTGGGCCTGGCTCCATCACCGACTTTTTTTATTTCCTGTTCAATGAACAGGTACTATTGTCTGTTTAACACAGGAATTGCATTCAGCTTTTCTAGGCATGCAGTAATATTTTCCTTTTTTCTTTTTAACCCCCTACATATGTAGTTGCTATATTTATATATTTTTTTTATTTTTTATTACTGAATGTCATTTTCAATGTTTGGATATAACGATATGTTTTAACTGCACCTCCTCTCACTATTTTCTCTTTGGAGTGCTGAGTTATGGATCCATGTTTTGAATTCTTTGCTGAAGCTAAAATCCTCCATACTGCAGTCACAATAGCAAGACATCATGTGCAATACCGATCCACCACCTGCCTTATCCAGCCAGTCTGACAGCTATTAATCATCAGTAAATAATATCTTGCATGGCTTTGAGCTTTATTTAATAAACTTTACATAAAACTTGTTTGACGAACTGGACCTTGTCACAGGTTCTTGGAGAGGCCTGCTGGCCAGCCTCTTACCTGAGGACTATGGCCCATGTGTTAGACTTTGGTTCAGGACTGTTTAAAGGCTTTGTTTGTGCCTTTTCCCTCGTCTGGTTTGGTATATAGGATTTATCGAACTGATTATACTTATGCTGTTCGTATGAGGAACCAACTACTGAACAGTTGAACCACCCGTAAGTGCAGTGTGCAGCTCAATGACCCTATTGACTTCTTTAACAATCTCTAACCGCAACATTCTAAACGGTTGGCTGGGTGGCCGTTGTTCGTATTGCAGAACACGTGGCGGCCGCAAACACATACAGCGGTGTTTGGTCGTCGAGTGCATGGAACTATAATCAGACACTCGATGGTGCGAACACCGCTGAGACTTCCATCTACACGTATGTTCGGATCCATTCGTTTGAAAAGAGCGGCATTCGGTGGAAGCAAACTCCCGAACAAGGGATACAGACTAAGTATACATATGAACTGGTTGCATTCATATTTCTGTTGTATTGTGAATTCACGAAAGAGACCGACCGCACAGCCTGATTTCATGGAACTCTCTTGGGCAGGAGACTCATGTGTCGGTCATCTTATGACCTCCATGGAAATCCCGATCCCCTGAACCGATCTGGGTGATTTTTGGATATGTTGGTCCCCCAGACCGGGGCTATCAAGGGATTTGACTTTTCCATGTTTTTTTGGGGGTACTTTCGCAAGATTGTTAAAGTGTGTGCTTTCTGTGCCTGGAGATAATTGAGTTTAGAACAGTTCCTGACATAATTAAATCCCTGGCACAGGGGAGGGATTATCTTGTTTTGTGTGGGAGTGTCCTGGACCTGAGAGCCAATGTAATCATGTGTATGTTTTTGCTGTAGTCTACTCTCAGGTTCAGTGGGGAATGCCCCTGGAATATGTAACCGGAAACCCCTTCAATGGGGACCTGCATATAAGGCCAGTTGTGGCTGCCATTAGAGGAGTTCCTCTTCACCCTCAACATAGAGCCTCATCTCTTTTTACAGTGGTTATGGTTTCCAGTGCGGTGCTTATGGTACTCAAGGATTACTAGGAAGCAGCGATTGGTGGAGGCACCCGGTCGGGCTGCCAGGCGGTCCGTCACAACTTGTATCTTTCAAAAATGTTATTGCCACTCACTACACTACACTAGCACAAGAAACTAACACCAAATGAAAAAACAACTGAAACAAGTTGTGAGAATTAGGGAGTTTAAGAGAGGGTTGGTGCTACAATTCTAGATTTGTCATTAGTCAAAACCCTCTCTTTATAACACAAAATGTATACATTGTCAGACTGTTACGGACATGTCTTCTTTTCTTTGTTTCTGTCTTTCCGTCTGGTTCCGGCTTATTTCTTGCATGTTTGGATCACACAAATTTATGAGAGGGGATCTGGCAACCTATTTGTAATCACAGCAGATCAGCAAATTATTCCCTGTTAATACACAAACTGCTCAGTGCTTCCCCAGGACATCCTAGTAATGGGAGGGTTCCCTACAAAAAATTAATAGTGGTCTCATGAAAACCTAATAGATTGTGTGCTGGGCAAGTAACCATGGGCATCCACAGGAAATTTTCCAGGGGGTGGGGGGCATAATTGTAATGACATTCATGCTCTGCCCCTTTTTGACAGTGTCATGAAGGGGAGGGGCATAGTCATTATCACATAGAGTGCAGGCATGCAAAAGATTCGAGAAACCTGATGCAAAATATTAATAAAATAATCAAGTTGCCATTGTCTGATTTAAGTGCAATTTCTAATCTGTTTTAATGTTAACACTATTCAATACACCACATTAGTCATAAACATGATCAAGGCACTATAACTGAATTATAAAAAAAAGTGCCACAGCACTTGCGTGAAGAGCAGTTGCTACTTTACTTGGAGATACTCACAGCACTAAGTACAGCACCAGAATGTGCCCACAGTACCAGATTGCACTCACAACACTTCCTGCACCTTATAAATGCCAGTTATAATAATAATGGACCTTGGAGGGGAGCCCTCTAATAGAGACTGTCTCAACATCCAATAGAGAGTTTCACCTATGTCTCTCTTAACCCCCGTTTTGCGTTTCTTATCCCATCTTCCAAATGTTTTATACCTCTTAGCAGGGGCGTACCTAGAGCATGTGGCACCTGGGGCTGGTCCTGGGTTTGGCACCCCCCTGCCCTCCAAAAAAACTCACCTACTACATTTTTAAAGTGTGTTGTTTTTTTACATTTTTAAAAATGTATTGCACATATTTGTAAACTTTTTAAAAACCCCTGACCCCTTCCACAAAATCCCTGCACCCTCTCACACACAGTTACAGGCAGTCATACACAGTTACAAGCAGACAGTCACACGCACACAGTCACATGCAGACAGTCACACATATAGTCACAGGCAGTCATACGCACAGTTACAGGTAGAGAGTTACACACACACAGTCAGTTACAAGCAGGAACACACAGTCACGCACACTGTTACAGGCAGACAGTCACATATACAGTCACACACACAGTCACAGGCAGACAGTCACACACACAGTTACAGGCAGCATCACACAGTCACAGGCAGACAGTCACACACAGTTACTGTCTGCCTGTGACAGTTACACACACACACAGACAGTTACACACACACACAGTTACAGGCAGACAGTTACACACACACACTCTCTCTTACTTGCAGACAGTGTGGGCTTGGGGAGTGGATTCATTGAAGTCCTTCCCTGGCTGGAGCCTGTTAAGTGGAGGAGCAGGAATTTCTTCTTGCTGCACCTCCATGTGCAGCAGTAACAGCAGCGGGTAAGGCCGTGTTAAGCCCCACCCCACTTTCAGATTGGCTCTGCCCCCAAATAGTCATAGCCCGCCCCCTTCCGTGCGGCCAGTTTAGCTTGCTGGTCTCTCTGTGTGAGCTGTAGAACACCCCAGCTGCCATGGGGCGCAGCTCACACATCCCCTTTTACCTCTCAGACCTGGGTTATGGCACCCCCCACCTGGTGGCACCCGGGGCGGACCGCCCCCTCCGCCTCCCCTTAATCCGCCACTGCCCCTTAGTTTACTTTATCCTCCATTTTTCCCCTTTGTGTGTTTTACTTTCTCCAGCCCCTTTGTGTGTCTCTTGCTTCTAACAGCCCCTTTGTGTCATTGTCCCCTTCCCCAGTTCCTCTGTGTGTCTCTTGATCTTCTTCCCAGCCCCTCTGTGCCACTGACCCCATTTTCAGCTCCTCTGTGTGTGTCATTGCCCCCTTCCTCAGCCCCTCTGTGTGTCCCTGTCCCCATCCCAAGCTCCTCCGTGTGTCATTGTCCCCTTCTCCAGCCCCTCTGTGTCCCTGTCCCCTTTCCAGCCCCTGTGTGCATCATTGTCTCTTTCCCAGCCCCTCAGTGTGTCCCTGCCCCCATCACCAGCTCTTTTGTGTGTAATTTTCCTATACTCCAGAACCTCTGTGTGTTCTTATCCCCTTTCCAGCCCCTCAGTATTTGCCATTGTCCTTTCCCCAGCCCCTTTCTTTGCCATTGTCTTCTTCTCCATTCCCTATGTACTTCTCCTCCCCACCCCTACACTGCTAAATACATACACACAGACTGCTGAATACATGCACACACAGACTGCTAAGTACACAGACTGCTAAATACACACACACACAGACTGCTGAATACACACATACAGATTGCTGAATACACACAGAGACTGCTGAATACATACTCAAAACTGAAAACACACACAAAGACTGCTGAATACACACACACAGACTGCTGAATACATTCATTCACAACTGAATACACAAACACAGTCTGCTAAATACATACATACAGACTACTGAATAAACACATACAGACTGCTGAATACACACACGGATTGCTGAATACATGCAGAGACTGCTGAATACATACACTCACTGCTGAATACACAGACACAGAAGGCTGAATACATACACATAGATTGCTGAATACATACACTTACTACTGAATACACAAACACACACAGCAAGCAGACCTCCTTCATTCATTGGCAACACCAAGGATCCAGTCCCTGCAATAGGTTCAATGTGACATTTTTCAAAGGCTAGGATATTGTTATAAGGTTATTAAAGGCTAGGATAAGAGAGATACGTTTGATAGGACCTGCTAGAAAGACTACAGGCAGCTTGTGACTCACAGCTGCAGTCTAGGAGCAGGACAACAGGTTTCTGACACTTTAGACATTAGGAAAGGGTATACTGCCATTTCCCAGTGTGTTTTGTATGCTTTGTGCAGCCCCAAATACACTATGGGCAGAAGTAATGCACCTAGTTAACCCTTTTGTGACTGTAGCCATTTCCAATTTTACCTTTGAATCTGACTACATGGGACATACAGCAGACATGGAAGTTTTTAAAAAGATTTTTTTTTTAGGGACAACATCCTCCTACTCTGGCTTCATACATGAAGTCCTGGATTTTTTTCTATAATTCTGAAGGTGATGATTATCAGCTAGTTAAGTGTATTTGTGATTATATTGAGATTTATTTTTTAGCAGAGCCTGTCCATCCACTGGTGTCCCCCCACACCCTTCTCATCCATCACTTACCTAATCTGTAGGCTGCTCCTCCCATGCCTCATTTACCTGATCTGTAGGTTGTCTCTGCAGTCTGGGAGTTTCTGGCTGCTCTCCTGCGGATTCAGTCAGGAGAGAGAAGCAGGGATAAGATTTAGCTTCCTATCCCTGCCTTTCTCCATACACACCTACTGGCCGACGCCGGTATTGCAGTGAATTCTCAATCTCAAAAGAAAAATACCAGCACCAGCTGAAAAATCCAGGGGAGGTGGTCAAGTGCCTTTGCCCACTCCTGCGGACGCCCATGCAAGTAACTACTGCTCTTTCTAAACTTTATGATTTCTGGAAAGAAGATGGTATGGTAGCTATAATGGGCAGCAGTCATAAGATACCCTTGTTCATTTTTCCAGTCCTGTGTATGTCATGGTATAGGAGTGTAACAGTCACATACAATGAGTTCCAGATGATCTCCAAACTACAAATGCCACATATTAAAGGATGTCTTGTCCCTTACATCTCTAATACATGAGAGCCAGGGTGTCTACCACCTGTCCAAATAGTAGATTAAAGAAATTTACTTGATGTTGAATCTGCTTGTTCGAAGTAGAGATTGACCGACTATTGGTCTGGCCAATTTTATCAGCCGATTTTCAGTATCGGCCTATAATGATACCAATATTGTCAATAATGAAATCGGTGGTGGAGGCTCATCACATGCTATATTCATCTCTTCACTCCAACTCTCACGAGTTTCTGAAAATCAAAACGTATGAATAGGCAAAGCCGGAGTGTCAGTGTCGAAACTGCCAAATGCCTGGAGAGAGGAGTGTTTGGAAGTCAGCTCCCCACATAGCCACATAGCCACCTGGAAAAGTGGTAAGTAATTATGACAGGACTGAGTTTATTATAACAATGATTGACAAAGAGCTAAGATAGAATCATCTATTTAGAGGATAAAAAAGTAAAATTTTCAATATTTAATTTTATTTTTCACAACTAGCAAATATATGTTTGTTAAATATAGACATAATCTTGGGAAGTGACAATTTTCCTCTAAGCAAGGGTTATGCATATCATACAATATTTTCACTGAAAGATGAACAACATTGATGTATAGGCTATTTTTAACCTTAAACCACTCCTGAAAAATAAAAATGAAAGTGACACATACAACATTATTGCCTTAAAACATTTTCCCACAGTAAGAATGAGTTATATCTTGGAGGTTTCCCTTGTGCAATATAACTGATGTATAGCATGTCAGCTGTCAGCATGTACAGTCCTATTCAGCCATACTGAAGGCTCTGTAAATGGTTGGATATTTTCCAGTTGTTATAGATATTTTAGGTGATCGAGTCAGCAGAAAGATACATAAAATATGTTCTGACATTGTAATATAAATCTAGATAGAGAGAGAAATGAGAGAGAAACATTAAAGTGGCACTGTCATGCCGAACTTACCTTTCCCCAATCGATTCCTCTTCTCTCCTTCTGTCAGGATCTGTTCTTCATTTCTTCCTGTCTGCTCTAGTTTTCTAGAGAGGACTATTAGTAGGGACTATTTGTCTTATAGAGGTTTCCTACACCTGACCAGCGTAGGAAACCTCATTTCCGGTGGCCAGAGCAATTTTCCCACAATTCTCATCTTTCCTCCGTGTTCTCGCAAAGCCTCCTTTCACTTTTTCCGAACGTCCTGTCGTTTAGACAGAACATCGATGAAACTACCGAATTGCGTCCTAAAAGAATGAGAAGAGTTTCTCCATTCGTGTTAGGATGCAATTCAGGACTTTGTTCGTATCGGAATTTCATTTGAATGAATGAAACGCTGATCCTATTCGTGCCGCGGCTGCATCTTACAGCCGCTTAGTAGATAGCTCCCTAATTCCCACGGTATTAGGGAGCTATTTACCAAAAGGCAATTCTGTAGTTTCTCCGGCGTTCTGTCTAAAATGACAGGTCGTTCGGGAAATGTGAAAAGAGGCTTTACAGGAAGATGGAGGAAAGGTGAGAATTGTGGGAAAATTGCTGTGACCACTGGAAATGATGCACACTTTGCTCCTTCACTGGTCAGGCGTAGGAAACCTCCATAAGACAAATAGTCCCTACTTTGTCTTATGATTTTAAAAAAACTAGAGCAGACAGGAATAAATGAAGAACAGATCCTGACAGGGGGAGAGAAGAGGAATTGATTGGGGAAAGGTAAGTTCGCCATGACAGTGCCGCTTTAAGGGTAAATAGGAAGGCGCTTTTATATTAATCTCTGCTCAAGTTCCCTGAGTTAAACATAAAGGAGGGATCATAACATTTACAAAAATAAGGGTAATGTGTTGTTTCTATATCCACTTGTTTCTCAGTTTCATGATTCAGGATTGTTTGATTTGATCCTGAAGAAAGTCCCAGGAGGGACTAAAATGTGGATCATTTGTATTTTTTGATTTTATAAATATTTGAAATTTTAAAGAGTGCAGCCAACTTCATATGATATATATATATATATATATATATATAAACTCCTTGTGCCCAGCACTCATTGCTCCCGGTCTTTTATATAGCTCGGTGCAGCCCCCAGCCTAATTATAGTTTCCCAAAAGAGGACTTGTTTGTGAAAATCACAATAATGCGTTACATAGGTACATAGGCCGAAAAGAGACATGCCCAAATTCAGCCTTTCTCAATTTTTTTTTTGCTTTTGATCCAATATAAGGCAAAAAAAAGCAGTTTGATGCTGTGAAGAAAATAGACTTTTGTTCTGTATTTTCTTCTATGTTCGGGCTTTTTGTACAGTATTTCATGCATATTGACTCTTGGTTCGGTAGTTTGAAACTACAGAACACCGACCACCCTCCTGGCTCATTAACTTCAAAATAACTGTCTATTAAGCGCTCTCTGGGCGGCCGCTGTTTGTATAGCCGAATGCAACATGGAAGAGAAAGCGGCAGCCATCTTGTTCGCACGAAAGGAGGCAGCGGGACTTGGTCGTCGAGTGTCTGGAACTAAAATCGGACACTTGACCTCACGAACCACCGCTGAAACTACCGAATGCCTGCTTCCTTTCATTGCTGAACCGCCAGGAGAGCGCCATTTGGTAGTTTTGTGCGAACGGACAAGTGGAGCAATTGCTCCTATGAGCCAGGAGGATCCATTCGGTACTTTGTTCGATTTTTACCTTTTTCAAAATTGACAGACCGCACACGCTGAATTTGTGGAACTGTTTTGGGCAGGAGCCTCGTGTGTGGTCGGTAAAATATGACTTCCATGCTTTTTAAGAACCCCTGAACCGATCTGGGTGAAATTTGGATATGTTGGTCCCCCAGATCGGGGCTATTAGGGGATATGTAATTTGTGGGAATACCTTGTGTGGAAAGGGGTGTTCTAAGTTTTGGGGAAATTGTGTGCCCTCTGCCTGGAGATAATTGGTTTATTCCTTAACTTATCTCAATATCTCCCAGGCAGAGAGAGGGCGGGAGTTATTGTAAATCTGTATGTTGATTTGCTGTTGTCTTTGTTTGCTGTGGGAGGTCCTCTTGCAGGAGGATTTCTCATAAAAGCCAGTGTGTTATCAATAAACTTCAGTCCTGTTACACCCTTCATGAAGTCTAGGCTCATGTTTGGGGGATATTTCATCTGCTGGGGAGAATCGTCTTGGAAGCTGCATTCATCTACACTATTCGTCTACTTCCTGCTGCTGTTATAATCACTTATGCTCAGCTCTTGGGAAAGGAATAGAAGACCGCAGTACCATAACCACAGCAGGTCTTCCACAGATGCACTTCCAATTTTGAAAAAACTAGGAAAACATTCCTTCAAGAAGCTACTGCCCCACAATTTAAACACTATATCCTTGAATATTATGTTTTGCAAGTCCAGTTGCTGTTTAAACATCTGTACAGACTCTGATAAAACCAGCTCTTGAGGCAGAGAATTCCACATCCTTATTGTCCTTACTGTAAAAAACACCTTTCCTTTGCCTTAGACTTAATCTCCTTTCTTCCAGCCTAAACGTGTGACCCCGTGTCCTATGTATAGTCCTGTTTGTGAATAGATTTTCAATTTTTTTTGTTTTTCAAATAATCAATAATAAATGTTAAAGTTTCAGTCCTCTCAGACTTTTATCTTGATAAAAGTCCAAGAAGACTAAAACGTCAGCATGTATTATTGAATTTTTGCAAAAATAAAGCATCATTGTGATTTTCACAAACAAGTCCTCTCTTGGGAAATTATATATAATGGGCTGGCCATGATCCTGGAACATAGAAACCACAGGGAGGACAGAAATAATACATATGGTTAATATCAGTGAAGTAGGTGGTGAAACAAAATAAAGCAAAAAACATTAGAGGTAAGCAGAAGGACATGACAATAGGAAAGAATGCGGAATAAAGATAGTGGGCTCTTCTCTACTCTGCACCTCAGCAGTGTTGCCTCTCCCTTTACTAGGCATGTGCATGGGGAAAACTTTTGGTTCGATTCAGCATTCCGAAATTCGGGACTTCCGCAATTCAGGACTTTGGCAATTTGGCACTTCGAAATTTGGAACTTCTGCAACTTCGGCACTTTGACACTTCGGAAATTCGGCAACTTTGGCACTTCGACACTTCGGAATTTCGGAACTTCGGCATTTCAATATTTCGGGACTTCGGCACTTCTCTTGCAGCCGCTTAGTAGATAACTCCCTAATTCCCATGGTATTAGGGAGCAATCTACTAAAAGGCTGAAAGACCTGAATTGGTCTTTCAGCCAAATTTACTAATACTAAGTAAAGATTACTTAGTATTAGTAAATTTTGCCCCTACTCGCTATACCGCAAGTAGGGGCATGTCTCACTGAGATGGCTGCTCACTATTAAAAAAATAAATAAAAAACAGGGTCCCCCCTCCCGAGCCCCCACCCGCGATGCGCGAGTGGGGCTATCAAACTAAATGGGAGACCTATTGCCCCCCCCGGCCCCAACCCCTGAGCGGCGGGTGGGGGCCCTAAAGTAAAATGATGGGGGGGACCTATTGTCCTCCCCCCCGGCCCCCACCCCTGAGCGGTGGGTGGGGGCCCTAAATACTAATAAGGGGGGACCTAATGTTCTCCCACTGGCCCCCACCCCTAAAGCGGTGGGTGGGAGCCCTAAATACTAATAAGGGGGGACCTAATGTACTCCCCCCTGGCCCCCATCCCTGAGCAGTGGGTGGGGGCCCTAAATTGGAATAAGGGGGGGAACCTTATGTCCTTCCCCCTGGCCCCCAGCCCTGAGCCATAGGCTGCTCACTGTTTAATAGACATGCCCCTACTCGCAGTATAGCGAGTAGGGGCATAATTTACTATTACTAAGTAATCTTTACTTAGTATTAGTAAGTTTGGCTGAAAAAACAATTTAGGTCTTTCAGCCCTATAGTAGATAGCTCCCTAATACCGTAATACCATTGACTGGCTAAGTAACTTACATTTTATATGAATGTATGTTACTTGATTGTTGTAAGTGTTGCAAATGCTTACAGCTGAATCCTGGCTATGTTTGTATACTTTTTATTTAAAATTGTATACAGTGTAACATTCTTCATTCTTCCACTGGGTAAGTATATTAGTTCTTAGTCAATACTGTGCTTTTGCAACTTCGGAACTTCGGCACTTCAGTACTTCGAAACTTCGGCACTTCGGCAATTCGACACTTCGGAAATTCGGTAATTTCGGAACTTCGGGACTTCAACCATTCAGCAATTTGGCAAGTCATCTATTCGGACATTCGGAAGTATCCGAATTGCCCGAAATTCGTCCGAATTCACATTCGGACCGAAACTAGTTGCACATGTCTACCCTTTACAGTATATCTTGGCTATCCCGGAGTTTTATGATTGTAGGGGAGTGTTCTCTATACTGAGCAAAACAAGGGCTGCAGTATTTAAGGGAAGTGGAAGTTATCACTGGAATGAAGAGCAATCAGTCAGTTTATTTACAGCAGCAGAGCACCCAAAAATTTACAATATTGAAAGGATTGGTAAGACATTAACTTAGGAGATTTACATTAAACACTCTTCAGAAGAAAAATGTTAGAGATCAATGTAGTGAAAACTAAATTAAGTCAAGAGAGACTGCTTTCAATGGTAAGTAGATCTAACAACTAAAGTTCATAAAGGACATACCAGAGCAATAAACAGCCAGGGGACATTCAGTCCCTTGTCAATATGTGAGTTGGAAGGCAGGGATGGGGTTACCAGAGGGATAGGCGGCTAACAGGGACTGCGGAATAGGCACAGGAGACGATACCTGTCTGGAAAAAGGGCTGCAGGGGATGATAGCTTCCTGGAAAAAGGGTTGCAGGCGGAATAGGCAGAGGGGACGATCCATGCCTGGAAGAAGGGCTGCAGCGGAATAGGCAGAGGGGGCGATCCCTGCCTGGAAGATAGGCTGCAGCAGAATAGGCAGAGGGGACAATACATGTCTGGAAGGAGGGTTGCAGCAGAATAGGCAGAGGGGACAATACCTGCCTGGAAGGAGGGTTGGAGCAGAATAGGCAGAGGGGACAATACCTGCCTGGAAGGAGGGTTGCATCAGAATAGGCAGAGGGGACAATACCTGCCTGGAAGGAGGGTTGCAGCAGAATAGGCAGAAGGGACAATACCTGCCTAGAAGGAGGGTTGCAGCAGAATAGGCAGAAGGGACTATTTTTGCCTGGAAGGAGAGCTGAATCCTGTTAGGGTGGAAAAGCTCCAGAGAGACCCCAGTCAAGTCTCGGCAACTGGGGTTGAAGCATTCCAAGCTCCCTCCCCAACAGCTAGGAAGCGGATTTTTTATGAAATAAAAAATTCTTAATCTCTCTCTCTCCTCTGGTATATTTCCATTGCCCTTCAAACATGCAACTGTAACCTCAATTCTAAAGAAGCCCAACCTTTACCCTAACTCCCCATCCAACTACCGTCCTATCTCGCTACTGCCTTTTGCATCCAAGATCCTTGAAAGAATTGTGTATGCGAGATTGACAGACTTTCTCAAGTCCAACTCTCTGCTAGACCCCCTTCAGTCTGGTTTCCGCGCTAAGCACTCTGTGGAAACGGCACTGACCAAAGTATCCAATGATCTACTCGCTGCAAAATCTCGTGGTCACTACTCTACCCTAATTCTCCTTGACCTGTCTGCGGCTTTTGACACTGTTGATCATAAACAGCTTCTTCTCATCCTCCGCAATATCGGTCTACAAGATATTGCTCTCTCCTGGTGCTCCTCCTACCTCTCCCAGCACTCTTTCAGTGTTTCTTTCTCTGGCTCTGCTTCTTCTCCCCAACTCCTCTCTGTTGGTGTCCCCCAAGGTTCAGTCCTTGGTCCACTACTGTTTTCCATCTATATTGCTTCCCCTGGTAAACTCATTAGCTCCTTTGGCTTCCAATATAATTTCTATGCAGATGACACGCAAATCTACCTGTCCTCTCCTGATCTCTCCCCGTCCCTCTTGACTAGTGTCTCTGATTGCCTCTCTGCTATTTCTAACTGGATGGCTGCCCACTTCCTTAAACTAAACTAGACCAAAACTGAAATTCTGGTCTTTCTTCCTTCAAGTTACTCCTGTGGCTGTCTCCCTCCAAGTCAACGGTGCTACCATCAGCTTCACCACGCAGGCTCGCTGCCTAGGTGTTCTCTTTGACTCCGACCTCTCCTTCAAGCCTCATGTTCAGTCTATCGCCAAATCCTGCCATTTCCATCTCAAAAACATTGCGCGCATCCGACCCTACTTAACACCTGATGCGACTAAGGTGCTGGTCCATTCCACTGTCCTTTCTCGCCTTGACTACTGTAATCTGCTTCTCAGTGGTCTTACATGCTCCCAACTTGCGCCATTACAGTCCATAATGAATGCGAGGGCGAGGCTCATCTTCCTGTCCGCCCGCACCTCCCATGCCTTACCCTTCTGTCAGTCCCTACATTGTCTTCCTATAAGATATAGAGCTCAATTTAAAATTCTGGTTCTTGCTTTCAAATCTCTACATAATGCTGCTCCCACCTAGCTATCTTCCCTTATTCACAAGTATGTCCCGTCTAGGCCCTTACGATCTGCTGAAGACTTACGTCTATCTTCTGTCCGTACTCCCACCTCTGATGCTCACCTTCAAGATTTCTTGAGGGCTGCACCGTTCCTGTGGAACTCACTTCCCTCCTCCGTTAGATGCTCACCCAGTCTCCACTCCTTCAAAAAAATCATTAAAAACCCACTTCTTTATAAAAGTGTATCAATTGAACTGTTAATAGCTCCCGACTGATTCCTCTTCTGCAACTGTCACTAGTCTAATACTTTCCTTACCTTTTTGTGTCATTTTACCCCAATCCCTCTAGCATGTAAGCTCATTGAGCAGGACCCTCAACCCCTCTGTTCCTGTGTGTCCAACTTGTCTGGTTACAACTACATGTCTGTTCGTCCACCCATTGTAAAGCGCTGAGGAATTTGATGGCGCTATATAAATAATAACATAATAATAATAATAATAAAAGAAACTAAAGAAAATAGAAATGAAGGCAAGAAAAGAACGGAAACTGTGCTTAGCTCTAACCTTGTCTCTGCAGTGTAGTCTGTGCTATGATCATTCCTTACACTAGAATGCTCACCTCTATTTTCATGGGCTGAAAGTGTTTCTTTCAGAGACTGGAAATCAGGAACATTGATGGCTAAGGAGACTGAGTTACACTGCTTAAAACAGCAAAACATTTTACAGCACTGCAGGAAAGCTACACAGAATTGAAAGAAAAGAAACTTAGAACAGGTATTTGAGCGTATTTGCTTTAATTTAAGCTCAACTTGTTCAGCTGCCTGAAGTGTCCCTTTAAAGGCGCAATGTACTGTATAAGTCATATTACCTTAAATTGTATAATATTTACATTACAATAATGGCAAGTAATTTTACAACATGTATTGTTTAAAATGCATCTTCTACTTACCTTTAGTCCAGCACGGTCAACACCCCCTTTGAGGCACTTAGCTCCACCCCCTCTTATGTAATAAGTCACAACACAAAGGTCCAATCCAATGCTTCTCATTTAGAAGCATTGTGGATCAATGTGGATCTATCGATAAAAATCCTTTCATAGAAAATCATAAAAGCAATGATTAGCCCTCAATACGACACCATGCATGTGCGTGTTCACAAGGGGTAAATTGAATATGAAATCAGCTCACTACTCAGTCTCACTATGTCACAGCAGAGAAGGAGAATCTCATTCAGCAGACAAAGAGGATCTTGCAGTCACAAAAATGCATATCTGGAGCTCTAGGAAAGGAGTTTCGCGGCAATACCATTGATGTCAGCACGTTAAGCATGCTGACGTCATGGTATGATTGGATATGAGAGCCAGGAAGTTACTGTCAGGATTCCAATACGCAGGATGTAATAGAAGAATATATACCGGGCCTTAGAATGGCTGGACTGTACGTTTAGAAAGATAAAGAATGGTCGGGGTCAAGCCGAGTCAAGGGAACCAGAAAACACAGTAGCGTCGTACAAAAGCCAAATCAGTAATACAGAAAGGAGAATGGTCAGCTAGCCGAAGTTAATACTCAAAAAATACGCAGTAAAGCAAAGCACTATTGGGAACTGTAGTTAGAACCACAACAGGGCAAAGTGCTATGGGTGAACCAGCCTTTTATAGGTTGGATCTTTAAATTTGAAGCCACGTCCCCAAAACTTTCGCATTCTGACGCTGTGGTGACGTCATTGGCATCATGATGTCAGCACATAGAGAGGTTGCCTCTGCATCTGCTGACCGTTTATAAACTGGGTAGGCATGTGTCAGGATTAAAAGTTGATCCAGCACGCAGTACTGTGTCACACCTAGGACTAAGGATAACGTATAACCGGACCTTAGAATGGCTGGACTTAACGTCTCCAAGAATAGTCAAAATACTAGCCGAGGTCAGGGACACAGAATCAGACACAAAGATGAGGGAAAGCCAAAAGTCAAGGATACCAGATATCAGGGAAGTCAAAACAAAGCCAAAGTCAAATACCAGAAAATCAAGATCAGGAACGCACTCTCTGATAACCCTAGGCATGAAACCACAACAGGGCAATGAGCAAGAGGAGAGCTGGGTTTAAATACCCCTCCTGTGGATCCGATTAGCTGTAACCGGCCTTTGACCCCAAAGGCAATTACCAGGTTTACATGTGCTTGATTGCTGCTCAGCACAAACCCTCCTGTGGATTTGATTGGCCATGACCGGCCTTTGACCTCAAAAGTAATTACCAGGTTTCCATGAGCATGATTGCTGCTCGGCACAAATTTTCCTGTCAGGACAGTAATGTTGCTCGGCACAATTTTTCCTGTCAGGACAGTAAATGCCATTAACCACATCTTTATGTACAGATAAATACGTAACAGCATGACAGTTACAGCCCTAACTCTCAAAATTGGAGGGCTTGGAGGAATGGCTTAAAGTCGTGCTTTCAAGCCTTGAAACAGATTAAAGAAAGAAAATTGCAAAATAAAACAAGGGTTACATATTTAAGAAAATGTGACTCAACTCAATGTAGAGACTGTCTATTGGTTACTATGGTGATTACAACTTTTTGAGGGCCTTGCCCCAGAATATAATCTATTTGTGCCTTTATCTCTCATGTTCTTTGTTCTCTCTGTACTTTTCCTCAATCTCTTCCTCTTCTCCCCCTCTCTCGGGATCTGTTATTCTTTTCTTCCTGTCTTCTTTAGTTTTCTTTAAAATCATAAGACAAAGTAGGGACTCTTTGCCTTATGGAGGATTCCTCCGCTTGACCAGCTCTGACCAGCGGAGGAGCAAAGTGTGCTTCATTTCCGCTGGTCAGAGCAATTTTCCCATGATCCTTACCTTTCCTCTGTGTTCCCACGATGCTTCCTGTCATTTTACATGAAACTGCCGAATTGCGTTCTAACTGAATGAGAACAGTATGTTCGTTTCTTTTAGAACGCAATTCGGCACTTTATTCGGATCGGAATTTCATTCTAATGAATGAAACTCTGATCCTATTCATTGCTGTGGCTGCATCTTGCAGCCGCTTAGTAGATAACTCCCTAATTCCCACGGTATCAGGGAGCTATCTACTAAAAGGCTGAAAGACCTAAATTGGTCTTTCAGCCAACTTTACTAATACTAAGTAAAGATTACTTAGTATTAGTAAATAATATGCCCCTACTCGCTATATCGCGAGTAGGGGCATGTGTACTAAGCAGTGAGCAGCTTATAGCTGCTCACTGTAAAAAAAAAACAAAAACATTGAATAACCCCCCCCCCCGCCCGTGGGGGCCCTAAATAAAGATGGGGGGGCCTACTGTCCTCCCCCCCTGGCCCCCACCCCTGAGCGGTGGGTGGGGGCCCTAATAAAACAATAAGGGGGGGACCTAGTGGCCCCCACCCCTGCGCGGTGGGTGGGTGGGGGCCCTAATAAAACAATAAGGGGGGGACCTACTGTCTTCCCCCCCTGGCCCCCACCCCTGCGCGGTCGGTGGGGGCCCTAATAAAACAATAAGGGGGGGACCTACTGTCCTCCCCCCCTGGCCCCCACCCTTGCGCAGTGGGTGGGGGCCCTAATAAAACAATAAGGGGGGGGGACCTAAATGAAACCCCCCCCAATCAAGGTGACTAGGGGTCCCAAGCCCCTAGTCACCCCCCCCACCCAAAAAAAAAAACTATCCCCTACCTACCCCCCCTCACCCTAAAAATAGTGAGGGGGGAATAAAATAACTAACCTGTAAAAAAAATTTAACTTACCATTTGACGTCTTCTTTTTTCTAAAATCTTCTTTCTTCAGCCCCCAAAAAGGCCAAATAAAAATCCATCATACCCGTCGCACTTTAAAAAAAAAAAACGAGCGCAAAAAAAAAATTAATCCATGTTCGCCCTTCGAGGGCACGCCACGTACTGAGCTCCGCAGGTCGGGTCAAGGCTTATAAAGCCTTTCCCCGCCCTGCAATAAGGCTTAGAACACTCTGATTGGTGGGTTTAAGCCAATCAGCGTGCTCTGTGTCATTTTACACAGCGTGGGAAAATTCAAAAGAACTTTCCCACGCTGTGTAAAATGACTCATAACACTCTGATTGGTTACTTAATAGACCAATCAGAGTGTTATGAGTCATTTTACACAATCAGAGTGCTCTGTGTCATTTTACACAGCGTGGGAAAGTTCTTTTGAATTTTCCCACGCTGTGTAAAATGACACCAATCAGAGTGTTCTAAGCCTAATTGCAGGGCGGGGCAAGGCTTTATAAGCCTTGACCCGCCCTGCGGAGCTCAGTACGCGGCGTGCCCTGGAAGGGCGAACATGGATTAATTTTTTTTGCGCTCGTTTTTTTTTTTTTTTTTTTTAAAGTGCGACGGGTATGATTGATTTTTATTTGGCCTTTTTGGGGGCTGAAGAAAGAAGATTTTAGAAAAAAGAAGACGTCAAATGGTAAGTTAAATTTTTTTTTACAGGTTAGTTATTTTATAACCCCCTCACTATTTTTAGGGTGAGGGGGGTAGGTAGGGGATAGTTTTTTTTTGGGTGGTGGTGGGGGGGTGACTAGGGGCTTGGGATCCCTAGTCACCTTGATTGGGGGGGTTGTTTCATTTAGGGCCCCCACCCACCGCTCAGGGGTGGGGGCCGGGGGGGAGGACAGTAGGTCCCCCCCCTTATTGTTTTATTAGGGCCCCCACCCACCGCTCAGGGGTGGGGGCCAGGGGAGGAGGACAGTAGCCCCCCCCTTATTGTTTTATTAGGGCCCCACCCACCGCTCAGGGGTGGGGGCCAGGGGGGAGGACAGGAGGTCCCCCCCCTCATTATCTTCATGGCCCCCACCCGCCGCTCATGGTGGGGGAGGGGGGAGGACAATAGGTCCGCCCCCTTATTGTAATTTATGTAATTTTTTTTCAACAGTGAGCAGCCATAGGCTGCTCACTGTTTTGTAGACATGCCCCTACTCGCGGTATAGCGAGTAGGGGCATTTGGGAGATTTGAATCTCCCTTGTGCTATTATGGGGGTCATATTGACCCCCATAGAGTGAGAGGGGGACCTGGGGGGCTTATGAAGTGGTGGGGAGCACTGCTCCATGCCGCTTCTATAGTTACATATTACAAGGAGGGAGCTGCGTGCCGGTAGCTCCCTCCTTGTAATAACCTGCACGAACAAACATACACTGATACATAGTGTTTGTTTGTTCGGTTGATATTTCTATTCACTCATTCGTCTGTCTGATGAATTAATGAATAGATGAAATTCCCGTTCGCATGTCCAGGTGTTTCACTGGGCATGTGCGGGAATCTCACAGGCTATCTAGTGTGGGCTGATGACGTGTCCCACAGGGACTTCACCTACCCACACAAAGATGGCGGCGCCCTGAATATAGATCGGGGCAGAAAATAAAGATTTAAAAAGAGGTAATCTGGGGGGCTTACGGGTATTTGGAGGTGACTAGTGGGTCAATTGGATGTAGTGGAGGCGGGAGGGGGGTTAAAAAACAAAACGGGATTCGGCATGACAGTGCCGCTTTAAAATTGGTTCCTTGTACTCCAAGGCCTCCACAATCGCAGATCTCAAACTGGCAGAGTTCCATTGAGATGTGGTAAATTTGTAGTGTGAATGTGCAGCTGAAACATCTGCTGCAACCACATGATCCTATCATTTTAGCATGGACCTAAATCTCTAAGGTGTGATCCTAGCACCTTGCTGAACCCATGCCACAGAGAAATCATTATCTTTTGAGAGCAAGGGCATTAAATGGGTGGTGTTCTTATCCAATATTAGAAATGTGTACCACGTGATTTGGCCGCATATACACACAAACATAAATATAAACATTCACACACTTGCATATGTATATATGTTTATATTTATATTACTTAACTTACATTTGTAGACACAAATCTGCATGTACACTAGCATATTGCACTGACAAAAAAACAAAATGACAGGTGATTATCCAAAGCAGCAGGAAAATTTTGAAAGGTTTTGTGTATGTTTAGGGAACAGTGTAAATGAGAAATGCAAAACAGTGTGCTTAAAGGGACACTATAGTCATCAGAACAACTACAGCTTAATTTTTTTGTTCTGGTGAGTCAATCCCTGCAGGCCTTTTGCTGTAAACACTGCCTTTTCAGACAAAAAGGCAGTGTCTACATGACATCCTAGAGGTTGTCCTCCACATTCTACATGGAAGAGCTGAACTTTCTCCATAGACATGCATTAATGCATTACATCTATATGAGGAGACGCTGATTGACCAGGGCCAAGGAGGTTGTGTTTGGCCCCACCCCTGCTCCACCTATGGGAAAGCATTGTGATTGGCTGAGATAATCAATTCTGAAGAAGCAAGCCAAGGAGGTAGATTGGGGGTGGAGCCAGTGCTGGCAGAAATAAGATGAGGTTTTACTATATTTAATGGGGGAAGAGAGTCAGGGGCCACGTTTGTTTTCCCAACCCTAGTTCCTAGTAGTGTTCCTTTAACATACAGGTAAACTACAGCTTGTAAACATGTATCTCAGACAGATCTTGCTACACGTAGTTCATAAACATTGGTTTCCATTTTCAAACTGCAAATCTATGCCTGAATAATCACAGCACGTTCAAAGATAGGCAACACAGGTTACAAATCTGCTGGGCAGTGAATAGCAGCCTGATGCTGTCAACAACCCAATATCAACATTTTACACAAGAATAGGTATCATACAGTCCCGAGGTCAGGACAAGCAGTGAAGATCATGGTCAGGAACATATGACACGGTTAAAGGACCACTATAGTGCCAGGAAAACAAACTTGTTTTCCTGGCACTATAGTGTTAATAGGCCCCCCCACCCTCATGGCCCCCCTCCCACCAGGCTCTAGGGGGAGGAAGGGGTTAAAGCCTTACCTTTCTCCAGCGCCGGGCTCCCTCGGCACTGGGGACTCTCCTCCCTCTTCTGCCGAATGCGCATGCAGTCAGTCCATAGGAAAGCATTCTCAATGCTTTCCTATGGACGCTGAAGCACCTCTAGCGGCTGTCAATGAGACAGCTACTAGAGGCTGGATTAACCCTAATGTAAACATATCAGCTACATATCAGTAGCTTTACAAAGGATACTGTAAACATCAAGTAGTAATAGATATTATATATAGCATATTGTAACAGTTGCATATCAGAAAGGTTAAAGGATCACTATAGTGTCAGGAAAACCTCAGGGTCCTCCTCCCTTGGTGCTTAAAACCCCTTCAGTTACTCACCTTCTTCCACCACCGGGCTCCCTTATGTCTCCTACCCCTCCGACGTCAGCTCCCCCGTCTGACGTCAGTGGTTTCAATGCTTTCCTATGGACGCTCTGCGTGATGGAGGCATAATATGCCTCCAGCATCTCAGATGTGCCTCTAGTGGCTGTCTGGAAGACAGCCACTAGAGGCTGGCTTAACCCCAAATGTAAACATAGCAGTTTCTCTGAAACTACTATGTTTACAGCAGGGTTAACCCTAGATGGACTTGGCACCCAGACCACTGGTCTGGGTGCCTATAGTGGTCCTTTAAGCAGACTTACTGTAAACAGTTTATGTACAATTGTCACTATTCATTTTTCTGACAAACTTTTTATTTGAAAATTATTTTAAAATAATATTAGGATACACAAAAGCAGAGCTTCATGCCACATTTACAATAAGAAGTATTCTTTATTTATTATAATAAAGAAATAAATATGTACCAAGACTATTATTCAGACCAACTTAATGAAAAAATTACAAATGATAAAATAAAATGAAAGCAACCAATAAATTTACAATAGAAAAGTGTAGATTTTGTATTCCCCATCCCAACATTTCTGCAAACCCTCTGCAATGATGAAGAGAAGAACCATTGACACATTACAGCCACTCAAATAATGTATATGATTTACTTCTGCAATTTCCATCAAATAGATGTGATAGGCTATGATATGATAGGACTACCTTTCAGTCTACCCATTCCCAGAGCTTGCAGCCTGTCATTCAAGCTTTAATGGCCTTGGACTGGTAACATAGAAGTGTGTATTCAGCATTACCCATGAGGCTTGGCTATGGAGCAGGCTTTGTAAGCCTGCTTCAAAGCGATTTTGACAAAAGACAGGGGAATGTATACAAAGCGTAAGAGGTTAAAAGCTGTAGTGGTTATGGTGCCATAGAGATCATTTTAAGTTTATTTCCTAGTTTACCTTTACCCTGTGGAGTTAACCATTTTAGGCCCACTTTGAAAGGAAACAACAATTTATGGGTGGAAAAATGTTGGGAAACCAACAGATCTCTTAATGGTTCTGGTGAAACTTGAACATACTGTCTCTCACTTTCTACCCCTATGCTTTACTCGCCATGCCACTGTGGAGCCTACTTTCTGGGAAGATTCCAGATGATTGCTTAGGCACATTGCTCTTTTTGCAGAGCACCTGTAGGTAGCACAGGTGCTGCCTTTCAGATTTAAGTAGTCCCAGGAAGCAGAATCAATTGATCTGAACTGCCCTATTTAATGAGAACTATCTGGTCTCATCTAGGCCCCTTTCGGAGATCAGGAGTCCTGTTCTTTGAGTCTCTGTTATTTTTGGTCTGTAGTCTTCTTAGTCTAGTTCTGTTATTTCATAGTTTACATTAGCCCGACCAGGTCTGGTAATACACCTCTTACTATCCCTCTGTATTTGCCTTTGTTAGGTTGCTGCCTCTCCCCTTGCTGAGGATCCTCTAGCCAACCCTGACAGAAAACTATCCCAGAATGCTTGTTCGAGATGCCAGACATATGGTTCAATATGCTGAGCTTTTGACCAAAGAGAATTTAACAATGTTCCCAAAGAGCATTGGTAAGCCACAAAATACACTAAAAATGTATAAGAATGCTTTACAATATGACATACACAAGACTAATAAACATATAACCTTTTGTTTTAAATAATAACAAAAAATGATGTCAGCTTTCTCTTTAAATGATTACTCCAAGCACCATGACTCTACAGTGATTTGAAGTGGCCATGGTGCTTGAAGTCTGTATGTAGAGTGTTTCAGGTTTACAGAGGTATAGCCCAGTTTTGCTGGAGATGTAACTCCACCTCTGGCAGTATCATTAGCCAGCCTGGAACAAGGGTTCTTGACTGACTAATGTTAAATCTGTGCATATTGAGCATAGGCTGGGCAACAATGGTTGCATGCTTCCCCACTGTTGCTCAAGTCCTCCGCACTGCAGGTCCTCTGGTACATCCCTTTCTCTACAACAGAAAGGATTTTTTAAATTTTTTTTATTATTATTTCGTTATTTTTTTTCTTTTGGGGGAAACCATGTCTGTAAGCATTACACTAACCAAAAACAGTGTTAAATAAAAAAAATTTAGACATTTTTCTGTTGAATAACCTTTTTGTAGCTGAAAATATTTTGTTTAACCAATTACTGGAATTTGGCACTCTCAGCACAAAATCAGCTATTTTTTATATTATTATATTTGGTTCATTAAGTTCTCAGCTCTTAATTTTCTGAGCTTTATATCAAAACACTGTTAATTGTTTATATTATTCTGACTGCCATTATAGACATTCAGTTGTAAGAATTTACCTGAAATATTTGGCGGAAAGCCCAGAGCTTTTTCAGTAATTATTTACCAATTTGTTTAAAGAGACACATCATACTGGTAGTAAACATTATTTTCGTTTTGTGTATATAATGCACTCAAACATGCAAATACAAAAATAATAATTACAAAATGTACTGTGGCTGCCCAGGTACATAGAAGCATTAAAGGAACACTATATTGTCAGGAACACAAACATGTATTCTTGACCCTATAGTGTTAAAACCACCACCTTGCCCCCCTGGCCCGCTCTTGCCTCCCTAAATATAGAAAACATCTTACTCGTATTCCAGTCTGGAGCTGCTGCCTCTGCCTCTGAACTGCTTCTGACCTTTGACATCATCAGAAGTGGTGGTCTGAGCCAATCACAGTACTTCCCCATAGGATTGACTGAGACTGTCAAGGAGGCAGATCAGGGACAGAGGCAGCATGATCCAAACACAACCCTGGCCAATCAGCATCTCCTCATAGACATGAATTGAATCAATTAATCTCTATGAGGAAAGTTCAGTGTCTGCATGCAGAGGGAGGAGACACAGAATGTTTGGATGCATTTTAGGCAGCCATGACCCAGGAAGGATCTCTAACAGCCATCTGAGGAGTTGCCAGTGAAGTTATCACTAGGCTGTAATGTAATCACTGCATTTTCTCTGAAAAGACAGTGTTTACAGCAAAAAGCCTGAAGGTAATGATTCTACTCACCAGAACAAATTCAATAAGCTGTAGTTGTTCTGGTGACTATAGTGTCCCTTTAAGTTATCATTAACTCTGATATTTTGCTTAATTTGTGTAGAAAATATTTTAAAATATGAAAAATACAAATGATAAAAAACAATATATTTTAAATAAAAAAGATTCTTTTATTAAAGGGAAGCAGAAGTAGTAACAGAAAGACCTCGTAGAGACAGGAGCTTATTATTCTAGTCTATGGTGTCTGATCTTATCTTACAAATTCCTCTTCAAGCATTTATAGGATAGGATTAATGGGATATGTAGTTTAGCCCTGGCTGCAGTTCTGCTCATGAGATAAGACTAATATAACAGCTGAATATGCTGGCAGCGTGCTGCTAGAAGCTGATTGACAACCTTACCCAGAGTTGTGTTCACTCATGCTATGGATTGGCTGGTTCTGTGGCTCAGGCTTTTTCATAGAAGGGTAGAGAATGTAGGGACCTGCACGTAATGTGGGTTGTGCTTTTAATTAAAAAAAAAACAAACTCTGAATACGTTTTTTTTTAATTTTTATAAAAGACATTTAATTTTCATTGCATTCCAGGTTGTCCTGGCACAGTAAGCCTTAATAGCACTATAGATATGGGTATGTATACAGCTACAGCACTGTTGAAGGAACGCACACGATGTTGCCATAGACAGGAAAGACCACTGAGAAGTGGATTGCAGTAGTGAGGGCAAGAGAAGATAGCAGCATGGACCAGCACCTTTGCAGCATCTTGTGTTGAATAGGGTAGGGTGCACGCTATGTTTTTTGGGATGGAAGTGGCAGGATTTGGCAATTGATTGGACATGATGGGTGGAACTTGGAAGAGAGGTTGAAATCAAAGAGAACACATAGGCAGCGAGCCTGTGAGTTAGAGCTGATGGTAGTGCCATATTGACTTGAAGGAAGAGAGACATGGGAGTAGCAAAACTTGAGGGAGAAAAGACAAAAAGCTTTGTTTTCAACAAGTTAAGTTTAAGAAAGTGAGCAGCCCTCTAGTTAGAAATAGCAGAAAGACAGTCAGAGAGAGGAATCAAGAAGGATGGCTAGAGATCAGAAAAGGACAGTGGGGTAGTCAAAGGAATTCCATTTTTAGTTTAGCTATTTTGGCTTTAAATTTCAAATTCACTTTCAATTACTATCAATTCTGACTTCAGTGAATAACCCTAAGTATGTCCAAAGAAATTATAATGTAGATTAGAATAAACCACCTGCAGTTAGATCTGTATTTGCTATGTGTCATTACATAGCAGTAATATTCCCCTAGACATACAGAGCTATATATATATTTTTTATGTTAAAGGGTGTCAGACTCATGTCCTGCTCTCTACTTCTGTATTTCTTATTACGTATCTAAATAATTACTGTATACATAGCTTGAAAGACCAAGTGGTTAGTAGGCCTAATTATAATAGATGCTTTGAAAGGGTTAATCTCGCATTTCTCATGCTTTGAACTAGGTGTCTGTTCTTGCGTCTTTGAGCCTGACAACAGCTTTTGCTATCTGTTATAAACATTCTGCACTTGAAAAAAATAACATTCTTACTAGCACTTGCAAATTGTAGCTAGGTTCCTAATCTCATACTGTCACTTGTATCTAGGGATGTGCATGGGGAAAATATTCGGTTTGGCATTCCGAAATTCGGGACTTCAACACTTCAGTTCGGTTCGGCACTTCGGAACTTCGGCATTTTGGAATTTCGGCACTTCAGGAATTCGGATGTTCTCTTGCAGCCACTTAGTACATAACTCCCTAATTCCCACGGTATTAGGGAGCTGTCAACCAAAAGGCTGAAAGACCTAAATAGGTATTTCAGCCAAATTTACTAATACTAAGTAAAAAGTACTTAGTATTATTCTGCCCCTACTCGCTATACCGCGAGTAGGTGCATGTCTATTAAACAGTGAGCAGCCTGTGGCCCTAAATCAGAAAAACTGGGAGGGGGGACGGACCTATTGTCCTCCCCACCCCTGAGCGGCGGGTGGGGGCCCTAAAGTAAAATGAGGGGGGGACCTATTGTCCTCCCCCTTGGCCCCCACCCCTGAGCGGTGGGTGGGGGCCCTAAATTAGAATAAGGGGGAGGGACCTATTGTCCTCCCCCCAGCCCCCACCCCTGAGCGGCGGTTGGGGGCCCTAAATTAGAATAAGGGGGGGACCTATTGTCCTCCCCCCGGCCCCCACCCCTGAGCAGCGGGTGGGGGCCCTAAATACTAATAAAGGGGGGGGACCTATTGTCCTCCACCCTGGCCCCAACCCCTGAGCAGTGGGTGGGGGCCCTAAATTAGAATAAGGGGGGGACCTATTGTCCTCCCCCCTGATCCCACCCCTGAGCGATGGGTGAGGGCCCGAAAAACAAATAAGGGGGGGACCTATTGTAAAATGACACAGAGCACTCTGATTGGCTTGATTTCAAGCTAACCAATCAGAGTGCTGTGACAGGTAAATGTAGAGACTTACCTGTCAGTCTCTTCATTTACCTGTCAGAGCACTCTGATTGGATGGCTTAAACCAACCAACCAGAGCGCTCTGAGTCTAATTGCAGGGCCGGGCAAGGCTTTATTATTGGCCTCCCCTCACTATTTTTAGGGTGAGAGGGGTAGGTAGGGGTCCATTAATTTTGTTGGGAGGAGGTGACTACGGGTTTGGGGACCCCTAGTCACCTTTGGGGTTACATTTTTATTTAGGGCCCCCACCCGCCGCTAAGGGGGGTGGGGGCCGTGGTGGAGGACAATAGGTTCTCCCCCATATTGGTATTTTGGCCCCCACCCACCGCTCAGGGTTGGGGGTCAGGGGGAGGACAATAGGTGTCCCCCCTTATTCTAATTTAGGGCCACCACCCGCTGCTCAGGGGTGGGAGCCGGGGGGGAGGACAATAGGTTTCCACCCCGTATTGGTATTTAGTGCAAAAGTCCATAACAGCATAAGGGTGTCTCTGCTGTTGATCAGATACAAAAAATGTGAGTTTATTACCACTTGTTTCTGTATTGCCACTATATGCCAGAATTTTTTTTTTTTTACTTAGAATAAATAATTTTTCCCTTAATATAGTTTAAGTACCGGTTCCCACCTGTTATTTTATAATAAATAAATATCTTGCATAGATTTTGGTCTCTGTTTTCTTGCTATTACTGAAGTGTTTGTGGAGTGACCAGAATCCATATGGAATCTGTATGGTGAGTATGAAGCGTTGTATTGAGTTTATTTTTTCCACAGTGAGAAAGTACATCCCACTTGTTTCTGTACTACAACCACTATATTAAGGAAAAATAATGTACACTTAGTAACATTTATGTTTTCCCATAAATAAAATATATCCTACCCTTATCCTACCCTCTCCTGTCTTTTTACCTTACTCCATCTAGAATGTAAGCTTGTTTGAGCAGGGCCTTCAACAGTGTTGTCTCTAGTATTCATTTTTAGGAGGGTGGGGGGCACATGGTGGGCCAGGGACAAAAGTAGGGGGGCAGTTATGTGTGTGTGTGTATATATATACACGCGCTCCCTTAATTCCTCTGCAAACTGCAGTCTCAGCCTTAGATGTAGCTACAAGGGTAGCTACAAGGGTGAGCCGTTTAAATTAAATTGGGCTTAACCCCCCTGCCTGCCTTTTACCTGTGGATTGGAAGGGAAGGGACAGTGTGTAGGAAGGTGACCGTATAAAGAGGTAATGTGTAGGAAGATGACAGTATAGCAGGGCAGTGTGTAGGGAGGTGACAGTGTGTGGGGCAGTGTGTTTGAAGGTGACAGTGTGGGGGGGGGGGCAGGGTGTAATAAAGTGACAGTGTGGGGGGCAGGGTGTGGGGATGACAGTGTTGATGGACAGACTGACAGACAACATGCCCTCACTGATACACACTCACTGACAGTCATTGTCTCACACACTGTTTGACTAACACACACGTTCACTGACAGACACACACTGACACGAACACACTCAGAGACACATGCACTCACTAACATACACACACTCACTAACAGACACACTCACACACACACAAATTCACTGACACATTCACTGACAGACAGACACAGTGTGACCCCATCACAGAAAATGATTGATTACCAGTTTATACTCAGGAAAGAAAGCTGACACACAGTATATCCTTAACAAATCCTACAGATCCTGCCTGGAGGAGTAATCCCTCTTTATCATTCCAAAGAGGAGGAAAACTTGCAGATAATGTTTTCAGGAGAGCTAAAAGGCAATAATTGTTTAATTTCAGGATAAATCAATATGGGTCCCATTTACTCTGTAATATTAAAGCTCTATTTTATATTCTGCTTCTGTATAATCAAAGTCAATTTCCCTGTTCATTGTGGTGTAATGTGAAGGGACATTTCAGAAACAATTCGCAGATCGGTGTCCTTGAGATGGCTTATTATATGGAAGGCTGTAATTACCAGTGTAAAGGCTTTTATAACCCTCATTTCCCGAATTATAATCATCAAAAATTACAATTACACCCTGCAGTATTGGTTTGAAAACCAGAGCACATCCACAGAGATGTTGTTCTTACTGTGAGTATGGAAGAATTCTGCGGTATATTTAATAAAAACAAAGTTACTCATTAGCATTGGGATTATGTCAGGACTACAGCAGTATAAAAGTTTTTTTTTTTTTTTTAACAATAAGGACTGTAAAGATATGGAATTCACTATAGGATAAAATGAAAACCTTCAACAAAAAAAGATCCAGATTCTTCGGGGTATACAGTTAAAATCATATATATGAATTAATAATCCAGATCAAAATACAACTGCTAACGTAATAAGTTGTTTTGAAGCATAGGCAATTCTAGTCGGGGTCTTCGGGGGCTGAATCCCTGGATATGGGGATCTCTACGGTTGATAATGGAGGCAGGAGGATTATAATGGTTTTTATTTTTTATTGTTAAATTTACATCAGACATCTGCTTCTTAAAGCAGCCTTCTGTTGGGGGAACTGAACTTTGCTGCATTTTCCTCTATTAGGTAGCATTGTGGAGATCCCAGACAGCATCAGAAACACGCTGTTCATAGGTATAGAGATAGGGACCAGTGTTTGAGCTAGATCTTCACCTTTTATCAGGGGGCAAGTCCTACCAGTAATAACATGATTACAAACTCTATCAGAGCAGTGTGTGCTGGTTCTGCTTACAGTGTGTAGGTTGTGTGTGCAGCTTGGCAGGTGAGGAAGACGAAAAGTAATGTCCATGTTATTACTGTTGGTGGGTGTGGTAGTCTTCTTTCCTGGCACCAGCTATTGGATTTCCAATGCTCTATGTGTTGGTGGGTGACACACTGAGAAATGAAGGGAGAAACTGAAAATCTCATCATGTATTGCTACTCAGTGCTGCTGGAGCAATAGGCTGTGGAGGTTTTATTGTATTTATAGAAATAGCTGATCCTATATAATGGTGCATTCTGAAAAAGAAAGAAATAGCTGATATTATTATAAATCATGCCATGCATGAGCAAATCATGTCGGCCGCTATTTGATACAGGTAGGGCGGCCATCCTATCCAGCTCTGTGGAACCCTATTAGACCAGTGCCTATGAACAACTGCCCCCTACTTCCCCCTTCTTGCTACACACTGTATTATTTGCTATTTCTACGTCAAACCTATCCAGGCATC
Source organism: Pelobates cultripes (assembly GCA_933207985.1). Classification (NCBI taxonomy): domain Eukaryota; kingdom Metazoa; phylum Chordata; class Amphibia; order Anura; family Pelobatidae; genus Pelobates; species Pelobates cultripes. Next base: position 114,336,632 of record OW240914.1, read on the forward strand.
TATTTCCTTTCTAGTAAATAAGTATATTCTTACATTACCTCTCAGTCCTGCAGCGTCCAACGTCAGGTTGGAAGTTCTGTTTTTTGTCTATGCTTTGGTGGTTAAGGTGCATGGAGTGTTCCTTTAAACTTCATTGATTGATTGTCCTAGCAGAATTGCTGGTAAATATATAGACTGGAAGAAAATAAATATATTTTAAAATGGTTCCTTCCGACACTTTTCATTTATCTTTTGTGAAAAATGGATTGACAAGGAAGAACAGGGGAACAGTCAAATCAGTGGGAAAACTGAGATATATAACAGACAATCTTTAATAGACTGCTAACCTGCTCTAATTATGTTACCAGTATGTACAAAACAATAAAATAAACCTACATATATTATCTATATTCTTCAGTCTGTGTATGGGCAATATATAAGCCCCTCCCTCTGTCTATTATGTCAGTGGGAGGAGCATTATGACATCACCAGGCTGAAAGGGTTAATAAAGAGATGAACTGTATCAAGCTACATTTGGAAGAGGATTCTGATGAAGAAGTAAGTACAATGTTTGCCATACATTTTTATTATAATACCTGCTTACTATCTGTGTTTTAAAACTTAACATGATATAAAGTATATACAGTAGGTGGTATAAACTATATAACTGTGCAGGATACAATAGTATTTCAAAAAAGAGAGAGACATGACTTTAGGTATAGCTTTTATATTCTAGAGATATTTTTTTTTTTTATAGTCTGACTTTTTTTTTCACATATGGTAACTAATAACCTGTGTTTTGTCTCTCCTTGGCCTGTCCCCCTGTGGGTACTGTAAACCAACACTGGTTACAAATGATGAGGACTTTATATTAGTGTCGGTTTCCTCTCCTCCTGTGGCCTGTTCCCCTGTGGGTACTGTAAACCAACACTGGTTACAAATGATGAGGACTTTACATTAGTGTCAGTTTCCTTGAGAATCTGGAGCTATGAGCAACCCTCAAAAAACATGACTGCTGACTCCTTCGATCACCAAATCCCATTACCCTTCCATTCCCAAAAGTAGTAATGCAACACCATGTCGAGGGGGTAAGGGCAACGGCTACAGCTTTATTTAAACCAGCACAACCAAATTATTATTATTATTATTATTTTATTATTTACATAGAGCCAGCAAGTTCCGTAGCGCTGTACAATGGGACCAAATACTGTCAGCTGCTGGTTTTACCCAGCAGATAGGTACACTTTAAACTTCTTCCAGAGCCTCTTCACCCTGTCGTTCACCATCAACCAAATTCATGCTGCGACTCCCCAAACCCGTCCAGGCATTGTTCATTTACCAAACTTGCTGGCACAGGAAATCTGCCACTGCAGACCCCCAACCCTACTACAGGGAGGGGGGGATGTGTTCCCCAATGCCAACGCCTGTTCAATTATTGATTGTAACCCATATTAAATTTATCCAAACCTTTCTGAGATTTACCAAATCAGTATGCATAACATTTTGGTTATCTCCTTCTAATTCAACATGACAAATCACCAAACCACCCATGAATCATAATATTGTCATGTTGAAGCGACATCTACTTCGCTATACCCCTTCAGCATTGTGCGCTCTTGACCCAGGTAATACCACCAGTGTGGATCAGCAGAATCAGCAGTATAACCGGTTCTGTCACATACCGCCTGTCAGGGTCTTAACTGAGATGGGAGTCTGTAGCGCAGATATGTTGCTCACCCTTGCAAATAGACACAGTCCAAGGTGACCAGATAAGAATCCACCCGGACTGTGGACCTGTGCACGGGGGCTGTGCAGGATAAAGCTCCAAGTCGCAGTACAGGCAAGGACACAAACAGCAGGATAGTCAACCATTGAGTAACCACTATCATCCATTCCTAACGAGCACAACACCAACATAAACAGTCTAGTGAATGGATAAAAACTGACCCATATGCATGCAACAAAAAGGAACCAGCAGCACTGGGAAGAATTTCCAAATAATGGTCGCTCCAATCCTATTCACTCTACCCCTACCCGTTTCATCAGTATTAGATTGCTGAATCAAAAATTCCACTTTATTTTTACACTTAAGAACATCCTTCCTAAAAAAGGGGTGACTCAGCTATAGAACTTGGAGCCACCAATCTGCTGACTCATATAGCTGCATAAAAACACAATGAAAAGGCAACCTGGAACAGGATTCCCTTAAATGGGGAAATGTAAATAGCAGGCAGGATCCCATTTATGTCTACTAGCAAGTGCACAAACACAGGATGCCTAATGACCACCATCGATTTACGTCTCCAACAGTGCAATACCCGTTGAACCACAAATACTTTAGTTAAATCTTCCCATCCCATGAAATGCATCAAAATTGAAAGAGCTGACATACCCTGTTCTCTCAAAATGGATGTCCCATGATGCCACAAGTCAGAAAGAAAGGCTAGAGTGGATGACAACCTAGTTTCTAAAGAAGACCAAACATATTCTCCTACTACACAAATCTATTGATCCCACACTGTCAGGTATGCTTCCCAAGACAAAGGAGCCAGGGACCAGCCAATGAAGTTAGTCAAGTTCCGAAACTGAAGTTCCAGAAGTTTTCGGGGCACTTCACAAGCCTCTGTCACCTCCCGAAATTGATCCTACTGGAAACGAGAAAGATAGTCGGCAATACACATGCAACACCTGTATGCACCTGGCACATGCAACCACACCAAATCTTAAATTCCAAGCAATGCAAAACCAATCATCGCAAAAAGGCCAATACCGGAAGAGAACCCAAAGATAACTGGTTTACGACATGAATCGCACAAAGGTTATCTTTACGGAAAAGAACGTGTTGCTTTGCCAAAGCCAAGACCCAGAGCTTGACCGAAACTACAATCGGGAATAGTACCAAAAAGGAATCTGACCACGCCATAGCCCTCAGAAAAAAGGTACCAAAACCAATCAAGCCGAAGCCTCTGTGAACAGCTTAAAGGCCAAGTTAGACACTGTGTAACTGTGCCAAAATGTCTGACCATTGTAACCCACGAGGAACAAAACTATAAACTCCCAAAAGGCAAGTAAAGTTAAAAGGTAGATGAATACCAACCATAGCTAAGGCAAGTCAGTGACTGAAAGCACGCCCCACGTGCATGACTTACAGACAAAATTCAAATGGCCCAGTAGGGATTGCAGAATTCAAATGGCCCAATAGGAGCCCCTCGAACATGATCCACCAGAGATGACAAGATGAAGCTTGTCCTCCAAAATATAATTATAATAATAATAATATTAATACTAATAGTAAAAACATGACATCAAACAGCCCATCAGAATGAACATGTCATAAAAGAAGTTCCTATTAAACTGACAGCCCAGTAAATGAAAATAATCCAAATGACCTGGCAAGAAACTAAATGCAGATTGAATTTCAGATTTTGCCAACTTGGCCCCCCAGCCCTACCAGACGAACTAACTCCAATGCCCCATTAAAAGAGGCATATCATAATCGACAGACCTCTTTAGCAAAGCCATCATTCACCGAAGATCCAAATGGGAAGGATAAATGGTGAATGAGCTGAAAGGGGTGCATATGGACATCACGTACACGCCCCTGGGGGAGGTTCGAGCATCACTCTGTCTCCCCTGGCATGTGGCTGCGTGCCGTGATGTGACATCCTGCCTAGATGGAAGAGATGGCCTAGGGCTCAGGCACCTTACCCGGAATCCAGCGCCATCTTAAGGCCTGGCACAGCCACCTTGGGAATGCGACCCATTTCTGAAAATTTTACACCTGGCACTCACCTTTTCCTCACCTCAATCGCCAGGATTTAAGTCCCCAAACCAGCCTCACTTGGGTCAGGACTCCTGGGGATGCTGGAGCTGCTCTGGCCGGGCCCATCTGCTTACAGGTGAAGAAGCCACTTCTCGTTCTGATCCATCATGTTCCCCCGAGCCCTCCATGACACCTTGTAGTAAGGAAGCATAGTAGTCTGGTAATTTTCCCAGAATTCCCTGCTTCCACCTGTAAAACCAACTGTATGCGGACCCCTCAGGCAGCAATCATGCTCCTCCCTCCCTATTCGCTGTGGGGGATGGCCTAGAAAGACACTTATTGCAATTTAGTGCTTTGTACAGGCACTGTAATACAGTGGCATACTTCTTACTGTTGTATATTGAACAATATTCATTAGGTGATATACAATGTATACTGTACAATATACAATAATGAGAATTGGGAGGGATTATAATCTTTCACACTACAAACTGGGGCTCCAATCAATTTTCTGTGATGTCCAATTCTCCCAGGAAATAGTTACAATATGTCCAGCAATCTCTGAATGAGTCAGACAGACTCACCAGAACCCCGGCTAAGAAACTTGTTCAGCCAGTTGAGGAGCTGCACAAGATGATGTATAGGCAGGCAGACAAGCTAGCAAATGTGTATAAACAGATAAGGTAGGGAATACATAGTTGTCAAGCTCTTCTCCTGATTTAATTCCTGCTACATTTGGCAGGTCTGGGAACTCGTTAATGATAATCCTCATAGTTGACTAAATTAATGCCCTTGATCCAGGGTTGTGAGACCGATCACTGGTTTTCAGAAGCATGAATGAAATTGTATTTGTTACTCGAGATTTTTTCCCTACCTCTGGATCACTGGGCTTAGGTGTAATGAATGTAATTAACTTTATAGTAATAAAGTAAATAGGCTAAACTAATGAAAGTAATTTCAATAAAATATATAGTAATTATATAACTGACAAATATTAACTTTTTAAGTCATTCCTTCCACTCTCACTGGCAGGAGAGATAATCAAAGTTTAGATAAATATATGAAATTAAGGTGAAACTGTAATCTAAAAAATGTGGATGAAAGAGTAACATTAATAATTTAAACCAAAGAAATAAGTCAACCATATAAAAATAAAAATAATGTAATTCCATATGTAAAAACTAAATATGATTGTAAGTGTACATAAATTCTGAATATAAATATAAATCCTTCAGCTTGGAGATGCAACATGCTAGGACAGCGGGTGCTGTGGGACATGAATGACAAAATCCTGACATTGTTAAATTGTATGGTGCGCAGCCAGAGGGTTTTGCCCCATTCGATATGGAGCCATTCAGACTTTAGCGAAGAACCCCAGGTATGTAAACTGGCATTGATACTTTAAAATAGTTTGGGCTAGAGTCACTGGTGTTTAAAGTATTGCCCTGTAACCCGATGGTATTTAGTGCACAAGCATTGTGAAAACTGGCAGCAATTCCATTGCTCAGATAAAATGATTGGAATTCATTTGCCTAAGCTAGTAGCAGATGTACCTTGACTGCTATAAGTGTTCTGATATTTCCACTGACAGTTTTGTTAATGGTACTAACAGATATGATTGACTGATAGTGTATGTATGGCCACGGTTCCTGCACAGTAAGCTGAGAAGAAGTCAGTTAAAGAAAGTGGGGTCTTGTATAGCATTATCTGCCCAGTACATGTATTTAGACAGGTAGGGGAAGGCTCAAGCTTCCTGCTGTGATGTCTTTTAGTGCAGGACTTGTAAATAATGTAAAGGGTAAATAATGAATTTAAAACTTACAGAGCAAAATACTTTAGCTTGGCGGTGCAACATGCTAAGTCAGTGGGTGCTATGGTTCCGTGACCATCAATATGATGCCACAATGCAGGAGGTGGCATGACACATCCCACAATGCCTTTCAATCTGTGGTGACGAAGCACAGGCTCCGATATACTAGTCAAACCGCTTGTAAAATAGTTTTTTTTGTTTTGTTTTGCATTTTACATGTTAGAAGGCCATTTGGCCTGAATTTGTGGGAGGAGTTATGATCCTATATAAACCCTACCCCCCTACTTACCTTTGTCGTGCAAGCTGTTTGTTATCTCCATAGTTACCTGCACTTCCGGTTCGGCGTTCCCGCCAAGTCCTGTCTCAAGCTGACTCCAGCAAGCAGTCCGTCATCAGCAGTTCCTGCCTCCGTCTTCCATGCCTGTCCACCAGCTTCTACCCGACTTCGACACTTGCTACCCGGCTTCCGGTGACGAGACCGGCACGTCCAAAAAACGCGGGGATAGGCTCCCTTTATTACTTACCTATTCATGCTTTTACACCGTTCGTGTACTTCTGCGTTCATGCGGCTAACAGCCGACCGCAGAGTACACACTCCTCTCGTTTATTTTCGTATAAGCTAACTACCTACCGCACTAAACGAACTTACGTTCGACTATTTCATCCATTCGTTTGTTTGTTTGTTCATCCGACAACAGGTACAATTGGCTTTCGTTTAAAAAAATCTGTTTTTTATGCTCCATTTAGCCGAACGCAGGAGTTCTTTCTCGTTACAGTTCTCCTGTTCATTCGTTTACCGAACACAAGAGGCTACAGTGTTTAAATTCACTAATCTACTGTAATAGTACATAGTTATGCTTTCACGTATCTAAGCACTCACATTATTTATCCTAAATGTATTTATGTGTTTTTATTATATGGCTCTTAAAGTCACCACTTGTTAAATAATATGTGTTTCTAATTTTCCGCCATGGTCACATAATTATGGGACACCTATCTTTTATAGGGTAAATCTTCTTAAAGGCACAGTTTGTCCACTTTCTCTTATAAGTTAAGTTATAAAGTATACCTCCAGGCATTATCATACCCTGCTGAGATTTAGTCTATTGTACTTTTCCTTATTTATTAGTGTTCCATGCAACTTAGGTCTCCGCTCATAGGTTAAGCCTTACAGTCCTTTTTCACCAGGCTCATTACAGACCATTAGCACGATAAAAAAAAACAAAAAACCTCTGTTCCTTAAAAGTCCTTATCTACTGGTTCCTTACACTTAGTCTGCATATGTTTTGTAGGTTTTTTACTGTATCAGTTAAGAAGGTTTACCAGTTCTCTTTTCCCTCGAGGCCTCATTCGGCCTCCATGGCCTCATTCAGCCTCCCCACCTCCCAAAGTGGGTTCTAAACTTCAAACGGGCCAGATCTGTGATTCCTCACGGCGATTATAACATCAATCACACAAACCTACACCACCTTGCATCTACTTATACTTTTCTTCAAGCAAAGCTCCAAGAAGAGGTTCCTAGTATCCTGCATTTTGGTAACAGGTAAGAAGGTTTACCATTTTACATTTTCCCTTGAGGCCTCATTCAGCCTCCACGGCCTCATAGAGTCCTCCGCCTCCCAAAGTGGGTTCTAAACTTCAAAACGTACCTGGTTGTAGATTTCTCACAAATGTCAACAACAATCTCATTATCATAATCCACCATATTTACTACCATATTTAACAATACATGTTTTTGTCATTCAGTTCTACATATCATTACTTCATCATTACCGCAGCTTGCGCCATCGACAACATACAGGCTACCTGGTTCCCTGCATTACAGTATCAAGTATTGGTAATCTTACTCACTACGTTTACGTTTCTTCTTAAGGCCTCACTTCGCCTATGTTTCATATGTCTCTAATTTTTGGACCTACGTTCAGGTCCCTCAGCTTACCCAAGTTCTTAAGTTACAGTATCTCTGATACACACCTACCCATACGTTCAACATTTTTACACTCATTATACCAGTGGCACGCCTCAGGCCCACTAGCATCTTTTTCCCCTAAGGTTTCCCAGACCAGGCCCGTTCCCTGCAGAAGCAAGACTATATTGTAATCTTCCTGTGCATTGCCCAAAGAAAGAGGACAAACACTCAAGGTTAAGTATCTACATACGTTATATGACACTATTCTAAGAGACAAGCCCCATCAGGCTAGAGAACTGGCATTGTGGGTTAGGCGCTGGCCTTAGCTAACCTAAGTAATACTACGGTCCCGCAAGGTCCATACCCCCACCTCACACACGGAGGTTCAGCCCCACGACCAAATCATAGTTAGCTACCTCGCTCGCCCTTCTTTAGGGCTACAGTTAGGGCTTCCCAAGTCACGGCCACACGTTTTGACTCTCTTACGGTCATCGAGAGGCCGACACCCTGCCACCATGTTCAAGTGACCACAAAATTCCCTCGGTACAAATCATAGGTAGAGCCTCTCTCCGCCACTTGGCACTAGCAGGGCTTCACCTTTCACTTGGTTCTAGGAAAAAATTTCACTTCGGCACTAGCTGGCAGGCCAGTTCTCCGAAGGTCTCATCCACACCTCTAAGACACATTACTTATCCAAATCATTATTTCTTTTTCAGAATGTCACGAGAATCCATCCCAATAATCGGTCTGCTGTTGGAGGAAATACCCAGCACGCCAGTCAGGCCTGGGTCTCCAAAGGAATCCCTCACCCCTACTACCTTCAGTTACCTGGGATACTGGTACATTCCAAAAATGTCAGCAGAGCTCAGTCACAGGGGTATCCCATCTCCAGCCACTACCAGTAAGGCAGGACTACACAGGCTCACGACGGCTCAGGCCAACGTCCCCAGGCCCGGCTCTAGTTCACAAGGGCCGTCAGCTTACTCCTCAGATTTCAATCAGGAGACCTCGGTTGCTATCCCGGCCAGCCTCCAAACGATCAACAGGCTGATAAGTGGAATCGGCTATAGCCACACCAGGTGTCTCATTAAGCCTGGCAGGCCCTCACCTGGCGATCTCGGTCATACAGTCTGGCTTACCCCTCATTTCCCTCCCTGTCCCCCACCATCCACTATCACTACTCCATACGTCTCACCGGCCCACTCTGTTCCAGTCACACGGACATTATCGCCATTCCCACAGGTACACTCCTACGGCCCAACCTATTATCTACATCCATTGACCCTCTTACGGTGGACCACCTTCTGTCCACAGCAATCATACACTGGTTTCATGATCGCCTCTTTTGTTGGTCCTCACACTTCTCATCTTGGCGTACCATTCCCATCGAGGTAGCCATTCACAATACCCTTTAATACATCTGATCATATTCCCCCTTCTGCACCGCACTCTACTTCCATTCCCAGCATCAAAACCCCTCATTCCCGTTAAGGAGTTCTCACTGCACTACGCAAATCGACCATGCCATACAAGCTATCACTTCAGCAAGTAGTAAGGCTTGGTTGAGCAAGTCAGACTTATCCAATGCCTTTAACTCCTTAAGGACACATGACATGTGTGACATGTCATGATTCCCTTTTATTCCAGAAGTTTGGTCCTTAAGGGGTTAATCTACTACCTATTCACCCTCCACAATGGCACCTCAACCAACTTTGCTTCTCCTTCTACATTCCATTACGTATTAGATAAATTCCGAGCACAAATAAAGAATTAGTTAAGATAATGATTTTTTTTTCTTGTAATATTTTTAATGTAGTTTATATACATGTAGTTCAAAAGTTTTATTCATTAGATTAGTAAAAGTGCTGCCTAAGCTAGTAGATGTGCTACTTAAACTATTGTCAGGCAGAGGTGGCTCTAGACTTTATGAGGCCTTAAGCGAAACTCAAACATGAGGCCCCACTAACAAAAAAGTGAAAAAAATAGAGTTGCAATACATGCACACTGTCACATATACACATTGATGCATAGTTTGCCGGTGTATGTGCCTGAGGGTGTGTCTGACAGAGAGTATCCTTGTGTGTGTGTGTGTGAATATATGTCTCTGTGAGCATGTTAGTGTTTTTGTCTGGGACCGTATGTGTATGGGGTAGCTGTTAGAAGTGTGTTGTGTGTATGGGGGTCTGCCAGTAGCCTTTGTGCATTGTGTTTATGACAAAGCTATGTTTCTTGACTGTGTGTGTATGATGAATGTCTTCAGCTGGTGACTGTGACAAGGTGAGTAAAGGGGTACCAGTGGCAGGGAGAGTGTGACGGGGAAAGGGGGTAAAAGAACAGGGTGGGTTGTGAGAGAGAATGAGGGACATGCAGTAATCCAAGTAGCACTGTAGTAACCCTTCCTTCCCAAGAACTAGACGTCACATAGGCTGGGAGTCAACTGAGGTCTTTATTTCAGCTCCACAATTTATACAAGTCCCCATGCAAGGGGTTTCCTGAGTCCCCTCCCAGGGGCATTCCCAGAGGGGACTACATGGGGGACTTATTGTATAAGACATTTCTCCCATCAGGCACTGCTGCACGAGAGGGATCCTCCCATAGGAATGTACCGTTAAGTGGATTATCCCTCCGTGCAGCAGAACCTACAATTTATATTAAAATGTATAACTCTTTGAATATACGGTCTATTTAAACGAATGGACGTTCGGTAGATAGCTGGGGTCTGAGCGCATCATTCGTGAGATTACCGCTCAGATCCCAGCTAAAACAACCGAACGCCGCACGAAAAACACATTCATTAAAACATATCTTCAAAAGACCGATTGCATGTAAGGGAACAGGATACCGAACGGCCCGGACCTCCCGAACGGCCTGGAAGCTCAGCGGTGTTCGTGCCGTCGAGTAGCCGTTTTTAGTACCATGCGCTCGACGACCAAACACCGCTGAGGGAACAAAGGATCCAAGATGGCCGACCGCCGCATGGTCGGTAGTCGAACGACGGCCACCTTGGAGAGCCTCTAATTACCGATTGCAACATTATTGCAATCGGTTAATAGGTGCCACACGTCTCTAAGTGTGTGGGCTATTAAATGATGGTTCATTCGGTTCACGAACGGCCCGCAAAGGTGCCGTTCGTGAAAAGAAAGGAAATCAGCTATCTGCTTTCGGCAGATAGCCAATGCAGGAGATACAACACACAAACACTGCATTCATTATATATACACACACAAACACACACACACTCTGCATTCATTCTATACACACACTGTAAATAAATATTCAATTAATGTAATTTTATTGGGATCTAATTTAATTTAGAAATTTACCAGTAGCTGCTGCATTTCCCACCCTAGGCTTATATTTGAGTCAATAAGTTTTCCCAGTTTTTTGTGGTAAAATTAGGGGCCTCGGCTTATATTCGGGTCGGCTTATATTCGAGTATATACGGTAAGCTCATTGAGCAGGGCCCTCAACCTCTCTGTTCCTGTGTGTCCAACTTGTCTGGATACAACGACATGTTTGTTCGTCCACCCACTGTAAAGCGCTGCGGGATTTGCTGGCGCTATATAAATAATAATATAATAATAATAATGGAAAATCTTTAATAGGCTGCTAACCTGCTCTAATCAAGTGAAAATAATAATGTTACCAGTATGTACAAAACAATAAAATAAACCTACAAAAAAACAAGTCCTGCGCTCACTCCCATCACTCCTGGGTGGCAGCAATGACCTCAGTATACATCAGCCCCAATACATACAGTAAAAACCAAAGAAAAAGTTACCTGCGCTCTCTCCTAAATCCCTATGTATGTTTATATGTTTATATATAAAAAATACCCCTCTCTGTCTCATTAGAGATATTTTTGCCAGAGGCTCAGGGAAGCAGGGTGAAAGGTCAGTGTAGGACCCACCTGAAGGTGTCTACCTTGATGTTGGAAGGTGGGCATTCCCTCCAATAGCCATTGGAGTAGCTAAATGATCTCCATTTGTTTAAATATACATAGGGATTTAGGAGAGAGCGCAGGTAACTTTTTCTTTGGTTAATAAAATAAACCTACACATATTATCTATACCCTTTTTTCCCCGTATATGGGCAGTATATAAGCCCCTCCCTCTGTCTATGATGTCTATGAGGTCAGTGGGAGAAGCATTATGACATCACCAGGCTGAAATGGTTAATAAAGACATGAGCTGTAACAAGCTGCATTTGAAAGAGGATTCTGATGAAGGAGTAAGTACCATACATTTTTATTATAATACCTGCTTACTAAGTATCTCTATTTTAAAACAACATGGCATGCTTACACATGCAGGTGATATAAGTATATTTTTATGTAATTATGTAAATCAACTTTACCTTAATGAAGCAGTTTTGGTGATATAAGCAGTTTTGGTGATATAAGTATATTCTTTATGTAATTATGTAAATCAACTTTACCTTAATGAAGCAGTTTTGGTGTATATATCATTTCTCTGCAGTCTCACTGCTCAATTCTCTTCCATTTAGGAATTAAATCACTTAATGCAGCCCTAGGCACACCTCCCTGCATGTGACTTACACAGCCTCCATAAACACTTCCTGTAAGAGTCATCTTATGTTTACACTTCCTTTATTGCAAATTATGTTTAATTTAGATTTTTTTTAATCTCCTGCTTTAATAGCTCAAAGACTCTGCGGGAGCATCCTGTCCGTAATTAAAGTTCAATTTATAGAGCAGGTGCAAGAAATGTTAAAGGTAAGTTACATCTGATTGAAAATGAAACCATTTTGGTTTTAAAACAAAAGTGATTTAACTGTTAATTGTCAGTGAATGATCTATACACAAAAACCACTCCATTAAGCTAAAGTTGTTTTGGAGACTATAGTGTCCATTTAAGTAATTTTATTAATTACAATTTGACAACCCAGGCACAAAGTCTAGAGAATTTATTTGCAAGCCCTACATTAAACCCTGTAACTTTCTAAATCACCATTAAACCTGTACATGGGGGTTACAGTTGTACTCAGGAGACTTCGCTGAACACAAATAGGGGTGTTTTAGAGCAGTACAATTTATAATGCTGATCATGATATAATGCTTATTATGATGATCATAAGTGAAAAGGCAGTTTTTTTGTCAAAACTGCAAAAAACTAATATGAACGCTAACTTTGGCCAGGGTGTGTGACTAAGTGGCTATTAAAAAAGACAGGGCATACCCCATTTTAAATACCCTGAGTTGTCTACTTTTGCAAATGAAAAGCTATGATGGGTTAATTTTCATACCTGGGTTAACATATGGTCTCAAAGGCAACATAACCAATATGGCAAATTTTAATGTTTAAAAACAGAAAAGGCAAAAGTGCTATATTTTACCCTGCAACTTTCCAAAACCCCATAAAACCTGTAATGAGGAGTTTCAGGGAGCCCTGTTTCTCCTGAACCAAATGATATATAAAAAGTGTGAGTGCACTTAATATCAAAGAGATAAATTATGGTTGAACAGACATATAGTCAAATTCTAGATTTTGTTTTGATCAGTACAATTGCCTCCATCAGGGCCGGACTGGCCCACCGGGATACTGGGAAATTTCCTGGTGGGCCGCGGCACCTGGGGCTGGGCTGACAGCCCTATTCATCAGTGATCAGGCTCCTGTAATCCCGGCCGGCCATGCGTGAGCTGTGCGGCACCATGGGAGCTGGGGGAGCAAGGCGGCCGGCACAGCTCACACATGGCGGAGCTCACAAAAATTGCGGTGGGGCGGAGCTTAGCATGCGGTGGGGTGGAGCTTAGTGTGCAGTGGGGGCGAAGCTTAATGTGCAGCAGGGGCCCTGGTTAATGCTGCATGAGAAGCAGGAAGGAGTCCCTGCTTCCCCAACAACCAGCCTCCAGGAGCTCCAAGGGATGTGGAGGTAAGAAGCAGGTCTGTGTGTGACTGCCTGTGAGTGTGTGACTGCCTGTGTGTGTGTGTGTGTGTGACTGTCTGCCTGTGTGTATGTGTGTCTGTGTGTGTGTGACTGTGTGTGTGTGTGTGACTGTCTGTGTGTGACTGTGTGTGACTGTCTGTGTGTGACTGTCTGCCTGTGTGTGAGAGTGTATGTGTGTGTGTGTGTGACTGTCTGCCTGTGTGTGTGACTGCCTGTGTGTGTGTGTGTGTGACTGTCTGCCTGTGTGTGTGACTGTGTGTGTGTGACTGTCTGTGTGTGTGACTGCCTGCCTGTGTGTGTGACTGTGCATGTGTGACTGTCTGCCTGTTTGTGTGTGACTGTGTGTGTGTGTGGCTGTCTGCCTATGTGTGTGTGTATGTGTGTCTGTCTGTTTGTGTGTGGCTGTCTGCCTGTCACTGTATGTGTGGATGTTTGCCTCGGTGTCAGTGACTGTCTGTCTCTGTGTGTGTGGATGTCTTTGTGTGTGTGCATCTGCTAGTGAGTGAGCGAGCAAGCTTCTGTGTGTGTGTGTGCGTGCATCTGCTAGTGAGGGAACCTCTGTGTGTGTGCGCCTGCTTATGAGTTTGTGTGTTTGTGTGTGCCTGCTAGTGAGTGAGCTTGTATGTGTGTCAGTGAGCTTGTCTGTAGGGATCATATGTGTGTGTGCATGTTAGTGAGCTTGTCTGTAAGGAGTATGGGTGTGTCAGAGCCTGTCGGTGGTGAGCATGTGTGTACAGTGAGCTTGTCTGTAGTAAACATGTGTGTGATCGTGAGCTTGTCTGTAGTGACCATATGTGTGTCAGTGAGCTTGTCTGTAGTGAGCATGTGTGTGTCAGTGAGCTTGTCTGTAGTGAATCTGTGTGTTAGTGAGCTCTTCTGTAGGGAACATGTGTGTGTCAATGGGCTTGTCTGTAGGGAGAGTGTGTGTGCATCAGTGAGCTTGTCTGTAGTGAGCGTGTGTGTGACAGTGAGCTTGTCTGTAGTAAGCTTGTGTGTGTATTAGAGTTTGTCTGTACTAAATTTGTGTGTGTGCCAGTAACCTTGTCTGTGTATGTCATTGAGATTGTCTGTCAATGAGCCTATTTGTGTGCATCAGCAAGATTGTCTGTGTCTGTGTGTGAGTATTCTTTACTGTAATAATAATTTAATTACCCTGAAAGAACTATTATTTTGAATTAGAAGAAGAAATGTATCAATTATATATATATATATATATATATATATATATATATATATAAAAAAGCTGTTGTACCTTGCACTCAGGCTTTAAAGTTGTGTGACCGGATGCATCACCAGGGCTCCAGTATCCAGGCAATTGAAATAGTTGGCGTAACTTTTTTTGAAATATTTAAGAGAAGATCAACGTTTCAGTCCCTCTTGTGGACTTTCATCATGATCCTGTTTTTAAGGAAATCCGAGAGTGCAGCCAACAATTTCAATTGCATATATATATATATATATATATATAAAACACCCTACATAGCACAATGAATTATGGGGCTGGCATATCATTTTTTCCAGGGCTGCTTCGTATTCCCAGTCCGGCCCTGGCCTCCATACTTAAGGTGTCAATAGCAATTACACAAAACATAATTTGCACACAAACGTATATATATATATTTATATAGGGTAGACATCACAGGCTATTTAGCTAAGGTTATTTTTACACTTTACATTTTACTGCCAATCTATGTTAAATATTGTAGTAAAATTGTGTGTTATTGTTTTTTTACATAAACACATATAACAAGGTTTTTTTAATGTGTATTTCATAAAGTTTGCAATTGCTACTCCTGTACAAAACACCATATTGTGTTCAATTACATCTTTTGATTACTATAACCCATTGTAAACATTTACCACTATTCTGTGAAGCTACAATAACATATAAGAGAAAAGGCAATTTCAGTTTCCATGGTACCAATTTTCATAGCTGCGGCTTGACAGCAGTTTGACTATTCAAATTACCCCACAAAGGCTTTTTGAAAGCAGACACTCCAAGGTATCTAATATGGCATATATTGTGCCTTAATTGGACTATGTTTTTTCACCAATTTTTATCAGTGTTTGTAGTGAAATTCTGTTTTTAATTTTTTACATACATGTTGCATTTTTGCCGTATATTTTAATATGTGCCACTGTTATAATCTTCTGAGTAAAACAATATGCCCAATATATAACCTAGACACTATTTTGTGAAGTTACAGTGCTGTAAAAGAGATAAAACAATTCCAGGTTTTTAAGTGTGAATTTCATACAAAGTTTTGATAGGTCTGTGGAGCATTTTCACATTGGAGCATTTCAACAGGTTACTTATTCAAACTACCCCACAAAAGGCATACCATTTCTTAAAAGAGACACCTCATGGTATTTCAAAGGGAATATTTTTTTTTACTTTTTAAAACTTTTTTTACTTTTTAAAAAACTTTTTTATTGTTAACTCCTAAGTAGCCTAACACTAAATTCCCCAATTTCCCACTACCTTCCACCCATCCCAGCTTGCTAAATAAATGATCAGATCACAGTACAATACTGCCATCTGTATTTTGATCACTACCGGCAGTGATTAATTGGTAGGGAAAGGGCACATTTTCATTAGCACAAGGTAAAGGGGGTGGGATTTTTTTTAACTAACCCTTTTTTTTCTAGAGAGAAACAGATCAGCACTGATCCGTCTCTCCCCACTTCAGTGCTTGCACGGAGGGTGAGGGAAGTGCTTCAGAAGTTCCTGCAGCACATGTGAACACTTTGACTGACTGAAATAGTGATCACATATGTTGGGACAGCATGATTGGCTGCTGCCAGTCTGCCTTGGACATCGAGGCAGACTGCAGCTGCATTAACCCCACCATCCCCACAACTTCGGCAATCTGGTGTTAATTTTAGTAAATTACGTACTTTTTCCGTCATGCGTCCTTAAAGGTAGGACTGCCACAACGGAGCATTTCTGTCAAACATTGTGAAGGGGTTAAAAAGAAACCCTCTCATTAGCACCATGTGTCATCGAAACTGACATTAATTATAATTATAATACCATTTTTATTTTTATGGAACTGAAATATATTTAAAATCACATTTAGGTATCTATTTACACACTTTATTTCTTAATAAAGTTAGCAGCCCCAATTATTTTTTTCATGTGGTTGATACAATCTTTTTTTTTTGGGATTGATTTGGAAGTTAGAGTATATTTAAATATTTTTAGAATTTTCCAATATTTTCTGTTGTAGTCAAATGCATTGTTTTATTTAAATCTTCAAAAATGTTAATGGATTCCATGTTTGTTTTCTCAAATAAAAAACCTTTTTGAATTGAAAGATTAGTCTGATCTTCTAGTGAGACAAGCTGATCTGTACTGTAGATAAACTTAGTATATATTTACATTAAACAACACTGTATGATGCCCTAGAAATCCTTTTTAATATAATAGCGATCAATTTAACCCCTTAGTGACCAGACCGATAAAAAATAAAAAATCTTACCGTTAAGGACAAGGTCTGTTTTTAAATTTCTGCTGCGTTTGTGTTTAGCTGTAATTTTCCTCTTACTCATTTACTGTACACACACATATTATATATCATTTTTCTCACCATTAAATGGTCTTTCTAAAAATACCATTATTTTCACCATATTATATAATTACCTATACATTTTTATAAAATATGATGAAAAAAAAAAACCACACTTTTATTAACTTTGACCCCCAAAATCTTCTACGCATCTACAACCGCCAAAAAACACCTGTTTTAAATAGTTTCTAAATTTTGTCCTGAGTTTAGAAATACCCAATGATAACAGGTAGAAAACGGATCAGCGCTGCGTGATGTGGTCAAGTAGAAAGCTGCAACCTATAGGTATGAGGTTCCCTCTGAAGTCCTCAAAAGAGAAATGACAAAAACAGGAATAATAGGTTGCGCTACATAAATATCAAATGAAAAGGGATAAATATGTCAAACACTTTAAAACGTAAATGAGGAGAAATAGGTAAAAAAGAGGGATTTAATAAATATATAAAAAATATATATAAAAAGAATGATAGTCCAAATTCTTGATATACTTTTGATAAGTTCAAATAAGTGAATGATAGTAACAGTACTTGGTATATTTCTCTTTCAGGTTCCGGTAAGTATTTGGAGGTAGAGAGTCCAATAAGAGACTGGATCTTCTAGTCTTTAGAGGAGTCTTGATTCGGAGGTGAACATGGAAAATATAAACAACAAAGACGATCCAATAGTGTAGACTGTCTGTGGTAAATAATAATAATAGGTAGGTAATACACTCACCTATCTTAGAGCATAAACTCGCTCTAGTATGTTGGGCATTCAGTGGCGTTTATCCCCCACTGGTAGGATATAGATGAAGGTAATTCCTCGGTAATAGAAAGGAGATAAAAGCAGAATATAGTGCTCACTGAATATAAATGAAATAAAATAAAATAAAAGAATAAAAATACTCACATTCGAATGAGCAGGATAGACTATTGCCAGTTGATAAAGCCCTGTGTGGCGAAATGCGTTTTGGCTATTTTATATATTTTTTATTGTACTAATAAAGGAATAGTGGCTTCTTTACAGCAATTTTGCCATATACCTTTTATTTTATTTTTAAAACTTATTTTAAAACTTCCTGTCACCTGGTCATTCACTAACTTGGAGTCTACTCACGACCAAGAATCCTCGGTGGGGATTGTACCACCTATGCGAATATACTGAGCAGTTTATCCTGCTCATTCGAATGTAAGTATTTTTATTCTTTTATTTTATTTTATTTCATTTATATTCAGTGAGCACTATATTCTGCTTTTATCTCCTTTCTATTACCGAGGAATTACCTTCATCTATATCCTACCAGTGGGGGATAAACGCCACTGAACGCCCAACATACTAGAGCGAGTTTATGCTCTAAGATAGGTGAGTGTATTAC
The DNA here is from genome assembly GCA_933207985.1 of Pelobates cultripes. Classification (NCBI taxonomy): domain Eukaryota; kingdom Metazoa; phylum Chordata; class Amphibia; order Anura; family Pelobatidae; genus Pelobates; species Pelobates cultripes. The sequence continues at coordinate 114,354,923 of OW240914.1, forward strand.
CTACCTATTATTATTATTTACCACAGACAGTCTACACTATTGGATCGTCTTTGTTGTTTATATTTTCCATGTTCACCTCCGAATCAAGACTCCTCTAAAGACTAGAAGATCCAGTCTCTTATTGGACTCTCTACCTCCAAATACTTACCGGAACCTGAAAGAGAAATATACCAAGTACTGTTACTATCATTCACTTATTTGAACTTATCAAAAGTATATCAAGAATTTGGACTATCATTCTTTTTATATATATTTTTTATATATTTATTAAATCCCTCTTTTTTACAATTTTCTCCTCATTTACGTTTTAAAGTGTTTGACATATTTATCCCTTTTCATTTGATATTTATGTAGCGCAACCTATTATTCCTGTTTTTGTCATTGCCCAATGATAACAGGTTCCTGTTTTGGAACGTTATAGGGCAATAAGTACAAGTACCACTTTGCTATTTCCAAACCATTTTTTAAAAAAAAATTAACGAAAGTTACATTGTAATACTGATATCTGTCAGAAATCCCTGAATAACCCTTCACATGTATATATTGTTTAACCCCTTGACGACTGATGACGGTTCAGGACCGTCATCGGAAACATCCCCTTGAGGACCGATGATGGTCCTGAACCATCATAACAGTCTGGGGGTACTTACCTGATCACCGTCGTTCCCCCGGCGGCGATCAACGCTCCTCCCGGTCCAGGGGGACTGCCTGTCTGCCCAGGCAGTCTCCCCGTGGCAGATCAGGACCCCGCGGCCACATGATCGCTCGATCACATGACCGCTATAGGTGCCTGTGTATCTGCCTGCAGGGGGACTGTCTGTGCTGACAGGCACTCTCCCTGCAAGTGGAAAATCAAAAATAAAGTGAAATAAAATCAATCAGTGTAAAAAAAAAAATCTATGTGTATATATATATATATATATACATATATATATATAAAATATATATATACATGTATTATATCTATATATATGTATATATATCTTATATAGTGTATTTTTATATTTAAATATACATATATTAATATAAAAATACACTTATAATTAAATCACATACGTATATATACAATATATATATAATAACTATATATATTGTGTATATATATATTATTATAAATTATAAATAATATGTTAATAAAAAAAAATATATTTTTTAATAATTAAAAAAAATTATATATATATATATATATATATATATGTAATTTTATTCTAACAGTATTTTGATATTAATATATATATATATATATATATTTATATCAAAATACACTTAGAATGTAATGATATATATCTATGTATAAATAAATAAATAAAAATAATACAAAATATACATATGTCCATATACACAATTATACAAATAATTTCATAAATATACACGTAGACATCAAATATATAAATATGTATATATATTAAAATTCTACGTGCATATTTATGTAATATGTTTACCTAATTAAGTAATTTTAATGATTACAATTTGAGGGACATGCCTGACAACCCAGGCCGAAAGTCCAGAGAATTTAATTTGCTAGCACTGTGTTTAACCCTGTAACTTTCTATGACACTCTAAAACCTGTACATGGGGGTACTGTTTTACTCGGGAGACTTCACTGAACACAAATATTAGTGTTTTAAAACAGTAAAACATATCACAGCGAAGATATTGTCAGTGAAAGTGACGGTTTTTGCATTTTTCACACACAAACAGCACTTTCACTGATGATATTATTGCTGTGATACATTTTTACTGTTCTGATATGCTAATATTTGTGTTCAACGAAGTCTCCTGAATATAACAGTACCCCACATGTAAAGGTTTTATAGTGTTTGTGAAAGTTACAGGGTCAAATATAAGGCTTGATTTTACTTTTTTTTATTGAAATTTGTCAGATTGGTTAGATTGCCTTTAAGAGCATATGGTAGCCCAGGAATGAGAATTACCATTTGCAAAAGAAGACAACCCAAGGTATTGCAAATGGGGTATGTTCAGCATTTTTTAGTAGCCACTTAGTCACAAACACTGGCCAAAGTTAGCGGTTTTTGCATTTTTTAACACACAAACAAATATAAATGCTAACTTTGGCCAGTGTTTGTGACTATGTGGCTACTAAAAAAGACTGGACATACCCCATATTGAATATCCTGGGTTGTCTACTTTAAAAAAATATGTACATGTGAGGTGTGATTTGGGGATTTATGATAGATAACGGTGTTACAATGTCACTATTGATAAATTTAAAATATATATTTAAATAAAATATGACATGATACAAATAATGGTATGTAAAGAAAGCCCTTCTTGTCCTGAAAAAAACAATATATAACTTGTATGGGAACCGTAAATGAGAGAGCGGAAAATTACAGCTAAACACAAACACCACAAAAGTGTCAAAACTGCTCTGGTCCTTAACGTACAACATCGCAAAAACAGACCGGTCCTTAAGGGGTTAAAAGAAGACAACCTAAGGTATTAAACTTGAGGTATTTTGACTCTTTTCATGCAACCATTTCACCACCAATCTATGCCAAATTAAAGAAAAAAAAATAATTGGTGATTTTTTGACACACATAGCAATTTAAGAATACATGTACTGAGAACTTTAAAGGGACACTATAGTCACCTGAACAACCTCAGCTTAATGGAGCTATTCAGGTGAGTACAATAGCTCCCTCTAGGCCTTTTCATGTAAACACTGTATTTTCAGAGAAAATAGAGTATTTACCTCAGAATCTAGGAACACCTCCAGTGGCAGTCACTCAGACGGCCACCAGATGGACTTCCAAGTCAAGTCCTGCCTGATGCGCAGGACTCAGGTTTGACGTCTTTACGCTTTGCTGAAGACATCAAACATGCTATCAGGACACAGGAGGCACTGTGAACGCGCCTCCTGGGTCCTGCAGTAACCCCGGAGGCTGTCAGCAATCAGAGCTGTAGCAGAATGGACCTTGCTACAGTACCCTTATGCCTGCTCTGGGCTGTTCATCCCAGTTTCCCACTCCCTGTTATCCCCTATGTCTGGGGTACAGTACATGTGTGTGGTATATTTTCCCCTTATTTGAAAACCCCTGTGTTTCCCTGTTTCGCCTGTCCATTCGCTTAATTACGTTCCCTTAAGTTGTTCCCACGGTTCTGGTCGAGAACCGAACAAACTACCGAATGGCAGGCCACATAGATTTGGAGTGTGCAGCCCAATAACACCATTCACACCTCCACAAAGCGCAACTACATGAACATTCCAAGCGGTCGGCTTGGTGGTCGCCGTTCGTATGTACGAACACGTGGGACAGCCATCTTGGGACACGAACAGAGACAGCGGTGTTCGGTCGTCGAGTGCATGGAACTAAAATCGGCTACTTGTCAGCGCGAACACCGCTGAGACTTCCACTTCTTACTACCTTTGTAGAAAACCATACGAACCAAGAGGCATTCAGGGAGAGCAAACTCCCGAACAAGATATTCATGCGACAGTTGCTATGCTATTTTATATGTATTTATATGTATGTATTTATTTTCATACTCCTGAAAGAGACCGACCACACAGCCTATTTTCATGGAACTGTTTTGGGCAGGCGCCTCGGGTGCGGTCGGTCTAAACTATACCCTAGTGGCATTTCAGCTACGTTCGTGGGATCTGAACACTTTTCAGATATCTTGGGTGCTCTGACCTGAGCTATCCAGGGATATAATACTTGAGGGGGTACCTTGTGGGGAAATGCATATTTTGGGGTGTTAAGATTTTACATGTCCTGGACCTGAGAGGTAATGTAATTATATTGTGTACTTTGCTTCTGTCTACTCTCAGGTCCAGTGGGGAATGCCCCTGGAATATGTATCTGGAAACCCCTTGCATGGGGATTCTCATAAAAGGCCAGCTGTGGCTCCATTAAAATCAGTTATACCCCCAGAGCTGAATGCCGTCCAGTTGCTGGGGAGGTGTTCGGAGAATCTTGGATTACTTTGCTGTATTTGGCTGTTCCCTTGGAGTAATTTACTTGTTCCTGAGTACATCTTGGAGTAACCAGCGGAGGAGAGTCCCTGCTAGGACTAAGGCTCTGCTACAAGAGCTGACAGTGTGGGAGATAAAGATCTCCTGCATACCACATGAGTGAGAGAGTGAGTAATTGAAAGTGATATTGTGAGAGAGAGTGATAGTGAGTGAGAGAGTGTCACGTATTCACTTATAAAAATGTGGTTAATGGCATTTACTGTCCACACAGGAAAAGTTGTGCAGAGCAGCAACCAAATCCACAGAAGGGTTAATGCTGAGCAGCAATAATGCAAATGGAAACTTGTTAACTGCCTTTGGGGTCAGATCTAGAGGAGGGGTATTTAGGCCCAGTTCTCATCCTGTTCAGTGCCCTGTCGTGGTTTCCCTTGTGGTTGTCTGAGAGCGCGTTCCTGATTCAAGTTTCTTCTGTTTTTTTACTTTGGCTTTGATTTTGACTTCCCTGTATTCTAGTATCCCTGACTTCTGGCTTTCCCTTATCGTTGTGTCTTTTTCTGTATCCCCTGTCCTCGGCAAGTATCCTGACCATTCTTTGGTACGTTAAGTCCGGCCATTCTAAGGCCCGGTAATACGTTACCTATTAGTCATCTGTGTGACACAATTGTACGTGCTGGATCAACTAGTAATCCTGACAGAGAGTATGTGAAGTGAGAGAGTAAGTGAGTGAGAGTATGAGTGAGAGTGAGTTAGTGAGTTAGTGAGAGAGTGAGCGAGTGAGTTAGTGAGTGAGAGAGTGACCCAAGTGTTAAACATTCCTTGTGGGTGGTGCTTTTAGGAGTTATATAAGGGTTGTTGTCATTAGCTTGGCTAATATAGCTTGGTTGCTACATCTAAGTGCTGCTTCAAAGTGTGTGATTGGAGATATTCTGGAGAGTGCTGCTTCAAAGTGTGTGATTGGAGATATTCTGGAGAGTGCTGCTTCAAAGTGTGTGATTGGAGATATTCTGGAGATAAACTGGAGGTAATCTGAGGCATACAGGAGGACCAAAAAAAAGCTTAAGATTTGTTTTACTTAAATTATTCACTTCATTAAAATGGCAGACTTAGTTCAGTGTAATAGTTGTTATGCATTTGTTTCACGTTCCATTTTTTGGAGATTTGGATGCTGTCTAATCTGTAGACACTTCTCTATATTGTGGCAGGAGATTGTATTTTTGAAGTCTGAGATTTGTAAATTATCTGATAAACAAGCTCAGGCTGGAACTGCTGCAAAGCCACTGCCGCAGAGACATACTATGAATGGCAGATGGATTACTGTAGGATCCGGTAGACTTAGAGTTGTGGATAAAATACATATTGCACAGTCTGTTGCTTAACATAATTCATTTTCAGCACTTTCAGAGGGCTCAGGTCCCAAGTGTAGTGGTGTTAAGGAGACAGACTCAGGCACTGAGGGTAGTGGTGTTGTGAAGACAGGCTCAGGCACCAAGGGTAGTGGTGTTGTGGAGACAGGCTCAAGCTACAGCAGACAGCCCGCGCGGCGAGAGGAAGCAGACAGCAGACAGCACTCAGCTCCCTCGCCGCGGCTGAGCTTCAGAGAGACGCCCGCCCCCACTGGACCCCAGGGAAAAGTCCACGCCAGCACTCCAGGTAGGAGGCTGGGTGGACATT
>OW240914.1:114363033-114418142 GCA_933207985.1 Pelobates cultripes
CAGGCATAGACAGCGAGCTGAGCTGTCAGTCAATACCGCTCTATGAGGAACACGATTGGTGCAGCGCGAAGCCGTGCATGCGCACAAGACAGCTATGACTCTTATTCTTCTCTAACAAAGTTATTTGCTGGTTCAGAAGAAATTCCTTAATCTTGGGTGCACCAGGTGTTGGGGTTGTGTCACATGTGGCCATCTAGTTACAACTAAATCTTTTGACCATGCTCATACAAAGAACAAAAATCATATCAAACACAGAATTAGCTGTAAGACAGACCACGTGATTTATAAGATCGCATGTCCATGTGGTCTAAATTACGTGGGGAAGACAGAAACAGCTCTGTGCGAAAAATCAGGGGACACAGGTCTAGCATCAGGATAGCCAGTCGGACAAACCAGTGGCAAGACACTTCTTGGAGGACAAACACCCATTGGCTTTTTTAAATTTGTGGCCATTAACCATATTCCTATCTCCAGACGAGGTGGAGATTGAGCTACCCGATTACTTCAGAGGGAAACATATTGGATTTGGGAGTTAAATACGACTGTACCTTTTGGGCTCAATGAGAAATTAACCTTCACACCTTTTATTTGATGGATATATTTTTGTATGTGTCGCCATGATAAAAAGAGTCCTATGTTTGAACAGATGTAAAATTCAAATTTGGTTGGAAAGTTATCACCAATTTTTTGAGAAAAATCAACTTTTCTTTCTGGACACTGTGGATCTTTATAACCTTGGTTCTTGTTTTGAAATTTGCTTTTTAAAATTTTTTTTTTTTAATACAAATATTTAAATGTTTTCATTTTTTATAGGTATCTACATACAGTACCTCTTTTTTGAATTATTGAGAAATACTACTGTCAAATTTTTTTCTTTGGATATGCTAATTATTATGCCCACTATTTTGCCATATTAGCATATGCCGATATAGTGACATTGGTTGTAATGTCTCCTATACTTATTTGTACATTTTAATGTCATCGTCCCCTGCCTCCTAGCCTTTGGCCAACCCCTCTAACATGTTTAGCATTGCCTAATTTAGGCATTGTTTTACACTATAAATATATAGTGGTGATCTAATAATGAAAAGATATAACTATCTCGGAAGAGCAGTCTAAGGCTCTTAGTATTATTCATGGGTGTTTTGTTGCCCATCACTACTGTTGTTTAGCTACCATAGTATCCACATTGGGGACGTAGCGTAATGACGTCATGCGTGGTCTTCTCTCACTTCTGGGTTAATGATCGGGCGATGGAGAGTCACTTCACAGCTAGTGTTTATTTGAATTATGTATATATTTGCAGTGCTTACAAACTGTAATGTTCTGATCTTGAGAAAGACCTTATGTTTTTTGCACAATAAATTAAGTTTAAATTTCTAAATCCAGGTGTGAATTTTCTTTATATATACATACATATATACATACACACACATATACATATAATACGTGTGTATATACGCGCGTGTGTGTATATATATATATATATATATATAAGTAGAAAAATTATAGCACTCCAAGGACTAATATAGAATAAAAAATAAAACAACTTTTATTCAGGTTGATAGCTGGTATAAAATGTCGACGTTTAAGTTCTGAAGTCTGAACTTTCTTCAGGACAGTGATAAAAGCGTACATATTACATATAAATAGGGTAACACTAATTGTGAAACAACAAGCACATGGGTACTCACCCCCTGAACTCTGGCCCGCTGCCCGTGGCTGTCCGCGATTCATGGAGAAGCCTGACCCGGTACTGCTTAGTATACAGAATTGCAGCAAGCTACCGACACTGCGTTCCAGCTGAATACCATGGTGATCGCTGGAACGCACATCGTTAGTGCTGGGAGTCCTGCCGCGGCCAGGTTGTCATGGAGATGACCAGTGCGTCCCGAGCAGCAAGCCGAGAAGGGAGTGGGTTACCCTGGCAACATAATAAACAACAGATTATGCATGAAGGTAGAAAAACATGTATTAAAAACAGTGGAATGATTGCATGAATAAATACATACACACACACATACTTTTATTTCCTATATATGTATAATATATTATAATTAAAGCATTTTATAATATATTATACATATAAAATGCATATATATATGATTTCATTATAAATGTATTTTGAGATATATATGTACATATCTCACAGTACACCTATAATGAAATCATCATTGTTTCACAAAGACACCTTTAGTGTCTGTCAGTATGAAAGTGGTTGGTTAGCATTGTCCAGATTTTGCAGTCAGAATGGCCCCATATAAGAGAGAGTTTTCAGAACTGGACTATTTGGATTTAAATGTAAATCCCTGTAAATCTGTCTTTTGTTGAGATTTTGTTCTAGATCCCTAATGGATGCCATGGTTTTAGAAGATCATTTGCTGCAGAAATATCAGGCAATCTGAGAATCCATTTTATTAGAGTGTTCATAAATGATTGCCTTGCCCACATCAAAGACTTGCAAGTGTCATCCACTCAAAATTCCACTTTATGTAAGTGAGGCTAAAGAGATAGGAAGCCAGCTTTTTTTCTTCTCTTATAAGTGGCATGTTTAATAAAGGAACCCACTTTAAAACTGCGTTGTGAGCAGCTCATGCTGTGTAATTGGACTTTGCAGGTTGAATTAGCATAAAAATGTTCTTATGAATAGCTTCAACAAGTTCTGGGTCCTCATTGTTATTATTTTTATTATGTTATTATTTATATAGCGCCAACACATTCTGTAGCGCTTTACAGTGGGTGGACGAACAGACATGTAGTTGTAACCAGACAAGTTGAACACCCAGGAACAGAGGGGTTGAGGGCCCTGCTCAATGAGCTTACATACTAGAGGGAGTGGGGTAAAGTGACACAAAAGGTAAGGATAGTATTAGACTAATGACAGTTGCAAGAGAGGAATCAGTCGGGAGCTATTAACAGTTTAATTGATACGCTTTTCTGAAGTGGGTTTTTAATGATTTTTTGAAAGGGTGGAGACTGGGTGAGCACCTAACGGAGGAGGAAAGTGAGTTCCACGGGAATGGTGCAGCCCTGGAGAAGTCTTGAAGGCGAGCATCAGAAGTGGGAGTATGGACAGAAGATAGACATAAGTCTTCAGCAAAGCGTAAGGGCCTAGATGGGACATATTTGTGTATTATTGAGGATAGATAGGTGGGAGCAACATTATGTAGAGATTTGAAAGCTACTCATAAAAGTATAGGATTCATCCTACAAGACCACAGCCTGGTGTGGTCAAGAATGTACACCTCTAAAGTTATATTTGCATAATCTGACCTTAACATAGATCCAATATTGGAGCAAACGATATCAGGAGCACATTGTGGGGCTATGACTGGTAAGAAGGGTAAACACATGAGTAGTCCCTGACTGAGGGGTACTGAGCTCTCTAGATTTCCAATAAGTGACTTTGCTGTACAATGGAGCAAATAGTTTGTCCCAACTGCCCAAGTCAGCTGCACTGGGGGCCTGAAATTTGACAGAGTGATCAGCTACGGGGCAGAGTAAAGCATTACATTAAGTCCCCACCGAGTATAAATGAACCCTCCACAAATCTATCTAGAGTCTCTAAGAGAGAGGCCCAAAAATTCCTATCCAAAATAGTAGATGCATACACACAACCTAACATTTAGAAACAATTGTACCTTGAAGTCATAAATGCCTTCCCAGAGTATTATATGTCTAATCGTGAATAATTTTTAGGCATAAGGATAGATACATCATTCTTTTTATAAAGGGCTTTGAAAGAGATGACACAAGTGTACAGACCATCATGTAGGAGAAATGGTGGTATAGGTCTCCTGAATGAAGGCCACCTCAGCCTTACCATGCTTAGGTTCATAAAACCTCTTTTTTGGAGAATTAAGGCGCTTTAATTTAATATTTTTGGGTGAGCTTTTTCAAATGATTTTTATATTTTTGGATAGACTTTTAAAATGTTTTTTTCAAAAAATTAAAATTTTAAAAATATATCAATATATCAAAAATATATACATTTATCAAAATGATCAAAGTACTGAAATATAATATTTTTCAAAATGTTAAATTATTTTACAAGCTAATCTAAAAATAAATAAATAAATGAAGGCCTAAGTCCCCTAACATTAATGAGGGCATGGGAGATTTGGATAGCATGGCAGAAGAAAGAGCAGACCATACAGTTGGTCTTCCCTTTCTGTCAACTCCTCACCTTTAAAGGAAAAAGAATAAAGAGGACAGAAAGGAAGGAGGAGGAGAAAATAAAAAGCAGTCAGCAACCACGGCACCAGAAATCTATCATCTATCAATCTTGACTCGATAGAATTTCCAGAGACCAGGTAAATGAACCAATGTAGTATATCACTGCATACCTCATTCTCTATCTGGGTATCTACCAAAGCTCCTCGGTGCTATCTCCCGTTTTGGCGATCTTCATGCCAGATGCAATGACATCGGACATTTACTGATGTTGGCTACAATGTGGAAGAGTGATGCTTTATATAAGGAGCACTTGGTATAGGAATAAAAAAGATGAACAAAGTGAAAAAAACGTTATAAACATTATAAAAGAATAACCACGGTAGTGTAACCACAGCTGGTTCCCTTATTTATCACTATAACGCCTTAAAGCATAGAACTTAGTAGGGCTAACGATACAGATATCTTTAGCCATAATATTATATTGTTAGCAAGAGATCCTCTATTTAAAATATATAAATAATTGAGAATACAGTATAAAATAAGAATTGTCTTGGAAGCACTAACTTTTTGTCTTTTAGATATTTATTATATAAAAATATAAATATAGACATATAAAATCCATTGCAATAATTTATAGCAGAGTTTATAAGATTAAACTATATACTTGCAATATCATTAATAGATTAACATACCCTCCTGAACATGTCATCATGTCAGCCTTTCTGTCATTATAAGATGGAGCAGCATCTGTCTCCAAATCTCTCCTCTGTATGTTAACATTTAAAAGGTACACATATTTATACTGTCACAGAATGAACCTTGGACTGTAACCCTTATTCCTGCTATGGGCTGTCTGTAGCTTGTCCCCCCATTATTTCCTATGTTTTGTGCTATTAGTCGCTGGCTCATCTTGTTCTTTCCCCTGTTCGTCTGGCCGTTCGGTAAAATAGCAGCCACCCTGTCTATTAACAACGTCTTGTTCGACAACCGAACAAATTACCGAACGCCAGACCACCCATACGTGGAGTGTGCCGCTCGTTAACCCCAGTAACCTCTGTTCATACCTCCACCAACAGAAATAACCTGAACATTCCAAGCGATCGGCTGGGTGGCCACCGTTCCTATCGGTGAACATGTGGCGGCGGCCATCTTTAGTCGCGAACAGAGACAGTGGTGTTTGGTCGTCGAGTGCATGGAGCTAAATTCGGGGGGAGCAAACTCCCGAGCAAGATACCCAGAATAATGTCTGCACGAACAAGTTCATGCCTGGTGTTTTGTATATGTAATACTCCCGAAAGAGATCGACCGCACAGCCTAATGTCATGAAACCTTTTTGGGCAGGCACCTTATGTGCGATCAGTCTAAAATATACCCCAGTGGCGTTTCGGCTGCGTTCGTGGGATCTGAGCGCTTTTTGGATATATTGGGCGCTCAGACCCAAGCTATCCGGGGATATAGGACTTAAGGGGGTACCTTATGGGGAAATGTATGTTTTGGGGTGATTCATATTGTGCATGTCCTGTACCTGAGAGTTAATGTAATTATGTTGTGTACTTTGTCTTAGGTCCAGTGGGGAATGCCCCTGGAATGTGTATTTGGAAACCCCTTGCATGGGGATTCACATAAAAGACCCTGTGTGGCAGTTATACCCCCCTAGAGCTAAGTGTCTTCCAGTTGCTGGGGGAGGTGGTGGGAGATTCCGGGAGTACTTTACTGTGTTTGAGTGTTCTACTTGTTCCTGAGCGCATATTGGAGTAACCAGTGGAGGAGAGTCCCTGCTAGGACTAGCGCTCCGCTACATATACCTTTTTTCATTTTAGGGCTACCATAGTTCATATATGAAAAAGTCAAACTTCTTTTACTTTTATTCATTTTAGGACCTCCCTTAACTTGGCAAAGATACAAGGCCATAACTAAAACATAAGGGTGCACACATTATGGGAAATTCCCTGACTTAGGACAAGATGGCATCTTAAAGTCTGAACATTTTTATCTATTTAGGGCTAAAGCAGTATATTATGTACTGAAAGAGTCGTAGCATAGCCTTGAAGCTTGTTTATGCATTATTGTTATTGTATTTCATCTGGGACAAAATGGAGTAAACATATTATGCACTGAAAGTAGGTAAAAGGTTATTTCTTAAAGAAACATGTATGAAAAACAATATATTCCATTTCTAACACCTTGTCAGTTTGCAGTATCTCTTAAAGACAAAGTACACAGTTTGAGAAATACAATATTTGCATTTGCCCATAACAGTAGTGTAAAATCAAAATCACAAAAAATACTCGTAACTATACTTAGAAGTTGAGTGAAATTCCCAGCAAAACAGAGAGTATGTTCACAAACCAGAAAAAATGTGAAGGCCAAGTAAAATAAATTGAACAGGATACGTCCAAGAGCAGCTGATAGCACTGTTACAGTCTTTGAACCCATGTCTCAACTCACAGTTATACCTTCCTAGTTGTTTTTCATCTGTTCTTTTCTGTTTGAGATTTTCTCCTAATTTCTTTTCACATTTTTTTTTGTTTATATTTATTTGTTTTCTTTCTTCTTTTTAGAAATTAAAGCAAAAGAAAAACAAAAACTTGGGAAAAATATCCAGAGGAAATATCTCCTATAAGTCTTATGAACAGGCCATCAATAAGGTTCATCCAGAATAATGTTCAAAAACAAGTGGCCCTACTTGTTTTGCACATGTCATACATAAAGAATTGAAAAAAAATAAGAAACAAAAATGACAGGCAATATTGTGCTACTATTCTGTTTTACTTTTAGTAGTTCCTTTCATGATTTTTCTCAACTTTATTTGAATTATTTAATTTTCATTCTTTTTTTTCTTTTCTTCTAATATACTTTTTTTTAAGTGCTTTTCTTATATACTATTTAAGTGCATATATGTATTAGCACTGAAATTGTAAGATGTTTTCTTCTTTTTTTATCAGTCCTATTATGTTGTGAATCAATGGGAACAACATTTAAATTAACTCTGGAAAAAACAACAAAGTCCAGAAAAAAGAAAAAAACACACAGAGAAGTGACATGTGGAAGCTGGCGGATAGTGAGCGGTTTTAACAAATAAGTCTTTCAACTCTGCATCTTCTACGAGTCTGTATGTCAGAGATGTCCAAGAGGTGTCCATCAGCTATTGTAGAATTACAACTCCCATTATGCTTTATCAGCCTTCAGGTATCATGGAACTGTGGTCCAAAAACTGCTGGACATTGACCTTATGTAAGTACCATATATTTTCCCTGAAGCCATCATATGCTTTATTTCTGTACTGAAATATATTTTGGTGATTTGTCAAAGTTTGAAACCTTGCAACATGTGAGATGCTATCTGTTAGATTGACTTTGGATAATGGCTTACTTGGAGTGAGATGGATTAAATGTTTTTAAAGATAACAGCAACTGTCTGTTAGTGAGCATTCTCCGTGTGATACAAAATCAAGAATGTTTGAGATGTGCATAGAGCTATCCTCAAGAACAAATAAGTGAAAAAGACATAAACTCGATTCTATAATGAGCAGAATAGATGGTCTATTTAGTTCTCATCTGTAATTCCATTTCCATCCTATGTTGTTTGCTATGTTTGCTTTGAGATAAAGTAAGCATGCAGACATACACTATTACTACAAATGTGTTGCACTAATATGGCTTTCCATTAGGTTAAGTTCCGTAATGTCAGCCTTGTGTCTTTTACCTACAGAATATTCTTCTTTTTTTTTTTTTTGACATTTGAATATTTATTAATTTTCAAGGAATATTGCGGTACAGAAAAGAAAGAAAAGAAGAAGGGGTAGGGGGTGTCGTCAGCACATAACTATAGTGCACATACATCAAGTACATCCACTGTAAGAAGAATCCATGTTTATTTGGATGGAGACATCATTATTAGCTTTAGATAAGAAAAGATGCACATTACAAAAAACACATAGCTATGGTAATCCAAAGACCGACGTGCAACATGCATCAATGTAATAACATTGTGGAATATAGGTATTAGTACAACATTTTGCTAGGTACTCGATCTCCACATGTCCCATAGGTCCAAAGCTATTTGGAAAATGTTTGAGGGAGAAAATATTGTTTTAGGCACTTCTCATAGGAGCGTTATTTATCAACTTCCGAGAGCTATTCGCTAAGGGTTATGCCATTGGAGATTTCAAAGCTCTCTTTAACAATCTTTGTGTTGTCAATGCAATATGTATGACTAGATTAAATTTCTGGTATTTTTACAGGTATTACCAATGGGAGGTAGCTTGGAGGCGAAAAGGGTAATGTGCATTTTATCAGCTGTGTACCTACTGTATAAGCAGAAGTCCAAAAGTGCCGGAGAGTGGTACAGTTCCACCACACATGTAAAGTAGTGTCCGCAGAGAGACTGCAACGCCAACATTGCAAAGAAGCATTAGGAAACAATTTGCGTGATATACAAGGCACCATATACTAGTGGTACAATGTTTTGCAATATTGTTCAATATGTGCAGATGATTTGATCCACATCCTGGGCAAGTTAATACTATATTCCCATTATATATGGGAAATCGTACATTGTGAATCCAATTCCCATTGCTGCGCTGGGTTAGACTTTGAAAAAGTAGTATGCTGCGAGTGTAACCTATAGCACATGAAGATTAGTTTACAAGTTGGAAGCAAAGGTTTATTAATGCAGTTTGTTCCCAAATTGTTATATTAGCTGTAGAGATATTGTGGGGATATTGTTGTGGTAATGCTGGTTCAGAAAGGACCATCATTAAATATATGAGTAATGTGAGGCGCCAGGAGGGGTATATATGGACATTAAAGGGTCATAGTCCAAAAGAGTGTTCAGCTGGAATAGATTATACAGATTTGTGGCTCCCTGGTCGCAGCAGGGTTTGGCGTTGAAAGGGGCTATACAATAGGGATTGGTGTATTAACTAGGGATAAGCAGGTGTGATTCGTCAGTAGTGTTTTGTGTTTATTCCAAATATACAGGAGTAGTTTGACAGATGGGGGAGCAGACAGGAGAGCAAGGCAAAGTTGTTTCAAAACCACAAAATGTTTGTAAGATCATGGGGTGCTATAAGTAGTTTTCCCAAGGTTACCCATTGGGAGGGGGACAGGCAAAAAAATTAGGAATAGCAGTGACGAGTATTGTGGCATGGTAATATGTCTGGACGTTTGGGTGTGCCAATCTATCAGCATTTTTCTGTGCATTCATTAGTTTTTGAGCCATTCTTGGTCTCCCATCTGCTCAGACAAATCTATTGATCTGTCTGAACAGATTTAAAGTACGACTGGGTAGAGTAATTTTGGCAAGATGGACTTTTTAAAAGCTACAATTCTCTATGTCCAAGAAAGAAAAAACGACTTCCATTTGTGTAAGATGGAATGACAACTATTTCAAAACTTAATATAATTTGGTAGAGCAAAGGTCCACTGGGATTTTAGTAACTGTGATCCCTAAGTATTTAATAGAGTCAGTTCTCCGCTCAAAAGGGAAAGTTCGGCGTAAATAGGTGACAAGGGAGTCGGAGATCCCCATGCATAGTGTTTGCGTTTTAGTGTTATTGAGCGAGTAATATGACACTCGGCCGTTGTCAGAGATCAGTTGCATTAAGGTTGGTAAAGAGTCTTAGGGTTGGGTTATATATAAAAGGATTTCATCAGCAAACACTCTTATTTTAATTTCCCTGTCATAATGTTCCACTTTATGCACTTTACTATGGGTCGGAATAGGCTCAAGTAACTGTTTCAGGGCCAATACATATAGGAGCGGGGAGAAAGGACAATTCTGTCTCATTTTTTGAAAGGGGGGAGGAAAAAAACTGCTTGTAGTACGTGCGCTATGGGTGCCATGTATAGTGTGAAAATTTGTTTAACAAACGAAAGGGGGAAACTGTAGGTCTCTAAAACATGTCTCAAGAAATGCCATCCAAGATGGGTTTAACACCTTTTCTGCATCTAAGACTAGCAGAAGACGACCCAGTATGGACCTCCTGAGATGCTGGAACACCCCAAAAAAAATTCCGAGTATTAATCAGTCCTTGCCTCATAGTAACAAATACAGTTTGGTCATTCTGTGGAGCGCTAGAGATAGGGCAATATCTTACCCCTATATAAATATCGTAAATATCACTTTAACAGCATATAAAATCTAGAACAGAGAAATATGTGTGTTACTTGATTGTTGTAAGTGTTGCAAATGCTTACAGCTGAATCCTGGCCATGTTTGTATACTTTTTATTTAAAATTGTATACAATGTAAAATTATTCTTCTTTCACTGGGTAATATTAGTACTTAGGCAATATTGTGCTTTGGAACTTTGGCACTTTGACAGTTCAGAATTTCGGCAACTTCAGTACTTCAGTACTTCGGAACTTCGGGACCTCGGCAATTCGGCACTTCGGCAATTCGGACATTCTGAAATACCTGAATGTCCGAATTGCCCGAAATTCGTCCGAATTCTTTTTTCGGACCGAAACGAATTGCACATGTCTAACCCTGATCTATACTTCTACTTACTTCTTCGTAGAACGCAATCAAGTTAGTTTGACACGACCTGTGCTTCATAAAACCGTGCTGATTTTTGATGATAACCATGTTCTTCTCAAGGAATTCTTGAATATTATCCCTTAATAACCTTTCAAATATTTTCCCAGCCACAGAAGTTAAGGTCACAGGTCTATAATTTCCAGGCAAGGATTTTGAACCCTTTTTGAATATAGGAACCACATCTGCCTTCCTCCAATCCTCCGGAATACTTCCTGAAAGAAAAGAATCTTGAAAGATTAAAAACAGAGGTTCACTTATTTCTAACTTAGTTCCTTAAGTACTAAGAAACACGGCCTCCCATGCCTTCACTGGCCTTAGTCCTTTTCAAATGGCTTATGGTGTACAACCTAGCGTCCTTTCCAATGTGTTCTCTGACGAGGGAATACCCGCCTTGGACGAACACCTGGCCTCACTTCGGGAGATGTGGGATTGGATCCACGTTGCTCTCGTGCATGCAGCAGAATCCCAGAAGAAATTTGCTGATCGCCATAGAGCCATGGCTCCCACTTACTTACTGGGTGATAGAGTATGGATGTCCACTGTAACGGACCGTTTTGCACACAAGGGGTAAAAACCGTTTAGGCGATCGTCCCCCTTTCCAGAGATGCAGGCACACTCTCGAACCGCAAATAAGGGAATGCTCCAAACTCCCGAACGGCATCCAATATAGCACTCCAAAAACCATACGAATCGCTGCTAGCAGACGAATAGGAAAAGCATCCAAGCGGCTTACACTCCTAGCAATCAGTCTCTATAAGCGTTCATTAAATCCCCCCAAAGACGAGAGAAGGCTCCGTGTTGAGGGTCAAGCAGTGGTCTGTTTAATGAGGGCCAACTGCCCAGTATTTATGCAGGTCTCCCACCTGGTGGACACTCCCCTAGGGGACCAAATGGGAGTCTGTAACAAAGGACAGACAAGTAGACAAATAGGACACACAGTCACAGTATATTCCCACAATGCATCCTGGCTTCCTCCCCTCTGCCTTGGAGATAATTGAGAAGTAATTCAATTATCTCCCAAGACAAAGGCAAATCGCCATTATGCATGTGGGGATACTAACACACGAATTACTATTAAAATACACTATGTGAGACACGTAACATTAAAAGCATACATTTAACATATCCCCAGCTAGCTCAGGTCTGAGCGCACATTATTAAGCGAATGGCGCTCAGACCACACGAATACAGTTTAATCACCATGGAGCTAAAGTCTTTACACAGTCAGTTTCATGCGAATGGGCTCCATGGGATTCCTATCTGGGGTATAACACATTCAAACAAAACTACCGAACATCGGGCCGTTCGTGAACTTTCACTGAACAAGAAGGGAGGTCGGCGGCTTCAGCGGTGTTCGCGCAAAACTGTGTCCGATTTCAGTTCCATGAATTAAGCGTCGAACACCGATGTGCGTCCGCATGTTTAAAATGGCCGCGACCTCGTGTTCGTGATACGAATGGCGGCCACCCAGCATTGGTCAATTAAGCTGCGGTTAACCGCAGCTTCAGGGAGGCTAATTGCCGGCACAATCCAGCTCCCAGGTGGTCCAGTCATTCGTGCGGTTGTTCGGTAGATTGAATCTACCGAACACCAGGTAGAAAAGAACGAATACATCTTTTCTGCAGGTAAAAAAGATGTCTTTTAACACGGGACCATAGTCCAAAGGCAGCAGGCGGGAAACCAGGCTTCTCCAATGCAATGTGGCGAGATTGGTCTCGTCACATCCACAAAAAACATACGCCTGTGTGTACCCTCCAAGAAGTTGGCACCGACGTTTATTGGGCCCTATAAAGTCCTGCGCAGTCTCTTACTCCTTGGACTTGCCTCCCTCCCTGCGCATTCCCAATACCTTTCACACTTCCTTGTTGAAACCTCTTCTTTGCAACCGGTTCAGGAGGTCTGTTCGGCACCCTGCCCCATCTCGGCAGTCTCTGGTGAGGAGTATGAGGTCCACTCCCTCCTCGACTCATGCTTCCGAAGATGCGTCTTGCAGTATTTGGTTCATTGGAAAGGTTACGGCCCAGAGGAGCGCTCTTGGGTATTCGCCTCTGATCTGAACGCCCCTCATCTTGTACGTGCCTTCCAGGCTCATTATCCTTTGAAGCCTTCGGCTTCCCGTCCTCCTGGCGGTCGTCGGGTGGGGTGGGGGGGTATGTCAGGTCCCCTGCCCCTGCGCTGCTTGCGGCATCCTTGCTTACCTCATCACCGTGAGCAGTATCTTCCGGTTCCTGTTCAATCAGACACACCCTGTGTGTATATAAGTTCACCTCCTCCTTGCCTCAGTTGCCCTGTTGTGGTCTTTCATAACCCTATAGAGCGTTTGTATTGTGTGTTCATTCCCTGGTTACTGACTTCTGCTCGTTTCTTGTTCACTCTGTTTTCTGTTATCCTTGACCTTGGCTTGTACTCTGACTACTCTATCTCTTTTGCATAGCCCGGCCATTCTAAGGACCAGTATTGCAATATATGTGTGTCTGTGATCTGTCTGCGTGTTTGGGTTCTCTTGGTAATCGTGACACCATGAGATTGCAAATCTACCTGTCCTCTCCTGATCTCTCCCAGTCCCTCTTGACTAGTGTCTCTGACTGCCTCTCTGCTGTTTCTTTTTTTTTTTTATTTAATATTTTTGCAGTGCATAAGATGAGTACATACGGGCCTGAGGTACCCCAACGGCAATCCTCTGGCTTCTTAGCTCGCTTAACAATCAGGGTATTAGATTTAACATGCACTATTCTATATTATAAGTATCATGCTTGAAGTTATATAGTGTTAGAAACTTAACATGAGTAGATCAGGTAAGGTAGCTAAAACCTGGGGGAACTGCTTGAATATTAATTAGATGCTGAGTTACATGCTAGATAAGATTCACTTGCAATTGTTTGTGTAGTTACTGCTCGACTACCTGTTAAGCATGTCACAGTGGGCAACGTTTAATTACCAGCTGTGTGGTTGCATGCTAGATAAACCAGCTTATTGTGTAAACCACTGGGGTTGAGCCCGCCGCTTTGCCGATACACAACTAATTCAAATGCATATCTAAGTCAAATAGGAGGCATTTAAAATAAATTAAGTGGGCAACAGGCCTAAAATAAAGCTTAGCTGGTGGCATATCGGGTATTGTGTAGAAGTTGCCATCTAGATCGGTTGCAGGAGGGTCGTGTTCTTGGCTTCTGTGGACCAGTCCGTCTCCTAAACAAGATTTTCATCCAATTCTTCGGCTGAGCATTACTTATGGAGTGTGATTAAGTCCATCAAAGACGGTCCAGCAACGAGCCTCATGCGGGGTGCGCCCTTGCTCTAGCGCTTGCTACAGGACAGGATACAGAGGTGGTGGTTCGTCGGGGGCGAGGTGAGTAGAGTTGGAGTCCATGATTGTGTCCCCGATGGTAAGTATCATGCCATGGCGTCTTGCTGGGGGCTTACTCTTGACTTTTGTAGGTAACAGGCTAGTTTGTACCTGTAAGCTGTTTGCGTTGTGAGCTGGGTTGTTGTTGCAGGCCCCCGCGTTGCCTTCGGCACGCATGGCGTCCGCCATCTTTGGTGAGATGCTTAGGCCGCTCTTCTTGGTAGCAACGCTGCTGGGTCTTGGTGGTTCTGTGGTTGCCGTGTCCACTGGGCAGGGACCGGGATAACCCCCCCAGTCCAGAGGGGGAGGGGGGGGGGAAAGCGAGACACCGGTCGGAGACCTGGGAGAGAGGCCGTCCCTACCCGGCTCAAGCTCCAGAGCGCTTCGGGCCTTGTCGGGTTACTTTGGAGTGCCAGGCATGGTATTGAGTGGTATCCCCGTGAACCCCAGCTGCTGGAGGTTGCTGTGGGCACCAGTATGGGTCAGTGGTTGCATTTGGCACCTAGTTGGCACCAATGTTCCGGCCCAGAAGCAGGAGCTCAGACGGAGCACGTCTGATCATGTCGGCGGTCAGGCCCCGCCCCGCTCCTCTCTGCTGTTTCTAACTGGATGGCTGCCCACTTCCTTAAACTAAACTTGACCAAAACTGAAATTCTGGTCTTTCCTCCCTCAAGTGTTGTTACTCCTGTGTCTGTCTCCCTCCAAGTCAACGGTGCTACCATCAGCTCCACCACGCAGGCTCGCTGCCTATGTGCTCTCTTTGACTCCGACCTCTCCCTCAAGCCTCATGTTTAATCTATCGCCAAATCCTGTCATTTCGCCCCTTCTTAACGCCAGATGCGACTAAGGTGTTGGTCCATTCCACTGTCCTTTCTCACTTTGACTACTGTAATCCACTTCTCAGTGGTCTTACGTGCTCCCAACTTGCACCGTTACAGTCCATAATGAATGACGGCGAGGCTCATCTTCCTGTCCGCCCACACCTCCCATGCCTCACCCTTCTGTCAGTCCCTACATTGGCTTCCTATAAAATATAGAGCTCAATTTAAAATTCTGGTTCTTGCTTTCAAATCTCTACATAATGCTGCTCCCACCTATCTATCCTCCCTTAAACACAAGTATGTCCCGTCTAGGCCCTTACGATCTGCTGAAGACTTACGTCTATCTTCTGTCCGTACTCCCACCTCTGATGCTCGCCTTCAAGATTTCTCGAGGGCTGCACCGTTCCTGTGGAACTCGCTTCCCTCCTCCGTTAGATGCTCACCCAGTCTCCACTCCTTCAAAAAATCGTTAAAAACCCACTTCTTCATAAAAGCGTATCAATTAAACTGTTAATAGCTCCTGACTGATTCCTCTTCTGCAACTGTCATTAGTCTAATACTATCCTTACCTTTTTGTGTCATTTTACCCCACTCCCTCTAGCATGTAAGCTCATTGAGCAGGGCCCTCAACCCCTCTGTTCCTGTGTGTCCAACTTGTCTGGTTACAACTACATGTCTGTTCGTCCACCCATTGTAAAGCGCTGCGGAATTTGACGGCGCTCTATAAATATCATAATAATAATAATAATAATTGTTGCAGACCAGGTACCCCACTTTATGGCAATCAAGTTCTCTGATGGCAGTGACCTGGAGTATAATGCAACCTGCCACATTGCAAAACCTGTTTGTGAATGGTTTGAGGAACAGGACAAAGACTTCAAGGTATTGCCTAGGCCTACAAATTCCGCTGATTTCAATCTGACTGAGCATCTGTGGGATGAATCCGATCCATGGAGGCCTCACCTTGCAACTTGCAGGAGTTAAAGGATCTGTTGCTAATGTCTTGGTGCAAGATACTACTACTACTATATATATATATGAATTGGATTTGTTGTTCCAGCACATCCCACAGATGCTCATTCGGATTGAGATATAAGATGCCAAAATACTAGAGTATTGCAGTATGTATTGATACCTTTTTTATTGGACTAGCATAATATTTCATACAAGCTTTCAAGAGTTTTCCTCTTTTCCTCAGGTCTGAAGCAATGAAGCAATATTGCTTCAGACCTGAGGAAGAGAGGAAAACTCTCGAAAGCTTGTCTGAAATATTATGTTAGTCCAATAAACAATGTACCATTGCATACTGCAATACGCTGGTATTTTGGCATCGTGTCCACTGGAGTAATATGGCTAATCCAATGCACACACACCTTCAATTTATAATGACAAAAATGCCAATATTAAAGTAGCTGAGATAATCTAGATATTTTTTAGAAAATTTAATTCTCTACTAAGATTACTCGCTTTATAGGTAACATTTGGAACACAAACCATTGCCATACCTATAATGTTATTAACACAGTCGCTACACAAGAATAGCTTACTAACAATACATGTGAACAGTATTGAATGGTAGCCATGGAAAGGCTTTTAAACCTTGGCCACCTAGTTTAGAGTTTAAAAGGCTTTATAAATGATATATCCATTTAGAAAATAAATACACATTACTATATATAGAGGCTATTGTCAGTTTTCTTCTAGTCAGGAGGAATAGTAATCAAAACCATCTGTTTGGGAAAATGAAAGCAGTATATATATTCTTCATACTTGAACTCAGCACAAAAAAACATAAAAGCCACGATCTCATGTGTTCTGGAAAACAAACAATGTGGCAGTCTATCCGTGAGTAGCTTGGATGACACTGTCAAGGTCCCCTTTCCACCTTTGTGATTAGCTCTGAGAGTGATTATATCTCATCCCCAATTATTAGCCAAGGCTTAATGTCAGGGTGAACTCAGAATACCTTTAATGGATGAAAGTCACTTATTTTATTCCTGTGTCCCCAACAAGGGGTCCCCAGGTAAACAATGGGTCTTGCGACATACCTGGCGCCTAGGTATATGTACCTGACCTGATAATTTTTATTAGCGGCCACTTTGGTGCCATCTAACATAATATAAAAACAAATGTTCCCATGCCCGTATCCCTAAATCAGTGCCCTTGGATAGCTCTCTCCTGAGTGCCAATGCTGTCAAAAAGTGTACTGATCAGAGGTATCCAGTCCGAATGGTATTTTTGACCAGGCCACGAGCATCGTCTGATCCGGCACAGAGTTCCACAATGTTCAGTAGGAAGTCCTGGTCACCTTCAATTATGGCACTTTGCATTTGTACAATGCAGTGGCAAAACCACCAGTAGATCCAGGGCAAGCACACCAGGCAGGCCTATTGGGTGGCCCATTTAGTAAGGACCATCAGATGACAATACTGAATGTCTTCTGGGGCCCAGTGAGCACTGCGACCCTTTAATAGTGTGACTGAGCCCCTCTGGGAGGAAGTGACAGCTGGTCACTTCCTCCCAGCTAACACAGAACACAAAGAGAAAGAAAGGAGGGAGCGCTGACTGGGAGAGACCCTGACTTCTAACGGCCTCAGGCAGCCGACTGGATTCCAACGAAGCCACCCTCCTGCACCTTAAAGGTAGGAAACAGAAGATTGGCTAAATAGTTTACATTTTGCATGTATGTCTGTATGTCTGTTGGACTGCATGTGTGTCAGCATCTGTGCATCTGTGTGTCTGTATGTGTGTCTGCATGTAGACCTCTTTGTGTGTGTCTGTGTGTTTGTATGTGTGGATCTATCTGTGTGTCTGTATGTGTATCTGTGTATCTATCTGTGTGTCTGTTTGTGTGTATCTGTGTGTCTGTATATGTGTCTGTGCACCTACCTATCTGTGTGTCTGTATGTGTGTATCTGTGTGTCTGTATGTGTATTTGTGTTTCATTCTGCATGTGTGTCTGTATGTGTATCTCTATGTGTGTTAGTGTGTGTGTATTTGCATAGGCATCAGTGTGTGTATCTGTATGTGAGTTAGTGTGTATGCATCGACATGTGTGTCAATATGTGTATGTGTATTTATCTGTGTATCTGTGTGTCTGTATGTGTATATCTTTGTGTGTGTGTGCATGTGTATATCTGTGTATCTTATGTGTCTTTGTGTATCTATCTGTTTGTCGGTATGTGTCTCTGTATGTGTATGTCTGTATGTGTGTCAGTGTTTTGTGTCTGTGTTTAATTTTTTGTGTCTCTGTATCTGAATGTGTGTCATTCTGTGTATCATCCTGTGTGTACATTTGTGTCAGTGTGTGTATCTGTATGTCTGTGTATCCATGTGGGTTAATGTGAGTGTGCATATTTGCATGTGCATCAGTGTGTGTATCTGTGTGTCTGTGTATCTGCTTGTGTGTCAGTGTGTCTGTGTATCTACCTCTGTGTCTGTGTATATATGTGTCTGTATGTGTAAATCTGCTTGTGTGTCAGTGTTTATATATGTGTGCCATTCAGTGTATCTTGGTGTCATTATGTGTCTGTGTATTTGCATGTGTGTCAGTGTGTGTATCTGTGTGTCTGTGTATCTGTATGTGTCTGAGTCTGTATGAGCATATTTGCATGGTTGCTGTGATGAGACCAATCTCGCCACTGTGCATTGGAGGAGCCTGGTTGCCCGCCTGCTGCCTTTAGACTATGGCCCCATGTTGAAACGCTTGATTTTCCCCTGCAGAGACACGAATGCCGGGTCATTCGGTGCTTGCCCTGTTTGAGTGGTGATACCCCAGATAGCTATGCCATGGAGTCCATTCGTATAATGAAAGAGTATGGGAAAGACTTTGGCTCCATGGCAATTTAGCTGTATGTGTGTGCTCTGAGCGCCATTCAGTAATAATGTGCGCTCAGATCTGAGCTATCTGGGGATATGTTGAATGTACCTGTTTTATGCAATGGCTGTACAGTTATATATTTTTATGTATTTTTTTGTCTTTTGCTGCCATGTGTTCAATGGAGTTTTGCTTCTTTCCTTGTAGATAATTGGATTACTTTCCAATTATCTCCAGGATAGAAGACTCTGTGGAACTGGTTTTGGGCAGAAAAGCCTACGTTCTTTCTTTTGAACCACTGGACCAATTTGTATGATTTTGACGTATGTTTGTATTTGGAGTATGCAGATTCTGAAAATTTACGTTTTATGTGAATGTGATGCATACTTTAAAAATTATGAATAATGTGGAAAAACTGTATTTCTCTGCCTGTGATAATTACAGTACCCATTGTGTAAGGTAATTGTATCACAGGCAGAGGGGAGGATTTTGTGTGGGAGTGTCTGAGTGTATTGTACGTGTTTATTGGTTGTTTTCCAAAACTCTGTGGGTGGTACTAATGTGTAAGAATGTGTATATAAGAACAATAAACTCACAGCTCTGTCTGTTCCTGCTTGACCCTCAAAACGGAGCCTTGTCTCGTTCTTGGGGGGATTTATTGTATGCTGTTCCAGTTTGACTGCTAGGAGTGTAAACCTATTTGCATGGTTTTTCCTATTCGGCTGTTTACAGCATTCGTATGGTTCCGGTTCAGCTGTTTACGGCATTCAAATGGTTTCTTGTTCAGGTGGATTTGTGTCTTTGGTAGCTGCCTGTATATCTGGAAGGGAAATATCTATTAAACAGCTGTTAACCCCTTTTATGCCTGGGGTGCTGTTACAGTTGCCAGTGTGTGTTTCTGTGCGTCTGTGTATCTCTATGTGTGTTAGTGCATGTGTGTATCTGTATGTGTGTCAGTGTGTCTGCATATGTGTCAGTGTGTGTATCTGTGCACCTGTGTATCTGTATTTGCATATCTGTATATGTGTGTCTGTGTATTGGTATATGCATCAGTGTGTGAATGTGTGTGTCTGTGTTTCTTTTACTAAACTTTTGCAACAGTACATAAAAACACTTGACACTACACACATACACAAAAACACACAAACAATTGCTTAGTGTTAAATACAACCCTGCAAGTATTGTCAAAAGGTAAATTCCCAGCTGGCAAAGCATTGTGGGAGTGGTTTTTGGGACCCAAAAATATTCCTTTATGAGGACCATGCTTCTTTAGTTCCACCGCTGGTTCAATGCCTCACCACCTCCTTCATCACCCCTCCAAATAGCACCCTGTTTGGTGATTCTGAGACCGAGAGCACCCTCAACAAAGTTTTATCAGATTGCAGTAACTCAATGATCCAATTAGGAGTTCCAGATTGTTTATACTACTGTTCTACTTCTTCTGCAGTCTTTTCCAGCAAGTCATGGGGGGCATTGCAGTCCTGGTCTTCTTTTTGCAAAGGGTACAGTTATAAAATTTCTGTCCATAGTGTCTTTCTTTGTCTTGAAAAAGGAAGACAAGAACGTGGCACTATGGTACAAGCTTTTTTGTACAATATGTTAAAACCAAACACCTGGCATCAGCTTAGAAACCGATGAACTTTTCTAAAAATAATTAACCCAAGATATACACAGACTCATATACTCTAATTATTTATTTATAAAGCAGCGAGTCTATTTTAATGCTAACAGTGATATTTAACAGAAGCATTTCTAATTAAATTACGTGGCCTTTTCTGCTAAGAAATTCATACATCATTTTAATTTTAGTTCTCCTAACCCATTTACCATGTGCAACTATAAAGATGACTTTGAAAAGTAGAATATCACCAGGATACCATTGTTTAACTCATTTCTGTTTACTTTCCCAATTTTTCGTATTTAGAACCACTCATAATTTTAGATAATTAGCGATGCAAGAAAAGAAAATATCCAGCTGTGTGCTAAACAACATTCAGTTTAAATGTAGATGCAACATATATTTGTTTGAGTCCTCAATAATCGTTTCTTTTTAACATGTGTTGTAGTTGCTTTCTGTTATTGTAAGTTGTAAAGTGCTGCAGAATATATAAGCACTATAATAAAGCCATTAATAATAATTTGTTTTATTAGCAGTTGTATTAATAATAATAATATGTGAATTTATTTTCGTGTATCTTAAAGTAAAAGTGTAGGATTTGTAAAAACTATTGGGAAAAAATTCATAAAAATATAAATCATAAAATCTAATGAATAACAGTCGAGGATGCAGGTAATACGCAAACAACACGCAACTAAATAGCACCATTGGATGGCCATATTACCAGGCACTATAATGCAAATAGAAGCTGGACAGTCAGAAGCAGACAGCATTATGTTGTCTAAATCACAAACTTTAGATGATTATGAGGTGTAACATATGCTCAAGAGGCAGGAAAACTGGAAACAGGATTAAAGGTTATATACACTTTCTGACTTTAAGCACACTTGCTCAAGAAAAGACACAGGATTCTGGTTCCACTTCATAGAGATTAGGATTCTGGCACCATGTGACAGGGATCAAGAGACACACAGTGAATGCATGCTGGCTCATATATGTAATCAGCTTTGAATACCTTGGTCTTCGACAATACAATATTCTGTCACTTTTGGAGGTTTTTGCATATTTTAGAAAGACCCATGCAGGTGACATCTCCAGTTAGGGTTTGGTGGCCTAGTGGTGCAGGGCAAGGTAGGTTTACTTACTTGAAAATGTCCCTCACATCCAAAGCCATCTTTTTTTCTGAAGGTCAGTGCTGTTTTCTTAGGCATGTGCTAATGTAAAACACTGAGGATTGCACAAATCCATAGGTGCCTCCATAGGTGATGTCTTAGGATGAGCAAGACCAAGCTGTTCTCCCACTGCCATCATCTGTGTCAGAAGTTGACAGCAGAGCTCCCTACTTTGCCTATGGTATCTTTGCATTGGATTGGAATTTCAATACTATTCTACTACATTGAGCACTGGCATTTTATAAAGATTATATATTTAAGATTAATATACATATTATATATTTATGAAATATTGAGAAGTAACAGAGCCAATTTAAAGCAAAATTTCAAATGTAAGATAGGGGGAACAAAACAAAAACATTGGCTTAAACCATTAAGGATGGAGGCAATTGCTCAAAACAAAACCTAGAATTTCAAAACCTTAGGTCTGTCCAACCATATCTTAGCTCCAGGGGCGTACCTAGAGCATGTGGCACCCGGGCGGGTCATGGGTTTGACCCCCCCCCCATCCCCTCCTCTCCAAACCCCCCCCACCCAAAAAAAAACACCTACTAAATTTTTAAAATGTGTTTTTTTTTACATTTTTTAAAAAACGTATTGAACAAATTTGTAAACTTTTTAAAACCCCTGACCCCTTCTACAAAATCCCTGCACTCCCTCACACACAGTTACAGGCAGACAGTCACACACAGGTACAAGCAGACAGTCACATGCACACAGTCACATGCAGACAGTCACACATATAGTCACAGGCAGTCATACACACAGTTACAGGTAGAGAGGTAGAGAGTTACACACACACACACACAGTCAGTTACAAGCAGTTACACACAGTCACGCACACTGTTACAGGCAGACAGTCACATATACATTCACAGGCAGACAGTCATACACATAGTTACAGCCACACACAACACAGTTGTGTTACAGGTAGACAGTTACGCACACACATACAGTTACAGGCAGACTGTTACATACACACACACACAGTTACAGGTAGACAGTTACGCACACACACACAGTTACAGGCAGACAGTTACACACACACACACACACACACTGTTACAGGCAGACAGTTACACACACACACACACACACACACATATTTACAGGCAGACAGTTATACACACACACAGTCAGTTACAAGCAGTTACACACAGTCACGCACACTGTTACAGGCAGACAGTCACATATACAGTCACAGGCAGACAGTCATACACATACTTACAACCACACACACACACACAGTTACTCACACACACAGTTACAGGCAGACCGTTACACACACACACACACACACACTATTATAAGTAGACAGTTACAGGCAGACAGTTACACACACACATTTACAGGCAGGGCCACCATCAGGGGGTGACAACCATAACGGTTGTCACGGGCCCGGCGGCCCTAGGGGGCCCGGCTGCCTGGGCCCATCGGGTGGCCCACACACTTAGGGTCACCCAATGGGCTCTATATCTTCAGGGGCCCGATCAGCACTGTGGCCGTGGTGTAGCGCGACTGGGCCCCTTTAAAAAAAAAAAAAAAAAAAGCAGCCGCAAGTGCTGCTGGGAGGAAGTGGTCACTTCCTCCCAGCTCACTCTGCGCGGGAGGAGCGCGTGCGCCAGTGAAAAGGGAGAGCCAGGCAGTGAAGAGGGAGCCCCGCCGAATCCCATCATCCCCAGCCACCCTCCTGCAAAGAAAAGGTAAGAGACAGGAGGGTGGCTGGAAAATGAGCTGTGTGTGTGTGTGTGTCTGTATGTATGTCTGTCTGTCTGTACGTCTGTGTGTATGTATGTGTATGTATGTATGTCTGTATGTCTGTATGTCTGTATGCATGTATGAAACATAGAAACATAGAATGTGACGGCAGATAAGAACCATTCGGCCCATCTAGTCTGCCCAATTTTCTAAATACTTTCATTAGTCCCTGGCCTTATCTTATAGTTAGGATAGCCTTATGCCTATCCCACGCATGCTTAAACTCCTTTACTGTGTTAACCTTTACCACTTCAGCTGGAAGGCTATTCCATGCATCAACTACCCTCTCAGTAAAGTAATACTTCCTGATATTATTTTTAAAACGTTGTCCCTCTAATTTAAGACTATGTCCTCTTGTTGTGGTAGTTTTTCTTCTTTTAAATATAGTCTCCTCCTTTACTGTGTTGATTCCGTTTATGTATTCAAATGTTTCTATCATATCCCCCCTGTCTCGTCTTTCCTCCAAGCTATACATGTTAAGATCCTTTAACCTTTCCTGGTAAGTTTTATCCCGCAATCCATGAACCAGTTTAGTAGCCCTTCTCTGAACCCTCTCTAAGGTATCAATATCCTTCTGAAGATACGGTCTCCAGTACTGTGTACAATACTCCAAGTGAGGTCTCACCAGTGTTCTGTACAATGGCATGAGCACTTCCCTCTTTCTACTGCTAATACCTCTCCCTATACAACCAAGCATTCTGCTAGCATTTCCTGCTGCTCTATTACATTGTCTGCCTACCTTTAAGTCATCAGAAATAATCACCCCTAAATCCCTTTCCTCAATTGTTGAGGTTAGGACTCTATCAAATATTCTGTACTCTGCCCTTGGGTTTTTACATCCAAGATGCATTATCTTGCACTTATCCACATTAAATGTCAGTTGCCACAATTCTGACCATTTTTCTAGTTTACCTAAATCATTTGCAATTGGCTTATCCCTCCTGGAACATCAACCCTGTTACATATCTTAGTATGTTTGTCTGTATGCATGTATGTCTATGTATGTATGTATGTCTGTCTGTATGTATGTATGTCTGTCTGTCTGCCTGCGTGCATGTATGTATATGTATGTATGTCTGTCTGTGTATGTCTGTCTGTGTATGTCTGTCTGTATGTATGTCTGTGTATGTATGTCTGTCTGTATGTATGTATGTGTATATATGCATGTCTGTCTATATGTATGTCTGTCTGTATGTATGCATGTCTGTCTGTCTGTATGCATGTCTGTCTGTATGCATGTATGTCTGTCTGTCTGCATGTATGTCTATCTGTCTGTATGCATGTATGTCTATGTATGTATGTCTGTCTGTATGTGTATGTATGCATGCATACATGTCTGTATGTGTATTTATGTCTGTATGTCTATGTCTGTCTGTATGTATGTCTGTGTATGTATGTATGTCTGTCTGTATGTATGTATGTGTATATATGCATGTCTGTCTATATGTATGTCTGTCTGTATGTATGCATGTCTGTCTGTATGTATGCATGTCTGTCTGTATGCATGTATGTCTGTCTGTCTGCATGTATGTCTATCTGTCTGTATGCATGTATGTCTATGTATGTCTGTCTGTATGTGTATGTATGCATGCATGCATGTCTGTATGTGTATTTATGTCTGTATGTCTATGTCTGTCTGTATGTATGTGTATGTCTGTATATATGTATGTATGTCTGTATGTATGCGTGTATTTCTGTCAGTATGTCTGTATATATGCATGTATGTCAGTCTGAATGTATGTATGTATGTATGTCTGTATGCCATTATGAATGTATATCTGTGTATGTCTGTATGGCATTATGAATGTATGTGTGTATGGATGTCAGTGTCTGTATGTCTGTCAGTATGTCTGTATGTATGAATGTATGTGTGTATGTGTGTGTGTATGTATGTCAGTGTCTGTATGTATGTATGTATGTATGTATGTGTCTTTATGTCCTCATGCATGTGTGTCTGTATGTATGTTAGTATGTGTTTGTCTGTCACTACGTATGTCTGTGTGTATGTGTGTATGGATGTCTGTATGCATGTATGTCTGTCAGTATGTCTGTATATATGCATGTATGTCATTCTGAATGTATGTATGTATGTATGTCTGTATGCCATTATGAATGTATGTCTGTGTATGTCTGTATGGCATTATGAATGTATGTGTGTATGGATGTCAGTGTCTGTATGTCTGTCAGTATGTCTGTATGTATGAATGTATGTGTGTATGTATGTGTGTGTGTATGTATGTATGTTGGTGTCTGTATGTATGTATGTGTCTTTATGTCCTCATGCATGTGTGTCTGTATGTATGTTAGTATGTGTCTGTCTGTCACTATGTATGTCTGCGTGTATGTGTGTATGGATGTCTGTATGCATATATGTCTGTCAGTATGTCTGTATGTATGCATGTATGTCAGTCTGAATGTATGTATGTATGTTTGTATGCCATTATGAATGTATGTCTGTGTATGTCTGTATGGCATTATGAATATATGTGTGTATGGATGTCAGTGTCTGTATGTCTGTGAGTATGTCTGTATGTATGAATTTATGTGTGTATGTATGTGTGTGTGTATGTATGTATGTCGGTGTCTGTATGTATGTATGTGTCTTTATGTCCTCATGCATGTGTGTCTGTATGTATGTTAGTATGTGTCTGTCTGTCACTATGTATGCCTGTGTGTATGTCTCAGTATGTGTGTCAGTATGTATGCCTGTATGCATGTATGTCTGTTTCAGTATGTGTGTCTGTTAGTATGTATCTGTG
Source organism: Pelobates cultripes (assembly GCA_933207985.1). Taxonomy (NCBI): domain Eukaryota; kingdom Metazoa; phylum Chordata; class Amphibia; order Anura; family Pelobatidae; genus Pelobates; species Pelobates cultripes. Next base: position 114,389,044 of record OW240914.1, read on the forward strand.
TCCTTTTGTATCAGTGTGTGTTTGTGTCTGTGTGTGTATTCCTGTCGGCGGTATTTGGAGGTGGACCCAGTGGGCGGTATTTGGAGGCGGGCCCCAAGGGGCCCAGACCCTGAGCTGAGTTAGGGGTGGCGGCCCTGTTTACAGGCAGACAGTTATACACACATACACAGTTACAGACACACACACAAGACAGACAGTCACACAGTTACAGACAGACAGTCACAAACACACACACACACACACACACACACACACATACACAGTTACAGACACACACACAAGACAGACAGTCACACAGTTACAGACAGACAGTCACAAACACACACACACACACAGACACACACACACACACACTTACAGGCAGACAGTTACAGACACACACACAGTTACAGGGTCAGGCAGACAGTCACACACACAGACACACACTTTTACTTACAGACAGTGTGGGCTGGAGGAGTGGATTCCTTGGCCTGAAGTCCTTCGCTGGTTGGAGCCTGTTAGGTGTAGAGGCAGGGATTTCTTCTTGCTGCACCTCCATGTGCAACAGTTACAGCAGCTTGTAAGGGCTGTGTTAAGCCCCGCCCCTGCTTGTGGTTAGGCTCTGCCCCTAAATGTCTGTAGCTCCGCCCCTTTCTCCTCCTGCCAGTTAAGCTTGCTGGTCTCCGTGTGAGCTGTCCAACACTCCAGCTGCCATGGGGCACAGCTCACACATCCCCCATTAGCCCTCAGACCAGGGACATGGCACCCCCCTACCAGGTGGCACCCGCGGCGGACCGCCCCCTCCGCCCCCCCTTAGTACGCCACTGCTTACCTCTGTCACATAAATTGCACCCACAATGACTACGTCATTTTGTTCAGGAGAAACAGGGCTTTCATTTAAAATCAAATAATTATACATGATACATAATTTAATATGAATAAAATCCCCCACAATATTGAGAATGGCATTTTAACTGTGAATGCCATAATACTTTTAGCTTTTACCCCATAAAAACACACATATTTGTGTTCAGCAATGTCTCATGAGTACAACAGTACTTCACATATATAGTTTTTTATGGTGTTTTGGAAATTTACAGGGTCAAATATAGCACTTTCCCCCTTTCATTTTTTAGACTGGAAATTTGCCAGATTGGTTTGCTGGACCTATGTTGCCTTTGAGACTGTATGGGAGCCCAGGAATGAAAATTACCCCCATCATGGCATTTCATTTGCAAAAGTTGATAACCAAGGGTATGTCCAGTATTTTTTAGTAGCCACCTAGTCACAAACCTTGGCCAAAGACGCATTTAGCGTCTTCAATTCCTCATAGGAAAGCATTGATTCAATGCTTCCCTATGACGAAGACCTAAATCGTGTGTGGTGCTTCCCGTGCATGTGCATTTGTTTCTCACTTGCAATGACGTATAAGTAATGTAGCGTTACTTACACGGTCCTTAAGCTGGCCGGGGTCCTCTGTTCAGGCCCGAGCTGTTCGCCAAGCCCATGCAGGGAGACCAAAAACATGGGGTCGCACGTGCCAAATGCCACTTACATTTGCGTGGTACGGGGCAAAGGGGAAAACGCTTCTCGCAGTCATAGCACATTTTTAAAGGGGCATGTTAACTCTAATTTGTCCATGTCAGTCCAGCATCCCCGTTTTCGTACGTTTTGGGGTTGCAGGCATAACGTGGACCAGTCACAAAGTACCTCATAATATGTAAACCCATCTGACCCTATTTACTTTGCCCTATTGTGATTTCTGCTTCCAATACCCTTTAGTGCGTTTCTTGATTCCTTGTGTAATATTCTGGTATTGACCTTGGCTTTGTTACTGACCCTGCATTTATCTTTAACCCTTTCCTGTGTTGTTTACCTGTTTGACTGATTACCATGTATCTGACTTTGGCTAGTTCTTGTTTTTGCTGTCTCTGTTAACCTGACCTTGGCTTGCTCTTGACTACGCTTTTATCTTTGTATAACATTATGTCCGACCATTCTACAACTTACTTACTTGTTTCATCTATTTCTCTAAACTCTGCGTATTGGGATTTTCACCTTGGGACAAGGACATGAAGATAGAGCCAGCAGTGTGTGCTTAAAGGGCTTTTTAACCCTTTGAGTATGGGGGGGAAGAACGGGGTCCAAGGGGGCATAAGTACACTATGGTGTTAGGAATACAGCACTACATTCCTAAAACTATAGTAATCCTTTACAAGAGGAGTTGCCCACTTGGCCTCATTATTAACCCTAATACCATCAGTTGAGGAAGAGATAAGAGGGCCCATATCTCTGATTGTTTCATGGTTAATAGTAGTTTAGCTAACTCCAGTTTGTTATATTCATTTTGTTTTATTGTCGATGGGTACATACTGAAGATTTTTGTAGGTTTTTCTGCAAAATGCAGGTGAATTTATTTTGCAAACTTGCCTCTTTCTGGATATGTTCAAAGTGAATCTTGTAGAAATTTGGTGTTTGATACATTTAATGTATACTTTTTGTGCGGTTTTAAATAGAGAATTTATGATTTTAAAGTAGACACCAGATGGTACTAAATGATAACATTATCTCACCACTATTATATGGCCAACATTTATGGAAATGTTCATTCAGACATATCTTTTCTATTTCCTTCTGCAATAATCTACTGAGCTTTATTACTATTTCACTATTCCATACTCATTTTTTATCAACATTGTTTTGTTAATCTTTGATAGAAGGTTTTCATGTTTCTATAGAGAGGATGAATTGAAATCTAAATGATCTAAGAGTACTGCTGTGAAAACTCCTTCCCACATTGTGAATCATAATTACATCAGATATTGTCCTGAGATTATGAAAAGCTTTTGTAGCAATTAAAATTTTTGCACAGAATTGAGGAATTCTCGTTGACAGTTATCAGCTGGAGGAAACTGCATTAATTTTATTTTGCAAACTGCGTAGTAGGTATACACAAAAACAACTGCATTCTCAGTGATCTATTTAAATTCTACTTCACTTAGAGCCTCGCTGACTTTTCTATATGGTACAAGTGCAGGGAGATGCCTGATAAGTGCTCATTAGCCGTGTTAAAGGGACTCTCCAGTGACAGGAAAACAAATCTGTTTTCCTGGCACTGCAGAATCCTACAGTGCCCCCCTCCGTTCCACCCCAATCCCATGTTGCTGAAGGGGTTAAAACCCCTTCAGTGACATCCCTGAATTCAGCGCCGATGTCCCTCGGTGCTGAGTCAGGCTCCACCCATGCTCCTCCCCCGCCAACATTAGCTGGCTGGGGAGACCTAATGCACGGCAATGGCCACGCGCGCACATTAGACCTCCCCACAGGAAAGCATTATTCAATGCTTTACTACAGGGAATCCAGAGACGCTGGAGGTCCTCATGCATAGCGTGAGGACGTCCAACGTCATTTAAAACACTTTTCATGTTTTAAGAACCCGGAAGTCCCTCTAGTGGCTGTCTGATAGATAGCCACTAGAGGAGGACTTAACCCTGCAAGGTAATTATTGCAGTTTATAAAAACTGCAATAATTACACTAGCAGGGTTAAGGGTGATAGGAGTTGGCACCCAGACCACTCCAATGGGCAGAAGTGGTCTGGGTGCCTGGAGTGTCCCTTTAAATTACTCACCAAAGCTTGGCATTTTGCTTACTGGATAGGTTTTGGTCAATGAAAGAAACCAACAAAAATATGAAAGCACTATTTGTTTAATGGTAGAAAATAAAATACTTAGAATAGTTGGACAGTTTTACTTAATAATGAGAAAATACAATCCAAGCAAATATAATTGTTTTTTTTTTCTGCAGGAAACTTTCAGTTCTAGAATTTCTTACGTTCTGTTTCTTGTTATACTAAACCCACTATTTTAAAGTGTTTGTTGATTAAACCCTTAATTGGATTAGAAAATGTTGTCTCATTCTGTATAAACCATATGCTGATAATAGCTTGTTTTAAGTTTGTAAACACCAATTAATGATCCAACAATAGTATCTGTGTAATGCTGAATAGCGCTTTATTTAAGGATTTATTTAGGGATACTATAGACATCAAAACAACTGTAACTTAATGAAGCAGTTTTGTTTTATAGCTTATGCCCCTGTAGTCTCATTGCTCAACTCTTTGTCATTTAGTTTTGTTTCTGTTTATGTAGCCCTAGTCATAACTCCCCTGGCTATGACTCACACAGTCTACATCAAAAAATTAATTGTACTTCCGATCAGATGCTGACTTGCTTTAGAAGTTTTTATCTCCTGCTCTGTCAATTGAACTTTAATCACACACACAGTAGGATCATGCAGGCTCTAGAAGGCTATTAACTTAGCAGGACATAATACATTCTAGAGTAAACAGATTGTGCAATACAGTATATTTTGGTTCCTTCTAGGGAAGTGTTTAGGAAGCCTGTGCGGGTCACATGAAGGAAGATGTGAATATGGTTGTATAAGCAAAGTAATGTAACTAAATAGCAGATAATTGAGCAGTGAGACTGCTGGTGCATGATCTATACAACATAACTGCTTCATTAAGTTGTTTTGGTGCCTATAGTATCCCCTTAATAGTTTACAATTGCTTGAAGTTGTCATAGGGAAAAAAACAATATACAAAAAAAGAACAAAAACAACTTAAGACTGCAATTCCAAATAAAGGACAATACATATATTTGTTTCTTTTCTCTTGTGGGCATGGCTATGAAAACTACTGAATTATTTTTTTTTCTGTCAAAAAATGCTTCTTTTTTATTTTTATTTTTATTTAAATTTTTAAATTTTTTTTGAATCACTCCCCATCAATGTCTCAGTGTCCATTACTAAACAATAGACATGTTTTGTTCTAACACCTTAATATCTTATCTTGTTAATATGTACGTGTTAGCTACAAGTATGTGCATGTTTCTGCTTGAACTAGTTTGTCTAAACCCAATATGTTTTAGATCAGTGGTCTTCAACCAGGGGTCCACAGACTGGTGCCAGCTTTCACCATGCTTTCAACCGGGGTTAGCCGTCCCTGCTGTCTGCTTTCCTCCTCAGTTTGTTAAAGGAGGGAGGAGGAGTACCAAGGAGGCCGAGAATAGGCAGGTCGGAGTGTTGCCAAGCGTTACCATTGCAACGCTCCGACACAGCGCTGTGTTTGCGGGAAGAAAATAGTGAGATCAACATGTAGCCAGAGGAGCTGTGCACATGCCACTACTGGACCACCAGTTATTGCAGTGATATGTCCCCTCCTTCCAGGCCAGAGGTAAGAAGGGGGGCATAAGGCTTTCCCCCTCCTTTTTAAGTAAATAATATACATTTTCTCCCTGATCACACCCCGCCACAATATAGAACCCCTCACACACACTACACCACTTCACACATACCCTGCAGCCCTCACACATATCCTGCACCCCCTCAGACACACATCACCCCTCTCACACATACCCTGCACCACCTCTATCACACACACACACACACACACCTCACACACACAGCCCTCCTCACACACATACCCTGCACCCCCTCACACACAGCACACACATACACAGCACCCCTCACACATACACAGCACCCGTCACACACATACTCTGCACACCCTGCACCCCTCACACACACACACACACACACACTGCATCCTTTACACACACCCTGCACCCTCCCCCACAAACACAAACTGAACCCCTCACACACACACACACACACACAGAACCCCTCACACACACAGCACCCCTCACCCACACAACACCCCAACAATTTTATGTATACATTGACTGAAATGACATTCATTGTAAAATGACAGCTGTACCTTCGATGTCCAGGCTAAACCTATCGAATTAATAAAAACACAACACCAAAAATGTGTATGAAAAGGCCACAGCCAATTTATTCAAAATCATTGTCCCGCAAAACCTGTAATGGAAATAGGTGCGTTAGCAAGGACAATGATCCAAAATATATTAAAATCTATAATCCCAGATTTAAACAAACCCCAAAGCTTTCCAAGTTATGAAGGTGCCCATCCTAATTTGGGGAGGGCATATCCAGATGCCTGCCCCTTACCTGAGATTCCCAGTTTTATGCCCAATCAGGAGCCTTTCCCCTGATAAAACAGGCCTGAATGACCTAAATTCCTAGCAATCTCCTGCCCATAACCTAAAGGGAGAGAGAGTGGGACAAAATTTCACAGGTAATTTTAAACTAAAATGGCCCCCGACCCCCTACTAACCACTGCCTGACAACTGACCTAGCCTTATTCAGTGTCCTGCCAAGGCTCACTCTGGTCTTTTCTGACCCCAATGAGCTACATTCATCTTAGTCCAACCTCTAATTGTTGTTTTAATCACATTGTGGCACCAAATCTAATTGAATTCAAAGTATTGCGTGAACCAATATATATAAATCCCAAACCTACTGAAATAATTCTAAACCATGCTGTATGTACCCTTCACCTTAGTGCATTAAAATTCTGCACCCACAACAATACCTCCACACTATGCTCTATAATTATATTCCAATACAGTGGCACTGTCACAAATGATATAACTGGAGGTGTTATTTCTCTCTAAGTATTAGAGAGGAATATGGGTAAACCCAGGCATTTCAGGACCTGACTCTGGGAATCAGCTACCCCAATCAATCAATGTATTCATAAATATTCATAAATAAGTACAGTTGAGTGATTATGCCGTTTTGGTAAATTTCTGCATTGCAGATTCGTTCAGAAAAGGTCAATGGAGTCTGTGCCACTATTTAAAAAGAAATCTTGAATTTGAAGATATCTGGAAACATCTGATGGGTTTAGAGTTGTTTTAACTTGCAGTTTTGTAAAAGAGACAGTTGCCTCTCCACTATAAAGCTGATGAATTCTCTGCAACCCAGAATGTTCTATAAAATCTCTGCCTCTCATGCCCGGAGCAAAAGCCCTTTTGCAATATATAGGAGTAAGAGGGGAATCGGACGAGATCAGCCCATATTTATCGATGGCCCTATCCCAGATCTGGATGGAGTTGGTCACAGATAGGCAGGCCATACCGAGAATTGCCCTGTGCTCCCTCTGAGCCCAAATGTAGAATTGCAGGGGATCTAGGTCTACCCGATGTAAGCTGTCAGGAGGAGAGTGTCAGAGAACTATTTGTGCCAGTTGGGCAGCCAGGTAATAAAAGTGAAGGTGGGGTAGTCCCAGTCCTCCTCTCGGTTTTAGTCTGTACAATATGTTACGAGAAACCATATGTATCTTGATTTGACAAACAAAGCGATCTATGACTTTTTGCAAGCGGGCCAGGTCTTGTTTCGAGATAGGGAGAGGGGGGGACTTGGAACAAGAATAACATTCGAGGGAGGATATTCATTTTTATTGAGTGTATTCTTCCAATCCAGGAAAGAGGTTTATAAGTCCAGTTTTCCAAGTCGGAGACTAGCGTGTTTATCCTGGGTGTGTAGTACAGTCGATGTAGTTGGGATGAATTGTAATTTTATAATGATATTTGATAAAGGTGTGAGAGGTCTATATTTAATAGGAGCCCTCAATCCGTGCCATGTCCATCGCTGAAAGGGTTATAGGAAGATCCTTAGATTTTTCCATGTTAACTTTGTAGCCAGAGATATCGCCGTATGTGGTGAGAAGAGGAATCAGGACCTGCATGGATGTTATAGAGTTTGTCAAGGTGAGAAGGACATCGTCAGCATATCCTGAGACCAGGAATTGTTGGTTTTACTATTTTCACACTGTGTCATAAGGAGTGCTTGCGTATAGCCTGCAGTAAGGGTTTGAGTGTTAGTACAAAGAGTAGGAGGAGAGAGAGGGCAACCCTGTCGAGTGCCGTTTCCAAGGGTAAAATGTGGACAGGTAGTACCCATGATTTTTACTTGTGCCATAACATTGGTATATAAAGCCCGTACTTCAGTGATAAAAGGGGGTGGAAATCCCAAGTGGTGTATGAGATCAAACATATATGGCCATTTTACTTGGTCATACGCTTTCTCAGGGTTGAGAGAAAGCACTAATGAGGGTGTTTTAGATGATGCTAATTTCCAGATTACATATATATTGCGTGTTTTCACAGAACTGCCTGCCTGGTATGAATCCCACTTGGTCCGCATGGTTTAAGTGTGTTAATAAAGGGTTTAGTCTCTCCGCTAGTATTTTGGCTTGGGAGATAGGCTGGTATGCCTCTAATAAAGTGTTATCTTTCCCTGGTTTAGGGATTTAATCTATATTCAGGTGAGCTTTCAGTCAACAGTTTCTGGAAAAGGGTTTCTAGGTGTGGGGTCAATTCTTCCCTAAATATTTTGTAATAGCCCCCCTCAAATCCATCTGGACCTGGGGCATTACCGCCTTTAACCCCTTAAGGACACATGACATGTGTGACATGTCATGATTCCCTTTTATTCCAGAGGTTGGGTCCTTAAGGGGTTAAATGTAGATATTGCTGCGTTTATGTCATCACTGGAGATAGGAGCCACTAATGTATCAATAGCTTTCGCATATAACTTGGGTAAGTTTAAGTGAGTAAGGAATCTATTTTCAGAGATTGAGTGGTATCTGGGATGTTATCCATAGGGGAAGGGTTATATAGGGTTTTGAAAAAGGTATTGAAGACCTGGTCTATGTCGTTCAGACACATTTTTAGAGTACCATCTGATGTTTTGGTAGACATAATATCAGGATGACGAGGTCTAGGTTGTAGAGTACGGGCTAGTAGTGTGTCCATTTTGTTGGATTTTTCATAATATGTCACACATCCACAGGGAGGATGTGTATAGTCCGTTAAGGTATATGGCAACATCCGCGTGGTCAGACCATGCGATAGAGCCTATTTCCATTTTCGCAACTTTAGAGTTCCTGCGTGAAAGAAATTAGTGGGTGAATTAGTATCATGGGGGGAGGAATAGACTGTGAAATATTTGTAGTCAGGATGTTGTGCCCTCCAAGCATCTATGAGTCCCGTTTTCCAGATGAAATGGTGTAAACGTTTATCCTGTCCACCCATACCATGAGATGTTTAGATCCCTGGACGTGTGCCTCTATCGGCAGCCATGGTACAGCGTTGAAATCACCCCTGAGTAAGAAGATACCAGATGATAGAGAGTCAATCACATCCGAGAGACGGTCCTAAAATTCTGGTGAGGGGGCATTGGGTGTGTAAATATTAATGAGGCATATAGTTTGTGATTGTATTCGACCTGTAACTAGACTATACCTACCCTACAGATTCAAAACTGACTGGGAAATTTGGAGTGGGCATCTTTTGTGGATAAATATTGCTACTCCACTATTATTGCGGTGGGCTCTGCCTTGTACAGTCACTGAATATGTATGGTCTCTAATGGAAATTTGGGCAGATTTTTGCAATTGTATTTCCTAAATAAAAGCAATGTCTGTGTTCAAGCGTTTTAAGTTCCCTCATTAGCGTGTGTCTTTTGTGTGGGGTATTTAGGCCTTTCGTATTGATTATAAGGATACACAGAACGCTATACAGGACATTGTGATAAGGAATAAAGGGTTATCATAAGGTAAAGCATGGATCAAACATATACTAGCTGTTCTACACCTTTGTCCCAATACAAGGGAGATGCATAAGTTAGGGAGAGAATCGAAATAGAATAAACCACATGTGTCTGACCAAAGGGAGGGAAAGTAGAGAAAAAGGAAAGAAAGAGAAAGTGAGGAAAAAAGAGTAAGGGAAGATGAAAAACTGAAAAAGAACACGATTGCACAGTAGGTCTGGTCTTACGCATTGCCAAACTGTAGGAGGATGCATGAGCTTCTGCTTCCACCAGAAAAAAATCCAAAAGGAAACAGAGGGCCATGGACTGATACACCGGGAAGATCCCCTTAACCAATATGAAAAAAACATAACATGGATACCCCATTTTTGGAAAGTTACAGGGTGAAATATAGGGCTTGGAAATTCATTTTTTTGGCATTTCTGCCTGAATCCAGTTTGCAACAGAAGGGTGCTCCACTATGTACTAAAGATGCTTGGCATGAAGGAGTTAAATCATTTTGAGACTGGAGAAGTCATAAGTTGCATTTTCCATTGAATTTAGGGAAACCACTTGAATCGAGCATTTGTTGTATTAAGCTATTTCAATAGCTTTTGCTTGATTTGTTCATTGCAAACAGCTGAAAGTCTGTACATTTTGACAATATACCTGATTTTCAATGGGGGCTTAATAATTTTGATTACAACTGTGTATAATGTAAAATTATATGTATATTATAAAAAATAAAAATACATATGCATGAGTGACATGCGGAATGGATCGAGCCATGTAGTATGTAAAATAAAGACATTTATTGAAGATGACACAAGAAACATTGTACACAGGACAGTGATGCCTCAGTCCCCTTCAAAGTAGGCACCTTGGGACCTCCCACAGTTTTCCCAGTGTCTCTTCCACTGTTAAAAACTCTCTAAAAATCTATTGTTGGAATTGCCATTAGATGCCTTGTTGTATTTACCTGAATATCATTGATGGTCTGAAATCCCTTCCCTTTCAAAGGTGATTTTAGTTTTGGGAAAAGACAGAAGTTGCAGGGCACCCAATCTTAAAACAGATACTTGATCATCTTTTAAGTTTTTATAACCACGCTTTTATTTGCACTGCACTTATTGTATCGTCCCCAAAAGCCTTCTGAATCATCTGCATAGTTTTTGCGGAGGAATGTTCAAGCTAAGCGCAAAATTTGATGCAGCTTCATATTCTATGCTCTACTCGCTCAGTCATATTGAATGCGATGGCCTCAATGGCGTCTAGCACCCCGACTGACTAGTACAGTGAAGTCATTATTGCTCATGCATGCACATCTTAGTCCACTCTCCTTGGCTGCCAGGTTATGGTGATATTGCGCAAACCATTTTCATTAAATTATCAGTGGCTGTACTTTTCCCGGACAAACATCATATAAGTACATACACATACATTCATTCTAAGTTTATTTTGATTATATGCATATAATATCAAATGACATTTAGAATGAAAATCTATCTCTCTCTCTCTCTCTATATATATATATATATATATATATAATTCTAAGGTATATTTATTTATTTGTGCATAATTAGATAATTTAATTCATTATATGTTGGGGGATCTGCCTGAAAACCAAGGCAGTCCTCCTGCAGGTAATCTGTCAATCACGCCAATCCGAGTTATGTGATTGCGTTTTTTTTGGGTTGGCGGGATTGGCTGCAAGGGAACTTCCTCAGTTTTCAGGAAGTTCCCCCAATCACATCAGTCGAGGAGGGTAAATATTTCTGCCGCAGAAAGGTCTTAAATGTAGGGTGTGCTATGCAGTATGCAGTAATCCAGTAATGGTGCAGTATGTCCAGAAAATATAAAAATAAGAATAAAAGTATATATGGACCTACATTTTTTAGAGCTTTAAACCAACTCTAGTATGAAAGGCGTACAGTGGTACAATCCCCACTTATAGGATACGTGAAGAATGGTTTCAATGATGTGTGAGCCAAAAAATAGAAAGAAACAACAATAGTGTTCACTGTATCAAATCAACCAGAAGAATAAATAAGAGAATATTACTCACATTTGCCAGAGCAGACAAACTGCTCTATGGATAGAGTGCGGGTGGAATAATTCCCACCTAAGTATTTCTTGAGTAGTTCTTGCTGGGAGTAAAATCAGGATACCAGGCAATAAAATAATAAAAGAAAAATAACAGAGTAAAAAGAGTAAAATGACACACTCAATGTAAAGGTAACCAAAATACCTTTATTAACACAGTAGTAAAACAAATTAAAAGTCCACAACACGTTTTGCAACAAGGGGCTTCTTTAAGTGTACATAGTATTAACCTGGCACATGTGGGTTTATATAGGGTCCAAACAATCAGAAAATTGAAAATGGTGTTTTATTTGACCGTTGACCCTAAATGAGGTCACATGACATGTTTCAAAGGTCAAAGGACATATTAACAGGAAGTAGATAAACTTAAACCGATAAAACCAATGTTACATAGTGGACTCAGCAAATGTAAATTTGAGCTGGAAAAACAGCTCAGTGGGACTATGTACTACCAGCAGAATATGCTCAAACCTTGAGGGCTGCAAGTTCAAACCCTCCCAGGCAAACAAAAGCAATACAATTTATCTAACAATAGGGATTATGATCCGGTGGGCAGACTCAATATGCCCTTGGAATAAGGATAGGCATTGTGGGTGGGGTTAGCAACAGCCAAGAATGCATTGCACTTAAAACTGTAGACCATTATAGGATATACAGAATGTTAAAATAAATATAAAATCAAGTTATATATAGGACTGTAGATAAATAAAACTGAGAAAGTATGTACATTTAATTATAGTTGTTTTTTTTTTTTAAATGTATGAATGAGAGTTAAACTTACAATGTATACGTATAGCAATAAACCATATAAAGTTGGGTAAAAAAATATATTGTATAGGATGGAATAGGATAAATTCTTAAAAAGTTATAAAAAGTTAAAAAGGTCAAAATCTACATTCAGGACTTTTGGGGCCAGGGTTTTTAAATTAAAAACGCAATTCATTTCTTTTTGGCCTAAATTTTTGGCATAAATAAGATCTCCACCTCTCCAAGGGATTTTACATTTCTGAATTCCTATACATTTTAGCTGCTTTGGATGTTTATGATGGATTAGAAAATGTTTCGATACAGAGTGGTTGGATTAACTTTTGATAATATTGTGTTCTGACAATCTTGTTTTTAAACATCGTGAGGTCATCCCAACAAATTGGAGGCCACAAAGGCACTCCAATAGATATATATGAGATCTCTAATTTTATAAGACATGTTAATGTGAGTTGATATAAAGTGCGTAGTTTTTTATTTTATACTCTGATTTGTGTTTCTAAATACCGTACATCTATTACATTTAAGAAAACCTTTGGCTTGTGGTAAGAAAGATGAGAAATGGTGGGTTTTAGTCTTGGTGTAGCTTGTGATCAGAATAGAGCTGAAATTTGGGGCTCCTCTAAAAATGACGTTAGGCTTATCTGGAATAAAATCCTTTAAAATATCATTTTGTTTTAAAATGTGCCAATGATTTTTCTCACATTATTACTTTGATTATTAAAATTAAAAATGACTAGCATAAAAGTTGTTCTTATTATCTTGAATCTAATAGTCTAAGAGGTCTGATCTGTTTGTTTGGTAGATTGACATTAAAGTTCTGTTCAGGTTATCTGCTAAATATTTTTTATAAAGAAATTTTTCTTCAAGGTTCTGGGCTTGTTCTTTAAAATCTACTTCACGTGAACAGTTCCTTCTGAGACGTAAAAATTGACTCTTGGGTATTCCGTCTAACCATGGTCTATGGTGGCAGCTTGTTTTATCAATGATAGTGTTGGTACCGATCTTTTTTTAAAAAAAGTTTTCGTATGAATAATGCCATCTTGTATAAAAATTTGTAAGTCTAAAAAGATAATAAAATTCTTGCTGAATTCTGTTAACTTCTGAAGTTAAAATAATACCATTGTTGTTAATATTAAGATGGTTTAAAAAAGACTTTAAAGAATTCTCTGAACCTTTCCAAATAAAAAAGAGATAATCTATATATTTAAAATAGGAGACCAGGTTTAGTCTCCAAGCATGCTCCCCCCATATGGCTTCTGATTCCCATTCGGCCATAAAGATGTTAGCATAACTAGGGGCAAATCTGGTCCCCATAGTTGTACCTTGTTTTTGAATATAAAATGAATCTAAAAACCAAAAATAATTGTTTTTTTGAAATGATTTTGAAATGAATTTGTTCGTCTAGGATATTTTTTTCTGCTTGTAATATTTTAAAAACTGCACCACAACCTTTATTGTGGGGAATAATTGTATGTAGAGATTGAACGTCACAAGTGACTAAAATGTAATCAGGGTGCCAGATAAATTTATTTAAAAAGCGGAGGAGAATCATGGAGTCTTTAAGATACAACTTCATGATTTTAACCGAAGGCTGTAATAAAATGTCTATATACTCTGAAAGGTTGGATAGAACGGAGTTTATTCCAGGGGGATTTTTTTCATTTTTGTGTATTTTTGGTAAAAAATAAATTACTGGGATTTTAGGGTAGGGTACATTAAGATAATCAAATTATCAGAGGGGGTCGGGTCTGATGATAATTTACCACAAACTGTCGGATCATTAAGTTTTCTAAGTGCTTTGTTTATATACATATATACATATCATTAGAAAGAATAACTAGCCCCCCCCCCCACCTTTGTCCGCTGGCTTAATGACAATACTTTCATCTTTTCATAGTTCTTTAAGTGCTAATTGCTCCTGATTGGATAAGTTGTGATCTTGAAATTTCAGTTTTTTTTATTTTCTCCAGATCACTGTTAACTAACTTTTCGAATACTTCCATTGGGCCTCTCTACTTTTAACGACAACACAACTCCCCCCCCCCACAGCACCGGTACATGGGCACGCAGCCTGCCTCTCCTCCACCCCACTACCTGGTCTCTGCTCCCCCGGGTGCCCCTGGCTGCGAACTGGGAGGTGGACTCGGCTGGGCGCACCTGAGGGATCCTCTTCAGACCTAGTCTCCCCCTCGTCACTCCCTCTCCTCCCCTACCTGCCCCCCTGAGCAACACAATCAGATTCGGCAGAAGCACTCAATAGCTACCTGTTAACTAAAGGGAATGAGTGTAAAGGGGAAAATGTCTCCTACCAGAGGGTACCTGTAGGCTGTGACTGTCTATACCTGTAAGATAAGTAGCCTAGTTCGTTCACTGGTCATTATAGAACACTGTTTCACAAATATTGTTATGTTTTGATGTTTTATTCATTATAATGGTTTTACCTAATTGCTCATTAGCAGCAGGGCTCGGACGACCCACATGACTTGTTGAACCAGAACACTTACCCAAGTATTATCTTTGGCTAGAGACACTCCACCCACGCCCCTATGGGTTAACTGCCACACAACAGGAACAGGACGCCAGGATCTATTTACCTGGAGAACCCCTCTCCTGAGGCAAACTGCCCCTTTCTCTTCCTACCTTCTTCAAAGAAGACGGAAAGGGTGACGGCAATGGCTTGCCTTCCCCACACTCAACGGACCACCCGCATTACCTTCTTTATCCCAGTATCGCACCGAGAGCCCACTAGCACACTCACTGCCTCTCCCCCATCTACACTAAACGGTCTCTGCTCTCTGGTGCCCCCGGCTGGACACTTAAGTGGCCGGGCGCATCTGAGAGATCATTTTCAGACCTCACACCCCTCATCCCCCCCAGGGGGATATCTTTTTCCTTTTCTTCTCTCTCTCTCTCTCTCTCTCTCTCCTCCTCCACCTTTCTCTCTCCCTCCCCACCTCCGGCGTATCATTCCCCCCCCCCGCTGACATGCCTGCAGCCTCTCGCCGCCCCCTTACCCTCCCTCTCGCTCTATACAATCAATGCGAAGGGGCTCAACTACCCAAAGAAATGAGCGAGGGCACTGCGCCTTTTTCCAAGAAACACATTTTATGACACACAAGCACCCCACATTCTCGAGCAAGCACTGCCCACTGGGCTTCCATGCCACCAACCTGGAATCGAAAACCAAGGGGACAACGATTCTCTTCTCTGCTGATGTCCCGTTCCAGAAAGAAGCAGAAGTCTTGGACTTCTTGAAGGGTACAATACACCACACATGCCCTTCCTAATCAGGACTTTCACAGCACTGGAATCCTTCAGAGAATGAACCCTGATACTAGGAGGTGACTTCAAAGCCCCCCTGGACTCACGACTGGACACTTCAACAGGCACCTCGACCCTCCCTGACCACGTTCTATGACGCATGAGATCAACCCTGCACGAATTTCAGATGTCCGACTGCTGGCACATCCTACAGCATGCCTAAAAATACTACACATACTACTCCCCACCCCATAACTCCTACTCTCAAATCGACTACATTTTCGTGAACCACCGCTGTCTGGATGACCTACACACAGCTACATTAGCACCGATGACCTGGTCAGACCACGCAACGGTCATCATCACGACCACATCACCCATGCCTTTCCACAAACAATGGGTTTGGAGACTCAATGAATAACTGCTGGAGGACCCCCTGCTCAAAACTGAAGTACAAGACCAGCTAGAATGATTCTTCCTCACGAACACATCTCTGGACTCTACCCTAGAGACCTTCTGGGAAGCACACAAATGAGCAGTATGGGGTACTCTAATTCTCCAAGGTGCGCAGCGCAAGAAACAACGCTCCAAGGACACTCCTGCTTAAAGTAGCTGACCTGGAAACAAGACACAAACACACCCTAGATGACAACTCCTACACAGAACTGGTCATGGCTAGAGTGAAACTCAACTCGCACCTATCCCACAGGATCGCATTTCAATTTCGCATGGCCAAAAAAACGTTCTATGAATATGGCAACAAAATCAGTAAAATGCTAGCCAGAGCTCTAAGGAAAAGCAGACAAAAGAGCTTCATAACCAAAATCACATACGAAGGTGCTACCCACGCTACACCAAAGTCCATAGCAAAGGGTTTCCGCAGGTACTATGAGTCCTTATTCAACCTACCTAAATACGGCACAGGTCTCGGTGACCTGGAAACCGATACACCTAACCAACGAATGGCTTATCTCACCGCTCACATCAAATCAAAAGTTGATGAGGACACCGCATGCTCCATGGAAGAACCGATCACTGTGGAAGAATTATTCTTGGCCTTGAAACTCGCCAAAAATGGGAAAAGCCCAGGGCCAGACGGCTTCACCATCAAATACTACAGGACATTCTTTAAAACTCTTGCCCCACACCTGCTCAACATGTTCAATAAAATCATGGACGGAGGATCTCTTGACCAGAACACACTGCTAGCACACATAGTAGTACTGCCAAAGGAAGGAAAAGATCCAACTGCATGTCCCAGCTAAAGGCCTGTTGAACACCGATCTGAAACTAGTCGCGAAGATCCTAGCTCTCCGCATCCAACCAAACCTACCAAAATTGATTCACCCAAATCAGGTGGGATTCGTTAGGAATAGGGAAGCCTGGGACAACACCACCAAAGTGATCAATCTGATACACACAGCCCGGAAGACCTCCGCACCCTCACTCCTGATATCCACGGATGCGGAGAAAGCATTTGACAGGGTAGATTGACCCTTCCTGTTTACAACGCTGCAACAAGTGGGATTGACCAGAACATGCGGGCATGGATCGGAGCCCTATACAGTAACTCATCCGCACAGGTCTATGTAAATAGTACGTTGTCAAGCCCGTTCCCAATACGTAATGGCACCCGACAGGGGTGTCCTCTCTCATCCCTGCTGTTTTTTTACTGAGTCTGGAACCTTTTCTCAACGCAGTATGGTTACGGCCTGACATCACCGTTATATGCGGCAGCTGGGGAGAAAGCAAAATCTCCCCCTATGCAGACGACCTGCTGTTTACAGTTCGGAACCCACTAACTTCGATTCTGGGCATCATGCAGGAATCCGAAAGGTACAACGCTATAACAAATCTCCTAATGTACACCTTGGATGCGACCGTATATTGATCACCTCACTTAAAACACGTTTCCCGTTCCACTGGTGCACGGAAGCGATAAAATACTTAGGAGTCTGGGTCGCGGAAGAGATATCCCATCTATTCTGGCTCAACCTCTGCTGGAAAGGGTGCTTGCAAACCTCAAAGAATGGTCCGTACTACATATCACCTGGCTTGGAAGGCTGAGCGTTCTCACAATGAACGTGCTCCCACGCTTCCTATATCTACTACAGTCACTGCCGATCCCTGTCCCCCAGCCCTTCTTCGCACAGATACATAGCTTTCACAACTTACATATGGCGAAACTGGATGGCTAGAATTAAATATGACATTTTGACCAGGCCCAAATCGCAGGGTGGGTTTGGTCTCCCTGCCTTAACAAATACCACCAGACTATCCACCTACAGCGCGTAATCAAATGGGTAACAACGCCCCCAGACAAACTCTGGATCAACATAGTAGCTAGCTTCCTGACGATACCTCTGCATACACTCCCGTAGCGACCCCCAAACCCAGCGACCAAGCAAGGACGAGGCCACCCCACAATAGCTACCACTCTCAAAATCTGGAAGAAGATATCGGCAGGAGCAGACCTCTCCCCACCTGTCTCCCCCTTTACCCCAATCTCAGGTAACCCAGCGTTCCGCGGACTTGACTCCGCCCGAATCATGACCAGCCTCCGACTACCACTACAATGCAGGCTACAACACATACTCACAAATGGTACCATCGCACCACTCTCAGACAGGCCCGGACTGGCCATCGGGCATACCGGGCAAATGCCGGTGGGCCGCGATGGCCGTGGGACCGAGGCCGGCAGGGGATCTCCCCGGCCGGCCCCTGCAGGCCCAGGGCTACCCGAGCGCCGGCCCTGCATAGTGCCTCCATGGGCCGGTGGGGAGATCAAAGATCTCCCTGACCGGCCCACAGGCAGGGAGATGCGGCCGCCGGCTGGGGAGGGCGGGAGGCAGGAGAGAGGACCCGGCGGAGCTCTAACAAGAGTTCACTCTCACCACTGGACCACCAGGGAATGCAGCATGGCTCCCCCTCCCAGGCAGAACGGCTCCCTCCCCCTCCCAGGCTAAAGGTAAGAAGGGAGGGGGGGAGACATAACTTTTAAAAAAAAATTATTAATAAAAAAAAATATATATATAAAATTAATTCCCAAACAGCACCCCCAGACACACACAGCCCCTCACACACAGCACCCCAGACACACACACACACAGCACCCCCAGACACACACACAGCACCCCCAGACACACACAGCCCCCCTCACACACAGCACCCCAGACACACACACACAGCACCCCAGACACACACACACAGCACCCCAGACACACACACACAGCACCCCAGACACACACACACACAGCACCCCAGACACACACACACAGCACCCCCAGACACACACACACAACCCCAGACACACACAGCACACACACACAGTACACCCTCAGACACACACACACAGCACCCCAGACACACACTGCACCCCAGACACACACAGAACCCCAGACACACACACAGCACCCCAGACACACACTGCACCCAGACACACACACAGCAACCCCGAGATACACACACAGCACCCCAGATACACACAGCACCCCCAGACACACACACACAGCACCCCAGACACACACCGCACCCCAGACACACACAGCACCCCAGACACACACACAGCACCCCCAGACACACACACAGCACCCCCAGACCCACACACAGCACCTCAGATACACACAGCACCCAAACACACACAGCACCCAAACACACACAGCACCCCCAGATACACACACAGCACCCCAGACACACACAGCACCCCCAGACACACACACAGCACCCCAGACACACACAGCGCACCCAGACACACACAGCACCCCCAAACACACACAGCACCCCAGACACACAGCACCCCCAGAGACACAGCACCCCCAGACACACACACACAGCACCCCAGATACACACACAGCACTCCCAGACACACACAGCACCCCCAGACACACACACAGCACCCCCAGACACACACAGCACACCCAGAGACACATATATATATATATATATATATATATATATATGTATATATATATATATATATATATTATATATTATATAAAATAACCCTCAGTGAGTTAACAGACAAAGAAAATTAGAAACCTAGAATGTGACGGCAGATAAAAACACCCTAACACACAGCACCCCTCTTACACAAACACACTGCGCACCTCACACATACAATACGCCCAAATATATATATATACACACACACTACAGCACCCCTCACACTGCACCACTACACACATTACGCTCCAGATACACGCTAGATCCCTTACCCTATATGCACTCTTAATCCTCTACACACACACACACACAATCTTCTATACACACTCTGGGTCCTTTACACACTAGATCTCTTACACACACACTGCACCACCTACACACATACAACATTCTCTAAACACACCCTCTCTACACACAGTAGTGTGTGTGTATAAGTGACACACACTACGTCACCTATACACACACTACCGCCCGTATGCACACACTCACTACATCCCCTATAACACTATGCCCTTATACACGCACTCTCTACAGCCCCTAGCCACACATATTACACCACAAAATTGACCTATTTACACAATACCACACCACACTCTACACACACAGGCAATCCCACAAGCATGCGCCAAACACATGCCCCATACACTTTCCTTGCCCTTTTATCCTCTGGTATCCCACTTGTGGAGACACCAGAGACAATTTAAAAGCAAACACAGTGCAAGCATGTTATTACATTTGCTTGCGCTGGGCAGAACAAATACAGGGCCTTTTTCTAATGCCAGAGCTCTTCAGCAGGGCTCTGGGCATTGAACCAACATGTTCACTTTCAGAGGGGGCGTGCTTGTCATTAGTGATGACAAAACACACCCTCTCTGGCCCCGCCCCCTTCTTAGGGGGCCGCTCTAATTGAAAAATGCCCGGGCCTAATTTTTTTCCCAGTCCGGCCCTGCTCTCAGACTTATCTATGCCGAAACCTCCAGACCTAATGATGAGATTTAGACACCATCAACTAGCCCACCTGCTCAAGCGAGTACCTAACATAACCTCAGTCAATAGACCACTCACCACATTTGAGACACTCTGCATCCAACCCTCACCACCGCCACATGCCATCTAATTACTATATCGCCTTCTGCTCACACCGCAAGCTAACCAGACCTTCCCACACTTTGTTAAACACTGGGAACGAGACCTGGGCCACCCCCTGACGCCAGAGCAATGGACCAACATCTTCATGCTGATGCACACATCTTCCATTAGTATAAAACACCAGAGAAACTCGCCGCCATCAACAACGCATGTGCACCAGAGTGTTGGAGATGTGGCAAAGACTTGGGCACGCTGTTCCATATATGGTGGACACGCCCCTAGATCCAACCCTACTGGTGAGAGATACACAGGATAGTATCCATGCTCACAGACGATTTGGTCGAATACTCCCCAGAGTACTACCTACTCCACCTGACCCCCATGCTGTTGACTACCTATAAGAAAACCATCACCCCATACTTGATCAACGCCGCGCTCAACCTCATCTCAACCTTCTGGAAACAAACTTCAGCCCCTTCCACTAATGACTGGATCACCAGAGTGGAAGACAACACTTGCATAGAGGAAATCATCCTGACGGCAGGGGGAAGGAGCCAAACCTATCAGAAGATCTGGTTTCACTGGATACACTGGCTGACAACAAAATAACCAAACCAGGAGCATGACTCACAATTTCCTGTAAAGGCGGAAGCGCCCCCACCTCGAACGCCATAGTACCACGTAACGCCGGACCAACTCCAGACCCCCCTCACCTGGAAGGCCAAGCAAAACGGGGGTGGCGGCGGGGTCGTGGGAGTGGGGAGGGGAACAAACCCTATAGTCTAACCAGCGAACCCCTCCCCCCGCTCTCCCTCTCTCTTTTTTTTTCTTTTTTTTATCTCTCCGTCTTGTCCCCCTCTCTCTCATCCCCCCCTCCCTCTCATCCCCCCCTCCCTACCCTATATCCCCATCTCTCACCACGGCTCTCGCCCACCCCCCCAACCTCTCCCCAACTCTCGTCAGGGCATACATGCATACATGCACAAGGAAGCAAGGTGAATGGTTAGAGTTAGGACCCACCTAGGGGGGTCTGCCTTGACGCTGGCAGGTGGGCTTACCCTCCCATGGCCATTGGAGGTAACTAAAAACCTCAATTTGTTTAAAAATACATAGGGATTAAGGAGAGAGGCCAGGTAACTTGTTTTTCTTTGGTTCAAACAATAATTTGTTGTAAATTATATGCCACAAGACTGTCCTATGGGTTCAACCATACAGTTAGTACTAAGTAACGAATCCACAAAGATTCCTACCAACTTGGAGTATTGCCTTACCAAATGATACAAAACAGCAACTCACTGTGTCTCACATGACACGAGAATGTGCTTATATCTCATCCCTACATTTTGTATTTTATATTATGTACTTTGTTATACCTCTACAATGGTTGCTGCCAACCTTGCTCATTGCTTTCCTGAAAAGAAAAAAATATACAAATAAAAAAGATTTGGAAGGATCCAAATTTAACTCTTTTTAAAAATTGGTTCTTACTATTGAGGGTTTATTGATAGAAGGAGGGTTATAAAGGTTAACAGTGTTAGAAGTGTCCATAGGGTTGGACAATTGGTTGGTTGCATGAGTTGTGTTTAAAAAGAACCTTTTTAGGGTTGCCTTTCTAACAAACTTATTAACATCTATAAAAAAGGTTGAAATTATTTAAAAGGATTTGTGGGAGCAAATTTGAGGCCTTTACGTAAGACAGAGATCTGAGTAGAGGTTAAAACTTTTTGGGATAAGTAAAAAAATTGCTAATGATTGTTCATTTAGATGGGCTGGTGTCTTTCCAATCTATCTCTTTTGTGTTCTTCTACCACCTCTCCCTCCTCTATATTTAAGTTTCTCTTTCTTGCTCTCGATGGGTAAGGTGTGTGAGGGAGGTGTTTGCATGGGTTCTGAATTCTAAAAAATACTCATTTTCTGGTTCTGAATCTATGTATAGTACTTTATATCTGTTTTGATGGCTGTAATTTATCGGGGATTTGGAGTGATAAATGATTTTTAATTTTAATAATCAAAGTAATAACGTGAGAAAAATAATTAATAAACATTGGCACATTTTAAAACAAGATAATATTTAAAAGGATTGTATTCCAGATAAACCTAACGTCATTTTTAGAGAAGCCCCAAATTTCAGATCTATTCTGATCACAAGCTACACTAAGACTAAAACCAGCAATTTCTCATCTTTCTTACCACAAGCCAAAAGTTTTCTTAAATGTAAAAGATGTACGGTATGTAGAAACACAGATAAGAGTATAAAATAAAAACCTACGCACTTTATATCAACTCTCATCTGTTGTACTAGTAAAATTTTTATATATCTAGTGGAGTGCCCTTGTGGGCTCCAATACGTTGGGATGACCTCACGATGTTTAAAAACAAGATTGGCAGAACATTGCCGCAATATTATCAAAGGTTATCCCAACCACTCTGTATCGAAACATTTTCTAATCCATAATAAAAATCCAAAGCATCTAAAATGTATAGGAATTCAGAAATATAAAATCCCTTGGAGAAGTGGAGATCTTAAAAATTTTTAGGCCAAAAAAAAAAAATTGGGGGGTTTTTAATTTATAAACCCTGGCCCCAAAAGGCCTGAATGTAGATTTTGACCTTTTTTTACTTTTTATAACTTTTTAAGAATTTATCCTATTCCATCCTATACAATATATTTTTTTTACCCCCCCTTTATATGGTTCATTCCTATACATATACATTTCAAGTTTAACCCTCAGTCATACACATTTTTATTTAAAAAAAAAACAGCTATAATTAACTGTACATACTTTCTCAGCTTTATTAATTTATGTATCTACAGTATTATATATAACTTGATTTTATATTTATTTCAACATTCTGTATATCCTATAATGGTCTACAGTTTTAAGTGTATATATTTATATATATATCCCTGTGCAATGTATTATTGGCCCACAATGCCTATCCTTATTCTAAGTCTGCCAACCTGATCATAATCCCTCCTGTTAGATAAATTGCATTGCTTTTGTTTGCTTTGGAGGGAATGGGGGATTTGAACTTGCAGCACTCAAGGTTTGCACATATCCTGTTGGTGGTACATGGGCCCACTGAGCTGTTTTTCCAGCTTATAGTTGTGTTTGCTGAGTCCACTATGTAACATTGTTTTTATCGTTTCTAGTTTGTCTACTTCCTGTTACTATGTCCTTTGACCTTTGAAATATGTCATGTGACCCCGTTTAGGGTCAAATGTCAAGTAAGACATAATTTTTGCTTATTGTTTGGACCCTATATAAACCCACATGTGCCAGGCTAATACTATGTACACTTGAAGAAGCTCCTTGTGGCGAAACACGTTGTGGACTTTTAATTTGTTTTACTTCTGTGTTAATAAAGGTATTTTGGCTACTTTTACATTGAGTGTGCAATTTTACTCTTTTTACTCTTATTATTTTATTGCTTGGTATCCAGATTTTACTACCAGCAAGAACTACTCATATATTAAATAATTTCTATTTTATTTTTATTTTCATTTTAGGTCTCTTATTCTATCCTATTTTTTAAGTGTATCTATCTATTGTAGACCTGTTTAAGGCATCTTATGTTGGTTATAATGTTCTCACCAGTGTCTTTTTAGAGTGGCGCTAATCCTCTACACTTTTTATATTTTGTACTTGCCTCACTACTACAGGGATAGAGGGATTCCCTTCTTTTTGAAGGAAAGCTGCCTTAATTTCACTTTTCCCAGTTTGTTCTATTAGCGCTGACCCTTTACTACTGAAGTGCTTTATGTGTGAAGAGTGTTTCCTCTTTCTTTAACATTAAGTGCAGATTTTAATAGAAATTTGCATTTTGTTTTCAAATTAACCTTGTTACACCCCCTTGCTGTCAATCAGACAACTGGTCATTTTAATTCCTGGTTGTTTAGCTCTGTGAAAGTAATCTCAAGAACCAGGCATTAGCTCATGTCACCTGCCTTGCAAACACTTCTGTTTGAGATGCATTGGAAAGTCTGTGATTATACAGACACGGAATGTCTGGACTGGGTTAGAATGGAGAGCTTGGAAACAGAAAATGATCTGCAGCCTTTACAAGCTGTCTGTAGATATACCTCCAATGAAAAAAATGCATAATTACAGGCATGCTTTTTTGTTTGGTGTATATCCATTAAACAGTGATTTTTTTTTAACATTTGTATTTGGTGTGTCCCTTTCACAACATGGGTCAAACCCGTAGAGCTCGAATCTCAAACGCTACCCCCCTCCCTCCCGAGATGTTAAAGGTGCACGATAGCCAAACGTTTTTTTTTGTGTATAGACCATGACTGTGCAGTCTCACTGCTCAATTCTCTGCCATTTAGGAGTTAAATAATTATTGTTTCTGTTTATGCAGCCCTAACCACAACTCCCATAGCTGGGACTCACAGAGCCTGCACAAAAAAGGTTTCATTTTCAATCAGATGTTAACTTACTCCACATGTTTTTATCTCTTTTGTCTATAAATTAAACTTTAGTTACACACAGGAGACACCTGTAGGGTCTAGCAAAATATTAACAGAGTAGGAGATAAGAACATCTAAGGTTAACAGACTGTGCAACAAATTAAGTGTAAACATTAGATTACTAATACAGGAAGTGCTTAGGAAGGCTGTGCAAATCACAAGCAGGGAGGTGTGACTTTAGTGCATAAACAAAGTGATTTAACTCCTAAATGGCAGATAATTGAGCAGTAAGCAGTAAGGGGCATGATGTATACAGAAAAACTGCTTAATTAAGCTTAAGTTGTTTTGGTGACTATAGTGTCACTTTAATGGTCTAGAATTCTTTGAGTGAAACAGAGTTTGAGACAATTGCTGTAGAGTAATCCTGTAACGTTACCACATAATAACATCAGATATATCCCCTGGGGTGGATAACTCATCACAAATTGTGGATTCTTGGAACAAGGGAGGAAGGTTACTGGATAAAAATAGACCACATGAGTAGCATCTGAAGATAGTGACCATGAGTGACTGATTATTATAGAAGCTAAAGTAGCTATATGCAACAATTGTACATACTTGAATTTGGAAGGAAGGAATCTTCTACAAAAATAATGAACTATGGGACATTGTGTTTATAATTAGTAATGACATGCTAATTGCGGGACATTTGAAGTTGCCATGGTAACTACAATTTAGCTTGCAATCTGGTTGATCTTCAGTTTCACCTGCAAATTAATTAGAGTTGTGTCTCATCCAATTACTGGGGGGGAATGGATGTCTGCTTAATTTGATGGTTCCAGAGTGGCTGAAGGAAGGAATTAGCAGAGGTAACCAGTTGGGTTACCCGCAGTCCGCTACAATTGGAGTTGGAGAATTTTCCCCAAGACATCTGTTTTGGCCATAATTCAATAATTCGTTTTTTTAAAACTCCCTACATGTCACTGTTTAGTGAATAACCCACATGGTCTATGATGTGTATTTGTTTGCATCCAAATGGTTTGACCTTGCCAATTATATAATATAATATAACATAACTTGTAATATATTATATATTAGTCAGTAATGATATATATATATATATATCATATAACTTTTTCTCATTATAAGTCATTGGTAAAACCACACTGTGGATATGCTGTGCAATTTGGGGCACCTGTTCTAAAGAAAGATATTATAGCACTAGAAAAAGTACATAGTTACAAAATAAAATGAATAGAGCATTTTAGTTATGAAGAAAGATTAACACATTTAAATCTCTTTAGTTTGGAAAAATTATGCCTCAGAGGGGATATGATAGCATTATACAAAGATATGCTGGGAATTTAGTCTAAGGCAAAGGAAATTATTTTTTACAGTCGTAACACTAAGGATGTGGAATTCTCTGCCTTAACCTCTTAGTTCGCTGAACACAAAGTGTTTCAAAACAGTAAAACGTATAACAATATCAAAAACACAAATATTTATATTCAGCGAAGTCTCCAGAGTAAAACAGTACCCCCCCATGTACAGGTTTTAGGTTGTCATGGAAAGTTACAGGGTTAAATACAGTGATAGCAAATTAAATTATCTGGACTTTCAGCCTGGGTTTTCAGGCAGGTCCCGCAAATTGCAATCAATAAAATTACTCAATTGTGTAAAAATATTACATAATTATGCACATAAAATTTAAATATATATACATATTTATATATTTGAAGTCTACGTGTATATATGTCTGGTAGGCAATAATTCGCATAAATAACTTAGACCACACAATAAACACAGACACAGTTCATTTTATTTCAATGGGCTTGGACGTGGTGTTTATTAAAGCTTGAAAATGGGGCACACCACCAGTAACTTAATAATGGTAACATATTCAGGTAAACTTTTCACTTAACTTCAAAACTTTTCACTTAACTTCAACTTTTACTTTCACCATCACTTAGTGACAACCATTTATCACCATCACTTAGTGCCAGTCAGTCATAACTAACCTGACCGCCTTATAAATACAACCATTTAACACATATCCTTCCTCAGAACTTGAACCTGAGGATGACTTTTGCCCCACCGCCTCAGCTGGGGTAGGACTATCCCAGCTGAGGCCCCCATAGCCAAGGCCCTTTTTCAATCATGTTTTAGATCAAAATATCCGGACCGATATAGCACAAATGAACCTGGCCTTCATTAAAAAGGCCCTGTTCATACTGATCTCATTTGCAATGTCTGTGTGAAAACCCTCCCAATCGTGGCAAATCTTGACCTTGCCAAATTCAACTTACCACTCACTCTTCTCAGTGCTTTTATCTCTCGGTTCACTAAACCATCCAGTGCTGAACCACCTCCGACCAAACTAGATGAATTTTTTCAATACCAAAAAACAAACACACACATTTTTCTTTAACTTACGTGATAACTGCGCAGGTTTAACCACACCTGTATCATTACCACCATATGAAATATTAAAACAGCTGGAGCAGGCCAAGACCAACACTTTAATATGAGTTCCATTAACTGGTGAAATTGTAGACCACCTACACCTTTCCAATATATTGTGATGTCATCTCGATTGAAGTCCAAATTCAGTCCATAAATTCCTGCTCCTTCCCTTACATGGCCTGCTTTACCAAAGAAATGACCCATAACCCAAACATTTGTTACGGTACCTGAGGAAATAATAGTAATAACAGAGTGAAAGGATGAAAACAAACATTACATGTCATTACGCACATATAACTTAAAACAATTTGTCTCCCGTCCCCAATTTCTTTTATAGCCTCTGCTCCAAAACCTAGGTTTGTTGCTTCAGATGCTACTCCAATTCTGAAGGAATGAGTAGTAAATTTGCCTTTGTACCCAAGTCTTTCAAAACATCACTGCAAAACATTCTGCAAATTGAGAACGTGTTAGAGGAGAGCCTGAGATATGCCACTAGCAGTAGGCCCTGTTCCACAGGGCGGACAGTTAAATATGCACGCAGCATCTCCACTGGGCAAACTCTGCTTTTTCGATACCTGACAAATGAATCCATCTGCCTTTTAAATTGATCGGTTTTAAGATTGCAACCAACATCCACCTTTGCGTCCCTGCTCAATACATTCTTAAACTGAAACCTGATAGTCCAAATCTACCAAAAAAACCCAATTCACTGATCCAAAGTGCTGCAAAAAAGGCTAAATAAAGTGCTGCTGAAAACAAATTTACTCGAATTGTGAATAGCAAACAGTGTTTCAAAACTTCCAGCATCTCTCCCAACACTGAATATATTGTGGGCCGAATATATTATGGGCCGACTATCGTCAGCCATACGAAGCATTTTAAAATAACCTTTTAACAACTGATTACTCACAAATGTCTGCACTACTACTGGTCTACCCAAAACCTAAAATTATGTTACCAGCTAAACACCTGGAAATATCATTTTTTTGTCAATTTTTTTTGCTATACCACTGCTAATACACTGAACCACAAAAGAGAAAGCAGCTTCTATATTTCCACCTACTGGATCAATTCGTATGTAATTTATACCCTTCATTTAATGCTGACACATAAGCACTCCACTTGCCCTGTGCAAGTGCTTTCATGAGAAATTGCACGGCTCTTCCCATATGACTTGTAGTAAGCTCCTGAAAGCATGGAGCTGGAAACGAAGATAGCATTAGCTATCTTATTCTCAATCAGGGCCGCCATCAGGGCATGACAACCGCAACGGTTGTCATGGGCCCGGCGGTCCTGGGGGGCCCGGACTGCTCAGGTCGTCCGGGCCCCACATTCAGTGGGTACATACCGGGTCGCAGGGGGCCCTGCGGCCCGGTATGTACCCACAGGGCCAGCCTCTTCTCCTGGGGGGGCCCAGCAGCCGGTCACCTCAGGGCCCCCCAGAGGCTGGCCCTGCTGACACCCGGCCGGCAGGCGCGCGAGGGAGCACTCTCTGTGTGCTTCCTCTTCAGCTCCCTCGCGCACCGTACTGATGCCGGAGCCGGAAGATGACGTCATCTTCCGGCTCCGGCATCAGTACGCGGTGCGCGAGGGAGCTGAAAAGGAAGCACACAGAGAGTGCTC
>OW240914.1:114418242-114570363 GCA_933207985.1 Pelobates cultripes
AACAGAAAATGATCTGCAGCCTTTACAAGCTGTCTGTAGATATACCTCCAATGAAAAAAATGCATAATTACAGGCATGCTTTTTTGTTTGGTGTATATCCACTAAACAGTGATTTTTTTTTTAACATTTGTATTAGGACAGTGGTGTGTCCCTTTCACAACATGGGTCAAACCCGTAGAGCTCGAATCTCAAACGCTACCCCCCTCCCTCCCGAGATGTTAAAGGTGCACGATAGCCAAGCGTTTTTTTTGTGTATAGACCATGACTGTGCAGTCTCACTGCTCAATTCTCTGCCATTTAGGAGTTAAATAATTATTGTTTCTGTTTATGCAGCCCTAACCACAACTCCCATAGCTGGGACTCACAGAGCCTGCACAAAAAAGGTTTCATTTTCAATCAGATGTTAACTTACTCCACATGTTTTTATCTCTTTTGTCTATAAATTAAACTTTAGTTACACACAGGAGACACCTGTAGGGTCTAGCAAAATATTAACAGAGTAGGAGATAAGAACATCTAAGGTTAACAGACTGTGCAACAAATTAAGTGTAAACATTAGATTACTAATACAGGAAGTGCTTAGGAAGGCTGTGCAAATCACAAGCAGGGAGGTGTGACATTAGTGCATAAACAAAGTGATTTAACTCCTAAATGGCAGATAATTGAGCAGTAAGCAGTAAGGGGCATGATGTATACAGAAAAACTGCTTAATTAAGCTAAAGTTGTTTTGGTGACTATAGTGTCACTTTAATGGTCTAGAATTCTTTGAGTGAAACAGAGTTTGAGACAATTGCTGTAGAGTAATCCTGTAACGTTACCACATAATAACATCAGATATATCCCCTGGGGTGGATAACTCATCACAAATTGTGGATTCTTGGAACAAGGGAGGAAGGTTACTGGATAAAAATAGACCACATGAGTAGCATCTGAAGATAGTGACCATGAGTGACTGATTATTATAGAAGCTAAAGTAGCTATATGCAACAATTGTACATACTTGAATTTGGAAGGAAGGAATCTTCTACAAAAATAATGAACTATGGGACATTGTGTTTATAATTAGTAATGACATGCTAATTGCGGGACATTTGAAGTTGCCATGGTAACTACAATTTAGCTTGCAATCTGGTTGATCTTCAGTTTCACCTGCAAATTAATTAGAGTTGTGTCTCATCCAATTACTGGGGGGGAATGGATGTCTGCTTAATTTGATGGTTCCAGAGTGGCTGAAGGAAGGAATTAGCAGAGGTAACCAGTTGGGTTACCCGCAGTCCGCTACAATTGGAGTTGGAGAATTTTCCCCAAGACATCTGTTTTGGCCATAATTCAATTATTCGTTTTTTTAAAACTCCCTACATGTCACTGTTTAGTGAATAACCCACATGGTCTATGATGTGTATTTGTTTGCATCCAAATGGTTTGACCTTGCCAATTATATAATATAATATAACATAACTTGTAATATATTATATATTAGTCAGTAATGAGATATATATATATATATATATATATATCATATAACTTTTTCTCATTATAAGTCATTGGTAAAACCACACTGTGGATATGCTGTGCAATTTGGGGCACCTGTTCTAAAGAAAGATATTATAGCACTAGAAAAAGTACAGAGTTACAAAATAAAATGAATAGAGCATTTTAGTTATGAAGAAAGATTAACACATTTAAATCTCTTTAGTTTGGAAAAAATATGCCTCAGAGGGGATATGATAGCATTATACAAAGATATGCTGGAAATTTAGTCTAAGGCAAAGGAAATTATTTTTTACAGTCATAACACTAAGGATGTGGAATTCTCTGCCTTAACCTCTTAGTTCGCTGAACACAAAGTGTTTCAAAACAGTAAAACGTATAACAATATCAAAAACACAAATATTTATATTCAGCGAAGTCTCCAGAGTAAAACAGTACCCCCCCATGTACAGGTTTTAGGTTGTCATGGAAAGTTACAGGGTTAAATACAGTAATAGCAAATTAAATTATCTGGACTTTCAGCCTGGGTTTTCAGGCAGGTCCCGCAAATTGCAATCAATAAAATTACTCAATTGTGTAAAAATATTACATAATTATGCACATAAAATTTAAATATATATACATATTTATATATTTGAAGTCTACGTGTATATATGTCTGGTAGGCAATAATTCGCATAAATAACTTAGACCACACAATAAACACAGACACAGTTCATTTTATTTCAATGGGCTTGGACGTGGTGTTTATTAAAGCTTGAAAATGGGGCACACCACCAGTAACTTAATAATGGTAACATATTCAGGTAAACTTTTCACTTAACTTCAAAACTTTTCACTTAACTTCAACTTTTACTTTCACCATCACTTAGTGACAACCATTTATCACCATCACTTAGTGCCAGTCAGTCATAACTAACCTGACCGCCTTATAAATACAACCATTTAACACATATCCTTCCTCAGAACTTGAACCTGAGGATGACTTTTGCCCCACCGCCTCAGCTGGGGTAGGACTATCCCAGCTGAGGCCCCCATAGCCAAGGCCCTTTTTCAATCATGTTTTAGATCAAAATATCCGGACCGATATAGCACAAATGAACCTGGCCTTCATTAAAAAGGCCCTGTTCATACTGATCTCATTTGCAATGTCTGTGTGAAAACCCTCCCAATCGTGGCAAATCTTGACCTTGCCAAATTCAACTTACCACTCACTCTTCTCAGTGCTTTTATCTCTCGGTTCACTAAACCATCCAGTGCTGAACCACCTCCGACCAAACTAGATAAATTTTTTCAATACCAAAAAACAAACACACACATTTTTCTTTAACTTACGTGATAACTGCGCAGGTTTAACCACACCTATATCATTACCACCATATGAAATATTAAAACAGCTGGAGCAGGCCAAGACCAACACTTTAATATGAGTTCCATTAACTGGTGAAATTGTAGACCACCTACACCTTTCCAATATATTGTGATGTCATCTCGATTGAAGTCCAAATTCAGTCCATAAATTCCTGCTCCTTCCCTTACATGGCCTGCTTTACCAAAGAAATGACCCATAACCCAAACATTTGTTACGGTACCTGAGGAAATAATAGTAATAACAGAGTGAAAGGATGAAAACAAACATTACATGTCATTACGCACATATAACTTAAAACAATTTGTCTCCCGTCCCCAATTTCTTTTATAGCCTCTGCTCCAAAACCTAGGTTTGTTGCTTCAGATGCTACTCCAATTCTGAAGGAATGAGTAGTAAATTTGCCTTTGTACCCAAGTCTTTCAAAACATCACTGCAAAACATTCTGCAAATTGAGAACGTGTTAGAGGAGAGCCTGAGATATGCCACTAGCAGTAGGCCCTGTTCCACAGGGCGGACAGTTAAATATGCACGCAGCATCTCCGCTGGGCAAACTCTGCTTTTTCGATACCTGACAAATGAATCCATCTGCCTTTTAAATTGATCGGTTTTAAGATTGCAACCAACATCCACCTTTGCGTCCCTGCTCAATACATTCTTAAACTGAAACCTGATAGTCCAAATCTACCAAAAAAACCCAATTCACTGATCCAAAGTGCTGCAAAAAAGGCTAAATAAAGTGCTGCTGAAAACAAATTTACTCGAATTGTGAATAGCAAACAGTGTTTCAAAACTTCCAGCATCTCTCCCAACACTGAATATATTGTGGGCCGAATATATTATGGGCCGACTATCGTCAGCCATACGAAGCATTTTAAAATAACCTTTTAACAACTGATTACTCACAAATGTCTGCACTACTACTGGTCTACCCAAAACCTAAAATTATGTTACCAGCTAAACACCTGGAAATATCATTTTTTTGTCAATTTTTTTTGCTATACCACTGCTAATACACTGAACCACAAAAGAGAAAGCAGCTTCTATATTTCCACCTACTGGATCAATTCGTATGTAATTTATACCCTTCATTTAATGCTGACACATAAGCACTCCACTTGCCCTGTGCAAGTGCTTTCATGAGAAATTGCACGGCTCTTCCCATATGACTTGTAGTAAGCTCCTGAAAGCATGGAGCTGGAAACGAAGATAGCATTAGCTATCTTATTCTCAATCAGGGCCGCCATCAGGGCATGACAACCGCAACGGTTGTCATGGGCCCGGCGGTCCTGGGGGGCCCGGACTGCTCAGGTCGTCCGGGCCCCACATTCAGTGGGTACATACCGGGTCGCAGGGGGCCCTGTGACCCGGTATGTACCCACAGGGCCAGCCTCTTCTCCTGGGGGGCCCAGCAGCCGGTCACCTCAGGGCCCCCCAGAGGCTGGCCCTGAAAGCCGGCCGGCGCGCGAGGGAGCACTCTCTGTGGGCTTCCTCTTCAGCTCCCTCGCGCACCGTACTGATGCCGGAGCCGGAAGATGACGTCATCTTCCGGCTCCGGCATCAGTACGTGGCACGCGAGGGAGCTGAAGAGGAAGCACCCAGAGAGTGCTCCCTCGCGCGCCGGTCTGCCCGCCCGCCGCCAGTGTCAGGGGGGGTAGGAGGAATGAAATTCGAGGGAGTGGGGGTTAGGAATGAAATGGGAGGGGGGGGGTGGAGGAAATGAAATGGGAGGGGAGGGGAGGAGGAAATGAAATGGAGGGGTGGAGGAGGAATGGGAGGGGGAGGCCGAAATGGGGAGGGGGGAGGAGGAATGAAATGGGAGGGGAGGAAATGAAATGGGAGGGAGGGGATGAATAAAACAAGGGGGGTGGAGGGAAATGAATGGGAGGAGGGGGGAGGAGGAATGAAAATGGGAGGGGGGGGTGGAGGAAATGAAATGGGAAGGGGGGAAGAGGAATGAAATGGAGGGGAGAGAATAAAATGGAGGGGGTGGAGGAATGAAATGGGGTGGAGGGGAGGAGGAATAGTTCGAGGGGGTGGAGGAGGAATGAAAATGGGAGTGGAGGGGGAGAGGAAATGAAATGGGAGGGGTGGAGGAATGAAATGGGAGGGGAGGAATGAAAGGGGAGGGGAGGAAATGCAAATGGGAGGGGAGGGAAATGAAATGGGAGGTGGAGGAACGAATGGGAGGAGGGGGAGAGAATAAAATGGGAAGGGGGTGAGGAGGAAATGAAATGGAGGGAGGGGAGAGAAAATGGGAAGGGGGTGGAGGGGAATGAAATGAGGGAGGGGCAGGTATGAAATGGAGGGGGGGGAGGGAATGAAAGTTCGGGAAGGGGAGGAGGAAATGAAATGGAGGGGGGGTGGAGGGAAATGAAATGAGAGGGAGGGAAGAGAATAAATGGGATGGGGGTGGAGGA
Source organism: Pelobates cultripes (assembly GCA_933207985.1). Classification (NCBI taxonomy): domain Eukaryota; kingdom Metazoa; phylum Chordata; class Amphibia; order Anura; family Pelobatidae; genus Pelobates; species Pelobates cultripes. The sequence goes on from OW240914.1 coordinate 114,423,522, forward strand.
AATGAAATGGGAAGGGGGAGGAGGAATTAAATGAGGGGGGGGGAGGAGGAATTAAAATGGGAGGGGGGGGGGGACAGGAATTAAATTTTGAGGGGGAGGGGGGGAGAGGAAATGAAATTGAGGGAGGGGGGGAGAGGAATGAAATTTGAGGGGGGAGAGGAAGGGAATTTGAGGGAGGGAGGGGGGAGAGGAAGGACATTTGAGGGAGGGAGAGAGGAAGGAATTTTGAGGACGGGGAGAGGAAGGAAATTGGAGGGGAGAGGAAGGAAATTGGAGGGGGGAGAAGGAAATTGGAGGAGGGAAGAAGGAAATTGGAGAGGGAGGGGGAGAAGAAGGAAATTGGAGAGAGGGAGGGAGGGGGAGAAGAAGGAAATTGGAGGGAGAGGGGGGGAGAAGGAAATTGATGGGGGGGAGAGGGAGAGATTGACATCCATCACACACAATGCACCCCTTGCACACAGAAAAACACACAATGCATTACACACAGACACACGTACACAAGCAATGCATCCCTTACACACAGCAACACACAATGCACCCCTTACACACACTCAATGCATCCCTTACAGACTCACACACTGCATCCCATACATACACAAACTCATCTTGCAGCCCTTACACATACAAACACAGATTCACACAATGCATTCCTTACACACATCAGGACCTCCCCCACACACACACTCCACTCCCTGTGAACAAACTCATTGGTGGAACATGAAGGTGGACCCTGGGACCCAGACCTTGAGCTGTGTAAAGGGCCCTCAAAAAAATGGAGCTGCTTCCCATTCTCCCAGAACAGTGATTTTTGTGACCACGGTTACAAACCGCCTCCAGAGAGCCTGTTGTACACCAGACCAGTGGAGCCAGATGGCAGCTAGAGCCCATCATCATCCTCATCTGGTTGTAAGTAGGCAATCTAGTATATTATTCGTGGCACTAATCTCTAATTTACCTCACATTAAAGGGACATTATAGTCCCCAGAACCACTGCAGCTTAATTTAGTGGTTCTGGTGTCTATAGCCTGTCCCTGCAGGCCTTTTAATGTAAACACGGCGGCACTGCAGCACTGGTGTTAGTTAACATGGCAGATCATATGGGTGGGGCATTGTGATGTCACATGGGGGGGCGGCAAACTTTACTTTTGCCTAGGGCAGCAAAAATCCTTGCACCGGCCCTGCAGACACTGCATCCCTGTGGGCGGATTCGGGGGGGGCAGCACTTTGGGCGGACTCGGGTGCAGGCACCGGGGGGCCCAATATTTCTGATGACAGCCCTGTTCTCAATACCCGGAATATGCACAGCCTTCAACCAAATATTATTATGTTTGAAAATAACAACACTAGATTTCACAACAAATTAATAACAAAGCAACTTTTAAAATCCATAGTATTAAAGACCTGTACAACTGCCTTATTGTCACAGTAGAATAATATTTGTTTATTCTGCAGTTCTTTTTCTCATACCAAACCTGCTGCTACAAATGGTAACAATTCCAAAAGGGGGTTACATTCCTGGTCAACCCTTGCTCTACCCATTTATCTGGCCACTGAGCAAATGCCCATTTCTAGTTCTAAATATGTTTGAGTCTTTCTTAATTTCTGTAGAAATCCTTACACAACAGTGAACAGATTTCTTTTTTTTTTTTTCACAAACCAGCGCCAATCACCTACAATTTTTTTTATAGGCATAATACGACTTACAAATGCTAATAGGCCTAATCATTGACAACTTATTCTAAGAATGCCGAACAGCTTCAAAGTAAAAAAAAAATAAAAAAAATAAAAAAAATGGAAATGGAACAACCCATTGGTACACATTTATTAAAATAAAACTTGCCAAGGAATGAAAATCCCAACGAATTTAAACCCTCCGGATGCACCGTTAATAGCCCATAGGCTGACTCCATGTCCACCTTCAGCCAACAGTGCACCCGGTCGAAATTCTCTTCTCCATCTGTGCATCATCACATTATGTGTAGGACCTGAGCATGTATCCTTGTCAAATTTGTCACCAAAGGGGCAATAAATGGAGAATTAGCCTGAATGACCCTGTCTCTCTTTTTTTTAAATTTTTTTTTAATTAAACCTAAAGTAGAAAGGCGAAATTAGCGCAAGGAGGCCTGTAAATTTGCTTAACAGATTCAACATCCTGTAAAACTGATTTTAAATTATTAACAACTGAACAACCTGAACCATAAAACCTTGGAATCATAAAAAAAACAAAAAAAAAACCTTGAAGCAATAACTTAGCTCTCTCCTTGTTTGGGTACACCTACCGATTAGGACGCGGCCTTTTAGCTGCCTGGAGTCCTAAATAACAATATGAGTACTTTCAGTAGAAAGTGCCAATGAAATTATATATATATATATATATATGTATATATATATATATATGTATATACATACATATATATATATATATATATTTTTTAATAAGAGTTCTATAATAATATTGTTCTTACTGTACTATAAGATTTTAAACCCCCAGAGCATTAACCAAACATCTCAGGTTTTTAAACCCCCAGAGCATTAACCAAATATCTCCGGTTTTTAAACCCCCAGAGCAGTAACCAAACATCTCCGGTCTTTAAACCCCCAGAGAATTAAAACATAACTCACCAGAGTTCCGCCCTATTAGCCAGAACTACAGCATCAGGTTCAGTCAAAGGCCAACATCCTTCATTCCCCATTTAGGGAAGAGTGGATGGCCCGTTTTTTTTTGTTTTTTTTTAAAGTTCATCATAGGTAAACCAAGCCATACAACCAAAACTTTGTAACCATAACTTTGTAACCATAACCATATAACATATGGTTCACCAACTTTTAAAAACTTTGACTTTATTACCACCAAATAGCAAGCCATCAAAATTCTTCAATGCCTCTAATATAACTTACACATGCTGGAAATGCCCGCTACATAACTTTGACTTCTTCTCTCCCATTATGAATGAGAAAATACAAATGCTTGCAGCCAGTTATTACAATTATGCGGGATAAATCTATGCTTTTCTTCATCTTTGTCACTTTCTTCTTACACAATATTCTTGAACTACTACTCCCACTACCCTCAAAGCCTGAGCTGTACTTTTGTAAAGACCTTTACTATTCCAGTGACCGCTACCAACGCCTCCCTAATCTTAGCCAGTTCAGCAGTGTTTCGTTCATACTCACCACCTGAAGTACCAGCTCTGCCTCGCGCCTCCATTTCTTCCAGGACTGGCATGTCGTCTCGATAACACGCTCTCCCATCATCCAAACTTTCTTTGCTTCTTGTCAGGATGTCTTCAGCCCGGCCATCAACTCTACCCTCACCCACCATAGGCACAGGGGAGGAAAGCAGGCTTCTTTTAAACCTTTTCTTCATCCAGGAGCTGCTTCTTTTACTTCTGGAGCCAATTCCTTAACCGGCATGTATTCTCCTTTTCTATCAGCAGGCTCTTCCCAGGCTGTGCTGCGCATAAGCATGCCTCTTTCCTGCTGAGTACGACCTCCTTCTGGTTGGAATTTCAGTCAAACGTCGGGAGCAGCTTGCTCAGTAGGATGCTGCTACCAGGGGCTCTTTATCAGCCTGTAAGACCAGCGCCGAGATTAGGTAGTCCCTTAACTAGGATTCCCTCCAGGCGAACACAGGATCTCTCCTAGCCGGGACATCAGCTCTTCTGCAAACATGCTGCAGCTGGAGCAGGTGAGGTGCTGGGGGTCCGTCGGTGCTATTCCCATCCTTTTTTTGACATTATTTATGTAATTATGTATATGGATAAATGTATTTTGTATTATTTATATATATATATATATATATATATATATATATGTGGCGGACCAACCTCGCCACTGGGCATTGGAGAAGCCTGTTTGCCCGCCTCCTGCCTTCTGACTATGGCCCCTGGGAGACTTTGCCCTGTGTAAGCATTATTTGGGCATAATGGATTTTTATTGTGCTGCTACTGGCCCTTTAATCACAGTGTATGGATTTCTATTGGATTGTGTAGGGCCTTTTAAGAACTGTATGTGGACATATTGAGACTTTTTGGGACAATGCCCCTTTAAGATGGTGTTCTCAGTATCCCCAGACTGTTAATATACTGTGTTCATGGCTTTCTTCCACTTGGTTCAGTAAATGGGGCTTACTGAACCAAGTACCACACAGGCGGACCACCCAGAAGTGGAAGCGTGCAGGCAATTTACCTCCCAGGCTGGGAGCCTGCTGTAGGTAAATTGACGACCATCTTTAATTCAACTGAAGTTTTACCTTCTCCAGACTGCCGTTCGACAGTTAATTCGACAATTCGAATGGTTCTTGTTCATCTGTTTGAACTGAATTTAAAGGAACACTATAGTCACCTAAATTACTTTAGCTAAATAAAGCAGTTATAGTGTATAGATCATTCCCCTGCAATTTCACTGCTCAATTCACTGTCATTTAGGAGTTAAATCACTTTTGTTTCTGTTTTTGCAGCCCTAGCCACGCCTCCCCTGGCTATGATTGACAGAGCCTGCATGAAATAAAAACTGGTTTCACTTTCAAACAGATGTAATTTACCTTAAATAATTGTATCTCAATCTCTAAATTGAACTTTAATCACATACAGGATGCTCTTACAGGGTCTAGAATGCCATTATATATATTTTATTTTACAGATGCAGGGAGACTGTCTTTCAGTTTAGGCAGTCCCCATGCAGGCAGCACTATGGATGCCTATTGCTGCCATGTGACCGCTCTTTCAGAGCAATCACATTGCCCGTGGAGCCTAATTTGCAGAAGGGGGTACTGCCTGGCCTGTCAGGCATTCCCCCCAGACTGGTGGCGATTAGGTAAGTAATATATTTGCTGCGGACGTACCTAGTATGGTATGGTTTTTGTCGGACGTACCTAGTACGTCCGCGGTCCTTAAGGGCTTAATATGGGGATTTTATCAGTCTATACAGATGTTTAAACAGCAATTGGATGAATGCTTGCAAAAACATAATATTCAGGGATATCATTTTTAATTAGTGGAGTTATAGCTCCTTGATCCAAGTAGCTATCTGACTGCCAGTTTGAGATCAGGAAGGAATTTTCTTCCTAGTATGTTGCAAAATTGGAAGCACCTAAAACGTTTTTTTTTTCTTTTGGATCAACAGCAAAAACAGCTATGTAACTATGTAGTTATCTACTTTAGATGTGTCTCTTGCTGGTATTATTCTTCATCAGTGTATATTTCTACAGTATTTTGAAAAAATAGTATCATTGTCTTGACCTTTTGCATTGATTGTGATGTCTGTTAATTTTTACAACTCGTGGGAGCGAGAGGGTAGCGCTCGTGGTGTGCTTTTGACCAATGCGCGTGTGGCCCTCTGCCGCTCTTCCAGCTTTTTCCAGAAGGTCTTTAATGCCATATTGAAGCGTGCCAGAATGTCAGGTTCCAGTGGTGGGTTGGGTGGCCTAGCGACACTTTCCACCATCTTGGTTACAGTATTACTTGTGTGGGGCGGTCACCACAACCATTGGAGGGACCTTCCTGGGACCTCTTCAATGTAATAGCACCAGACATCCCGACCGACATGCTGCTCCTCGACCGGGTCCACAGGATCCCACGACCAAAACACCTGGCAGCTACCATACTGAGAGGTGTGATGCTACAAGTTTACTACTTCCACGTAAAGGATGTAATACTGAAGAACAGCTGCACAGCACGTCTACCATCCAACTATGCAGATATTTGCGGACCTGTCTACAACAGCGACCCTTCGAGACCACAATATCAGATACCGGTGGGGCTATCCCACCAAACTCCTCGTGTGGAGAAATGAAGAATTCACCCCCCTGACCACACCAGCAGAGGGCATGAAAGCTGTACAAACATGGGGCCTACAACTCTCCCATGCAAAACATCCACCATCCTTATCCTCACCTACTAGGCTGACCTAGGACTGGAAAACAGCCTAAAGACCAGGACTGAGCGTTGCGTCTTATCCACCTCCGATGAGAATTATTCAGGTTGCCAGACACGCATGTAACGCAACCGTAGCATCCCCGACGGTCCTACACACACAAGGCCTATGCCCTCCACTGGAGACTAAAAACTATTAAAGTATGCCACACACGACACACAGCTCAAGAACCTCACTCACACCAGGGATGCCTTGCAGATAATATACGGCCTGATGCCGTGAAGCCTACAATTCTCAGGGGCAATCTTAGTACATAAGAGGGAACTGGGGATAAAACGGTAGAGGCCCGGGACACTAAGGGGCCCGTGGGGTCGCCCACCCAAGGTGAGGGAGGGAGGCCATGGCAGCATATAGCTTGTTTAAAAAAAAAAAAATACCTCCATTAGAGAGGCCTAAATACAAGCCCACGACCCCATAAGGGGAAACCCTATGGCTCCCACCAATAGGCATAACCCGGGAAACTTGAAACCTCGATAAGATAGTCAGATTAGCTCACAAACCACAAATACATTGGGGTAGGAGGTATGCAAAGCTCACCTGATCATAAGTATATGTATGTATAATATACGCGAACAGTATTGACTATGTTGGTTTTATGTTCACTGTTTAACTCATACCAATTGTTATGACTTCTCCAAGTTGTAAGCTACCACAATGCCCAGGTAGCCACGTGTGCCGTATAAGTAGTACGGACAACCCCGAGGTGCACCCCACATGCACCATTCCCCTTTGGCGGGGAACTATGTATATATTGTATCTATTCCTTCCCCGGTTTCACATGTCCCTCCAACACTTGTCCATAAGGTTACACCCCTTAACCATAGAGAGCACAAGACCAGCATCCTATCACTTTCCTACCTACGCTAACTTAACCACATCAAAAAAATTATCCCTCAGTGGGAAGCTAGACCACCAGGACTCACCCAAATGGCTATGAGGACGCCATCCCGCACGCAGGCTCATCCACATATGAAAATTTACTCTCACAATGCAAGGGGTCTTAACACCCCACACAAGCGCCACAAATTACTAGAAGACCTCAAGCGGGCTTCCGCAGATTTAGTATGCATACAAGAGACACATTTTGTAAAACTCTGCATCCCCAAATTTGGCCTCAATGACTATCCCATACAATTCCACGCAGCACATACCTCTAAAGCCAGAGGCGTCTCTCTACTTATTCACAAATCCCTTTCCTTTGAACTACTTAAACTAATCACGGATAGTCAAGGAAGGTTCCTCATAGTATAATGCACAATTAACGACGTTACATATACCATCGTGAACGTATACAGCCCCAACACCCAACAAAGGAACTTTCTCCACAAGGTTCTCTCTAAACTCGAACACATCAGAACTGAACACACAATGATATGCGGAGATCTAAACCATATATTAGACCACACCTTAGATACATCCCTGCTCACTTCAAACTCCCACCAACAACATCTTAAGCCACACTGCCAAGCCTTAACAAAGCTGATACTTGAGTTTAGCCTCTATGACACATGGAGGGCTCTACACCCAACTGACCGCCACTATACTCACTACTGTCAGGTCCACAAAAGACACATGAGGATAGATCATATCCTCACCACAGGGCCCCTCCTCAAGAGAGTTCTACACAGTGAAATAGGAGATATCATCCAGTCAGATCATACACCCAACATTCTGACCATATCGACACAGTTTGCATCCAGAGGCTACGCTCCTTGGCTGCTGAACAAATCTCTGCTGCGGAATGACGCCTTCCGCAATGTCATCCAAACAGAACTCACAGAATACTTTGCCACAAATGACAATAAAGAGACCTCCCCTCTAATGATATGGCAGGCTCATAAATCGGTAATGCGAGGCCTCTTTTTAAGCCGAGCATCATACCTTAAAAAGGAAGCACAAAAAGACCAAACAGCAATACTGAGAGACCTCAGAGACGCCACAGCACAACACTACATACAACCCACTGAAGCCCTATTAGAGAAAATTGGAAATCTTACTGACCAACTAAACACAATGGCAATGTCTAAAACGACATATATGATGCAAAAACTCAAAACCCGAAGCTACCACCAGAATAACAAAACAGGCAGGCTACTTGCTGCACAATTACGGCTTAAATATGGGCAAAGCAAAATTCCATATACCTTAAACGCAGAGGGGAAAAAACTATACAACCCACAAGACATAGTCGATGAACTAACCAAATACTGCACTACATTATACAACCTGAAAACTGACACCCAGACTCACCAACCCACCTTACCTGAGATACAGTCCTTCTTAGCGAAAATCTCACTACCACCCATTACCCAAAACCACACGGACACCTTACAAGCCCCTATTTCAGATCATCCAAATGATACTATCACTTCCCTCGGGAAAATCACCAGGCCCAGACGGCTTTCCACACATTTATTATAAAACATACGCACACACCTTAGCACCACAACTCCTCCAAACCTACGCTACAATGATTACACAGGGTAACATGCTTGCAGACATGCTTATGGCGCATATCAGGACCCTCCCCGAACCTGGAAAAATTCCAAATAAAGGGCAAAACTTATGCCCGATTTCGCTGTTAAACACGGACATAAAAATATTTGCAAAATTATATGCGAACAGGGTATCCAACATTCTCCCGAAAATCATACACCAAGATCAAGTAGGGTACATCAAGGGGATACAGGGGAGTGACGGTACGCGCAAAGTACTAAACTTAATGCAAACGCTGAGGAGGGGTGAGCACAGTGTATTCCTCTCATTAGAGGCCGAAAAAGCATTTGACCGGCTTCACTGGCCATTCCTCCTCGCGGTCCTGAGGAAATATGGATTTCCAGACGGTAGTCCAGGGCTTATACAGCAAACCGATAGCCAAAGTAGCGGGAGGAGGATTCACATCCACTCCGTTTGAGATTTCTAATGGCTCTAGACAGGGCTGCCCCCTTTCCCCGCTGTTATATGTTCTGGCACTGGAACCACTCACAACACTCATCAGACAGAATTCAGATATCCATGGCGTTAAGGTCGGATCAGCCGAGTACAAGCTTACACTGTTCGCAGATGATATTCTGCTCACGCTCACGAATCCCCACAGCTCTATCCCAACATTCCTCTGAATCTTACAGGAATATAGTAAATGTTCCTATTATAAACTCAATTTGGCCAAGACATAAGCCTTAGGCATAAACATGCAAATACACCAACTACTAACCCTGCAAAATAGACATGGCTTTGAGTGGAAATCGGATAATGTCACCTTTTTAGGACTAATCCTCACACTCACCACCTCAGGCCTATATAAAGCCAACTACCAGAAACTCTTTTTTTTTATTTTATTCTTTATTTTTACTCAACAGACATTGCAAGTTAACATCGACTTTGGGCTTATGCATAAGCCAGTATAATAATAATAGTATACATAATACAGCTTGACAATTACAGCATATGCCCATACTTAATTGAGCCATCAACACTTGCCGTCTACTGAGGATTTTTTATTTTTATGCAATTATAAACTATATATTCACAGAAAAACGTCTTTTGCCCAATCTCTGTTAAGGCTGATAAAGAAGTCAATTAAGGTACAATTCCTTTGGTCACATTGAATAAGCTCTAACCTTGCCATACCACTGGCAACTGCCTGTTATGTAGATATCTTGTAATCTACGAGCTCCTTATCTATAACAGGCATGTGATCCCAGCTGGGCCTATGTATAAGCCAAATAACTTCTATGCCAGATAGGTGCAATCAAATATCATTCCACTCTATCAGTGCCAACCCATTTCTCCTTGTACGTTAGGCACTTGCCAACTATGGAGAGGATATATGCATATCATGAAACAGGTAGATACAAATGACAACTATCTATCAGATGTGCTAATCAGTGTCGTGTCATTGCTACATTTCCCTCCCACCGTATGACCTAGCCTGGAAAAAAAATTAAAAAATAAGAACAAAGAAAAGGGAAAGAAAAAAGAAAAACAGAAGATATATAGGAAGAAGAGTGCAGTAAGTTAGAGGGAGGTTTAGAAGAGGGAAAGGGAGGGGGAGCGAACTGGGGGGGGGGGGCAAAAGCAGCAACCCCGCCGGCACAGGAGACCCCGCTAGCGGTGATGCTTTCCTTTACAATTCGTACTTGGGCAGGGGGGGGCCCTCATTCTCCTCTCGAGCCAACTACACTATTGTCCCATGGTTCCCAAATTTTATGGAATGTCGAGACATTTCCTCTCACCCTCGCCGTTAGGTCATCCATTACTCTACATTCTTTAATTCTAGATATAACCCCCGCGAATTCCGGGCCCTCTAATGTAAGCCATGCTGACGCTATTGCTCTGCGCGCACACAATGTGATTTTGTGTACTAACTTCTGCTCCCTTTTGGTCCATCCATCAATTGATCTATTCAACAAATAGATCCACGGGTCCATTTTCAGGGGTCTATCAAACGTCTGTCTCAACAGGTCCTCAACAGACTTCCAGAAACCCAGTAGCCTTGGGCACCCCCACCACATATGAATATAAGTCCCTCGTGCTCCACAACCTCTCCAACATTCATCTGTCTCCCGTTTGTGCATTCTATGAAGTTTGGCTGGGGTAGTGTACCATCTGAACATAGTTTTCCATGCCTGCTCCTTAAGGGTGACACAAATGGAGACCTTGGCGTTTGCTTCCCATATCTCCTGCCACTCGACCCCTTCCAAAATCTCCCCGAGATCATTCTCCCATTGGTCAATGTAAGTTAACTTTCCCCATTCTTTATTTTCTCCGCTAAGGTGTGCGTATAAGAGAGTAATCAACCCCTTGGGGGTTACCCCCTCAGAGCAAATCCTCTCATAAAAAGTGGGCTTCCCGGAGGCTGCCGTTTTGATATGTGGCTTTTTGGCGAAGTCACGTATTTGAACATACCTAAAGAAATCCGCAGGGGTTAGGTGGTTTCCTGCTTGAAGATCTGCAAATTGTACTACCTCTCCATTGTGATATAACTGATGAATCCGTTGTAGCCCAGTCCTTTCGATGTTCCTGAAATCTCTGGGGGTCATACCAGGTGGGAATTCCCTATTTCTCAAAAAAGGGGTCAGTGTGGAAGGGGATGATGCCAGCCCGTATTTTTTGCTACAAGTGTCCCAGATTCGGATCGAGTTGAGGATTGCCGGGCATGTTATTCTTGTTCGCCTTCTCGAAGAATGTCCGTTTTGACCAGGTCATAGATCGAGCCGTATCATCCAATAATAAAGTGCGGACGTCCCGCCTCACTGCTCCCAATTGCCTGAGGGTGTCCTCCGTCGGCACCGCTTGGTGTCTTTGTTCCAAGGATCTCAGGTTCCCCAGCAACTTCTCCAGCTGTTGGTATTTCAGTTTCTTTTTTCTGGTGGCTAGCTTGATCAAGGTCCCTCTGACTACCAGAAACTCTTGAGAGAAAATAGAGCCATGTTAACTAGCTGGCGCAAAAAATACTTATCATGGACCAGCAGACTAGCTGCCATAAAAATGATAATAATCCCCAAATTCTAATACTGATTCCGAACGCTACCCATCCACCTCCCAAATGCATATTTTAAGGAAGCACAACAATTAATTATTATTATTATTATATTATTTATATAGTGCCAACAAATTCCGTAGCGCTCTACAATGGGATCAATTAATCAACCAATTCACTTGGGACTACAAGATACCAAGGGTGAAAGCACATATCCTCTATCAAAAAACACCCGAGGGCGGGGTGAATGCACCCAACCTTCAAATATACTACCAGGCAGCTATCCTTAATAGCATGATACCAATCCATAATCAGAGCTCACCGCCCCAATGGGAAACACTAGAAAATGATGCAGTAAACCCACATGCCCTTATATTCCTAATTTGGTCACCTAAACACGGCAGACCTAAAAACGCCAATATATTGCCAACCACAGACGCGACACTACACGTATGGGACAAGAATAAACAAATTTGCTGCTCACAAGTCCCACACTCTAGAACAACCAATATCTGCCCTAACCTCCATGATCCCGAACTTTACTTATAGAATTTGGGAACGACATGGAATACACCACATACATCAGCTATACCAAGATACTCACCTTCTAACGTTCACAGATGCACAGAGCCGATACGGCCTCCTGACCATAGCTTATTTTTCACACAGACAAACCCCACTCATGGTTGACAAAACACCAAGGTGAAAAAAGTGACACCCTAAATGAACTTCGGCTGACGAGCTTTGAGAAAACCCTACCAGATCAACATAGCAGCCCTAGCTCTGATCAGCAGATCATGGAAAATAATTAGAGGCACCAACCATGCCACAATGTAAACAGCTCATAAACACAACCCGACTCTACGAACTAGCAAGCAGAACAGCTCTTCCCACCAAAGCAACTTTCTGGAGAAAAGCCTGGCAAGTCTGGGAGACCTTTGAAAGCAGCAACCCCCCCTGCCATGTTACAGAACACTGTTCAAAGTCTCGACAGCCGAGTTCATCATCATAAATACCATAATATCTGTACGATTACATGTAATAATAATACAAAAAAGGAATGTGTATCAAGAGGTATCATCCTTCTGGATCAGCAAGAATATACCATGATACAAAATATTTTTACAAAGCATAGAAACTCTCCTTTACAGCTCTAGAAAGCCTCAGATACAACATTTATCGATTAAAACAGTTACTGGTAATTCGAGCTTAGGCTCTCTACCCCGCTACCCTCCCCCACCTTCCCCAACATCCCTCCCCCCAACCCAAGTTAAAAACATTTATATAAAATCTGTTTAAAGTGGACAAATGTGTTGAGCATGAATGTAATCACATAACGGAAACATTTTATTTCTGTAACCATTGAAACTGCATAACCTGCAAATTTGTACAAATGATGTCCACTGTGAACGTGAAAATTGCTTAATTAAAAAAAAAAAAAAAAATAGAATAACATACCCTCTTGAACATGTCAACCTCTCTCAGTCATTCTAAAATGGAGCAGCATCTCTGTCTCCAAAATCTCTCCTCTGTGTCCTAATAAGTACACATATTGATACCTTAGATGTTTTTCATTTTAGGGTTACCGTAGTTCATATATGAAAAAGGAAAACATCTTTTACTTTTATTAATTTTAGGGTTACTGTAGTTTATATATGAAAAAGTAACACTTCTTTTATTTTATTCATTTTAGGACCTCCCTTAACTTGGCAAAGATACAAGGCCATAACTAAAACGTAAGGGTGCACACGTCATGGGAAATTCTCTGACTTGGGGAATTGCACTAACCTAGGACAAGATGGTGTCCTAAAGTCTGAACACGATATTCACTGAATATGGGTAAGAGGTCATTTATTAAAGAAACATTGTATAAAAAACAATATGTTCCATTTCAAACACCATATCAGTTTGCAATATCTCTTAAAGACAAAGAACACAGTTTAAGAAATACAACATTTCATTCTAAAACTTGTAATATTTGCATTTGCCCATAACACCCTCTATATTAAACTGTGGGCATTGTAGAGCATTTTTTCTTTAAATTAGAAAACCAGAGTTCTCCCAACAGTCTTTAAGTGTTCATGCTCTCAATGTCGTTGATTATTGTTGTAAAACATCCTTAGCGTTCCCGTGACATTTGTCTTCTTTTTTGTTTTGTTTTTTTCCATGAAACATTTTTGCAAAGTTTATGATGTGTATAGATTGGATACCCTCTGATATTCTTTTACAGAATAAATTGATTGATAGCATTTCCAAGACATTGTCTTAAGTGAAGTGTTATCTCAAGAATGCCTCTTTTTTCTTTTCTTTTTGGTTTTTAAAGTTAGTTAAGAAGGCACTCCGGTATAATAATAAAGGTATTTATATTTTAACTCTACCTTTGTATAAGTGGTCTTAACATTTTCTTTTAATAATAATAGATATCAGAATCTGTTGTAACTATAACTGGTTGAAGTGGTGGTATGTTACAATCAGAATATGAATTAATTATATGTATGATGTATTGATTAAAATAGAAAATTAATTCATACTTACCGGTATTTTCTTTTCCCAGATATAGACCATGGCAGCACTTCAGATGGGTATAGCTCCTCCTACTCTTAGATTCGACAGGAACACCTCCTAATTAAACAAATAAAAGAGAGGCCCCTCCCCTAAGTCCTCAGTCTTAATCCCCAGCCACAAACAAAAAAGAAGGGTGGGATTGTAGTGCTTCCATGGCCTATATCCGGGAAAAGAAAATATCAGTAAGTATGAATTATTTTTTTATTTTCTCGGACATATCCATGGCAGCACTACAGATGAGTAATACCCAAGCTAAAGACAAAAAGTAAGGGAAAACATATAAAACCAGCTAATATTTCGAATGCAAAAGAAAATGTTATTATAAAGCTGAAGAAAGAACACTTATACCAAAGGCAGAACTAGAAGCTCTGGCAACATTCAACCGGTAGTGATTAATAAATGTATTAAAGGACCTCCAGGTTGCTGCCAAACAAATTCAGTCAGGGGAAACATTAGCTGCGGCTGCCCAAGAGAAGGCTAGAGCTCTGGTACAATGAGCCAGAAGACCCAATGGGATAGGAACTCCAGACGCCTGGTAGGCCTGGGAGATTGCTAATACAATCCAACACCCAATGGAAAAGGTGGAAGCCGCTTGTCCCAGCTTGTGACCAGATGGAATAACAAAAAGTCTGCTATACGTAAGAAGATAAACAACGCACTAAATCTAGGAAATAACATTTTTCCCCTATTTATGTTGAAGGATTGGAAAAAAAAGGCAGGAAGAACAATGTACTGATTTATATGGAAGGAAGAAATAACTTTAGGACGAAAGGCTGGAATAGTCCTTAAAATGACCCTATCGTCTTGAAAAATCAGGAAAGAAGGCTCACATGAGAGAGCTTGAAGTTTCGAAATTCTTCGCCCTGAAGTAAGGGCCACCAAAAGAACTGTTTTTAAAGTCAATGTAGCCATATAAATACCTTCCAGAGGTTCAAAGGGAGTAATAGATAAAGCCTGAAGAACCAGAGGCAGATCCCAGGGTGGAGCAGAGGACTTGATTGAACGGATTTTCAGAATTGCTTGAAAAAATCTGCCAACATCAGGATCGAAGGCCAGCTTCTTGTCTAAAAAGAACGGAGAGAGATGAAATCTGCACTCTTAAAGAACTCACACTTAGACCTTTATCAAATACATCCTGTAGGCACTGCAGAATGTTGCTCATATTCGGGATTTCAAAACGAACTTCATGAGAAGTACACAATTTCACTGAAAATACCCCATTTTCGATGATAAACTGATGAAGTAGACTTTTTTCTCGCTTTAAGAAGGGTATCTGTGACTGAGGCAGAAAACCCCCTTCCTAAGAGTCGTTGCCTTTCAATTTCCATGCCATCAGTTTCAACAATTGGGGTGCTGGATGGAATACCGGACCTTAATAAAGAAGCTGAGGATGGCCCGATAGATCCAAAGGAGGTTCCTGGGATAGCTTCTTCAGAAGTGGAAACCATGGGCGTCTTGGCCAAAGGGGAATGATCGCAATGATGATCACTGGTTTTAGCTGAATCCTCTTTAATAGAGGAAAAATCAGAGGGGTTCGGGAAAACACATATCCCTGGATGAACCTCCACTCGCAGGTCAGGGCATCCCTGTCTTCTGCCAAAGGGTCGAAGAACCGCAAATAGAACCTTGTCACTTTCTAGGTTCAGGTGAGTCGCCATGAGGTCTACTTGAGTGAGTCCCCAATGTTGAATGATGCTATGGAAAACCTGCCGAGAGGGACCATTCTGTCTGATCCAGGGAAACTCTGCTCAGGAAGTCTGCAATTTGATTCATCTTCCCTGTCAGATAAATTGCCTTCAAGCCTTCCAGGTTCAATTCCACCCAGGCCATAAGAAGAGAAAGAATCCTCATCAACTGTTTGCTTCTTGTTCCCCCCTGATGATTGAGATAAGCTACCACCGAAGTATTGTCCACCCTGATCTTCATCCATTGTCGATTCAGAGAGGGAAATCAGAGAAGGGCTTGGAATACTGCTTTCATTTCCAGGACATTTGAGGGGAGATGAAACTGACCATGGCTCCAGAGGCCTTGGATGTGAAGAGAATCCAGGTGTGCACCCCAACTTGTCTGACAGGTATCTGTTGTAATTATCATCCAATGAATGTGACCCAGAGGGAAACCAAGGAAAAGATTTTGATCTTTTAACCAACAAGCTAGTTATTTCTTCACCTATGGGGAAATTAAGATCTGTTGGTTCAGATCTTTGTTTAAAAATTGTAAAAGGAATTCCAACTGGGGCATCCTCATGTGCCACTGCGCCCATCTTGTGAGGCCTATTGTTGAGGATAGACTTCCCAAAAGGCTCATGAATTCTCTGGCCGTTACTGACTTGACTGCTAGAAGATGGAGGATTTTCTGTTGGATCCTTTGACCCCTTTACATTGACAGGGACACTGTCACTTTGATTGTATCGAACCTTGCTCCCAGATATATCATGTTTTTACAGTTAATGATCCATTCGAACATCTGAAGTAGATGAATTACTCTGTCTCGGTGAGAAACAAGAAGATTCTTGTTGTTTGAAAGAACCAGGTTATCGTCCAGATAATAGAAAAAGGAGATACCTTCTAAACGAATGAAATCAATGAGGGATACCAAAATCTGTAAAGGCCGTGCTAAGACCGAAGGGTAGTGCTCGGAATTGAAAATGATGATGTTCTATTGCAAACATCAGGAATTTTTGGGGAGGGATTGCAATGGGGACATGGAAATAGGCATCTTGAAGGTCTATTGATATCATCCAGTCTCCTGGAGATACTATGTTTATGATGGAGCTGATGGATTCCATTTTGAATTTTCTCACAGATAATTGCTCATTGAGATCGTGAAGATCCAAGATCGGTCTCCATTCTCCTGAAGACTTTGGGGTCAGAAAAAGCCTTGAATATAACCCAAACCTTCCTCTTCTTGGGGAACCCGGCAGATTACCCGGCAGATTACGATTCCTTCCTACCAAGATCTGTGTCTTGTGGGATCTTGGTAGGGAGGAATTGAGGATGAGGAACAGTTGTAAATTCCAGGAAATAACCTGCATGAATGATTTTTACAACCATTTGTCTTAAATATGTTGAGCCCAGACCTTGGAGAATTTTAGGAGTCTGGCTCCTCCCCCCAAAGACTGAACTGGTGTCCCATCAGAACTGCCTTGTTTGTCTACCTCTGCCACAGTTACCCCTAAAAGAGGAAAGGCCTCCCTTCCGTGGTTGAGTTCTGGAGAATTTTCTGCCAGGTTTGTAGTTTCAGAAATCTTTATCTCAAAAGGAACGTTTTTCTTGGGGGGAAATCGTTTAGGCCTACGGTCTTGGGGGAGAAAGGCTTTACGTCCTTCCACAGCCTTTTTTATACATTCATCAAGATGTTTCCCAAAAAGCATATTCCTTCTGAAAAGAAAGGGCACATAAACTATTTTTTTATGAAGTATCTGCCATCCAATTTCGCAGCCAGAGAGCTCGTCTAGATGCTACAAACAAGGCCATGCTTCTTGAGATCTATAGAAGCCTCAGAAGAAAAATTGATTGCCAGCCTGAATTTGTTTAGGGACTCCAAAAGCCTTGGTCTACTAACCCCACTTGAGATATCATCCTCGAGGTAATCTAACCACTGTTGCAAGGCTCTCGACACAGAAGTCATAGCCACAGCAGGACGGATCCCACAGCCAGATGCAATATATGCCTTGGATAGATTAAAATCTATTCTTCTATCCATGGGCTCTCTTAAAGACCCCGCATTATCCACTGGAAGGGTGGTCTTTTTAGCCAGACGTACAATGGCAGCATCCACTTTGGGAGCCCTGACCCATGGGGCACTGTCGCTGGACCTGAACAGGTAGAGTCTTGCAAGACTACCTTAAATAGAGACCCGTTTTTCAGTCTTTCTCCACTCTTCCTTGATTAAATCATTGATAGCTTCATGGAGGGGAAAAGTGGGGTTTCGCTTTTTTAAGTTAGCAAAATGTTTGTTCAAGGCCGGATCTTCTGTCTTATCGCAGAGATCTAGGGTGTCCTGGACAGCTTTGATCAAGGCTTCTATCTTTTTGATATCAATGAAGGAAGGGGATAAATGTGAGTCCTCATCATGAGAAGAGTATTCATTGTCTTCAAAGATTGGAGGCAACTCATCCTCTGAGCTGACTTCTTGTGTCCAATCAGGACTGAAGGATCTGTGCCTTTTCCTTGCTTTCTCTGCCTGTTGTAGGCCTTCCGAGACAGCCTGCCTGATATATGAAAGGACATCCGTATCTGGTTTGGAAGGACCGGCTGCTTGTTTGAGACATGCTATGCAAAGCCTTTTCCCAGGAAGAACCTTCTCATCACAGGCAACACATAATGGGGTCTTTTCCTTCATTTTTATATAGGTGGATCTATGAGTAGAACTGAAAATCCACGATTTAGAAAGGA
Organism: Pelobates cultripes; assembly: GCA_933207985.1. NCBI lineage: Eukaryota > Metazoa > Chordata > Amphibia > Anura > Pelobatidae > Pelobates > Pelobates cultripes. Next base: position 114,441,900 of record OW240914.1, read on the forward strand.
TTCATGCACTCCTTTTTATTTTTTTTATTTATTTTTTTTAGTTTAGAAAAAAGAAAAGTGATTTACTCTGAACCTCTAGATTGCGACCTATTCTTTGAGGAAGGACTGGGGGAATCCATCTTGAAAAACGGGCAGCTAGAAAAATAAAAGGAATATTCCTAGCTCCCACTACTAATAAAATTTAAAAAAAGGAAAGAATTCTACCAAGGGATTACTTAGAAAAATAAAAATGGATATTAAAAACTGGACTTGAAAATCTGCAGCCAGTTTACTAAAAGGTCTAAAGAATCCTTTAGAAAAAAGCATCCGGAATGAAAAAATATAACGAAGCATCAAGGGAGAACTTTTCCCACGCCGAGAGGCCCCATTAAAAAAAAATTTGGAGGGAAAACGTAACTCCGCTAAAAGGCCCGTCCCCTGCGTGCGTTACATTTGCGTTCCACTGCCGGGAGGAGAACAGAGATAGGGAAGCAAACAACCGGAAGAGATGCTTTATTGTGGCAAATGGTGAATGTTCCATCTGTCTCAAATGTCCAACTGTTATCACAGGCTCCACAAGGCAACTCAGGATACCAAACAGGTACTAAAAGAGGTGGTCCCTCATTTATAGATCAATACCATGGGCTGATAGAAAAGGTAAAAACTCCATTTAAATCCTCCACAGAAAATATGTTTGGGAAAGCCAGAATATGCTCAAGGCTTTACTGAAATAGGCTTTACCTGGGAATTATCACCTCACTGTCACTGTCACGTCCAGCTGCTACCTGTAGGATCACTGCAGCATAACTCCCTGGTTGCTAAGGGGAGAGTCCTACAGGGGGTCACCCTTGGTGAGGTGTCTGAGGCTTCCATGGGGAGAGAGGCTGAACTCCACATGGGCAGGAGTAATATAAGACCCAAGTAAGCCACAAAATAAAAAGTAGGTGATATAAAAACCTATGTCCATGTGAGTGGACAGGAAAAAAAGACTGAGGAATTAGGGGAGGGATCTCTCTTTTATTTGTTTAGTTAGGAGGTGTTCCTGTCCAATCTAAGAGTGGGAGGAGCTATACCCATCTGTAGTACTGTCATGAATATGTCCAGGAAGCAATCAATAGATGTGGCAGGATCATTACCCCAAGGTATATGTACCTTTAAATCATCATAAACCAAATAAAATTTTCTTGGTATTTGAAAAACAGATAAAATATTTGATCACATGTATTTAATATATATATACGTATAATGGTATGGATGTTGAATTTATATCTTTGACATCTTTTCACCTGTTTGCAATAGGTAACCTAAGTTATCAATTTCCAACTCATCATGTATATCACCTGGAATGGTTCATCCATAATACTTTTTTACGTTTCATTGACTGATCTTAGCTCTGGCAGTCTGAACATGTTTATCATTATAAAACGTTTGTGATAAGTGAAGCAAAGTTTCTGCCTGTCTTTCAGTTAAATTTTAACTGTTGAAGTACTTCACTTATATTAATTTGACTATATTGATCATTCCATTCTGCAAACTTAAATGAATACTGAGTAGTCTCTGATTTAATTAAAAAAACATTTTACATTTTCTTCTAAGGTTAAAACATTCATTATTGCAGTTGTTATTCTAATCATATGATCTTTAACTATCTTGATTCGATTATGTAAAGATAGATTGTTAAAATCAGATAATCTGGTCTGCTTGGATTTAATCTACAAGTAAATGTCCAGTTGATATAAAGGAATCTGCATTGTTTATTTATTTCTTTTTGCTGCAAGACACAGGCATTAACCCCTTAAGAACGGAGCCAAATGTACACATTGTGAACAAAACAAAATGTAAACAAAACCTGGCATTTGCGCTACATGTCTGTCCAACCGTAATACACCTCTTTCATAGTAAATGCACCCACCCTTATTATATATCATTTTATTCAGGGGAAACAGGGCTTTCATTTAATATCAAATATTTAGCTATGAAACATAATTTAATATGAAAAAAATGGGAGAAAATACGATTTTTTTGATTTTTTTAGTTCTAAATTGCATTTTAAAGGTCAGTGTCATAATACTGTTTGATTTTACTGCAATAAAATACACATATTTGTATTTAGTAAAGTCTCACGTGTAAGACAGTACCCCCTATGTACAGGTTTTATGGCGTTTTGGGAAGTTACAGGGTCAAATATAGCACGTTACATTTGAAATTGAAATTTGCCAGATTGGTTACGTTGCCTTTGAGACTGTATAGTAGCCCAGGAATGAAATTTACACCCATAATGGCATACCATTTGCAATAGTAGACAACCCAAGGTATTGCAAATGGGGTATGTCCAGTCTTTTTAGTAGCCATTTGGTCACAAACACTGGCCAAAGTTAGCGTTAGTATTTGTTTGTGTGTGAAAATGCAAAAACGCCAATTTTGGCCAGTGTTTGTGACTAAGTGGCTACTAAAAAAGACTGGACATACCCCGTTTGCAATACCTTGGGTTGTCTACTATTGCAAATGGTATGCCATCATAGGGGTAATTTTCATTCTTGGGCTACCATAGGGTCTCAAAGGCAACGTAACCAATCTGGCAAATTTTAATGTGAAAAAAATGAAACACAAGCCTTATATTTGACGCTGTAACTTTTGAAAACACCATAAAACCTGTACATGAGGGGTACTGTTGTACTCGGGAGACTTCGCTGAACACAAATATTTGTGTTTCAAAACAGTAAAAAGTATCACAGCAATAATATTGTCCGTGTAATGCTGTTTGTGCGTGAAAAATGCAAAAAACTTCACTTTTACTGGCGATATCATCGTTGTAATACATTTTACTGTTTTGAAACACTAATATTTGTGTTCAGCGAAGTCTCCCGAGTAGAACAGTACCCCCCATGTACAGGTTTTATGGTGTCTCGGAAAGTTATAGGGTTAAATATAGTGCTAGCAAATTAAATTCCCTTTACTTTCGGCATGGGTTGTCAGGCAGGTCCTGCTAATTGTAATTAATTAAGATACCTAATTATGTAAAAATAATACATAAATATATACGTAGAATTAATATATGTATATATATACGTATGTGTATATATATGTATATATCTATATAATTTTTTAAAAATATTTTTATTTATATATAGGTATATATATAGTGATATATACGTATATATTTATGTATATAGATATATATATTATTTCGTTCTACGTGTATTTTGATATATATATATATATATTAATTTTACAAAACAGTTAGAACGAAATAACACACATCTATATATTTTTAATTATTTATTTTTAATTATTTTTTTAATTTTATTTTTTAACGTATTTACATTTTTATTTTTTTTATATTATATATAAATATATATATAACAATAATTATATATATATTTAATCAGTATCAGTCTACGTGTAATTTGATATTAATATATATATATAATTATATATATATTAGTAGTAAAATACACCTAGACGGTGTATGTGTGTGTATGTATATGTGTATATATATACTTAGATCATATATATATAATATATACATATGATCTAAGTATATATAATTATTTTTTTTTACACCATTAACTTATTTTTATTTTATTTTCAGCCAGCAGGGGGACCACCTGTCATTACAGGCAGCCCCCCTGCTGGCAATACAGAAGCCTCGCTAGGACCCCACTCTCACATGGCCGGGGGGCTTCAACGAGGATGGATGTGCCGCGGGGGGCTCCCTGGGAGTCCCCCCCACCGCGATCGCCGGCGTGGGACCGCCGGCGACCGGGTAAGTTAACAAAAACCGGAGGGCGTACAATTACGCCCGGCGGCGTTTAGAGCCGCCTATTAGAGGGCGTAATTGTACGTCCTCCGGTTTTAAGGGGTTAATGTACATTCACCTGGATAATCAGCTGGAATGCTGTTATACTTTATGTCTAACAGATATTGTTTGTAGACCAGACCGCAGCTGCATGTGGCATATAAGCAATATTTTTCAATTACATTTCAGATATTCACAAAGGCTATCCACCTTTGCAATTAACACATTGTGTGTTTTTTTTTAATACTGTTAATTATAGTATCTGTATTATATTACGTATTGTCACTGACACATTCTGATACAGGGAAAAAATTGCATGATTGCTTTAGTAATATTTTTTTCTATCCATGCATCATATTCCTGGAAGTCCAGAATATAGCAAGAATCCTTGGTCTATGGTCCTAGGGAGCCATGTAACGATTTGATTGGTATAGTTATACCAAAAAGAGCAAGGAGTGCATCAGTAGAACACATCTTCAATAGAACCATTACAAATTCCTTTTTGTATCAATGTCTCTGTGCAGGGCCGGCCTTAGGGGTGTGTGAGCTGTGCAGCTGCACAGGGCGCCATGGCGCAGGGGGCGCACAGCTCACACATGGCCGGCCGGGATTTAAAAAAAAAAGTGTCGGGGGCTGAGCTCCCGTGCGGAAGGGGCGGAGCTAAAAGTGCCGGATAACTGCTGCAGGGGAAGCAGGAAGGAGTCCCTGCTTCCCCAACAAACAGTCTCCAGGAGCTGCACTGCTTCCACAATGAACAGAGGTAACTATGTGTGATTGTCTGTGCGAGTGTGACTGTCTGCCTGCCTGTGTGTGTGTGTGTGTGTGTCTGTGACTGTCTGTCCATGTGTGTGTGTCTGTGACTGTCTGCCTGTGTGTATGTGTGTGTGTGTGTGTGACTGTCTGCCTGTGTGTGTGTGAGTGTGACTGTCTGCCTGCCTGTGTGTGTGTGACTGTCTGTCTGTGTGTGTCTGTGTGTGTGTGTATGACTGTGTGTGTGTATGACTGTGTGTGTGTATGACTGTGTGTGTGTCTGTGTGTGTGTGTGTATGACTGACTGCCTGTGTGGGTGCATGATTGTCTGCCTGTGTGTGTGTATGACTGTGTGTGTGTGTCAGTGTATGGGCAGACTAGATGGGCCGAATGGTTCTTATCTGCCGTCACATTCTATGTTTCTATGTTTCTATGTTTCTATGAATGCCTGTGTTTGTGTGTGTGTGTGTGCGTGACTGTCTGCCTGTGTGTGTGCGCGTTACTGTCTACCTGTGTGTGTTTGTGTGTCTGTCTGCCTGTGTGTGTGTGTGGATGTCTTCCTGTGTGTGTGGATGGCCACCTGCCTCTGTGTGTGTGTCTGTCTGCGTGTGTTGCTTTCTGCCTGTGTGTATGTGTGTGGCTGTCTGCCTGTGTGTGTATGTGTGTGGCTGCCTGTGTGTGTTGCTGCCTGCCTGTGTGTGTGTGGCTGTCTGCCTGTGTGTGTGTGGCTGTCTGCATGTAAGTATGTGTGTGTAAGACTGTATGTGTGGCTGTGTGTTTGTGGCTGTCTGCCTGTGTGTGTGTGTGTGTGGCTGTCTGCCTGTAATTGTGTGTGAGTGTGTTTATCTACCAGTAACTGTGTATGTGAGTTACTGCCTGTACCTGTGTGTTTCTGCCTGATCCTGTGTATGTGACTATCTGCTTGCCACTATGTGCATGTGGTGGATTTGACAGTGTATATGCATAACTGTGTGCATCTGACTGTGGGAATGTGTGCATATAACTCTGCAAAAATATACACCTGCATTCACACACTGGTTTAAATGCATGTTTTTATCTGAATTAAATAACCATCACACACAGCCAATAAACCCAGCACAAATATCACATACAACCAATACACGCATATCACACACAGTCATCACATCTATCACATATACAGACAACACAAACATTACATCATACATGGATGACGGGGGGGCGCTGTGAAGATTTTTCGCACAGGGCGCCTAAAGGCCTACGGCCGGCCCTGTCTCTGTGTTTATGTTTACAGGAGTTCCTTGCTTTGCAGGTATGTACATTATATGTAGTGTTTAAGAAAAGCTGCAAATCGTGCTTTAGTACAAGTGTCCCATGATGTCAGGTTTCTGAAAGATTTTGCTGGTCTTTTATATTCCATTCTCTTGACAGGGCATCTGCTCTTAGCAAGCCGGTCTTGTTATTATTTATTAATTGCATCAAGGTTTCTTTCGTTAATTGATGTGTTTCTTCCGAATTCAAATTTATATGCCACCAAATGTCATTGTAAAGTTCATTGTTACAGAATATTGTTCCAGGATGGTTTTTCACTCCAGTAGGAAATCTATATTCCTCTTCTTCTGCTCCTTCCTATTAACCACTTTTTCTGAGTTGTAGGCAACAATCTGTCTTGTACTGTGAGGTGCTTTGATAGTCAATCAGGTTTTCTCAGTACCATGTTCCATCTTGAGAAACAGCTAGGTGTTGACAGTTATCAGCCTTTATTTCTTTTTTCCGGTCATCTTCTGTCTGGAAACATAATAGCAATGTCCAGAATTAGCATAGCACTTCTTTTCAGCATAAAGAAGGCTGTTTGCACTAGTCATTCAATGATAAACTATACGGCAAAGTATTTTCTTGCATCACCTTCATAGGTGCATCCAAAGTCTTTCACAAGCATCTGTCCCATCTTTTTCTGTTTTCAGCATGCTTTGCCATCATTGTTGAGTCCATTATTAGGATTTGTAATAGTCCAATCACATCTTTCTCATGTATAATCGTTTTTTGGAATAATCTCAATAGGTTCCTTGTGAAATACCAGTGTAGGTCACATTAGAAATAATTTCACTGTGAGCTGTGTCTCTCTTTTTGAAATGGTTCTTGGAGTTTGTCCTCACGATCATAGAACTTGTATTATGTGCAGTCCAATTCAGTTCAGGTGCTTCTTGGTTGTTAACATAATCCGAATTCAGTTTTAAAACCTGCAGCTAGGGTTGATGTTATAACAACGCTGCAGATTGTAATTGCAGATTACAAGTTCAATCTATGCATCAGAAGAAATACTCTCAATTTGAACACAAAGCACAAGTCATACAATTGTAACTGAACCTTCCCAAAATCCTGGCATACCTATGCATGGGGGGCATGCAGGCCTGGTCTGGCCATCAGGAAAACCGGGCAAATGCCCGGTGGGCCGCGATGGCCATGGGCCAAGGCCGGCAGGGGAGATCACGGGATCTCATCTGCCAGCCCCTGCAGGGCCAGCGCTATCCAAGCGCCTGCCCTGAGGTGTGCCTTCATGGGCCGGTGGAGAGTTCAAAGATCTCCCTGACTGTCCCAAAGGCCCTTTGCTGGTCAACCGGGAGGTAGGAGTGAGGAGAGAGAGGACCTGGGAGCTCTATCTAGCAGCTCCACCAGGTCTTTTCTCTCACAAGGTCGGAGCGTTGCCTCGACAACCATGGCAACGCTCCGGATCTCAGGCCCGGACTGGGAAAAAAAATTCAGCCCGAACATTTTTTAATCACAGTGGCCCAGACAAAGGGGGCGGGGCCAGATAGGTGGCGTTTTGTCATATCCAATGATAAACACACCCCCTCTCAAAGTGAGCATGTTGGTTCAATGCTCTTCCAGGGCAGCCGATGTGCAGAGCTATGCTGAAGAGCTCTAGCATGAAAAAAAAAAGGCCCTATATTTGTTCTGTCTCTGGTGTCTCCATAGGTGGGATACCAGAGGACAAAATGGCAAGGAAAGTGTGCATGTGTTTGGAGGCTGCTTGTGGGATTGCGTGTATGTAGAGTGAGCTGATTGTGGTTGGTGTTTTGTGTAAATTGGTCGGTTTCAGTTGTGATGTGTTTGTGGTGTAATATGTGTGGCTAGGGACTAAAGAGTGTGAGAGAGTGTGTGTATAGGGGGTGTAACGAGTGTGTGCATAGGGACTGTAGTATTTGTGTGTGTGTGGGTGTAGGTGATGTAGTGTGTGTATGAATTGTAGAGAGTGTGTGTTTAGGGAATGTAGTGTGCATGTTTAAGTGTAGAGCATCTAGTGTGTGCTTAGGGGATCCAGAGTGTGTATGTCAAAAGTGTAGTGTGTGTAGGTGGTGCACTGTGTGTCTATAGGGGATCTCTTGTGTATGTGTGTGTAGTGGATCCAGAGTGTGCGTAGGGGATCCAGAGTGTTTACAAGGAATGTAGTGTGTGTAAATGGTGTAGTGTGTGTGTGATGGGTAGTGTATGTGGGGTGAGCACTGTGTGCAAGCCCGGACTGGCCATCGGGCAAATGCCCGGTGGGCTGCGATGGCCATGGGCCAAGGCTGGCAGGGGAGATCACAGGATCTCCTCTGCCAGCCACTGCAGGGCCAGCACTATCCAAGCACCGGCCCTGCGGTGTGCCTTCATGAGCCGGTGGGGAGTTCAAAGATCTTCCTCACCATCCCACAGGGACCTATCAGAAGAAATACTCTAAATTTCAACTCAAAATACAAGTCATACAATTGTAACTGAGCCCAAACTCCTGGAAAACCTATAGTGTTTTCTTGCAATAACCAACAGGCTCCCCTAAATCATACAAATGTGTGTGTAAAAATGAAAATTTAAAAATTACCACCACACATTTTCTCAAAATTTTTGCTAAAACAGTTGCATTAAAGGCATCAAAACACTCCATATGCAATACCTTGGGGTTTCAACTTTTCAAATATATGCACGTTCATGGCAAGAAAATAAATTGAGATATGTTAAAAGGACCCCAAAAAGAAGATGTAGCGGAGAGCTGGTCTTTCACAGGTTAACTCCACTAAAGATCCCAATGAGGCTCAGGAACAAGTAATAAAATCCCATAGAACAATAGTCACAGCAAGCAAGGTAATCCACGAATATTCCCATACAGATCCCAATGACTGGGCGACAAACAGCATCAGGAGCAGAACTCAACTTTTATTTCCACCAACCTTCTTTTAAAGCTTTCTCCCATGCATGGGAGGGATTCACATTAATCAGTACAGAATCCAATAGTGTGACTGTTACCTCCAACACATCTCCTCCCCTCAGTGTGACACATAATCCACTTATCCATAGTGTAGTTTTACCCAATTTCTGGATGTAACCCAAAACAGACAGCTAGAATTATATAAGTAGGTACCCCCTGGTATCCCTGACAAACACACACACACAGTCAGACACACACACACACAGTCAGACACAAACACACACACACACAGTCAGAAACACACACACACAGTCAGACACACACACACAAACACACACACACACACACAGTCAGACACAAACACACGCACACAGTCAGACACAAACACACACACACGCACACACAGTCAGACACAAACACACACACAGTCACACAAACACACACACACACACACAGTAAGACACAAACACACAGTCAGACACACACACACACAAACACACACACAGTCAGACACAAACACATAGAACAATAGTCACAACAAGCAAGGTAATCCACGAATATTCCCATACAGATCCCAATGACTGGACGACAAACAGCATCAGGAGCAGAACTCAACTTTTATTTCCACCAACCTTCTTTTAAAGCTTTCTCCCATGCAAGGGAGGGATTCACATTAATCAGTACAGTATCCAATAGTGTGACTGTTACCTCCAACACATCTCCTCCCCTCAGTGTGACACATAATCCACTTATCCATAGTGTAGTTTTACCCGATTTCTGGATGTACCCCAAAACAGACAGCTAGAATTATATAAGTAGGTACCCCCTGGTATCCCTGAAAAACACACACACACACACAGTCAGACACACACACACACACAGTCAGACACAAACACACACACACAGTCAGAAACACACACACACACACACACAGTCAGACACACACACACAAACACACACAAACACACACACAGTCAGACACAAACACACACACACCACGCACACAGTCAGACACAAACACACACACAGTCACACAAACACACACACACAGTCAGACACAAACACACAGTCAGACACACACACACACACACACACAGTCACACACACACAGTCAGACACACACACACACAGTCAGACACAAACACACACAGTCAGACACACACACACACAAACACACACACACACAAACACACACACAGTCACACACACACAGTCACACACACACACACAGTCAGACACAAACACACACAGTCAGGCAAACACACACACACACACACACACACAATCACTCACATTAACACTTTTTTTTTTTAAATTTAACCCCCCCCCAGCCTCCTTACCTTTGGAAGTGCTGGGGGGGGGTTCTCTTTCTCCCTGGTGGTCCAGTCGCTGCCGGTCGGGCTGATGGGCTGGCTGCTGGGCGGGTGGCTGGCAAGGGATCACTTCCTCTGAGCTGACTGCTTCGCTCCCTCGCGCGCTGCATAGTGAGGCTGGAAGCCGGAATATGACGTCATCAACCCGGCTCCCAGCCTCACTGTGTGGCGCGCGAGGGAGCTGAGCAGACCGCTCAGGGGAAGTGCTCCCTCGCCAGCCGCCCGACCATCAGCCAGCGCCCAGCATGTCTGTTAGCCGCAAGGCTAACTAGGCATTTGCCCTGGGCATTTGGGGGCGGCGTTTTTTGCTGAAAAATGCCGCCCAAAGCAAATGCCTTGTTTGCCTCGCGGCTAATACGTCCCTGGGGAGGGGTGCAAAACCCATGGAGCTGGCTAGACTCCTAAATATATACATATATGAGAAAATAAGGGTTTGACTGCACTCACCTACACATGCTAAATTAGGGTGCTGCTGGGGCAGGGCCAGATTAAGAGCCCAGTGGGCCTGGTGCTGACAATTATGACGGGCCTAATTACAGAATCATATCGACCAAAAACAGTTATGCATCCCAAGCATCATGTATCTGATGGAGATGGTGCTGGAGAGAAAGAAATCAGCAGCTAAAAGAAAACACATACCCTAGGCTAATCTCTCACTAATTTATGTTTTCATCTTTCAAGTAAATCCATAACCCCTAACAGCAGTGTCCAGCCAAGCAGGAAGTCAGTGGGCACGGTAAAAGGGTGTGCCACTGACACAAATCACGTAACCTGCCAAAAAGGGGGGAACATGCCCAAAAAGAGGATATGTCTGCCCAAAGAAGGCCAGCCTGGTATGAATGCATGTCAGGTTGCCTGCCAATCATGCAGCTGGCCAACTAAGGGCATACTATGCAGACAGCACCCTGAGCTTGGCATAAATGCATCTAATGATGCGCTCGCTCAACGCTTTCTAAGGAATGTCCCCTAGCACTCCTTGGTCCACTTGTCTCCTTACCTTCTTACTACCAGGCAGAAGCTCCTGGTATATAGTCTGGGACAGAAAAAAGCTGTATGTAGTGAGTGTAGAAGAAAGGGAACATGCCACAGTGTTAGAGAGACCAAAGTCAGCATTACCTTAAAGGATCACTATAGGGTCAGGAACACAAACATGAATTCATGACCCTATAGTGTTAACACCAGCATCTAGCCCCCCTGGGCTCCTCATGCCTCCATAAATATAGCAAAATCTTACTGTATTCAAGCCTGAAGCTGTACCTCTGCATGCTGCTAGACTCAGAAAAACAAGCAGTCTGCTGACATCATTAGAAGTAGTGGCCTAATCCAATCACAGTGCTTCCCCATAGGATTGGCTGAGACTGACCAAGAGGCAAATCAGGGGCAGAGCCAGCATGATTCAAACACAGCGCTGGCCAATCAGCATCTCCTCATAGAGATGAATTGAATCAATGAATCTCTATGAGGAAAGTTCAGTGTCTGCATGCAGAGGGAGGAGACACTGAATGTTTGGATAAATTTTAGGCAGCCATGACCCAGGAAGGATCTCTAACAGCCATCTAAGGAGTGACCAGTGAAGTTATCACTAGGCTGTAATGTAAAGACTGCATTTTCTCTGAAAAGACAGTGTTTACAGCAAAAAGCCTGACGGTAATGATTCTACTCACCAGAAAGAATTCAATAAGCTGTAGTTGTTCTGGTGACTCTAGTGTCCCTTTAACTATATTCATTGTCAGCCAGTCCACACAAGTTGTGTTCCCATACATCCCTCTTAAGTTTCCATACTGTGAAAAGTAGTTAGGGTTGCCACCTTTCTTGGAAAAACATACCGGCCTTGCTAATTTGCATAATTAAATATGTATGGGTGACATCACATGATGTAAATCACAAGGAGTGACATAAGAGAAAATGCTGTAAAATCACCAAAAAACTACTAAGTTTGATTCTGCTGTATAGATGGATTCCTCTCAGTGGCCCCATGTCTCCCAGTGCCCCCATGTGTCGATTACTCCAGGTCTCAGTGTTCCTATGTATCAGTGCCTCAGTGCCCCATGTCTCCCAGTGTCCCCTAGTTTCGTGTCCCCAGGTCTCCCAGTGATCCTATGTATCACAGTGTCTCAATGCCCCATGTCTCCCTGTGTCCCCATGTATGCCAGGGTCCCCATGTCGCTAGGAAGACGGGAAGACCTGGGGACATGGGGAGACCTAGGGACACGGAGACACCAGTGACACTGGGAGACTAGGGGACTCTGGCTGGGAAGTATGGAGACACTGGGAAAATAGGGGACACTTAAAGACATGGGGACACAGACACCAGGGACACAGACACTATAAACACTGGCTGGGGGACATGAGGACAAGGAGACACCAGGGCCACAGACACTAGGGACACTAGCTTGGAGACATGGGGACATTGAGACACTTAAGGCACTGGGAGACATGGAGGCACTAGGAGACATGGGGACAGTGAAAAACTGGCAGACTGGGGTCACTGGGAGACTAGGGGGCACTGAGACACCAGGGACACTGGCTGGGAGACATGGGGACACTGTGTCCCCATGTGTCTGTGTCATAATGTCTCCCAATGTCCCTTAGTGTCTCAGTGTCCCCCTGTCTCCTGGCAGCCTTTCCTCCATCCCTTACTTCCCTGAGCTGTAGGCTGTCTCTGCAGGGTGGGAGTTGCTGTCTGGACTCTCTGTAGCTGCACACCTGCAGATCAGTGAGTATAGATAGGCAGGGAGGGATATGCTGGAACTTCCTATCCCTGCCTGTCTCCACATACATTGCATAAGCCTGGGTTTTGCACCCCTCCCTGTTACAGGTGCCTCATCTCAGGATCCTGTTTAAGCATTGTACGAGATGGAAGGATTTCCCCAAGTGAGAAGCTCATTTAGCAGACAGAGTAGGACCTGCCAAAGATGGGGTACATTGGCGTTGTGGCAGGCTTATGCAATGTATGATCATATACTGTAACTAAACCCCCATTAAATGTTTTTGCCTAGATTAGGTGTTTTTAATAAAACTGAAAATTGTTCAGCATTAAAATGACTGTTTAGTAGATAAGCGAGTGCGCTGGATTTTCATTTTTACTGTACTTATTGGCCCCCAGCAGCACCCTAATTTAGCATGTGTAGGTGAGTGCAGCCAAACCCTTATTTTCTCATATATTCAGGGATACCTGACAGATATCAGTATTACAATGAAAAAAAAAATGGCTTGGAAATAGCAAAGTGCTACTTGTACTTATTGCCCTATAACTTTCCAAAAAAGCTAAGAACATGTTAACATTGGGTATTTCTAAACTCAGGACAAAATTTAGAAACTATTTAGCATGGGCGTTTTTTAGCGGTTGTAGATGCGTAACAGATTTTGGGGTCAAAGTTAGAAAAAATGTGTTTAAAAAAAAGTTATTTATCATATTTTATATATTTTTTATAGTAAATTATATGATATGATGTAAATAATGGTATCTTTAGAAAGACCATTTAATGGCAAGAATAACTGTATATTATATGTGTGGGTACAGTAAATAAGTAAGAGGAAAATTACAGCTAAACACAAGCACCGCAGAAATGTAAAAAACAGCCCTGGTCCTTAACGGTAAGAAAATTGAAAAACAGTCTGGTCACTAATGGGTTTTAATGGGGTTCATATCTTCTGCTGTAGATGAATCTATGTTTGGCTATTATACAATCAATATTTATTTTGAAGGCTTAGTAATAATTTCCATTTTATAGATTGTCAAGTCATCATTATGCCTTTTCTCTCCAAGCTCACACCTTTACCCTGCTTCCACATGTTGACAGGTTGGATCTTATAGGAATGTATTATCCTTGGTAAATGGATCTGTATGTATGTCTTTTGTCCTATACACTTTTCTTGGTTGATATTAAAAACTTATTTTTTCCTTGCCTGACATATAATGAAAGTTATACATTTAATAAGTGGCGATGCAGATGGGGTGCAATAAAATGTTCTTAATATACCCTTAAAAACCACTAGAAAATACTTTAATGCATGATAAGGCATATGCATTAGGACAAGAAAGAGGTAATTTTTGGCATTGCTCAAATTATTTAGGCTGTGGCTTTTAAGGCTGCATTTAAGAGATGTAATGGCTTTTTGCAGCCTTCGGTATAAGAAATTTTCTCTACTAGAAATCAGAATAAGGAAGCTATTAGTATTTCCCATATACTACAAAATCACTGACACCGCACTCTGTTAAATATAGTATTTTGGTGTAAATAACACTTGTAAACTTGCCATTTTAATTAGTTAATTCTTTGAAACAATATTCAGCTTACAAGTAATTCTCTTGTCTGTTGTTTAACATTCATATATACACTGCCTAAAATTTTTTTTTTTTTAAATCATCACTATTTAGTAGAAATTCTCCCAAATTAAAACATGAAAGCATATAATTATGCATTTTTCATTGTGGATATATCTAAAAGCAGCTTTCAAAAGCTGCAGTTCGATTGTTTGCTGCCTTTTCAAACCCTTCCCTTTTAACCTAGCCTAGACTATCTGTGTCTGTCCAAATACAGACTCCTAATGCAGCCTAATCAGAAGTATTTGCAAGGCAGGTGCTCTAAGCAAATAGTGCTTCTTGAGTTTAGCTACACTGAGCTAACCAAGCAGGAAGTAACATGACTGTCAGATTTGTAGTCTGATGTAACACTTTCTGTTGAAATCTGCACTTTTTGTGAAAATGAAAAGAAGGGACACACTTTTCACACATATATCACTTGGGAAATCAAGAGTACTTTAAGTGTTTCCAGTGTTCCTTTAATTAGTGCTAAGTCTTTGTTAGTATATTTGCATTTCTACAAAATGCAGAAAAAAGCATTACCCTTTATAGGTGGATATGAGTAACCACTGTTGGGTCTCATTGTTGCTAAATTACAGCTGTCAAGCAGAGAATTCTAGCATATTTTAATATGAGAACAGCTGGGGGTAAGATTGGATACCACTGTTCTAAATTGTGGTTAGACTGCAGGAAAACAAGTTGCATTAGTATGCAATACAAAAAATGGAATATGACATGAACTACGAAGAATCATATTTTAACATTCCATGCAGAACCTCAGCCAGGTAAAATAAGAATATTTCTCAGGAGACAAAGGAGAAATACAATTTTGTTTTCTATCTGACTCCTATGTAGACAGAAGAAAATGCTGTAAAACAATTGAGATGTGCTATGAGATGGATATTAAAGTTAATATATAACCAGGAGGCATTTCGTACTGTAAAAAAAAAAAAAAAAGTTTGTGTAAATTGGGGATTTGCAAGTTTGTGGGTCTGTGTGTTAAGCTGCTTGTTTAGATATACATAACCGGTTTCAACCTGCAAGAACTCAGGAAATATGTTTTTGGGAACTGCTAGATGTTAATTGTAGATAATGCTAACACAGTGTACCTATCATTTTAATTTTATTAAGGATAGGAGGCAAATATTTTGCACTAAACTCTCTTTACTAAACTCCAGCAGCACAGATTTAACAATAAAGTTTAGTAAATATCATATTGTAACAGGGTATAAAAGGCCCCTCCCCTTTGAGCACTTGCTTTTTCTTAGATGCGATAAAACATCTATAATATACATCCTTAGCCCCTTAAGGACGGCGGGTGTACTATTCTGTCTTTGGGCACCAGGCTCTAAACGCATAGTACGTCCCCGCCGTCAAGGGCACTTACCTGCTTGCCGGCGATCCCACAATGGCGATCGCAATGGGGGGACTTACCTGGCATCCCAGGCAGTCTCCCTGCTGCCGATCCAGCCCTCCTGGGCCATGTGATCACGAGGTCTTTGGAGGACCTCATGATCACATGGACGGAATAGCCATCCATAGCAGTGCCAGCAGGGGGAGTGCCTGGAATGACAGGTAGTCATATATATTATATAAAATAAATATATAAATACAAACTGTTCCAAATTATTATGCAAATTCTATTTAAGTGTCACAAAGATTAAATATTTTGTTTTTCAGTTTAACTCATGGATGGCATTGTGTCTCAGGGCTCTTTTTTATCACTGAAAACAATCTCGGACACCTGTGATAATTAGATTGCCAGGTGAGCCCAATTTAAGGAAAAACTACTAAAGGAGGGTGTTCCACATTATTAAGCAGAGCACCATTTTCAATATGGGGAAGAAAAAGAATCTCTCTGCTGCCGAAAAGAGTGAAATAGTTCAATGCTTTGGAAGAGGTATGAAAACATTAGATATTTCACGAAAACTTAAGCGTGATCATCGCACTATTAAGAGATTTGTGGCTGATTCAGAGCACAGACGGGTTCGTGCAGATAAAGTCACATTGAGGAAGATTTCTGCCAGATCCATGCACCGGATCAAGAGAGCAGCTGCTAAAATACCATTACATAGCAGCAAACAGATATTTGAAGCTACTGGTGACTCTGGAGTCCCATGGACATCAAGGTGTAGAGTCCTCCAGAGTCTTGCAACTGTGCATAAACCTTCTATTCGGCCACCACTAACCAATGCTCACAAGCAGAAATGGCTGCATTGGGCAGAAAAATACATGAAGACTAATTTTCAAACAGTCCTGTTCACTGATGAGTGCCGTGCAACCCTGGATGGTCCAGATGGATGGAGTAGTGGATGGTTGGTGGACGGCCACCCTGTTCCAACAAGGCTGCGATGTCAGCAAGGCGGTGGTGGAGTCACGTTTTGGGCCGAATCATGGGAAGAGAGCTGGCCGGCTCCTTTAGGGTCCCCGAAGGTGTAAAGATGACCTCTGCAAAGTATGTGGAGTTTCTGTCTGACTACTTTATTTCCTAGTACAGAAGGAAGAACTATTCTTTCCATAATAAAATTATCTTAATGCATGACAATGCACCATCTCATGCTGAAAAAAATGACTCTGCATCAATGGCTGCTATGGGGATAAAAGGAGAGAAAGTCATGGTGTGGCCTCCATCCTCCCCTGACCTCAATCCTATTGAGAACCTTTGGAGCATCCTCAAGCAAAAAGATCTATGAGGGTGGGAGGCAGTTTACATCCAAACAGCAGCTCTGGGAGGCTATTCTGACATCTTGCAAACAAATTCAAGCAGAAACTGTCCAAAAACTCACAAGTTTAATGGATGCAAGACTTGTGAAACTGCTATCAAATAATTGGTCCTATGTTAAAATGTAACATGACCTGTTAAAATGTTTAAAAAGTTAAAATGTTGTTATAAGTTTGATTGAAAGAGCTTTTGATTTCAGTAAATATGCTGCAAACACAACAAATGGCAATTTTCAGTTCTTTACAACCTATAAAGTGTTTTGAAACTTACTGTGCGTAATAATTTGGAACAGTGCATTGTAAGTTTTTTATGTTTAAAAAAAAATACTGTTAGCATTAGGAGGTTTGTTCAATACATTTTGAATTGTAATCTTAATAGTTGATAACATGAGAATTATGCTGACTGTTATTTACATCAATTATTTAGGTAAATGAGAAAAATATAATTTGCCTAATAATTTGGAACAGGGTGTAAACTGCATTTCCTCCATTCCTATTTTTGTATTGAAGTCACCTCCCCTCCAATATTTTTTGACTTGTTTAATTGCACAAAAGAAAAGGTGCTTATGGTCCTGATTATGATGGGTTTTACAATGTTTAGATAAGGTGTGTGTTTCTAGTCCCTTCTTGATGTTGCATATATGTTCAGCAATCCTTATATATAGGCATCTTATTGTTCTGCCAATATAGATAAGGTTATAGGGGCATCTTAGAGGGTTGGTCTGGATCATGACTTTCTCTCCTTTTATCCCCATAGCAGCCATTAATGCAGAGGTATTCTTTGCAGCATGAGATGGTGCATTGTCATGCATGAAGATGATTTTATTACGGAAAGCCTAGTTCTTCCTTCTGTACCAGGGAAGAAAGTGGTCAGTCAGAAACACCACATACTTTGCAGAGGTCATCTTTACAACTTCAGGGACCCTAAAGGGGACGACCAGCTCTCTTCCCATAATTCTGGCTCAAAACATGACTCCACCACCGCCTTGCTGACGTCGCAGCCGTGTTGGAATAGGGCGGCCATCCACCAATCATCCACTACTCCATCCATCTGGACCATCCAGGGTTGCACGGCACTCATCAGTGAACAGGACAGTTTGAAAATTAGTCTTCATGTATTTTTCTGCCCAATGCAGCCATTTCTGCTTGTGAGCATTGGTTAGTGGTGGCCGAATAGAAGGTTTATGCACAGTTGCAAGACTCTGGAGGACTCTGCACCTTGATGTCTGTGGGACTCCAGAGACACCAGCAGCTTCAAATATCTGTTTGCTGCTATGTAATGTTATTTTAGCAGCTGCTGTCTTGATCTGATGCATAGATCTGGCAGAAATCTTCCTCAATGTGCCTTTAAGTTTTCGCGAAATATCTAATGTTTTCATACCTCGTCCAAAGCATTGAACTATTTCACTCTTTTCGGCAGAAGAGAGATCCTTTTTCTTCCCCATATTGCATGAAAATGGTGCTCTGCTTAATAATGTTGAACACCCTCCTTTAGTAGTTTTTCCTTAAATTGGGTTCACCTGACAATGTAATTATCACAGGTGTCCGAGATTGTTTTCAGTGATAAAAAGAGCCCTGAGACACAATGCCATCCATGAGTTAAACTGAAGAACAAAATATTTAATCTTTGTGACACTTAAATAGAATTTGCGTAAATTCAATTTTAATACCCTGTTACCCCATGGGCTCAACCTAGATTTTGAACTATGTCATTTTTAAAAATAATTTCTCCTATTTTTTTTAACATAATTTAAAAAATTAAAAAATATATATATTTTTTGTAATTTTAAAACATTTTTATAAATTTCTCTTAATTTTAAAATAATATCCCACAAACATAGCATACACTAATATCCTAATCTATGGGCTACACCAAAATTTCGAATTTATACCATATTTTAAACATAATTCTTTTTACATTATACCCCATTTTTAGATTCCCCCATATGTGTAAAAAGCGATTGTTGTTCTTAAACTTAGATCTTCTGTTTCTAACATATAGCATGGGTTGTCTTTTTTATTAAAATACATTCACTAATTGCATGTTCACAATGCACTTTTATTTTATCATATTCAATCTTATCTGTCACATTTGAAACTTGTTAATAATTTACCTTTTTCTAGTAGATTGTATTGCTACTATTTATTATTTTATTGGATACAGACTCATTTTGTCAAAGGTTGTAACACATATTGCGCTCCATTTCCGAAACCCGGATATAAATGACATTATTATAAGCGCTGGAACGCATCTTGTGTTCTATTGGGACGAAGACGCAAGTCCTTTACGTCATCATGCACTGAAACGCAGCCCAATGACGCAAACAGGAAATAACATCGGCGGAAGCACCAATCAACTCGTGGAACGCAAGTTGTGTTCCAACATACAAAAATGCCCTGGAATTACGAATCTTAAATACTTGGAAAATACCTATCCAACTGAGGAAGCTGAATTTGGACAAACGCATTGGATATTTGGAATACTTACTATTTATTTTTCATACCCTATTGGGTTTTTACTTACCAACAAAGTGCCGTACCATCACTGTGAATCCTCATCTATGCACAGAGGGCGTTGGATCTCCCTTTAAAGATCCACAGGCGCATATCACCAGAGCCAAGTGTCAACTTTTGGCTCCACCTTTGTGAGTGATTCCAGAAACCTTCTTTCTTATTTACTTGTCAAACAGATTTAGACTATTGGTTTCTTTTATGTGTTTTTTTAGAATCTACTTCTACCTCATTATACATGGATATGTATGTATAATCCCTTACTTTTAGGAGATAGTTTCATTATTTGGAAATTGGCATCTTTAAGGCAATCCCATGTAAGAATAGCTAATGAGGGAGTACTAAACAACCGAAAGATCAAAATAAGGAAACAAGCTTTTCTTAATTTAGATTTTTCAGTACATTAGCCGATAGCTCAGTTAATTGGTACCTTGTAACTTTGTGAATGCCACCTTCATTTACTCCCCATAGTCAATAATCTGAATTTAGAAAATTTACAAAATGTTTTTACATCGATAATTTGTGAAATCTGAAATGTAATGAATTGAAACAAAACTCAAATTTTTCCCCATGCACATCTCTGGTGAATTGTGTTAACCACTGTTATGATTGTTATCTTTGGCCATTTATGCCAATTTTTTTTTTTCTATGTTGATTTCTGTTAGACTGGTTTGTATGTTCCTGTTATTTGCAGGAATGAGGTTGCTCAGCTTGCTGATGTACTGATGCAAACAGGGAAAGGTTGATATAATGGATGTGACTGGAAGATTGTAGCTAGTGACAATTTAATATGTACTCTGCACAAGGATAATGAAATGAATACAGGAAACCTGATTTGTAGTAATGTATTCAGCATTGAGAATTAATTCTGTTTATATTTGTTTAATACAATGAAGCTACCATGACTTATGTATGGAAATTAAGCCTTATGGAGATTTGGATGCTCTTTGAAGTGGAGATTCTTTAGGTACAGATAAACAGACACACTAGGAATATATATCTTGTGTTTAAGATTTCTCTTATTTCTTTCAGGGAGTTCATAATATGCACCCAGTGTAGTTGGTGAATATATAAAAACACTATATTCATAAAAGAGCTGGAAAATAGGATTCAGATCTATGTGTGCAGTTGGAGGTGAGATATAGTTAGTTTTATGTTTTACACAGTATCTTATTTTAGGGTCACTTGATCCTTTGAAGTAGAATTTGTATTACAGCAGTAAAAGTCCCCATGAAGTCAGAGTTGGAATCTCAATGTTCTGAGTATCGGTGTGAATACATGCCATGCATTAACACTCCACTGCCAATTAAAAAATATTGAATCTTTGTGAAATACTAATTTTGACTGTGTTTGAATTTCACTGAAATTCCAACTCTATCAAGAGATATCTGTCTCTGTATATTTCCTTCACCTGACACTTCTACATATTGGGCAGAGCTAACGCCTTTTTTTTAAACCTAGTTTTTGTTACGCTACTTGGGTGATTTGGATTGGAACTCAACTGCAGCTTGTAAAACTCCGTAATTACAATGGTGAAGAAACGGAGAATCTTTAAAGTATCAATACTGTAGCTTTAAGAAAAGAGAGAATTGCTGGTAACTTGATTCAAACGAAGTTTTAATAAGTGTTAAACTTAAATGAATTGCATTTTGCCAATAATCCAAATAAGAAGAAGTGCAAGTAATCAACAACACAAAGTTCATTAATAAGTATTTCCTCAGAGATGCATTAAGTAACATTCTTTAGGTTAATGAGAATAATCTTCAATAATAACTTTAAGCAATTGGCTGAGAATATTTGCAAAGCAGGAACACTTCATAGTTAATAAGCATGATGGGAGTTGTCCTCCATATAATTAGTAGCTTGAAGCAGTGAAGATTTAAGTAAGCAAGCATTAGTTCATTATTAAATGATATTGTAGACAAATAGCTGAAAGATATACTTAAGGTTAATGTGAGTAGTCCTCCAATAGTTCAGAGAGATTGTCCACTTGTAAAGTAAGTGAGTTTCTATTCTCCAGTAATCCTCTGTGACATGAAGCAGACTTGTCTTAGCCCAGAAGGCTAGGACGACTTCAGAGCTTGTAGAGCCGGCGTGTCCCAGAAGCCGGTGTGCATACTTGGAAGTAGGACCCACATTGCCAGAGCCCGCGGAGAGGTAAGTCTGGCGAAAGTAGCTCCCAGAATTACCAAGCACCCTCTCTCTGGCGCGGTCTCCATAAATACCGTCAGAGCTGCGTCAGAGGGGTGCGGGATCCGGCTCCGCACAGTGGAGTGCCGAACCCGGAAGTGTTACCTCATGACAGTTTTACATACAGTTGCAAGAAAAAGTATGTGAACCCTTTGAAATGATATGGATTTCTGCACAAATTGGTCATAAAATGTGATCTGATCATCATCTAAGTCACAACAATAGACCATAACAGTCTGCTTAAACTAATAACACACAAAGAATGAAATGTTGCCATGTTTTTATTGAACACACCATGTAAACATTCACAGTGCAGGTGGAAAAAGTATGTGAACCCTTGAATTTAATAACTGGCTGAACCTCCTTTGGCAGCAATAACTTCAACCATACGTTTCCTGTAGTTGCAGATCAGACGTGCACAACGGTCAGGAGTAATTCTTGACCATTCCTCTTTACAGAACTGTTTCAGTTCAGCAATATTCTTGGGATGTCTGGTGTGAATCGCTTTCTTGAGATCATGCCACAGCATCTCAATCAGGTTGAGGTCAGGACTCTGACTGGGCCACTTCAGAAGGCATATTTTCTTCTGTTTAAGCCATTCTGTTGTTGACTTACTTCTATGCTTTGGGTCATTGTCCTGTTGCAACACCTATCTTCTGTTGAGCTCAGCTGGTAAACAGATGGCCTTAAGTTCTCCTGCAAAATGTCTTGATAAACTTGGGAATTCATTTTTCCTTCGATGATAGCAATCCGTCCAGGCCCTGATGCAGAAAAGCAGCCCCAAACCATGATGCCCCCACCACCATACTTCACAGTTGGGATGAGGTTTTGATGTTGGTGTGCTGTGCCTTTTTTTTTTGCCACACATAGTGTTTTGTGTTTCTTCCAAACAACTCCACTTTGGTTTCATCTGTCCACAAAATATTTTGCCAGAACTGCTGTGGAACATCCAGGTGCCTTTGTGCAAACTGTAAACGTGCAGTAATGTTTTGTTTGGACAGCAGTGGCTTCATCTGTGGTATCCTCCCATGAAATCCATTCTTGTTTAGTGTTTTACATATTGTAGATTCGCTAACAGGGATGTTAGCATTTGCCAGTGACTTTTGTAAGTCTTTAGCTGACACTCTAGGATTCTTCTTCACCTCATTGAGCAGTCTGCGCTGTGCTCTTGCAGTCATCTTTACAGGACGGCCACTCCTAGGGAGAGTAGCAGCAGTGCTGAACTTTCTCCATTTATAGACAATTTGTCTTACCGTGGACTGATGAACAGCAAGGCTTTTGGAGATACTTTTATAACCCTTTCCAGCTTCATGCAAGTCAACAATTCTTAATCGTAGGTCTTCTGAGAGCTCTTTTGTGCGAGGCATCATTCACATCAGGCAATGCTTCTTGTGAAAAGCAAACCCAGAACTGGTGTGTGTTTTTTATAGGGCAGGGCAGCTGTAACCAACACCTCCAATCTCATCTCATTGATTGGACTCCAGTTGGCTGACATCTCACTCCAATTAGCTCTTGGAGATGTCATTAGTCTAGGGGTTCACATACTTTTTCCACCTGCACTGTGAATGTTTACATGGTGTGTTCAATAGAAACATGGCAACATTTCATTCTTTGTGTGTTATTAGTTTAAGCAGACTGTGATTGTCTATTGCTGTGACTTAGATGATGATCAGATCCCATTTTGTGACCAATTTGTGCAGAAATCCATATCATTCCAAAGGGTTCACATACTTTTTCTTGCAACTGTAGTTACATAGCTGAAAAGAGACTTGCGTCCATCAAGTTCAGCCTTCCTCACATATGTTTTGGCTGTTGATCCAAAAGAAGGCAAAAAACATAGTCTGTAGTGATCCAATTTTGCAACAAACTAGGAAAAAATTCTTTCTTGACCCCAAAATAGCAGTCAGATGTCTCCTTGTATCAAGCAGCTATTACCCCACTTATTAGAAATTATATCCCTGTATGTTATGTTTTTGCAAGTATTTATCCAATTTTAGTTTAAACTCTGATAAAACCACCTCTTTAGGCAAGGAATTCCATATACTTATTACTCCTACTGTAAAAAAACCCCTTTTCTTTGCCTTTTCAGATAATGGTTTGTACTGGCCCCGAATATATTTTTATAATGCTATCATATCCCATCTGAGGTGCCATTTTTCCAAACTAAAGAGATTTAAATTTTTTAACTAAAATGCTCCATTCCTTTTATCAATTTTGTAGCTCGTCTCTGCACTTTTTCTAGTGCTATTATATCCTTCTTTTAGATGTGTCAATTCCTGTAGCCATCACCAGTGATGACTGCAAGGAATTGACTGTCTACGGAGGATCCTGCTGTCTTGCAAGATACTACATAGATCTCAACTCTGTACTCTCGCCCATGTGCGAGGGTACAGCAGTAATGTTGGTTTCTGGAGCTGAAGTGGACCTGTTGGAAGAAGATTATCGTACAAGGGGCAGGTTCAGGTAAGTAGAACATACCTTTAACCCCCCACCGTACCCCCAACATTTGTCACCTTTGGGGATCTCTGTGAATTCTGAAAGTCCCCAGATGGTGACAATGTCACTTTAAGTTGGATTATAACCTACTCCATTGTGAAAGAAAGTAAAGTTTAGCACTTACACTGGCTCTTTGGCATCAAGTGGATTAAGGCATATTTTCTGGAGGATGTCAGGAATAGTAAAACATGTATGGAGGCAATCTTGATGCTCACAACTTTGGAGATGGCTTTAAATTGCATGAATGCACCATTAAATACAATTTGTATTCTGTGGCATGCCTTTCTCACCTCTATTAGATAACTGAATCGAAAGGGGTCAATTCAAAGATTAACTGTACTGAACAATTTGGATAAGTCTGTCCTATATAAACACAGTGTCTGGGCATGTCATCATTGTCTCCATGAATTCCAGTCACAGTTGAATGGTGTGGCACCCACATCTTGAAATGTATTAGGACCCTTGGACAGTAATACCCACGGAAATTAAATTAACTGTGGTATGTCTAAAGTGACCAGTCAAGAGTAGTGGAAAATACAGAATCTTTCTAAATTGTGTCCAATGTAGTGTTTATTACATTGTCTAATTGCAATGAGGGTCTATTCTGTCAGTTACATTGTAATTTTTGTGTTTGTGTATGCATTTTTATCTCTCTCTCTATGTATATATATATATATATATATATGCGCGTGTGTGTAAAAAAACACATACAAAATCTCACCATTCACTATTTTCTATCAAACCTGTGTCTTATCTGCACTCATGTCGCTTTAACCCCTGTATCACAACTCAACTTTGAATTCTATGTGTCATCTTGCTCAGAAATGCTTAAGACTTGAGTAAGGGAGGTTCTCCCAAAAGCTTGTCATTAAAAAAAATCATGTTAGTCCAATAAAAAAGGTATTACAAGATACAAATTTGATCTGTTTTTTACATCTAACTCACTGGACTAATACGGCTACAATCTCTACTTGAACACTCTACTTGTATATTAATCTGCTCCGCTTATTGGAAGAAGTAAATACTGAGCTTACACTACACTTGGTTTTAGGCGATGTCGTGGTAGTAGCCTCATTTTCAGTTTTCATTCATTTTCATTTTAGTTTTGGTGCTCTTTTACATTTTGTTTGTCTCTTTTTAGTCTTGAGAAAACCCCATGTAGACTTATATTTGTAGTTATACAAAAATAGATACTCATGCACGCTTCTTCATTTGTATTGTATTTTTTTGGTCGGAGCCTAGCACCAAGATATTTGTAAATTTGGAATTGAGTGCAGTGTCCCTGCATTGTTTTAATGGCTTGCATTCACGGATCAATCCTGTTGAAAGTTGAAACGTCGATCCTATGTTTATGTTTATGGACCGTGAGTGGAAGCCTTCATCTATCTCTCTCTCTCTATCGATCTATCTATCTATCTATCTTTGGCCCTTGCTTAATGTAGCAAGCAATAACAATTTTTTGCTTGGTCTGAATGCAAGGACATTTTGGACATATAAAATAGTCTGTCCAGAAAAAGTCCAACCATTGTTAAAGCACACTTATTTTCTTCCTATCTGATCTAGTTTTCTTTTAAACATAAGACAAAATAGGGTCTACTTTGTCCAATGAATTTTGCCTATGCTTGACCTTCTTTGACCAAAGGAGTAGCTTACGTCTGCTCCATTTCCTGTGGTCAAACACATTTTCCCACAATAATTACCTCTCCTCCTGTGTTCTCATATTGCTTCATTCACCGTTCAAACATCCTGTCATTTAGACAGGGTAGTGGCAAATTCACAGAATTTCGTACCAACAGAATGAGTACAGTTTGTCCATTTGCGTTAGGATGACATTCCTGCATTTTGTTCGGTTTGAAATTTCATTCAAATTAATGAAATTGCGATCCGATTTGTGCAGCAGTTACATCTTGCAGCCGCATAGTAGATAACCCCTTAATTTTCACGGTATAAAAGAGTTTAAAGAAAAGAAAATAACAATTCCAATGCTACAAAATAATCCAGCTAGAGCTCTGTGCAGACTGAGCTCTGCAGGACTGGGAAAGACTTATAAAACCTTCCCACGCCCTGCAATTTGACTCAGAGTGATGTGATTGGTTGGTTTAAACCAACCAATCAGAGTGCTCTGACAGGCAAATCTTGAGCCTTGCATACTGGGTTCTTTACAATGTGGTGTCCTTTTAGTACCCCTGAGATTCTGTTAGTTTAGTGGAATTGGTAGTTTCATTTTGACAAGCAGGATATTGTTTAACACTATCACTGTTAGTTGCATTTCGTAGCTGTAATGCTTGTTTCCTATATGTTATTGCTTTCTTGCTGTTGTTCTGGTAAATATTCCCCTGAACATACCACCACGGCATGGCATGATTAAATTACAGATCACTTTGTGAGGCCAGTGTACAAAACTGTTTTAGGATGCTATAAAACACAAGGGCTGTCACTACAATCAAACTGAACGCATTTCAAAATCATATTTCAGTCATTAAATGCTGGACTGTTTTACACCAATTCAAAATACAAAAAAATATATTTTTCACTCCTTTTCTGGAATAAAATAAATATATATGTTTCAATTCCACTTACATAACTTATTGTAAAAACAACAAACCCAAAGGAAGAAAAATTTAATTGGTTCATTCATTAGCATACTGAATGCAAACAGAATAGAACAATTGTGTAAAAAGATATGGAAAAGATGATAAAGAGTGTAATAGGGAAATGAGATGCCCCTTGAATTATATTTGTAATATTACTGATGCTTTAATTGTGAGAACAGATGCTCCAATATTCTCTGATGTAAGGAACAATACGGATTATTCAGTAAAATCTATATTGCAAAATTAAGGCAAACATAGCTGATATGGAGACATTTTTCATCTCTGTTCTCACAGCTTGGCTGTTTTAGCCAACGTGACAAAAACATAGTCTGTAGTGTTCCAATTTTGCAACAAACTAGGAAAAAATTCATTCTTGACCCCAAAATAGCAGTCAGATGTCTCCTCGCATCAAACAGCTATTACCCCACTTATTAGAAATTATATCCCTGTATGTTATGTTTTTGCAAGTATTTATCTAATTTTAGTTTAAACTCTGATAAAACCACCTCTTCAGGCAAGGAATTCCATATACTTATTACATTTTGCATACCTGATAACAGGGTAGACAAATATGCTTTGGAGCAAAAAAAAAAAAGTTAGTAGTCAGTTTTTTTTAAACTAAGAAAGCTTTGGTTTTAACGACAAAAAGTACAACTCTTAAAGGGACACAGCTTAATGTAGTAGTTCTGGTGTCTATAGCTTATCCCTCCAAACACTTTTTCAATGTAAACACTGCTGTTTCAGAGAAAAGGCAGTTTTTACATTGCTGCCTAGTAACATCTCTAGTGATAGTCACTCAGATGGCCACTAGAGGTGCTTCCTAATCCAATGTTGCCTACATTCAGCATCTCCACGCTCTGCATGAAGGCGCTGAATGTTACCCATAGAGATGTATTGACTCAATGCATCTCTATATGGAGGTGCTGATTGGCGCTGCACAGTGTTTTGCCACGCTTACGCAATAGCCTCCATATGCTGTCCTATTGGAAAGCATTGGATTGGCTAAAATCATCAAGATTGATCATCTCAGCCATGGTGGCGAGGCCAGCCATGGTGAGAATGACAAGGCATGGGAAAAAGGTGAGTAAAAACATCTCTCCCATGTGATTGGAGGGGTGCCAGTCACCTAAACGTATACACTTACTGACACACACACACTGACAGACTTACAGATATGCACACTCATTGACAGACACAATCAGCCAGAGGCTTCTGTAGACAATGACTGCATTGGTGTGAATGTTCCACCTGTGATATCTGACAATCTAAAGGTTGGCTGGTTGTTGTCCATGTTCTAAATTAGGAAAGTGTCAAGCTCATGGTAAAGGTGAAACAATGTTGCCATAAGAGTATTACGTTCACAGATCTATAACCCATAGCAATTGCACGATTCAACACAATGCTGCATTCAATTCTTTAATTAAATTTCTGCTTACTTCCGTGAGAAAAGTGACTTCTACATTGTATATGATAAGAAAAAGCAAAACGGGGTATTTTATCTTCTTAACTCTTACTGACAGCAATGTCAATTATCAGCAAACTGTCAGAGCTATTTTCAAAGTGTGCAAAGCCCACAGGGTTATCTTGAATACAAAAGAGAGATAGGTCCATGTTTATCAAGCAGTGATAAAAGCTTTCATATAAAAAGCCTGTCACCTATAATCCCGTATAATTTAATGGACTTGGAGTTTTAGACATTAAATTAGCTTTATAAAACACCACAGGGTATGTAGTAGTTGTGTAGCTAGAGAATTTGAGAATGTTTGATCTAGCTTTCAAACTAAGACCAAGTTTGGGAATCCTTGAATTTTCCAGTGTGGACTATAGATGTACATTGCTGTCACAGCTGGGGTTCTTTTGGATAAGATATAGGCTGCAGTGTTCATATATATTTATATTTTACAAGATAGTGTAAATATGCATAATCATCCTAATCAATGGCATGAGTTGCTCATTGAAGCCACTGTACATGGAGAATGAGAATTGAGGCTTGGGTGGGCTGTAATGTTCACATTAGGATTTAGAAACAAGGCTAATAAATATAAAAAGAAAAAGTTTAAATGAAATAACTAAGAGTATAGAGCTCTACCCACAGTATTTAAAAGTCACAAATGCCCAACTCAACCTTCATCCTTCAGAGATTGATAAAACGAGTACAATAATTTGGGTTATGATATGTTATAGACCGTAGCTCAGTAACCGAATAATCAGAATTTTATTAAAGACAGCAGGTGAATATTTTTTTTACGCTTCTTTACTGAAACCTCCCAGCAGAAAAGAAACAGTTAACAATGTGGACAAAAGAAATCAACCAATCAGAATTCATATCAATAACATATAGTGCTATCAGACTCCTCCCACTTCCTCTTTCTTTAAGTAAGCCGATCAGCAGTTGACTACCATATATTGAAAAACACCCAGAAGGCCAGTAGAACAGAAGAAACGAAGGCGATTGAAACCATGTAAACCAGTTGTCAAGAAACGAGTAGAGAATCCCCACGTGGAGATTGAAAAGTCTTCACACTAGAAACAAAGAGAAACATCATGAATGTATTGTCTCTTGGACAAGAAAAACACAACTTAATATCATTTGATATGGAATTTAAGACACACTAGCTCTGCCTGAGCTAGTTCTAGTGTAAGCGGTTTAAGTAAACTTATTTCAAATCAACAGGAATTCAAAAGAACTGGATTAGCCATTAGCATTAGGACTATGTATTAGTAAAAATGCAAAATATAAAACAGAAAATCAGAATAAAGGAACCAGTATTAGAAAAGCATCATAGGGAGGGAAAAAAAATGGTGGGAAAATTTTCGCCTCCTCTCTTTAATAAAATGTATATTACTCGGTCACTGAGCTAAAATAATCCCTAATTTGATGGCAAGACGGGAGGCTTCATATTTTGCTGTTTTAAAGCTCACACACAATAAATTGAGGCATGTGAAGTAGGTATGAAATAGAAGGTTTGAAAAGTAGATGCTCTGGACCAATCTGCAGAAGATTAAATGTCCATGAGATAACCTCGTGCCCGAAAAGCAGAGGAAGTGGTCGCACCTCTGACTGAATGAGCACCAAAAGAGGAGTCAATACCGGCAAGCGTGAAGTCATCTAATCCAACAGGCAATGGTAGGGCATTGTAAGATTGATGTATTGACGAGCACAACATGCCACACAGAGATCAGGTATGTCCGGGAAATTTGAATAAGAAACTGATAATTAATTGGTCTTGTTCTGGCAACGTGTACTCCATCCGGCGCATAAAACACAGTGTGGAAATCGAAGGTACCAATATCTGAGAAACAAAAGAAAATGGAGGATGTAACTAGGACTGGTAAAGCAAAAAAATAAAAAAATAATAAACAAAGTGTTTAAAACTCAATATTTTAATTAGTAGGCTAAAAAGTCCAATAGGACAAACAAGGAATAAAATAGACCACACAACAAATATAAATAGTATTATCTATAATACCAAACAAAACAGCCAATAGTTGATGAAAAAGACTATACTATTAATGGCTGAAAATAACCTATATAAAACAAAGGATATAGACAGGCACCTTGATCCACTGTCTTGAAAAATCTGAAATAGGGAATTACCAACACAAGGTATCAAGCTTCTATATTTATAATCTCATTGTGCTATGTCTGTAATACTGAATTAGGGGTAATGCTACCTACCAATTTATAGGAAACTAAATACCTGTTTAAATATTTTGCTGGAGGTTGCGTTTTCTATATTCCTATACCGTCACTAGGATGATCATGATCTCTCACAATGTAAAGTCAATACTGCAGCTTATTCTTGTACTAGCATAGTAGCACGAACGGCAGGTCGATTGTACAGAACAATAAGACAGAAGGATGTAGCTTTATCACAGATGCAAATATATTACTAGGGTGAATGTGTACATATTTAGCTACTGCTAAAAGGCCGTTTGTAGCATGATCACTACGTGCTTCTGCAATATTTGATGATTATAATATTACAGATGTGTGAGATCAAATCTGTAGCTTATACTAGTATTAATCGTATCTATATTTACACAATTAGCCGGCTGGTTGTGCAAAGAGATATGTTACAAATATATATGTCCTATCCCAGATACGATAATATTACTGGGGTAAGTATGTGCACATATATATATATATGACTGAAATGCCGTTAATAGCATGGTTGCTTAGTTCTCTTGCAATGTTAGGTAGCTACAATGTTGCAGCTTATAATACATAAGTTTAGACAATAAAGTTGTTGTAAATTATTTACTGTATACAAATAAGTACAGAATATCATTTATATATAATATCAGCCTATTGGAGCGAGTAACCAGGGAAGATCAATAGATATTGGGCAGGCAGAAAAGACTCAGAGTGTACAATGAACTTGCCCTGCAACAAAAACCACCAACAAAAACTGACCCATCACCAACAAAAATTGACCCTGCACTGGTAGTAAACCAAAGTCCTTAGCCCAGAATATAGTGAAAACAATATGCTGATAATGATAACTTAGAAGCTAACTTTAGAAGGGGAAGCATATGCTCCTGTCAAATGCATACGTTGCCATGGAGAGAGGATCTGGTAGCCAGCTGAAGAAGGCATATTTTTGACAATTCAGCCAACACGCAAATAGATCCAGTGTGAGAGGCCCTCGGAGGTGATGGGAACAGTTGAGGATCTAGCTCCCAATCGCTGGCATCCCTCAATTCTAGACGATTCACATAGTGGACTGCAGAAATGTTGCCTTAGGACTTGCTTCCTTCAAAAAACTGCAGATCGCAAAAGAGCCCGCAATCAATTGCAATTTATATGTAGGACTGGAGGACTAAAGACCTCCAGTCCACTGATTGGGGCAAGTCATGTCCCATCTGAGAAGGCTGGTATCCGACACCAGAACAAAGTCCAGCTGTGAACCAAAGATGGCCGTCTCATTCCATCCATCCATATTGTAAAGCCACCAATAGAGTTATAGATGGACTTTGTCTGACAGAGATATTAGTTGGTCGTACGACGTGGGTCAATGCAGATAAATGTTTTTTAAATGCTGCATCACTCAATAGTGCAATGGTCCCAGAAATATAGCTTGGATGGATACAGATGAGCAGACCTATTATGTGTGCCAAGTCTCGTAGTTGTATCAGTTGAGCAGACATTAACTTTTAAATGTCTTTCTTGATGGTTTTGATTTTGGTGGAGAGCAATTGTAGAATTGCTTGCACGGAATCTATTTGAAATCCCAAAAACTGAATGGGCTGCAAAGGTTGCAGAACCTAGGTTTTGTAATAGTGCTGAGGTCATATCCTTCTGGTGATGAAGTGTGTGTGGGTCTTGAGCCATGATTAGAATGTCATCCAAATATATAATAGAGCGAATCCCTTGAGAGCGTAACGCCATGACCGACTTCAATAGCTTGGTGAAGCACCATGGTGCTGAATAAAGGCAGATAGAAACAGGTGAACTGCCAAATGTCTCTTAAACCATTGGGATTGAAGAAATGTGCGATGGCTTTGTGTGAACAGAAACCCGAGATACACGTGCTGGAAGCGGGAGAACCAGTCTACCACGGATAAAAAGCAAAGGTAATAGGCGCTCACTATAGTGTAATAGGTTTATTAGTGAGGGCAGGGGTACACAGTACAAGGATTCCCAAACCTCGTGAATAGAAAGATAGTAGAGTATATAGCGTATACTGCACCCAAAATTTATACATACATAAATCTTCAGATGGTGTAATACTTTAGACCTCAGAATAACAGTAAAAAACAATAATAGTGCAATACAGTATAATAAGATACAAATTAGAAAGTTACTGCTATCTGAGATCCACTCACATTTGATTGAGCTTTGCTGTATTGCGCGGGGACGGTACAATCCCCGTCTAAGGATATATGATGGTGTAGGCAGTGCCGGTGCTCCAAATGAAATGCGAATGTGTGGTATATATGGAGACAAATATAAAAAGAAACAAAGGAAACACCAATGGTGTAGTAAGTACTATATAGATGAAAAGATAAAATGTAATGTATTTACATTTGTTAGAGCAAGACTTACTCTAGTTAAAGCAGCATGTTTGGTATAATCCCCACCTAAGGATATATTGGTACCAGGTAGCAAATAGAAAGCAAATGGCTATAGAAAGTAACTTTAATTAAAGCAAAATATTAAAGGCAATAAAATAATCTAAAATTAGATGTGATACTCCCACTTGACACGTTTCCCCTGTTCGAGGCTTTTTCAAAAGTGTGGGGTGGTCCTTACAATGTTCTCTTTATATATGGTGCTCATTATTGTAGATTGCTGCCTGGTGGATCCAATTTCCGGTTTCGTAAAATGCACAACGTCATACTGGAAATGGCGCGCCGGTAGTCTTGTGTTCATGATGTTAGTAGGATGTCTTCCTGGTTCCTGTTCTCCACTTTGAAACGCACACGTCACACAGGAAGTGACATGGCATAGTTTACATTATAGGTGATCCAAGTAGACTAATAAGACATCTAATTGGAACGCACGTATCGCCACAATGGCGTACGTTGCGTTCCACACGCTAATACTGTAAGTCTCCGTATAGTCCAAGAGGGGGAAAAAAGAAAAGATCCACCTCTCTGGTCAAAAGTGGAAAAAATTTATAGCAAAATAATATAGAAAAATACTATTCACATACACAATGCAGATATGTACAAAAAATAGTAGTGCAGCATAACTGATCTAATAGCATAAATATTCAGATGATGTCCAAAAATGTAGATATAATCGTGAGAGATGCATACAGATCTATATTTCCATTGGGGAATTTGATAGTTGTAATGTGGGTGGGAGACTTAATACAGTACAATTAAAGCATTAAAAAGTATAAATATATGGTATAAAAAAGGGGGTAACAACAAGGGACTCCTAAAGAGTGATCGTTATAAAAAATTCAATAAATTAAATTCAACGTTAAGGCCTTTTGGGTGTAAGGTGTCCAAATAATACACCCATTTCATCTCTGTCTCCTTCTCTCCAGTGTTTTTTTTTAAGTTGAAATTCCCGTGAATATAAGGTGTTTGGGATTTTTCTTGTGCATACAAAAATGTGATGATACGGAATGATTAACAAAACCCTTTTCTATATTTCTGCAGTGTTCTGCTATTCTCACTTTTAATGGTCTGATGGTTCTACCAATATACTGGAGGCCACATGGACATTCTAATAGATAAATTACATTCTTGCTATTGCAGGTGTTTATATCTTTGATGTTTACTGTTTTTAAATCTAATAATACAGGGAAAACATATGTTACTTTAGGTATTGATCTAGTCTTTCTGCAGACTATACAACAATTACATTAATAAAAGCCTTTTTACTTGTTATGTAACTGTCAGGTTTTTTTGGACTAGTTCTTGTGTAATTTTTCATTAAATGCATCTTTAAGTTAGGTGCGCCTTTAAATATTACTCTAGGTTTGTCTGGAATAATGTTTTTTAGAAGGTCGTCTTCTTTCAGCAGATGCCAATGTTTGTTTAAAATGCTTCTGAGTTGTTTATTTTTATTATTATAATCTGTCACGATAGGTAAAGAGAAATCTTGTTTATTTTTAGTTTTCTCGTTATGTATCAGTTCTCTTCTCTTTAACGTCAATGTTTTGTTAATAGTGGATTCTACGTTAGCAGTTTCATACCTTTTTGAAAGAATCTTTTTTTTTTTAATCATTCACTTGTTTCATGAAGATAGGGGTTTCCGAACAATTTCTCCTCAGTCTCAACATTTGGCTCTTTGGTATGCTGTCCAGCCATGCTTTTTTGTGGCAACTTTTAGTATTTATATAATTGTTTACATGGACCCCTTTAAAACGTATCTTGGTATGTATCCTATTAATTTTAATGTATATATCAAGATGAAGGTAAGTTACCATAGTGGTGCTAAAATCCACAGTAAAAAATTATAATTGGTATTTAAGAAAGATACAAAGTCTTGTGCCGAGTAAATAGATCCTCTCCAAATAAACAGAAGGTTGTCTATGTATCTGGAGTAGGATACCAGGCTTCCCACCCAGTCATGCCCCCTCCAGACATATTGGTCTTCCCACTCAGCCATATAGAGGTTGGCATAACTGGGTGCAAACTGGGTGCAAACCTGGTACCCATAGCCATCCCTGTTTTTTGTAAATAAAAAATATCTTTGAACTAAAAATAGTTGTGTTTCAAAATTAAGTCTATGCCTTCAATTATAAAATCTATTTGGTCCTGATACATGGAATTATCTTTTTCTAGTATAGACGTTACTGCCTGACATCCCTTATTGTGTAGGATGATGGTATATAATGATTTGACATCACATGCCATAAGTACAAAATCTTCTTCCCACGTGATCTTTTCTAGTTTTTTTTTTTAGCAGATCCATGTTGTCTTTAAGATATGATTTTGTCTTTACGACATAATATCAATGTATTCGGAAAGATTTGAAAGAGGTGATCCTATACTGGATACGATGGGGCGTCCTGGGAGGTTGTTTATGTTTTCATGAATCTTTGGTAAGAAATATATTACTGGGATTCTGGGGTGTATTATATTTATGTAATTGTAGCATCTAGGATTCCTCCATCTCTTCCTTTATCTAAAAAGACGTTTAGTTTGGCCTTATTTTCTAAAGTAGGATTGCTAATCAATTTGAAATAGGTGTTATTGTCATTGAGTTGGTTATATGCCTCCTCCTCATAGTTTTCTCTGGATAGAATAACAAGGCCTCCACCCTTATCGGCAGGTTTGATTACTATTGAGGGGTTGTTGTATAGGTCTTTTAATATTTGTCTTTCCTTTTTATTTATATTAGGTTTATCACCTGTTCTACAATTGAAATTTTTTAGATACTTGCATACTTTATTTTTGAAGATATCCAAAGCACTGGATTTACAATGGGCTGGATAGAAGGTGGATCTGTTCTTTAAGAAACATTTTTTATAGTCTGTATGTATATTATTATCGTTCTCTCCGTTGACATTTTCAGTGTTGGTAGTATTATTTTTGCTAAGATCGTTTTAGAGTAGCATTCCTCACAAATTTGTTAATGTCAATATACGTTAGAAATTGGTTATATTGTTGGTGGGAGAGAATTTACGGCCTTGCTTAAGGATATTAATTTGAGTGTTATCTAGGGTCATACTTGATAAATTAAAAATACCAGTAGGCATCTTGTTTGATTCTTTATTTAGAATCTCTCTAGCCTTCCTTTTTTGTTCTCTTCTGTCTGATCTTCTTCCTCTAGGTCTCTCTTGCGGCTTATTATAGGTGTTATAATGGTTCGTATGTTTTTCTCAATTTGTAGGGATCTCTAAAAAAATAAGTCTCATCAAATGGTTCGCAGAAGGATAAGGCATGATACCTATTGTTTTTTATTACATCATTTGGTGAATTGGGCCTAACTTCCTCATGTCTTTGATGTGCCTTAGTGTTTACTCTTTCCCATGAGTATTTTCTGTCTCTTGGTTTAAACTTAGGGGAATCTGGTGTGTACATAAATCTATGTGTTTTAGGTTTCACTATTAGAGGTGATTCGTCTGTGCTGTTTTTATAATGTTTTCTTTCCCTGTTCTTCTTTTCTTTCTATTGGATGTAGTGAGTTTGTGTTTTGTTTAGCTTCCATGGGTTTGTTCTGTAACCTAGTGTCATCATAATATTTAATGTGTGACTGGTCATCTCTGGGGTGTCTTTCTGTAAATTTCCTTGGTGATCTGTATCTGTGTTGAATCCTAGTGTGAGAGTAGTTTTTTTCTGTGAAAGTCGTTACTTTGTAACCTTCAGGTTCTGAATTGATTTATTTCGGTAATCCCATGTGTATTGTCAATTGGGTGTGTTCCCTCATTTCTTCATCTTGTTTAAGTTTGTAATTTCGTACTTGATTTTGTGCATAATTGTATTTGTCCCTATTAAACTTGTTAATTTTTATTCTTTTGGTGTCTGTTTCTATTTTTTCTACATGTTTTTAAATCTTAAGTGTTGAGTTGAAATATTCTTCAGTGTCAGCAAAAGGAATAAGTTGGTCCCCCACGCATAGGAGGTCTCGTAGAAGATGGATGCCTTCCATATTTAAGTGACAGTACAAGACGTGTTAATTTAGGTTGAAATATGTTATTGAGAAATGTGTGTGGAAATGGAGATCGTTTGATCGCTTTCTTCTCTAGTAGTTTGCATACTTCTGCATGTAAGGTTGCTTCATTTAATTAGGACATCCAAAGCACCATCGGGGATGCATTTTGACTGTAAAAGATGACAAAATCTACTCAGAATCCCTTGACAGTGTGTAGGATCCACTGGTCTTCAGAGAGCATTTCCCATTTTTCGGCCTGCAATAGGTACATTGAAATAAGGACATTACCTGCAGCAGTACGAATGCAGAGGGAAGCAGACTCACGTCCTCTGATAGATCCTCTATACGTGAATAGCTGCCATGGTAAGGGCAGCTAGTGCCCAAATTCCAATATTCAGAGGATCAAGGCCTGTAGCCTATGAAGGCAGCCCTTCTGGTCGCTCGGCCTTTGTAGCAACCAGCTCTCCTGAAAAAACGTGTGTTTTGGGAGCTAAATACTCTCTATAAGGAGAATTGGGCTTATTAAGGGACGTGATGACAGAGATAATAATTCTAGGGTCAAAAAGTGGTTGTCCAGAAGCATCCAAGAGGATGTCAGTAAGTGAATCAGTGTTTTTGTTTGCCGGAGTCCCTCTCATTAGGGTTTGTCTGATTGTTAATATAGGACTCTTTGACAAATTATGATGTCGAGGAATCTTTTGCCAGGAGATCCTCATCAAAATAATCAGTGCAATTTGACTATCATTTGACGGTTATATGAAATAGGTGGCAATGTAGGTGGAATAGTTTTAAAGGTTTTGCAGGAGTCTTATACTTTCCGCGGTGCTATCCCTTTCAAGGGACGTTTGCACTGGGCTCCCTCTAGATCCGAGAGATGTGAGTCCTCAGAGTCCTGGTGAGCGGGATGATTAGTGTCAGTGGAAGATTGTTCACAGAAAGCTGCCCGAGCTTTTGGTATAGACTCCGCGATAGCGAAATAGAGCCATGCCCACAACTCAGTAGAGATTGCTGAGTCTATCTGATCAGCCATTGTATCACTTATCAAACTAAAAGTGAAAGGAGAACTATGTACAGCTATACACGATATTAAAGCGAAAGGCTGTAGGTGGCTAAGGTATTTGGGGTTTGTGACGGTACCAACCCCGCCACTGGGCATTGAAGGAGCCTGGTTGCTCGCCTGCTCCCTCTGGACTATGGCCCCATGTTGAAACGCTTGATTTTCCCCTGCAAAGACACGAAAGCCAGGTCATTCGGTACTATCCCTATTTGAACAGTGATACCCCAGATAGCTATAACGAAAGACTATGTGAAAGACTTTGGCTCCATGGCAATTGAACTGTATGTGTGTGATTTGAGCGCATTTCAGTAATAATGTGCGCTCAGATCTAAGCTATCTGGGGATATGTTGAATGTACCTGTTTTATGCAACAGCTGCACATGTATTATGTATTTTATTGTCTCTTGCTACCATGTGGCTAATGGAGTTTCGCCTCTGTCCTTGGAGATAATTGGATTACTTCCCAATCATCTCCAGGATAGAAGACTCTGTGGAACCGGTTTTGGGCAGAAAAGGCATGCTTCATTTGGTCGCAAAGGACTTTAATCTAACTTTTGACCTACTGGACCAATTTGTATGATTTTGACGTATGTTTGTATTTGGAGTATGCTGAAAATGTAAGTTTTATGTGAATGTGATGCATACTTAAAGTTATGAATATTGTGTAAAACTGTGTATTTTCCTGCCTGTGATAATTACATTAACCCATTGTGTAAGGTAATTGTATCACAGGCAGAGGGGAGGATTTTGTGTGGGAGAGTCTGAGTGTATTGTACGTGTTTATTGGTTGTTTTCCAAAATCCTGCGGGTGGTACTAATGTGTAAGAATGTGTATATAAGAACAATAAACCCACAGCTCTGCCTAGTTCTACTTCACCCTCAATTTGGAGTGCCGACTCTTATTGGGGGAATCTGCTACAAGGGATTGCTATGCTCTGCATATTCCCTTGCTATAATCACTACTAAGTTCTTTTAAGAGCTTGTTCCTGTTTTGCTTGCTGAAGGAGTCTACAGTGGTTAGGGTGTTTGCTGAAGTGCTTGGAGCCTACAGGAAGCGCTAGGAGGATCCTTCAATGAAGCTACCCAGTCGGGGTGCCAGGTGATCCATTACAGGATTACAGGTATTACAAAAATAAGGCCAGTAATGTCTGAGTGTCACTCAGGAATATAAGGGGGTCACCCAGAGAATAAGCTGTATAGTAGGAGTCACCCTTTAAAAATATA
This sequence comes from Pelobates cultripes, assembly GCA_933207985.1. Classification (NCBI taxonomy): domain Eukaryota; kingdom Metazoa; phylum Chordata; class Amphibia; order Anura; family Pelobatidae; genus Pelobates; species Pelobates cultripes. The sequence goes on from OW240914.1 coordinate 114,481,122, forward strand.
GTTAAAATAGAGTGAGGGTCCCCAACAAGAAATCACTAAAGTAAAAGTTTGATAATAAGTAGCTACCCACAAATAAAATCTGTGAGTGAACAGGTAATAATAAGTGGGGGTCTGTAACGTATTCATCCGCACATTAAAATGTGGTTAGTGGCATTTACTGTCCTGACAGGAGAAGTTGTGCTGAGCAACATTACCGTCCTGACAGGAAAAGTTGTACCGAGCAGCAATCATGCTGTCACGTATTCATCCGCTTATAGAAATGTGGTTAATGACATTTACTGTCCACACAGGAAAAGTTGTGCCGAGCAGCAACCTAATCCACAGAAGGGTTAATGCTGAGCAGCAATTATGCAAATGAAACCTGGTAACTGACTTTGGGGTCAAAGGCCGGTTACAGCCTATCAGAACTAAAGGAGGGGTATTTAAGCCCAGTTCTCAGCCTGCTCAGTGCCCTGTCGTGGTTTCCCTTGTGGTTGTCCGAGAGCGCATTCCTGTTTATAGTTTTCTACCTGTTTTTTTACTTTGGCTTTGTTTATTGACTTCTCTATATTCTGGCATCCTTACTCCTGGCTTTCCTCATCGCTGTGTCCCTTTCTGTGTTCCCTGACCTCGGCTAGTATTTTTGACTATTCTTTGTACGTTAAATACGGCCATTCTAAGGACCGGTAATATGTTACTTATTTGTCATCCGTGCTGTACAGTTCTACGTGCTGGATCAAACAGTAATCCTGACACATGCACATGGAAACCTGGTAATTGCTTTTGGGGTCAAAGGCTGGTTACGGCCAATCAGATCCACAGGAGGGTTTGTGCTGAGCAGCAATCATGCACATGGAAACCTGGTAATTACTTTTGGGGTCAAAGGCCGGTTATGGCCAATTGGATCCACAGGAGGGGTATTTTAACCCAATTCTCCTGCTGATCATTGTCCTGTTGTGGTTTCATCCTGATGGTAATCCGAGAACATGTTCCTGATCTTGATTTTCTGGTATTTGACTTTGGCTTTGTTTTGACTTTCCTGAATTCTGGTATCCTTGACTTTTGGCTTTTCCTCAGCGTTGTGTCTGATTCTGTGTTCCTGACCTCGGCAAGTATTATGACTATTCTTGGTTATGTTAAGTCCGGCCATTCTAAGGTCCGGTTATACGTTATCCTTAGTCCTAGGTGTGACATAGTTCTGCGTGCTAGATCAACTTGTAATCCTGACAGGGTCGCCCACAATAAGCCCAGAATAGAAAGCAAGTGGGTGTCACCCACAAATTTTAAGTGGGCTTAGCTACAAAAGATAAATAATGCAGACAAAAGTGGGGTTCACCCACAATGCAGAGGCAATAACCATAAAGTGGTGGTCACCCGCAATAAGCTGATACAAACAAGTGATTTTAAAATCACCAGAGGTAATTATAGTGAAACACATATGAACAGAACAAAAAGGGGTAATCCTTGAGGAACTAGTTTAAAGGGCCAAAGGTATTGGTATAGTTAGAGGTTATGCACTTATCTGAAAGAGAAAAAAAAGGGCGGGAACATTAGGTAAAAACCTAGAGAAATATATGGGTTGAGAAAAGGTAGAGGGACTTACCTTAAAAAGGTTGTCTGAAACAGTGGTCAGAAGGATGAACATTAATCAGAAGAAACTCACCTCAGAAAAAAATTGCGCTGTGTGAGGTGATAAAAAAGACGGGGAAAATGGTGAGGCTGGGAGGCAAGCAGCAAAGAAAGATGAAGTGGGAGAGCTCTGATTGCACTATATGTCATTGATATACATTTTGATTGGTAGATTTCTTTTATCCACATTGTTAACTGTTTCTTTGCTCCTGGTAGGTTTCAGTAAAGAAGGATAAGCACAATATAAAGCCGCCTGTCTTGCCATAAAATTGTATCTTTCTTGGTTACATACTTTGTTAGTATTTTTAATAAATCCACATATATAGCACATGATCATAAACAGGCGGACAGAACAAAGGGAAGTACGGATGGCATGAAAAGATACAGGGATTTGTCTCAAACCAAATAATGTTTACTATTGTTTTGCCTCTGTAATTTGTCTGACAGCTTTAGCTTCTCCTATGACTTGTTACTTATGTATGCTTTATCCTCCTGCTCCATACTTGTTTATAATGAATACTCCCTTTACTGGAACCCTGAGTCCTGAACCTGTACTTGTTCCAATAACATCAGAATAGTTCAACTGAACAACTGTCGTGTTCCTGATCTGTGAAAGCATGAAGTTGTGCATTATTCATGTCTTACATTTCTTTCTAACTTGTACAGTTAATGTCTATAACAGTGCATTTGGTGGTTCCAGCCTTGTGTTCTTGCCCTACAGATGTGTATTCTTACAATTGTAAATGCTGCTATTTAAAGACTTTCTGGTTCCTGATGTTTTCCGGTAATTTCACTTTTCGAAAATTGGTTTGTATTGCTTTACGCTAACTACACGTTGGCCTTTTAGTATTTACTTCATCTACAGAGATCCAAATCCAGGACCTTGGCTTATTTTTGGGGTTATAATCTGTATTCTGGGTTATCATCCTTGTTTGGACCATTTGAGGTCCTGACATTAGTTATCAAGAAAAACAGTGAATTTAGAGCTCACCATGAAATGCCCAAAACCTTCTTCTACAGAGCCTTTGTTTATGCAATTGGACAGCACTGAATGCTGTGATAAGACACAAGTTGTAGGTAGACGATTTCCACTCCCATTTATTTTGTGATGGAACTCCAGACTGTCTGTCGGTATGCCAGTGGGAAATTAAAGGGCTGGCTTGGTCGGACAGCTGCACCTGCACTAGATTCACATTCACTTTCTATGTCATATTGTCACCTAAAAAGCTAAGCATAAGATTTATCTGCTGTCTTAAGGCATCAACATCTCAAGGAAATGAACACTATGTACATTTATACCAAGCATATGTTTTTCACAAACTTGTTAAATTTTGTGAGACCCGAGGTTGTCTCTAATACAATTTCTTATCTCTTACACTTTTGCTGTGCTTAGTGTCAGCAACTGTTTTTCTTAGAAAAGAAATCTGTCACGAGTTGAAGTGACATGTAGATTCCAGAGAAAAGGGCTGTATGCGATCCCTACAGAGATTAGTAAGCCTGGAATAAATGCTTGTGTTCTCTAGTATGAAGAATATATGAGAGAGAAATATCTGTGACCTTCTAACCCAGTAATGAATTATTTTATTGAACAATACTTCTGGCCTTGCATTGTGCAGAAAACAGGGCACTACACTGTGTCAAAGTAATAGTTCTTTTCAAAGGCATATTATAAACTATAAATGAGGTAATCTCACAAGAGAAATTTATACTCAGGAAATTGGCCTATTTCTCCCCTTTACACTTGTTTTAAAAAATAAAAATCTGTAATTTGCTAGGAAGCTGCATGAATTTATGTCAAGATACTCTGGGCTATGCTTTCATTTACAGGATATGGTAACTAAGAATTTGAAAGGATCACTCCACTGCCCAAATACAACAAAAATCAGTTTTGTGAAAATACTCCATATGAAGACATGCATACATTTAATGATACATTTTCTATTGGGGGTTTATCTAAAAACTGCTTGCAAAACCTTCAGTTCTCTTGTCTGCTGTCTTTGCAAATCCCATTCTAATCCTGCCCAGACTTTGTGTGTGTCCAATCACAGACTTTCCAATGCAGCTCAATGTGAAATCTTTCCAAGCTTTGGCAAATTGCTGCTTCTTGAGTTTAGCTTCACTGAGCTAAACAAACAAAGAAGAAACATGACCAATTTTTGACAGCCAGGAGGGTTTAACAAGGTTCATTCATAAAAGTGTTGATTTCTAATTTAGTCTCCACTTTAAGCAAAATTAAAAAGATAGGACATTCTTTTTATGGTGACAAATTATGGATCTCTATCAAATAATGTGTAACTCATTGAACCTTAACCTTCAATAACCTCTTGTTATATGTTTGTTTTTTGTGACTACTTGAGCTTTCAGCTTCATTACTTTTAGGAGCGCTAGCCAACCACCCTTGATTTCTCAGTGCCTCTGTACCTGTTGATGACACACATAGATGCACTCGTCAATTTTCCCAGGTCTTTTACTGGCTTCAATTTTTAAAGCCAGCCTTCCCTCTGCTGATTGCCCATTCATAGTTCATTTTTGGCCATCTTTCATTTTCTGCCTGCTCTGACCATCTGCGTGTTTGACTATTCCTTGTCTGCTCCGTACCCTGAGCTTTGTCGTGTTTTCTGCTATTCTGATTTCTGGTACCCTATTTGTCAGTGTTTTATATGATGTGTATAGCACTCATAGGTAACTTTTAAGTGACTTCATTAACCAATCATTTTCATTTAGACATTTTTCATTTTATTTTTCTGCCACATGAAGGATTATTTGAATATGCATGATAACACATGAAAACAAAGGGGGATAAAGACATTTGTAAATGTTTACAATTGTTAAATCGGAATAGCTATATGAATTCTATTACTTTTGTATTACTTTCCACAAAGGGTAAAGAGAATTACATTGCGTGTTGCAGAATCTTTACAATGTGACAAACATTTACAATAGATATCTATCTCGCCATCATGACTTGGCCTAAAGGTTAAATTTGTAAATTCAATTGGTTTTATAATCTGGTTTTCTTTCCCTGTAGCAATGTTTGAATCCCTCTTGTTATCTAGATAGATTATTTCACAGGTTTCACAAGGAATAGGTTGGATAAAATTGAAGATTATGCTAGCTTTAGTGTACTAATAATCTTAATTTTAATAAGGACAGGAGGCGAGTATTTTGCATAACTCTCTTTACTAAACTCCATAGCAGTAAAGAAAAGGATAGTAAGAACCAATCAAAAAACAGTAGGAGGTATAGTATTACCAGTGAACAGGCTCCTCCTCCTCTTTCAACTAGCGACATCGCAGACAGACTGTCAGGGTCTTACCTGGGTTCGGAGTCTGTAGCGCAGATATGTTGCTCACCCTTGCAGATAGCCGCAAGCCAAGGTGGTCAGTTAAGAATCACCCGGCCTGTGGGTCTGTGCATGGTGGCTGTGCAGGATGAAGTACCAAGTCGCAGGACAGGCAAGGACTCAAACAGCAGGAAATCGTCAAGGGATAGCCGAGGTCAAAGTATGCCAGAGGACAGGAACAATGAGGAGTAGCCGAAATCAAGGGATGCCAGAGGTCAGAGTAAACGTAGACAGAAGCCGGGGTCAATAATAAGTAGCAGATCAAACAACAGGAACACTGGTACAAAACACACAACAGGATCAAAGACTTGATCCTGATCACAGGGCGAGGCTGACTTTAAATACCCTGCAGATGTCTGATCAGAGTCAGGCGAAGCACAGCCAAAGTCAAGGTACAGCCCCCAGAGTAATAGACATGCCAGGATGAACAGGACCGGAATGACTTGTGGAATACAAAAGCTGCATAACAGGAGAATCAATCCAAATGAATTAGGATAAACCCTGGGGAACGTAGGATCCACATAGAGGTAACCGTAGGTCCATGTTGAATTACGCTGAAACGAGAACGTGGAATAGGTTAGGTACTAGTTGTAAGACCATGAAAACATGGAAGGCATCCGCATAGCATATTTCAGTAAGACTATAGTACTATAATGACAATATACTAGTAATCGATACTTCTCTCCCTATGGTACAACAAGGTATAAGAATCATGACATACGAGAGATACACAATATACGTTGGACAGTCGGAATGATGAAGGGAGAGTTAGAGACTTAGTTTCCTATAGAAGGATAGAGGAATCTGAAGAAGGAGCAGCATAGAGATACCTGAAGACCGAAAGAGGTGGATATGGGTGGGAAAATACTTGCCTCCTGTATTTATTAAAATTAAGATTATTAGTACACTAAAGCTAGCATAATCTTCAATTTTATTACATGACAGGAGGCTTTTGCATTTTTAACGCTGATGTAACAAGGAAAACGCAGCGCAGGAGTTCGGTCTAAAGTAGAAGGTCCGAAAAGTGTATTCACGGGACCAGTCAGCCATGTGAAGGACATCTGATAGTGATGCTCCGGCTGCGTAGGCCAAAGAAGCTATGGGCCGCTGAGATCGCCGATCGAACTACGTTGATAGTTCTGTAAGATTTCCCTGTTGCAAAAAGCGATGACAGGAAATTCAACATGGCGGGAATAGGTGCCGTAAGTGGATCGAGGTTCCATTCCAAGCACCAAGAGGACCAGGAGGTCCAAGCAGAGAGGTAGCATAATCTCGTCCCCATGAATCCCATAAGAGGTCCCTAGCAGTCTGCGATAGTTCGCCGACTTGACAGGTTCCCCGGAATGAGTCCAAGCCACCAGGGAGAGTCTCTCTTTCAGCATTAGCGTGTGAGGGTTCCCCTTTGGATCCATAAGGAGAGTTGAGTGGGAAGGCAGCAAGAGCGGGTCTGCGTAAGATAATGCTAGAAGATCTGGGAACCACAGTTGACTCTGCCATAGGGGGGTAATCAGGAGCAGAGAAATCTGGTGTACATCCAGATAGTGGAGAGTCCTAGCTATCATGGCGAATGGGGGAAATGCGTAGGTGCCGAAGGGCGGCCAGGCCTGTAGGAAAGCATCCACCGCTTTGCATTCTGGATCCGGAAACCAGCTGAAGAAGTCTGGGGTTTGTCTGTTACTGCGGGATGCGAAGAGATCCAGATGGAAGGGTCCTCTCATTTGCGTGAGGGCATTGAATATCTCTGGGTCCAACATCCAATCGCTGCCGTCTCTACAATGGCGAGAGAACCAATCGGCTGTGAGATTCGTCTCCCCTGGGAGGTATTCCGCCTTGAGGGAGATGTTGCGTGGAAGGCAGAAGTCGAACACCTCTTTCGTGAGTTCGGATAGGAGTCGTGAGCGGGCTCCGCCTAGGCGATTGACATAGCGGACGGCCGAGATGTTGTCCATTCTGAGGAGAATGCAACAATCGGATTTGTCCCTTGCCAGGCTGCGTATGGCGGAGGAACCCACCAGTAGTTCGAGACAGTTGATATGCAGGTTGATTTACTGTGAAGTCCAGGCTCCCTGGGTGTCGTCTTTAGTCTGGGTTTCAGAGTCCTCAGACTCAGTGTCTTGGCGTGTGCGGCGTGGCCTGGAGTGTTCCGGTTGAATAGTCATCATGTGGAATAGGGTCTTTTCCATAGAAGCGGCCACCGCTGCATTAACCATGGACTGAAAGTCCACTGGAGTAGGCTGTGATTCTTCCATAATGTATGGCAAGGACTTGGCACTGATAAGAGGGCAGTTGAGGCAGGGGTCAATAGTAGGAGAGGATCCTACAGTAGTTATGGTACCAGCAGTACCAGATATAACCCCAGCAGGGTAATGTTCCGAGAATAGTACCAGTAGTACTAAGGGCCTCAGCAGGGTAGAATAGCTCAGCAACAATAAGTACCAGCAGTACTGTATATATATCACAGCAGGGTGTATTGGGCTTTTAGTCTGGGCAGCACCCAGTATGCAGAGATTACAACAGCAGAGCTCTGATAGACAGCACCTTTATGGGGCTTCACCCCAGAGTGCACAGGGTATTGAGCCCTATAGTGCACATATACCACAGGAGTAGCAGAGACTTTCTGTGGGGACCCCTGCCTGGATGAGAGTAATGGGAGTTGACAGTGGAATCTGAAACAGTAAGGGGATATAAGTAACCAACTGGGTTGTGGCATAGGTGGATTAACATAAGGTATATGCAAACAAGATATAAATAAAGAAATGCTTACATTGGAGGACAAAAGCAGATGTAGATCTCCAGAATTGAGGCAGACCGAGTGGGTGAAGCTCCAAGATGGCGGCCGCTGGTCTCGCGAGCCGCGAGATCCAAGATGGCTGCCGCCACACTGAAAGTGTGGGAAAATAGATCCGGCTGTCGGCCGGAGCGTGTAAACGTGCAGTTAGGCGGCCGGGAGGGGATAGGGCTCTGCAGGGCTAAATATCAAGCGGTGGAAGGGAAAAAAAACGGCGAAATCGCCTGGTGTAAAGTGAAACCGGAGGGGGAAGAAGCAGAGTGCCCAGTGTACAGTCTGATAAAGGGTCAGATAAGGAGTGAAAGCTGAACAATAAAAGCTTAAACAATACATACAAAATATAACAAGGAATATACAGTTGCAAGAAAAAGTATGTGAACCCTTTGGAATGATATGGATTTCTGCACAAATTGGTTATAAAATGTGATCTGATCATCATCTAAGTCACAACAATAGACAATCACAGTCTGCTTAAACTAATAACACACAAAGAATGAAATGTTGCCATGTTTTTATTGAACACACCATGTAAACATTCACAGTGCAGGTGGAAAAAGTATGTGAACCCTTGGATTTAATAACTGGTTGAACCTCCTTTGGCAGCAATAACTTCAACCATACGTTTCCTGTAGTTGCAGATCAGACGTGCACAACGGTCAGGAGTAATTCTTGACCATTCCTCTTTACAGAACTGTTTCAGTTCAGCAATATTCTTGGGATGTCTGGTGTGAATCGCTTTCTTGAGATCATGCCACAGCATCTCAATCAGGTTGAGGTCAGGACTCTGACTGGGCCACTTCAGAAGGCGTATTTTCTTCTGTTTAAGCCATTCTGTTGTTGACTTACTTCTATGCTTTGGGTCATTGTCCTGTTGCAACACCCATCTTCTGTTGAGCTTCAGCTGGTAGACAGATGGCCTTAAGTTCTCCTGCAAAATGTCTTGATAAACTTGGGAATTCATTTTTCCTTTGATGATAGCAATTCGTCCAGGCCCTTACGCAGCAAAGCAGCCCCAAACCATGGTGCCCCCACCACCATAATTCACAGTTGGGATGAGGTTTTGATGTTGGTGTGCTGTGCCTTTTTTTCGCCACACATAGTGTTGTGTGTTTCTTCCAAACAACTCTACTTTGGTTTCATCTGTCCACAGAATATTTTGCCAGTACTGCTGTGGAACATCCAGGTGCTCTTGTGCAAACTGTAAACGTGCAGCAATGTTTTGTTTGGACAGCAGTGGCTTCCTCTGTGGTATCCTCCCATGAAATCCATTCTTGTTTAGTGTTTTACGTATTGTAGATTCGCTAACAGGGATGTTAGCATTTGCCAGTGACTTTTGTAAGTCTTTAGCTGACACTCTAGGATTCTTCTTCACCTCATTGAGCAGTCTGCGCTGTGCTCTTGCACTCATCTTTACAGAACGACCACTCCTAGGGAGAGTAGCAGCAGTGCTGAACTTTCTCCATTTATAGATACCGTGGACTGATGAACAGCAAGGCTTTTGGAGATACTTTTATAACCCTTTCTAGCTTTATGCAAGTCAACAATTCTTAATCGTAGGTCTTCTGAGAGCTTTTTTTGTGCAAGGCATCATTCACATCGGGCAACGCTTCTTGTGAAAAACAAACCCAGAACTGGTGTGTGTTTTTTATAGGGCAGGGCAGCTGTAACCAACACCTCCAATCTCATCTCATTGATTGGACTCCAGTTGGCTGCCATCTCACTCCAATTAGCTCTTGGAGATGTCATTACTCTAGGGGTTCACATACTTTTTCCACCTGCACTGTGAATGTTTACATGGTGTGTTCAATAAAAACATGGCAACATTTCATTCTTTGTGTGATTAGTTTAAGCAGACTGTGATTGTCTATTGTTGTGACTTAGATGATCAGATCACATTTTATGACCAATTTGTGCAGAAATCCATATCATTCCAAAGGGTTCACATACTTTTTCTTGCAACTGTAAGTTAGAATAAATATCCAAAAACACGAATCTTCCCTACTTATAATAAAGAAGATTTTGTGATATACCTGGTCTGGATTTTTGGATCCTGTATCAAACTAATCCAGCCCACCTAGGGTAAATAGGGCTTTATCACTCCTTAAATCACTCTTATTATTGCCTAGATTTAAAGTTTTGGAAAAGCTTTTCAAATTATTTTATATTTTTTAATACACTATTTTCAAAATATTAAAATATCACACAATATATCATTTCTAAAAAAAATCTTTCAAAATTTTCTATATTTCAAATGATTTTAAAAGTGTATCCAAAAATATGAAATCATTTTAAAAGTTTACTCAAAAATATTAAACCAAAGCCTTTGTTCTTTAAATGCATTCCTGAATATGTGATGGGCGGTGTGTATTATCTTGTACAGAAGATTCACTGCACCAAGCCATCCTGCATTCTAAGAATTGGCACAATATGTTACTTTTTCACCTGAATCACTAAAACCATTTACAGTTATTTTGTCAGTACATTCAATAGTGTGAAACACATATCACTTATCATCCTCAGATTCAACAGCTATCATTCTCAGCCATAACTGATAGCTATAGCTGCAAATGTTCCTGGCAGTAATTCATTTTTAAGACACGGTAACTCTCACAATATATCTATGTAGTCAATATTTTATATACCTGGAACCAGATTCTCATGTGGGTTTTTAAAAAGTGACATTTTCTACAGGCTGCCAGGTTCTGTTATGTGCATGGGATGATTTATGGGCCAGTCAAAAACATTTCCAATATTTAGCGTTAAAATGAATACAAATATTCTACTCTATAAGTAGTTAAGCCTGAACAAGTTTCAAACCTACTGACAACTTGCCACCTCAGTTGCTCATTATCCTAGCTTCCTCAGTAGAAATTAGTGGTGATGGAAGAGAGGTACTACACATTTTCAGAACCTGTCATTTTCATTAACAGTTTTTGTGATTGATTGTTTTTTAAGGAACATTTACATAATGTTGGCCAGTGGTTCCAATTGAGAGCATGCAAAAATCATAGAAGGGTGAATATTTACTGTGATGCCGTAATTTCTCCTGTTTAAAAGATCATTACTCCGAGACAGGAAGAACCGACTTTCAGAATTTACGATCAATGAAAACTGATGGCTTTTATCTTTCTTTAAATAATTCTGAACCTTTTTCATATGCCTGTGAAGTAAGTCACCACAGGAGTCCCCTCCCATTGACTACATAACACCAATTAGACCTGAAGGGAAATATTTAAATATTTTCAGGAATAGATTCACTCCTTCACTTTAAGTGAAGCATGGAACACATTGTGCCATAACTGTATAAAATCAGTATACATGTATCTCTGCAGGGAATTTTTATATATGCAAAGAAGAGAACCCGTATTGAGTCCCACCAGCTTATGTTGCATTGATTAATTTAACTTCTCAGAGATTTTTTAGTATTTTAATTAGGAATAAATCATATCAAATTCTCTCAGTTTATCCCTTTACTAATGAGTTATTATGAACATCCGAAGAATTATACTAAACTGAATGACATGTTGCTTAGATTAGCATTGGTAAGTTGCAGATGCTTGCCAGTGATTAAATTACCATGAACAAATGTCATAGGCACATTGTAAATTATTGTATAATAGTCCAGGGAGGAGATGTGGCCAAAACATGGTGCCCAACTATTGAAGAACTATAACTATCATGAAACATAATGGGAATGGTAGGTTTACAGCAACTGGAGCTTGGTTTTGGCCATCCCTGATTTAAAGTACAACTACTACTACCATGTTGTACCGAATTCTACAACTTAAATTTTGTCTTGTTTTTTGCTTCTGATTACATATTTACTCCACTAAAAACAATTAAAGGTGGCTTTCTGCAGCGGACTTAGAAAACTTTTAGATTGGTCTATGGCAGGGATGTCAAACTCAGGGCTGCGTATGCATTCCAAAATTCATACCTACTCACGCTCAAATAGGAAACAAACTCTTTCTTACAATCACAAAAAATGTCATTCTCTGTTTATATCATGTTCCTCTATGTGTGTACATTAGTGTACCTGTGTGCATGCAGTTGTGTTCCTGTATTCGTGCATGAGCATATGCAGTGTAAATATGGATATAATTTGGTATTCTTGTGTGGGTGTGTGGAATGTCAGTATTTGTGCATGTTCTGGTGTATGCAATGTTAGCTTTTCTATGTGTATATCAGTGTGCAGTATATGTTATCAGTCGCCAGCCACCACCATTGCCTCTTTCCAACATTGTCCTTCCCCATTATCTCTCCCCGAATACAATATCTTTCTCCAGTGCCCCTAATTGTGTTTGTGACTTAGATTCTTGTAGCATGGCTAAGTGGTCTGCGCAACATCTCTTTCCTTTGCAACCTTAAACCCTGGGTGGCTGGCAGCATCTCTATGTGGCTGTACTAACAACTCTAACAGGGCTATTCACCCTTACTATTAACTCGTGCTTGCAGGAATTCTTACAGGTGGCTCCCTTCCTTTGGAACTGCCTGCCTACCCCCATCAGACTCTCCCTAGTCTTCAATTGTTTAAAAAGTCCCTCAGAACACAACTGTTCAGAAATGCTTATGGACTCCTAGAGTAACTTATCTATACCTATCCATATCTGTCTCTTGCTCTCCTAAAGAGCCACACTCCACTATCACCTCCAGTTCTGATACTTTTCCACCTTGTTTGATGGCTGTTACCCTTACTGCCCTTTTGTATATTTGTTCCCCACCTCCTCTAGACTGTAAACTCGTTTGAACAGGGCCCTATTGTTCCTGTGTCACTATGTAATTGTCTCATTTTTTGTAAATTTACCCCCATTTCATAATATTGTACAGCTCTGTGGAATTAGTTGGCACTATATAAATACCAATAATAATACTTATAAAAATTCACCTTGAATTCTCACTTTTGAATAACCCTTTAACTCTCATGTAGAGCTTGTGCCACATCTGTACATAATCTAAATCTAAACAATGTAAGAGTAAAAAAAACATAGAATGTGACGGCAGATAAGAGCCATTCGGCCCATATAGTCTGCCCAATTTTCTAAATCCTTCCATTAGTCTCTTATATCTAGTATAGCCTGATGCCTATTCCACGCATGCTTAAACTCCCACACTGTGTTAACCTTTACCTCTTCAGCTGGAAGGCTATTACATGTATCCACTATTCTCTCAGTAAAGTAATACTTCCTGATACTGATATTATTTTTAAACCTTTGCCCCTCTGATTTAAAACTATGTCCTCTTGTTGTGGTAGATTTCCTTCTTTTAAAATACTCTTGTCTGTTATGGTGTTGATTCCCTTTATACACGGCCGGGCCCAAAAAAAAGTCGCCACCAAAAAAAAGGTCACATACTCTAATATTTTGTTGGACCGCCTTTAGCTTTGATTACGGCAGACATTCGCTGTGACATTGTTTTGATAAGCTTTTGCAATGTCACAAGATTTATTTCCGTCCAGTGTTGCATTCATTTTTAACCAAGATCTTGTATTGATGATGGGAGAGTCGGACCACTGCGCAAAGCCCTTCTAGCACATCCCAAAGATTCTCAACGGGGTTAAGGTCTGGACTCTGTGGTGGCCAATCCATTTGTGAAAATGATGTCTCATGCTCCCTGAACCACTCTTTCACAATTTGAGCCCGATGAATCTTGGCATTGTCATCATGGAATATGCCTGTGCCATCAGGGAAGTAAAAATTCATTAATATATTCAGGTAGTCAGCTGACCTTATTCTTTGGGCACATAATGTTGCTGAACCTAGACCTGACCAACTGCAGTAACCCAAGATCATAGCACTGCCCCCCACAGGCTTGTACAGTAGGCACTAGGCACGATGGGTACATCACTTTATCTGCCTCTCTTCTTACCCTGATGTGCCCATCACTCTGGAACAGGGTAAATCTGGACTCATCAGACCACATTTAATAATGTGTTGGACAGTTCTTAACACAATTTTAGTAGTTTCTGCAATCTCCTTAGATGTTTTCTCTGCTTGATGCATGCCAATGATTTGACCCTTCTCAAACAGACTAACATATTTTCCTCAACCACGGGATGTGTCTTTCGATATGGTTGTTTCAGAAATGAGAAGCTACTCATTGCATCAGTCGGGGTTAAATAACTTGTTGCCAGCTGAAAGATAATCGCCCATGCAGTAACTATCCAATGGGAGGTTCTTACCTATTTGCTTAGTTAAATCCAGGTGGCGACTTTATGTTATGTATGGCCAGGCAGTTTAGATTTAAATGTTTCTATCATATCCCCCCTGTCTCGTCTTTCCTCCAAGCTCATAAAACTATTGATTCAATTCCTTTTATTTGCAAACAAGAAAAGTAATATTTAAAAAAAATATAATATTACAGTTTCTGACATTGCTTTGTGGGCACAACTTGGAACACAAAGAGTTAAACGGATTCCATCCCATAAGTGGAGCTTAAATAAATAAGTAACACAGTGTGATTATATTCATCCACAATAATATTAAGAGGAAAAAAATGTAACATGTTTATTTGCCATTTACAAAGAAGTACCTTAAGTTTGAAATGCTGTCTTTTAATTGCTTAAAAGGATTCATAGCTTCTTCTAATTGGGAGGAAAAAAACACCTTCTAGAAAACATTCATATCACCTGGAACGAACAGCTGATTATACTAATTAATGCTGCATCCATAATATAGAAAATAGAAAATTTGAGCTTAAGAATTTTTAATAACTTGAAAACAAATTCTGACACTTCAAGTGCAACAATATTGTTCATTAAAAGGATCGCATAAAGCTGTAATTGATCCGCTGTTTGGTGCATTATGAACATATATTAAAAAAGTTTAAAAATAAATGTAAATAAAACTAATAAAATAATCAATAATTCTTGGTGTCCTAAGTTTTCTGCAAAACTGCAACTTTTGCAGAATCCTTCGGGGTGATTTAACCTCACATGTCAACATAAAAAAGGCAGATGCTGTAAATAGTAGCATTCTCCTAATAAAATAACAAAGGCTAGGGTGCAATAATCTGCTGGTGACAATTATATACATATATTCCTCCTAAATAATAAGGCTACAGCACACTATCTCAACCTGCTACATCCATAGGGAATATAGTTATTTTATAACACTGCATGTCCATCTATGTCTTAGCTCACCTGCCATGTCAAGGCAAGCTTTTTAGTCGAGTCCTACTCTATCAATTCACCTTATTACTTTCGGCTAAAAAGGCAAAATCTCCAATGAGACAGAAATTGTATTCTTATGAACAACCCAATATAAAGCACACATGGTAAAAAACACAAAATTGTAGTGGAAACCTCCACACACTGTCACTCCCCGGTTAATCCTGAACTCCGTATAAATGCAAATCGTAAAAACACAATAGTGGGGGTGAAAAGGTGTAAAAACCACTTCATAAAACAAATATACCAGAACAAGTGATGTGTACCCCGAGTGAAATACACATCAAATACACATCAAACAAACATCAGCTTACATGTATAGTAGTTTAAGCCTTCACATAGGATTGGCAATGCAGAGTATAATCAGATGATGGTAAAATATTGTGATCTTAGGACTCTCGGAGCAGCTTGAATTTCACATATAATAAGCAGTATCAATGATCATAAAATGCTGCAATCTCAATACTCTTTAATAGCTTAAAAACACAAAAATAACACATATAGTGTAACACCATCAATGAATTGCAAAAAAACAAAAAACAGTATATTACATTTATGTATACACAGGCCACCTAAGGCCACCTCTTGCTTTGTCCTTCAAGTTTGGACCAGTTATGGATTAAAGAACTGACTGTTGTAAGGCATTACTTGCAGGGCTTGGTACCTGTGATTTTGTTACCAATACAATGTATAAAAGTTATACATTAAAAGTGCATAAAAGTCATTTACCGTAAGCTCACCATTACCATAAAGGTCACGCACGAAGTGCCATCACAGTCTGCTATAGAGAATTAATAAATACAATGATTCTTTCTGGAGCAACCATAGGCACATTACAACATGTGCTGTGCCTGCACCTACATGCCCCAATGCTCCTCTATCAGGTGTATTGGATTGACCCATGCCTCCCGGATGATGCAACCCTAAGAGAATGGATACAGAGATTCGGCACTGGAGAAAAGATTAATAATGTCACAAACGCACCCTACTTCAAGAGTGTGCCTGACGTAGTTGTGATGGTGAAAGGGTTAAAGTTCACTATTTGTCTGCACTAGACCGGAAATAATGACAAAATCCCCTCTAACACCACCCACACTTAAACATCACATTATAACTATTACTATTTTAACGCTGCCTCAACCAAGACAATTTATAAATGGGGTGCCTTGGTCCCCCAGGTAAATCAATAATAAAAACCCACCAAATACAATATTTAAGGAATTGCAAAAATACTAATTAGACTCTTCAGGTAACGTGAGTCTTTACCAGGCAAATGCAGAACTTAATAAGGAATATTTATTATGAGCAAAAAATAGTCAGAGTGCATACAAAAATATAGATATACATGACAAGCAAGTTATTTACACCAACAACAGATACAAACAAAAGGAATAAAATAACAAAGTCCTAATCACTTACTCAGCTCTTCAAAGTAAATACTTCTGCCCCAGTGGGTCTCTGCTAGAGAGGATGGTGACTTTATTAGATTCTGGCCCCAAGCAAGTACACAGACATTTCAGTATCATTGGATATATACCCTGTGGATTACCATGCCTGCTCTAGAGGTGGAGTTAAGGGGTATCTATAGAGATAATGAGTGAACACCCCCTTGTGTTCCAGGCCAACATCAATCCAAATGGAAACATTTGGTTCTATCTTCTCTTATGTACCTGCCACAGAAATATCAATTGCATCTACGAATGTGTTATTATTTTCCCATTCTATACATATGTGACCCAATATGGTGGATATCACAATTTCTTTCCCTATGATTAAGTTATGCCAATCATGTTTGGGCTTGTTTAGAAGATGGCGCTAGTCACATTTTAACAAAAATGAGGCTTCAATCTTATTCTGTGGGTAAATGTTAATGTTTTTTCCTTTTGGGTATGATACTGGAAAAAGGCTAATGACCATTAACATATCAAAGAGATTGATTCATCAATTAAGAGGTACTGGACATATGGCGGACGTCAGACATTCAGGCTTTCTAAGTGTAGATTCTCACACCTTGCAGCTTTCTCATTCCTCTACAATTTACATTACCCCTTCTGTCATCTGACCTCTGTGGGGGTCCAAGCTTCAAAAGGAATTAAGGCTATAAACCTTCTATACAATCAATTTAACCCCTTTTGACATTGACAAAACCACCTCTAGCAGGCAAGCAGATTATCTATGCACTACACCAAACACATTAAGGGACAATATTCCATAGTGCAGTAATGAATTATGCCCCCTTGCTGTGACACCTTAAAATCTTAAAAATTACTTAATCCATAAGGTATCACTGTGTGGTGCAAAAAAGGTACAGTTTATTAGAAACAGAAGAACAAAATTATATTCAATGTTTCGGCCTCATGCTTTAATCATCTGTATACAAGGTCTGCCCATAAAAAATCCAGCCATTGTTAATATAATTTAGAACAGTTTGCGCATTACAAAGGTAACCTAGCAGCCAAAGAGAGTGGACTGGAATGCGCATGCGTGAATGACAACTTCACTGTACTAGTCAGTGGGGGCACTAGACGACATTGAATGAGCATGTGTACTGTGTGGCCATCACACTCTAAATGAGTGAGTGAGTAGAACAACGAATCTGCATCAAATTTTGTACTTGAACATTTCTCTGCGGAAACTATTCGAATGATTCAGAAGGTTTTCGGGGACGATGCAGTGATGCAGTGAGTACAGCACAAATAAAAGTGTGGCACAAATGCTTCATAAATGGTTGAGAATCTGTTGAAAGTGATTCACGTTCTGGAAGACCTGCAACAAGCAGAACACCTGAGAATGTTGAACATGTATAGGCTGCAGTCTACAAAGGTCGGCAACTGACTTTGCGAGAATGGGAAGCTGATCTTTTGAGATTTTGAACAAGATTGCGACTTCTGGCTTTACCCGAAAGTAAAATTACATTCGAATGGCAAGCGATTTCAGACCGTTGATGGAATTCAAGAAAATACGATGAAAAAGCTGATGGCGATTCCAACAAAGAATTTTGCAGAGTGTTTTAAACAGTGAAAGAGATGCTGGGAGAACTGTGTGATGTCCCAAGGTGCCTACTTTGAAGGAGACTGAGATGTCATTGTCCAATTGTGACAGAACCATCTGTCTGCTTGGATTTTTACTGCATTCGTCTGTTTGTCTCCCGTTCGTATGAATGGCTGGTTTCTATAGCCCAGCCATTCGAATGACTCTTTTTTTCCCGAACAAACCTGCCGAACGAATGGCCACCCAAGAGAGGAGTGTGCTGCTGGTTAACGTAGTGATCCCAATTAGAACGTTGTGGTTAACCGCAGACACTTCTCAATTAAACCGAATTCAGGGTGGTCGTCGTTCGTATGTCGACCACGAGGCAGCGGCCATTTTAAATCAAGCGAACGCCCAGCGGTGTTTGGCTCTATTTCTATGGAACTAAAAACGGACACTTTTTCTGCCGAACACCGCTGAAACAACGGAACGCCTAGCTGCCTCCACGAAAGCATGCGAACACCGGCCGTTTTTGAGCATACGAAAAGACTTAACCCAGATAGCCTTCCCATGGAGTCATTCGTATACCGAAAGACTGTAAGAACTTTGACTCCATGGCGATTGAACTATGTGTGTGGGATCTGAGCGCTATTCGCTAATAATATGCACTCAGATCCAGGCTATCTGGGGATAGGTGATACGAATGGGAAATGTTCGGTTTTTGTGTAGTTATATATTTTTATGTCTTTTATTATTTTATGTCTAAGATGGCGACTGGCTTTGTCCTGGAGTTAATTGAGTTACTTGGTAATTAACTCCAGGGCAGAGGGGAGGGAATCATAATGCACTGTGGGTAAAATCTGTGACTGTGTGTCTGGAATGTCCCCATATCTGTCTGTCATTTAAGTCTCCCATTTGGTCCCCTAGGGGAGTGTCCACCAAGTGGGAGACCTGCATAAATACGGGCAGGTAGCCCACAGTAAAGCCAGATCCTGTTTGACCCTCAATGCGGAGCTTCTGTCTCGTTATTGGGGGG
Organism: Pelobates cultripes; assembly: GCA_933207985.1. Classification (NCBI taxonomy): domain Eukaryota; kingdom Metazoa; phylum Chordata; class Amphibia; order Anura; family Pelobatidae; genus Pelobates; species Pelobates cultripes. Next base: position 114,500,032 of record OW240914.1, read on the forward strand.
ATTTCTTCTTCACGTTTAGAGACTGCTGGATGGAACGGAAGCCGCTTGGTGCTGTTCGACGGTTGCCAGCAATTCGTGTATTGCCGTTCGGGAGTTTGGAGCCATTCACGGATCTCGTTCGGGAGATTGCCGCTTCCCCTGCATTTGGTTTGTGTATTACAGATTAAGCGAACGGAGACTGTACTGCAGCCGGGGAAGGTCTACTAAACGGCGGTTTTGCCTAAAGACACTGGAGGTGTCTTAACACCAATGTACAATGTTTCTTGTGTCTTGTATCTTCTTCAATAAATATCTCTATTTTTCATAAGACACGGCGGGATACTTTACGGATAGACCTCGTATATATACATGATAAAGGCTTGAAGCCAAAATGTTCTATATTTACTATTTTTTTCTTCTGATCCTACTAAACCATACTTTTTTGCACAACACAGTAATGCCCTTTGATTGAATTATTTTAAAGATCCAAGAGCCACTTCAAACTAGTTCTGGGTATATCAGCTTAAAATGCTAATGGTATAATGCCTTTAGAGCCTCCCTGGGTTCTCTCTATTTATTTTTTAACTGATGAAGATCAACATGAAATAGAAGTGAAGTGATATATACGTAACATATTTTAAGCTGATATACCCAGAGCCAGTTTAGAGTGGCTCTGGGATCTGTGTATCTATTTAATTTAAGAATTATTAGAGGGGAATCTAATATTGCGCAGACATTCTGCACCACCAAGTGCTATTTGTTTTTACAGGTTTTTTTAAAAATGTTTGGAAAAATGATTTTCATATTGGATGCATAGGTATTATTCCCTTAAGGACACAGCTTGAGAAGCTTGTCTTACGCTTAATGACACAAGCAATTTTTGCATTTTCTTGCTGTATGCGTTCAACTGCAATTTGCATCTCTCTCATTTATTGCACCGACACATATACTGTTTTTTAAAGGACAGAAAGGGCTTTAATTTGATGTAACATATATATATATATATATATATATATATATATATGCTTATTTATTATTAAAAAAAAGAAAAATGCAAACAAAAAGAAAAATTTTGTGTTTTTTTGTACAGTTTTTTTCAATAATAATGTGTGCCTAATTAGTGCAGGTTAAAGAAAGTAATTAAAAATAAATTCATTTAGTTGTTCTGATTTACAGAATATATTATGTGTTTGGAAATTTACGCTTTTTTTGGTAGTTACAGGTCACAAAGCACAAGGAGTAAAATAAACTTTTAATGTGGAGCGATTTTAGAATTTGGTATGTTTGTCTTGTAAGCTTAATAGCCATAAAAGAAAACAAAATTGCCACACAAAAGTATATATTTATATAAAGTAGACATCACAGGCTATTGTCCTAAGGTTGTTTTGACACTTTCTATGTAGCCATTTCACCTCCAATCTCTGCTAAATATTGGAGTAAAATTTAGTTTTTGGGGGGTTTTGGCACACAAACTTATAACAAAGAACTTCTCATGTGTATTTTGTAAAGTTGGTGTGTGCTATTCCTGTACAAAGTTTTATTTTGTGTTCAGTTTTTTTCTGCTGAGTACAACGATACCCCCATTCTATGTCTTTGGCACTATTTCGTGAAGCTACAGTGCCATATAGGAGACCTGTCCGTTTCAACATTTACAGTAGAATTTTGAGAGGCGGATTTAATGAGCCTATGCTTCAATTTGGGGTATTATAGTAGTTTGACTGTTAAAAACCCCCCAACAAAGGCCTACCATTTGTAAAAGTAGACACTCCAGGGTATCTCATATGGTGCATATTGTGCCTTAACATGCCCCCGTTTTTTCACCAATATATGCCAAAGTATGTGGTAAAAAATAATTTTGGACATTTTTTCATACGGATTAAATTTTTGCTGGGCATTTTGTACATTTCATATGTGCCACTAAGTTCAAACCCCTCCAAATTATGCTCAGCTAAGTCTTCTGAGTAAAACAATATGCCCAATGTATGGACTAGACACTATTTTGTGAAGTTACACTGCTGTAAAAGAGACGTGACAAGTTAAGGTATTTAAGTGTGCATTTACATGGAGGGTTTTGATGCATCCATGTCCCACTTTGGAGCACTTGAGCAGGCTACATATTACAACTACACCATAACGGCATACCATTTCTTAAAGAACACATCCCAGGGAATTTCAAAAGGCCTATTTTGAACCTTAGCGTGGGATCATTTTTCCGCTAGTTTGTACCAAGTGTAGTGGTAATAAGCATTTTTTCTGCCTTTTTGACACACAAAGGGAGTTTGCGCAGTATATTTTGCAAACCTTATGTGTGCTACGACTGTATAATACTTCATATGTTGCTCAGCTATGTTGGCTGAGTACAGCAATACCCCCATATGTACCTTTGCCAGGTATATGTGGACATTGAAGGGTCACATTTGAGACACAGCCATTCCAGTTTTTCTCAAATTTTGAATTTTTATGCTGTGTCCATGTCCCATTTTAGAGTGTTTTACAAGGCTATATAATCCAATTACACCATAAAAGCATACCATTTCTTAAAGAAGACATCCCAGGGTAATTCAAAAAGGCATAATTTGAACCTTAGCGTGGGATCATTTTTCCGCTAGCCTGTACCAAGTGTAGTGGTAATAAGCATTTTTTTAATGTATTTTTTTTACTTTGTAATACTTTTTTTACTTTGTAAAACCCATTTTTAAACTTTTTTTTACTTATTAAATGTTTTACACTTTCTTAACTTTTTTTACACTTAAATTTTTTCTAAACTTTTCTTTTACCGTTAACCCCTAACTAGCAGTAAGCAGCACTAACAGTAAATTCCCCCCTTTCCCATAACTCCTACCGACTCCAACTAGCAAAATATATATAATTATAAAATATTTAAATTAATTAAATAAATTGAACCCCTGAGGGTTAAAAAATAAATAAAAGTTTATCCTCAGGGGTTAAAAGAAATTAGATTACAGTATAATACTATGATCTGTATTTTGATCACTGTAGGCAGTGATCAACTGGCAGGGAAGGGGTTAATTTTTATTTAGACTGGGTGAAGGGGGGTGGTATTTTTTTTTTTTTACTTAAACGTTACTAAAACATTGTTTTTAAAACTTTTTTTACCTTTTTAAAGCTTATTTACCAAATTCCCCAATTCCCCACTAACTTCCACCCATCCCACCTAGCTAAATATATAATTTTTAAATATTTAAATTAATTAATAATATAAATTTAACCCCTGAGGGTTAAAAAAAAAAAATTAACCCTCAGGGGTTAAAAAAAAATAAATCAGATGACATTAAAATGCATACCCTGTAGTCAGTGATCAATTGGCAGGAAAGGGGTTAATTTTATTAAAGCAGGTGAAAGGGGGGGTGGGATTTAACTTTATATTTTTTTTTTATACAGGGAGAAGATCAGCAGCACTGATCCGTCTCCCTGCACTTCACACAGAACCCGGAAGTGCAGGGAGGCAGAAGGTGAGTATATACTCACCGGTGCTGGGGCAGGCCGATCGGGTGCTCCCGGTCTGCCTCTAATACAGAGGCATACCGGAGCACCGTTAACCCCGCGATCACCGTGATCGCGGCGATCTGGAGTTAACTTTAGTAAATGACGGAAATTTTCCGTCAATGGTCGGGAAGGGGTTAACATAATGCCCTTGTATCTATATGAATCTTGAGAAATAAATAATAGTGCAACACTATTTTATGGTAACTTTTAAGGACTGAGGATTTATAGCAGAAAATTAAATGGAAAGAATTGGGTCAAATGTTTTACATTTACAGATAAATTGTATGTTCTCCTTTTCTTTTCTAATATTTTCCTTTTCAGTATATATAGCTCCAGTCTTCCAATTCTCCATTCTGTTTATTGATGTGAAAATTCTAAATACAGCAATTTTCTGATAATAATGTAGACTTAAAACATCCTACATTTTTTTTTCTCATAATGGTTTTGAAGTGTATATAAGAGGACTTCACAGTAGGAGCACTTGAATTGAGAGACCTGGGAATGCTATTTATAATTATCATAATTCTGATGTTTTTATATGAATATTGACCATGTCAGTTGAGGCTTGGAAGAACATTTATTGCACAATTCCTCTTTAAATCAAGATGTTTGGTCTTTTTTTTAAACCAGAGGCTTGCTCAATACACTTTTCCAGCTGTGAATATGTTATGGATTAGAAATGAAAATCCCCTGTGTAAAGATTCTTTAGAAAATGGCTTCATTGTTAAAGGCAAAAGCTTAATATTGTGTAGGGTTAAATTGCTATTATGAAGGAAAGATAGGATTCTGGCACCTCTGATTTCAGGAATCTAAAATTGTCAAATGCATTTGAGGAGTATTTATGAGGATGTTCTAGGATTTAACAATAAGTGTTTTATAGTAGTGCTGCTTAACGTCATCAGTGGTAAAAAAACCCACATATAAATATTGTTGAAGTAGCAAACTTCAGAAACATTAGGATTTAAATTGCAGGTTTGTTAGATATGCAAGTCGGCTATGAGTTTAGTGAATAATTTGGTACCCTTAATTATTTTTTGACAATCTTTATTTTGTGAGTGCAGAGAAACAGACACGAATTGACTGAAACATATAGTGCAAAACAAAATGATTGTATACAGGCTTAGAGTTAAAGCACATAATGTCAAGATGCACTTGTGTTTTAGAGGGAAACTATAGTGCCAGGAAAACAAACTCGCTCCGCCCGCGCTCCTCCCCCACCAATGTCCGCACTGGCATTAGGACCTCCCCATAGAAAAGCATTATTCCTGCGACCCTGGAAGTCCTCATGCATAGTGCCAGGACATCCAGTGTCATTTAGACTACCAAAAGTCGTCTAGGCACCCCAAAGTCCCTATAATGGACTAGAAGAAGAGTTACTAGAAGAAGAGTTAACCCTACCAGGTAATTATTGCAGTTTATAAAAACTGCAATAATTACCACTCTAGGGTTAAGGGTGATCGGAGTTTGCACAGAGACCACTTCAATGAGCTGAAGTGGTCTGGGTGCCTACAGACAAACATACTAGAGAATAACCATGCTAAAGGGAGCCCTCTACATCCTTGCTGCACCATTGGAAGGCCTCATACTGAAATTCTTAGATCCCAATCAATGCGTAAAAAAAAGACATATCTAGGAACCATGGAAAAATAAACACATCTTAAAGAAGCTTGTGTTGGTTGTGAAATTATGATGGCATCTTTTACATGAGGGTGGGTTCCTAAGATGTGAGTGGTAATAGCACCTAAGATGGAAAGCCAAAATCCAACCTATTCCTAGAGCTGGTAGGCATTAATAATGAAGGGTGCAAAAGGCAGGGACTCCTGATGCGCACCGTAGGACATCCCTCTTGCACTGGGTCACAATGAAAGCCTGCATCTTCGATCCGCATCAGTTATTCCAAGTCCTGACCCTTGCAGATGACCACCTGCGGTGTGTGTGGTCCTCTGTCCATGTGGATGATGTGAGAGGTGTGTGTCCCTAATGACTTGTGACCCAGGTTGGCTGGTAGAGTAGGGTTCATGATTTGCATGAGCTGAGCGTCCGAGGGAGGCCCACCCATCACCTCCTGAGGGGGACATAACTTTGCTGTGCCTCTAAGGTAGCCCAGGACTGGCTGAATATTTCCTCCAGCCGCCGTAGGGAATGAGCAGAAGATACAGGATGCATCTTGTCAGGTTTCACCATTCTGCGATGCATCCGATCAGTCAGTGGGGACCGGGATAACACCAGCAGGCCAGAGGGGGGATATGTGCCTCTTTGTTAGTCTATAGGGGTGCCTGAGTGGACCTAGATGTGGAGATTGACTGCGTCTCCCGCTGTGGGAGCACCAGGCCGCATCTAGTCAAAGGCAGCAGCTGCACGAGTAAGAGAGCAGCAAGATTCAAGATCAGCTCCCAGTTTGCCTGGAGTGCTCCAGAAAGCAACACCGGAGGCAGAGAGGTATGTGGCATGATATTTTTGTCCTCAAAGTCAGAAAAGGCGCTACATTTTTCAGGAGCTCATGTCCTATGTGCCTGACCAGTATGGTGGTCAAGCCCCGCCCCTCTGGTACCTTTAATTATGGCAAAACCACATAAGAATAGCAAATTAGGGAGCTATCTACTAAACAGCTGAAATTGTTGTAACGAATGGATTCTGAATAATTAATTTTGATAAGATTTGAATTGTGTGTGTGTGTGTATATATATATATATATATATATATATATAAAATCCAATGCTTGCACTCCTGTTAAGAGATAATTGGCCTGGTGCTGGTCATCAATAAATATAAAATAAGAAGTGTAAAGATAGCACTCCAAGGACTTCAGAAATATGGTGAAAAAACGTATCTTTATTCAGGCATCAGCCTAGGTAGATCAATGTTTCAGTTCACTAATGGCATCCTGACGAAAGTAGCTATCTTTACACTACTTATTATATATATATATATATATATATATATATATATACAATAATACTTTAAAGAAAGAAATTGTTAAATGAGCACGCTAAACACCATAATCCCTAGAGCACCATTTTTTTATTTATTACCCTATGGAGGGCAGTACTACATTTTATTCTTAAAGAGACACTCTGGACAGCAATATGTTAATGCATTTGATACATTTTGACCTCATTAAACTGCTGTCGTTTTTGCATGCTCAAATCTTTATAGTTTTTGCATTCAGTGCTGTTGGTGCTGAAACTGAGTCCACACCTTTGATACGGAAGTCTCTGGCATGAGGGGACGTGGCTAAGGATTATAATGCAGCATTCTGGCAAACAAAAATATACAGCATATAACGGAGGCCAAAGTCTATCAAATGCATTAAGGTGTATTGGTGTCGGGAGTGTCCCTTTAATGTATTTTGGAGTGATTTGAGTCCTATGCATCCATAAATTCAGCCACACTGAAAATGTGAAAACTGCATGTCCAAATTATCAAGTATGATTTAGCCTGAACTGAGTGAAGCTGAGAGCATTGCACTAATCCACCATGCCTCTTAAAATTAAGGTTTTTTGTAAGTGCTATGGAATCTGTTGGCGCTATATAAATGAAAATAATAATAATAATGAAAAAAAAGGAAAACGTGCAATAAGGAAATTAAACATGCATTGTAAACACATACTGTGTTTTCACAGATCTTGTAACTATCATTGACAGGAATAATGAAACTCGGAACAAGGTTATCAGAGATGTAATATATCTGTGTGTATTTTATATTATTGCTTTTTAGATAAACTAATAGTGTTTCAATAAATTTTATTGAGCTGAGCACCTGTTTTATTAGCCTAAGGGAACTTCTTAAAGCTTTTTAATGCTTTAATCCATTCCATCTGTCTGTCTGCTATATGACAGTATGTTTCCATGCATTCATTTTTGCGCAGGAAGGTTAAATTCCAGTTTTGGTTCCTTCTTTATGATGTTTGGCTTTTCCCAGTCGGAGACACTACTATTTCCCAGTCCGAAATACTACTTTAGCAGGTAAAGACGTTCATTTCAGAGCTAAAAAAAAAAAAAAAATCTGTCTGAAGAATAAATTAAAAGTTAAAAAACAAATATGGGAAATTCAGTGCTTGTGTTTTATTTAATAATTTGGATAAATATTTGAAGCAGGCTTTTGAAAGGTCACCTACTACAGAGAGTAGTGGAAGTGGCCAATGGGTAATCCAAGGAATAGTTATTATCACAAATTTCACAAAGCCGCTAAATCATTCTTCTATTGAGGCAGAGGGGTTTATACAATGTACAGATAATTGCAGTGAATTGAAAACCAAGCTGCAAAACTGAGGTCAATTAGCTGAATAGGAGATTTGACTCAAAAAATGTACTCAGTAATTCTGAAATAAATTTTGTTGAAATTTGGTCATTTTCAATTTTGAACAAACCTACATTTGTCTGAAAGTTTTTGGAAATGTCCAAAATTTGGAAGTCAGTTAGTCCCTATATCTCCCTATATCTCTTTAGTAGATAGCTCCCCTAATTGGGAAATTTAGGACTTCCCTATTTGAGACTACCAAATTAGAGCACTGTTTGGCAGTTAGCTCCCCTAATCTGGTACCCTTACCTGGACTGCCCTAGTTAGGATACCAAATTAGGGAGTTACACAGCACACATCGGTAAAATGACAGTGTATGTGACTGTGTTCATGCATGGGTAAATGAACATGTATATGACTCTGTGCATGTATGGGTAATGACCGTGCATATAACTTTGTGTGTGAATGTGCAACTAACTGTGCACACATCAGTAAATGAACGTCTATGTGACTTCACACATTTGTAAATGAACATGTAAATGACTGTGCATGTATGTTAAATGACAATGGGACAGTATGCATGCATGAGCACTCGTTAAAGTGGCTTTGTGGCCTGGAGTCCGCAGATGCTGTCGCCTGCATTATCAAACCATTGGTTTTCCATCTCTCAGGGATACAGGGTTCATCAGTGACTGCATGGAGAAGATGAGGTATAACTCCACCTTACAAGATACTAGGCAATCATAGGTTGAGAGCATCAGCGGATGTCTGGTATGACTCTGTATAGTGCAAGTTGGTGCTACTCTTCATCAAGAGACACTGCATCTCTGAGAAGTGGTAAGATACAGGGAAATTATTTATAGCTCCAAGTAATATCGAAATGCCACTGATTGCTGCTATAATTTACACTGATCAACCACCACATTAAAACCTTTAACAGTTGAAGTGATTAGCATTGATTAAATTGTTACAATGACACTTGTCAAGGGGTGAGATATATTAGGCAGCAGCTGAACAGTCAGTTATTAAATTGCATGTGTTGGAAGCAGGAAAGGTGGGCAAACAAAAAAGATCTGAGTGACTTTCACAAGACCCAAACAGTGAGAGCACTTAAAAAATGTCAAGTCTTGTAGGGTTTTCCGAGTATGCAGTGGTTAGTACCTACCAAAAGTGGTGCAAGGAAGGACAACCAGCGAACTGTTAACAGTATCATGGGTGCCCAAAAGTAATTAATTCACATGTGTCAATGTTTGCACCGTGCAAAGCTAACTGCCTGGTGTGGACAACACTCCTCAGGGCCTGGTTGGGATTAAACCTGGGTCCTTTGCGTCCCAATCAGTGACTTTACCTTGTCAACATGCCTCTTTGTTATTTTCTGGCTTTGTTATATTCCTGTGATGTCTGAGTCTCTGGGCCTGGATTGCTGCACACCTGCTTTTGGTTCCAGATTGAGTGGCTAATTATCTGCCTATATAAACCCTGCCTTGCTACTGCCTTGTTGTCAGATCGTTTTGTTCCCCTTCGTGGATACTGCTTTGTTCATCTGACTCCTGCTTTGACTCTCTGCCTGTTTTTGCCTGATTGCCATCTGCCTTAACCATTGGTACTATACCCGACTACTCTCTTGGATTTCCATTTTTCCTGTAAAGCCCCAGTGCACTGTCTCACAACCTTGGAGATTTCTACCTTGAGTCTCCTCGGTTTTTGTTAAATTGCAAGGGCATGCCCTTAACTCTGAACTATGGACTCCCACCTCCAGGTAAGATCCTGACAACATGAGGAATGAAGGCTAGCCAGTCTGATCCAATGACACAGAAGAGCTACTGTAGCTCAAATTGCTAAAAATAAATAAAATGCTGGCCATCTCACACAGTACATCTCAGCTTGCTGGGTATGGTGCTGCAGACTGGTCAGAGTGCCCTGATGAAAAAAGTGACCTCAATGGGGACATCAGCATCAGAAATAAAACATGGTGCAATGGAAGAAAGTTGCCTGGTCTGATGAATCACATTTTCTTTTAGATCAAGTGAATGGCCACACTGCAAAACCTGTCCAGGAATGGTTTGAGGAACATGACAAAGAGTTCAAAGTGTTGCCTTATCCAGGTGGTTTTAATGCTGTGGCTGATCAGTGTACAGACATATGACAGTGAATTCTCCAGCATCATACAAAGACTTACAATGGGAAATGGATCTGCTGGCTGAGCTCAGTTATGCTCAGAAACCAGCCTGCAAGCTGTGATAATAAAAGTCACATATTTTTAAATTGACTTTTAAGTGTAAATGATTTTAGCAGCAGTGTGGCCCTTTATGCCACTTAGAAAATCAATAAGTCAGCGTGAGGGAGCTGATCATCTATCTCTAATTACATGTTGGGTTCTCACAGACCCTAGTGTGTATTCATTTATTATTTTAACTATAAGTGCCATGGGGTCTCTAGTAAATGATTGTGTTGGAAGGTAAGCACCAAATTCAACATATTGCAGATGCACCAATTTATCATGTAATGCAACTACTTCATGTGTAAATCTAAATTTTTTTTTTTTACTTCATTTATTCCTATTTGAAAACACTATAGTAACTTTCTACTTTAGCACAGGTAGGCACATTAATATTGCAGTCTATTTAAACTAGAATTCCAAGTATCCTTTATATAAACCATCTTGCATACACTATTCAACTAAACAAATTCAGTTTCTACAAACAAAATATTACAAGCCTTAAGAAATGGACGTGATGATCAATGCTTTATACAGTGTTCGATGGATTCTGTAACAATGTCAGTGGAGTACCTCATGCTAGTATATTGACAACATAATTTTTATTTTAGTGGTTTCAAAATGGGGAAAAATTTATTTGGGCCAATTTATGGTAAAAAATATTTTTCTTTTTTTGAATAGAGTTCAATAAACTGTTGTGTAGCTAAATGTCTGGTATATACAATACACTGTATCTATCTATATGTGTTCATATTCAAGCTAAGAGCTAAATTAACTACTGGGTGTGTGAACAAAAAAGCATATAAGGCATTTTTTCTCTTTCTGGCCCACTTTAGTATCCCTGTCAATGTATAGTTGAATAAAAGGATAATCTTATTGTCTATACATGTGGGTATCAAGTGGATTTTTTTGAATGTGAAATATAGATTTTAAACCTCCAAACATTTTATTAAATAGAGTGATAACGCATTGTTTCGTGCACGCTAGAAATTCGAGCAGAAAGCAAGAGATGGATATATATGTCTTTAGTTTATAAATTAACATATTAAACCATATTACGGTACTTAAGTATGCCTTTTGTATTAAAGTATTTACTTTGCAGGTTAATTTTACTGATGGAGTTCAATTCCCAAACATATACCGTCTATTGTTCAGGGTCTGCAGTGACGGCTTGGTGGTCACTCATTCAACAAAATACTGCTAAACTCTTGATATGTACATAGGTGCAGGCACATCCTAATATTAGGTCACATTGTTATCTCTAACCTCAGTTTAGATTTCTGTGGGCATTTTTGTGTAAATCTAGGTTAGCTTGCTGCTTGCCATGATTTTAAAGAAAAATAAATAATAAACAACTCTGTAAACAGCTGGTCACTACAGCAAAAAAGACCTTGTTTTCTAAATTAGTATTAAGTTCAGGCTTAGATGGTATTTTTCACTGGGTGCACATCCTAATTTAATGTGCTGTGCACACCTGTATTGCTAATTGTATAACTTTGAACATATGAGTACCATAAAGCAAACCACTAAATATTGTTTTAGGGGCAAAAATGATATATTGACCATTGCTTTATAAAGCTATTTACCTGTAGTTATCTTCCAAACAAAGTGCAGGCATCTTATAACATAACTCAGACACTCTCTGGACACATGGGGTGGGCTGATGTTTTGTATATTTGAGTAAGTGCATGCAGTGGCGGAAGTACCATGGTCACAGATGTGACCAGGCCTGTCATTGCAGGGGGCTGGCGCCATGTTGCAGCCGTGGCCCGCGCGGTAGAACCGCTGGACCACATTGAAGGGGTCCATCGGGTGGCCCATGCTGTATTTCCAGGGGGCCCGGTCACAACTGTGACACTTTAACAGTGCAACCAGGCCCCTGTGAGGAGGTCAGAGGCTGGGAGGAAGTGACAGCCCCCATCACTCCTCCCAGCTTACACCAGGAGGAGTAGGGAGTTAGAGTAGGAACTCTGACTCTCATCAGGCTGAGCCACCACTGGACCCCAGGGAAAGTCACCCTCCTGCATCTAAAAGATAGGAAACAGGAGGGTGACTAAACATTTTGTGTCTGTCTGTGTGTTTGTATGTGTGTATTTGTGTCTGCATGTGTGTCTGTTTGTCTGCATGTATGGGGGTAGACGTATGGGAGGGGACCCAGTGCAATTTTCGCACCGGGGCCCTGTGATTTCTAGTTACGTCTCTGCTTGCATGTGTAAAATGTAAGTTCATTTTATTTGATTATAAAAGCTGGGACTTTTAGAAGTTTTAACAGAAGCTTCGCCAGCGTAAATGTGGTAGAATGCTTCTGTTTATTCTATGTTTTCTGTTTGTTTCAAGCCTTTGCTAACAAATCCTTGTATTCAAATGGACCCGCTAGCAGAACACCTCTACATGATGAAACACAATATGGTTCTTATTGCCTACTATCTGGTTCACCAATAAGGCCTAATCTCACTGCCCTTGCTGACATGGCCTCTGTTTGGTATGGATTGCTGACATAGCCTCTGTTTGGCATGGATTTCTACTTTCTTTGATATGGATCTCAACACACTACCCTTGTATGGGTTCACTGAATGCTAAAGGAAAGATGGTGAGGAAAATTTGGGTTCATCTACTCACTAGGAGTGGTTTGTAAATTAATTACTGATCACCAGTTTTTTCACATCTTCCCTTTTATATTTTTTTATACTTATATATATTTTTTCAGGGGTCCTTGGCTTTTTTCCTAAGCACACAAGGTTGTTTTTGCTATTTTATTTTTCTAACATTTGTCTTGTCCTTGAAGTGTGACATGAGAAAGTATAGATATGGATGTCCTTGTTTCGCTAAACTGGCCAGTGTGCACTGGGGTGGGCTCATGTCTTGTATATTTGAGTAGTTGAATTCTTGCATGCATGAAAAGTACATGTCACTTGCATAAGCTAGTTATGTATGCTCATTTTAGTAATAGGTGATTTATTTTATTTGTGTAATTAGAAAGCTAATACTATATTATCCTTAATAACTAGTAATTATAAATATTACACTAATTAATCTTTAATAAAGAAAATTTTATTATTTCAATCAATTAATGTCATATTCTGCATCCTGGAATCTTATAAATATTGAAAGAAAAACACCTGGGTGTATATATCTGTACTCCCATGCATTAGTGAAACTATACATTAAAGGTGCTGTAGTTCTCAGGTGCCATTTCAAATGCCATTTCAAACTAATTCCACCAAATACATTCTGGTCTCTCTGTATATGTGTATCTATGACTTTCTTGTTCCATACTCTTGTTTTAATTATCCGAGTTTGTTTTGTTATAAAAGCTAATGTCCATCAATACAGTTGTAACATAGCACCAACAATATCACTTAGCATTTCAGAATATAAGTTACAGTTAAGGTGCAGAAATCAGTTAATGTGCACATTACCTAGTTAATCTGCAGATTAACTAGGGCGATCAGTTAAAGTGCAGAAAATGATTTCGTTTCTCAAATATTTCTCACATTACCTAGGTAATCTGCACATTACCTACTAGGCACTTGTTAAAGTGCAAAAAAAATAATTCTGTCCTCCATCTCTCTGAGGGGCTCACAGCTCTGGAGGACACCATGGTGTGCACAGACTGCTGTTCTGTTCTTGTCTGGACCACATAGTCACATACCTCTTCAAACAGTTATCCCGAACTGGTAAGAACCGAGGAGCCCCCACCACCACAAAAGAGCGAGCGCTTCCTGCACATTATGCAGCAACACCCTGAAATGATCCCAGCAGATGCTCTCCACTGTTCTCAATATCATCATCATATTTGAAGACTGTCGGAATCAGTGGTCCATGAGCAGACCTCTCCTTGTTCTCATTCTCCTTAATGAGAGAAGTATGTCTCGGACTTTACGGAGCAGCATTGTTAGTAGCCAGCCTCCCTCTGAGAAGCAACAAGCCATGCCTCTATGCTTTGAGAATTTGATGGTGGAGAAAAAAAAAAAAAGGAACTTGCTCACAAAAAGAAATTGAGACAGGTTCACATAGAATCTTTCTGCCTTCAGACGAGAAGTGAACGACTCTGCAGAGACTGCACTGAAAGGGTGAAACAGGTTCTGCGAGAACGTTGTTTTTTGTAATAAATAATTTCCTCTTTTACCGAGGGAAAGAAACAAACATTTTGCACTCTAACTAGACAGAAGCAGTTAATGTGCACATAACCTAGGTAAAGTGTGGAAAACTCTTAATTCCACACTTTAACTGAGCAAATCAGTCAATCTGCAGACTAACTAGGTAATGTGCACATTAACTGATTTCTCACTTTAACTGTAACATATACACTGATCAGCCACAACATTAAAACGACTGACAGGTGAAGTGACTAACATGAATTACATTGTCATAATGACATTTGTCAAGGTGTGGAGTATATTAGTCAGCAACTGGCGTCAGGGTGATGGGCGCCCAGTGATCGTTGATGCACATGGGGAGTAAAGGCTAGCCTGTTTGGTCCGATGACACAGAAGAGCTACTGTTACTCAAATTGCTGAAAAACTTAATGCTGTCCAAGCTAGAAAATTGTCAGAGCACACAGTGCATTGCAGCTTGCTGTGTATGGGACTACATATCCGCAGACCATTTAGAGTGACATGATCCCCCTCTGCTCACTTCCAAAAGCACTGTCAATGCAGATGGACCATAGAGAAATGAAAGAAGGCTACCTGGTCTGATGAATCACATTTTCTTTTAGATCAGCTGGATGGCTGGGTGCATGTGTGTTTCCCTGGGGAAGAAATTGCAGCAGGATGCACTATGGGAAGAATGCAGTCTTGTGCCTGACATGTACCACCTGCCAAGAGATTGTTGTAGACCACATGCACCCCTTCATGACAATGGTCATGCGCCTAGTAGGCATCGTGTGTACGTCAGGATGCAAGGATGCACAGTAATGTGAGCATCAGGCGAGCAGTGATGACGAAGGAGGAAATTAACAGCAGGAACATGGAAACCAGTCAGAAAACGGCACCAAAGATAAGATTTAAAAGGGGAGGTTATAGTGAACCACTTTTAAGAAAGGCAAGCAGCTGAAATGCATCAAGTGGAGGTAGACAATAGGAGGTCTGATTTTATTTATACATTTTTGTTCCAATAGATATATATAATTAAAAAAATGTTTTAATACTTATATCCTGCATCCTGGATTTCATTTGGTGTATTACCTGCAAAGTAGTTGGGGGAACGTGACAAGGTTATCCTCCAGTCCAAGCTTTTAATCTGATCTAGCTTATCGAGTGGACCAATATTGTATATACTATTATATAGATACTAAGCTGTATTGCCCTATGGTCTTTTGTCTTTTTACCCAATTTAGAGATTCCATTTCTCAGGGATACATACAACACACAAGACAATTGTTACCATTGCATTGATGGGTAATAGCTATCCAGGTGAGGACTTTTCTTTTCCCTTTTAAGGCAAAACTAAAATGAGGGATAAATGTACCCCCAGTGTTTTCCATATAGTCTATGCTAAAAATGACCCAATATCAAAGTCATGCTAGATCTCTGGCAAGCCTCTGAGATTGTGGTCCTTATGATTTGATCACTATACAACCACAGGCCAATCTAAAGTCAGCATGAGATGTAGAAGCTGTAGTCCCAGTAATGATACAAGTTAACAATAGTTCATTGGAAAAAATCAGCCAGTTCAACCAACTTTCATAGTATAGGGCACTTTGGTTATGTGATCGCCCCTTTCCAATTGCATTTAGAGCCCAATCAGTATTAATTTAATGGTTCCTTATATTTTGAACAGCAGTTTTTTTCATCTGTGAAGTCATGTAGCTTTTTCTTATGGACAAGGTGGCACACCTTATATGGACATTACTATTGCTCATATATTTATTATGAAATTAGGCTACTCTTTTAGTGTAATATTGTTTTATTGTGGCTGAATAATGCACAACCTACTCTCAAAGCAAAGTTCACCAGATGTCCACCATTCTTTACTGAAGACAGAGGTAGCTAATTTACTACTTACAGAAGGCTCCATCCAGGGCTGATCCTAGGGTCACAATAATATTATGTTGTCCTCAGGTGGGCTTGGCTATATTGCTATCCCCTCCTCTTCATAAACATAATACCTAATCACACCCATTTTCTATGAAAACCACTCCAACTCTTTGGGCCCCCCAACTTCACCAGGTAGCATGTCAGCCACTTCCTATAGTGCCAGCTTTCCTGATCCCTGGTGGACCCAGACGCAGAGTGTAATAAGTGGTGCCTAATATAGAAGGTAGAGCCAAGCACAAGGGGCGGGTCTAACACCATGAAGCACCTCTATCTGCAAACCACCTGAGCACTGTGCACCCACTCAGGATCAGTCCTGGATCTGTTTAGATGTTTTCATGATGGGTGTTATATAGTTTACTCATTCTTGTGTTATATTGCCCTATATATATATATATATTTATTTGCTCTTTTGAATATCTTCTCAAAACCACGCAGCTGTGGCACAAAAATGTGAAACTAGTTTACAGTGGAAGGTAGTCTTGGCTTTGCATTTTCCACTACACGTTTCATATTGTAGTTATTAAGCCTTTCTACAGGCTTTCTCTTCACAGTTTAAAGTTTTCTTTACTTGTCTGTATTCTCCTCATCTTTCTCTTATTATTTTATACTATTACTTATATTTTCTTACTATTTCTATATATCATCTAGCATTTCTATTACTTCTTACACGGACGTTACAGGCACTGCCCTTGTCCCCTTATCCCTGCAATCTAAAACATTGCAGTTTCAGAGAAATTCTAATGTTTACATTACAGGGTTAAGACTACCTCTATTGGCCGTCTACCAAACAGTCACTAGTAGCACTTGTTGCAGTTTCAGAGTTGAAACTGGGCATCATCACACTTTGCATTTTTTTTTTTTTGCAATTCATAACATCACGGTATGATAACTTGAATATACATAGTGATGTAGAACCCACCAACTTTTCAAATGGGCAAAGAAGAACTTTAATTTTAGCAGTATAAGTGGTTTTGTCCAGGAGTTGTTCTGAGAAATTTTAAGTGACTAAGTAATAACAATTTATGAAAATAAAATGTAATTTGGAAACAGAACAATGTCTCTTAAAGGACCACTATTGGCACCCAGACCACTTCAGCTCAATGAAGTGGTCTGGGTGCCAAGTCCATCTAGGGTTAACCCTGCAGCTGTAAACATAGCAGTTTCAGAGAAACTGCTATGTTTACATTAGGGTTAATCCAGCCTCTAGTGGCTGTCTCATTGACAGCCGCTAGAGGCGCTTCCGCGCTTCGATGCAAGCGTCCATAGGAAAGCATTGAGAATGCTTTCCTATGGACTGACTGAATGCGCGTGCGGCTCTTGCCGCGCATGCGCCTTCGGCGGAAGAGGGAGGAGAGTCCCCAGCGCCGAGGGAGCCCAGCGCTGGAGAAAGGTAAGCCTTTAACCCCTTCCTCCGCCTAGAGCCCGGCGGGAGGGGAGCCATGAGGGTGGGGGGGACCTATTAACACTATAGTGCCAGGAAAATTAGTTTGTTTTCCTCGCACTATAGTGGTCCTTTAATTACACAAACTAATTTCTAAACCCATTTATTGTAGTTTAATAGACTGTAAGCTTTTTTAAGCTGGGTCTTCTTCAACCTATTGTTCCTGTAAGTTTTCTTGTAATTGCCCTATTTATAGTTAAATCTCCTCTCTCATAATATTGTAAAGCACTATGGAATCTGTTGGTGCTATATAAATGGTAATAATAATAATTTAAATACACGTTGCTATGAGTATTATTGCTGTGAAGCTTTCACTCAGACACACTAACACTTTGGAGCTCCCAGTGTTAGGAACAGGGGGATTTTTGCTCATCATAAGTACTGAATTACTTTGGAGTCATGTTATGTCATGTGGATGTAATCATGTTAGAGAAAAACGATTTATGTTTTATGTATTTAGCTATTTTTAACACCTTTCTAATTTGTAAAATGGTCAAGTGGTAATTAAGATAATATTTAGTTTGTATGTGTACACGTATGTGTGGGTTGAAGAATTTAATAAATAAGTGAAATATAATGTTCTAGATTTTTCTGATTCCGAGGCAGAGCTGTGTAGAAGGAGTGTGGGCTGAAGCATGTTGAAAGAACAAAATATAAAATTTATTCTACAGGAGCATGCTGTGAGCTGACACATATTGCTGTAATCACATAGAGCTTTCATCTAAAACAAAATAATATAGACTAAGGAAGTTACAATATGAAGTACACTGATCATTTAGAAAATATTACTTTTCTCTGCAGGATATTACAAAAGTCAAGAAAAGATTAAGAAAAAAATGTAACTCCTGTGCTGTTAAATGCAAAATCGATATATATGTTTTAGCACGAAGGTAAACATTCACGATTAGATTAACCATTATGCATGTGAGTCACATGCCGTGGGGCTCTTTCACTAAATGGTGATTGTACAACTGACAGATACACAAAATAATAAAATATAAAAATGGGGACGAGGCTTGACTGTCGGCATTTGGGGACAGTAAACAAGCCTGAACCACTAATAACTGCCTCAGTTTTGGCTCTCAGAGACCGGAGGACTGACCTGAAACAAGCTTGCACACGACGATACCTGACTCTTGTCGTTACTCCAGGAGCTCACGCAGTCTGACCATGTGGCCTAGCATGACTCATGGCCTGATGTTTGGGGGAGGCGGCCAATCCCCCGGCTCGGGTTGTGCTGCGATTACAGTGCCTTATGCAGTCCCCCCTCTGGACCGGTGGGGGTATCCCAGTCTCTGCTGGGGAAAGTCACCTACTCCCCTCAGCAGGAAGTCGTGCAACAGCGCAGCAAGCTAAGGATGGCTATTCTTCACAGCCCCTTCAGCATGGGAAGGGTCCTGAGTGTATCGCGCCTTGCACCACAAAACGGCTTTGACACCAGGCTGGATGCAATATTCACATCTTTTTGGCACAAACTGGCCCAACGTATGCAACAACACACACAGCAGGGAATCAAGGGCACATTGAAACAGAGTCAGCACAACGTGTGCACAAAGCCTGCTAAGCCGAGGTCTCGGTTCTGTTCTAGCCGACCCCACAAAGCATCCCCACCTGCTAAATCTGCGACCCATATAGCTAACATGATTGCAGTCTCTTCTTCCCAGCTGAGGGCCCAATTGGTACCACCTACCACCCATAGTCCATACACCCAAAGGAGTTCCCGAGTTCTGGAACACCCAAGGGCCCACGGTTGTACCGCAACTAGCAGGGGACAGGGCAGTAGCTCTCCTCACAGCCTTGGCCTGAAGACATGTGAGAACACAGCAATTCACCAAACAACAGGCTACACACCAGGAAAGTCAGCGTCTCATGTTAGCTCCTGAGGCACCATTTTTAACATGAAGAAGGACACTCTTCCATGGCCTCTTAGTGGAGTGGGGTGAAAATTCACAGAGGACATTCCACATCATTGCTACTCAGCACTAACGAGCTATATTACTTCTTTGCCTGTACTAATCATCCTATCTCAGTACCCAGCGGTATACATACTCTGTTTAGCATACAAATAGTTTGTTTAGAATGTTACATATTTTTTTATTATAATTTATAATTATCAGCCTGTTTTATCCATCATGTCATGACTTTGTTATGCTCGCCTCTGACTTGCCCGACATTACTTTGATGGCATTTATAGTTATAGCCTGACTGTTTATATATATATATATATATACATATATATATATTTAAATTGTGCTGTTATTCCAATGCCATGCTGTTGTCATGCTAAGCGGATCTTACTGTGCTTGACCCTGCTGTTGTGGCAGCGCAAGCCCTTGTGTTATACTATGCACAACAAAAAATAAAGAATTGCTTTATCAACATATTGCAACTCTTTAGGGAATATACCCCAATTGTATTGCTCGGCCTCTAAAACCATTAAAACGTCCAGAGATGCCAGGTAAGGTGACTCCAATTGACTATCTTTCCAGTGAAACATCAGTCACCCACAACAAAAATGGAATATAAGTAGATCTCTGTAAATGTACAGATGAGTCAAGACAATATGGTGTAGGCTAGTGTGCTATGCATGCATGGATCAACATCATAAGTAGTACACTTATATGGTAGAAACATTTGTTTCATCTGAATAAATGTATCTGAAAAATAAAAGCCTGTTTGGTTGACTGAATTTCGCCCATAAAGCGGTTTGGCCCATATGAATTTCCACAAGACTTTGGATAGTGTCCAGTGTATCTGGCACCAAGACATTAGCACCAAATCTTTTAAATCTTGCAATTTGCTAGGTGGGGCCTCCATGAATCAGATTTGTTATTCCAGCACATCCCACAGATGATCACTGGGATTAAGATCTGGGGAATTTGGAGGCCAAGGCAACACCTTAAACTCTTTGTCATGTTCCTCAAACAATTCCTGAACAAATTCTGCAGTGTGGCAGGGTGCATTATCCTGCTGAAAGAAGCCTCTGCCTTGAAGGAGTGTGTGTGTGTGCATGTGTGTGTGTGTGTGTGTGTGTATATATATATATATATATATTTAGTTTGTGACAGAGTGCAAGGCATCGTTATGGATGGAGTGTATATTTCTCAAGTATTGGAATATGTGAATTATGTGAATTAGTAGACCCAGGAAGGTCTGTCTGTTTTAGTCACAGCAATTTTGTAATTTAATATAGGTTCCTGGGGTGGTGTATTTGGAGTGAAGGAAGGGCCAGTGCTCCATTCCATAGTTTACATGCAGCACAGCAGGTGAGTAATCCAGTCCAGGAGTTCTGGATCACCCACGTAGTTGCGCACCTGTTGGCAATGATTATCACAGGACTGCTATAAAATTTCCCTATCAGGTATTCACGCAGTGTGTGATACTTCATTTCTCTGTGCAAGAGCCTTCATGTTCTGAAGGCGAAAGGAAACATTTATTTGAAAAAGGTCTGTGCTAAAAAATTTTTATTGTTGGAAGAGGGTAAGCCACCCAACAGCAGTTAAAAAAACAAACTGTCTGTCAGTGCTCAGAAGAGCAAGGCTTTTCTTTGTGTTTGTTTTATTTTTGTTTAAATTGCCAGACCTCTTAATAAAGAGAGCCTGCATTTACAAGAAATACAATTTGTGTGGTGTACTTATCATTAAGACTGTGTGGTTATATGGTCCCAGGTCTCGATACAATTATATATATTTATAATAAATTCTTATTTCCTGAAGTAAATTCTAGCTGAAATTCTGTCCAATCGATACCGATTATAATGGTATTTTATCATTCAAATTTGATTTCAAACTCTACATTTGCTAATTTCAGCATTCGACTACATTTGAACTTTCGGTTGCGAATTTTAAGTGTTTGATCTGACTCATCCTTGACTTCTTTACTATTTATGTTTATTTATATATTTGACTTAGTGGCTGTCCCCTAACAATTGATCATTTCTTTTTGAGTTTTTTTCTTATGTTCTGAGAGATTATGATTTTTGATAGTATACAAAATTGTGAATGGTGAGAGCACACTGTATATCTTTACCCTTGTATTACTTAAAACTCCATAGGAATCTAAAAGCAAGAGAAAAGAACATATAGGGTAATAACGAAGCAACTGTAATGCTTAAAAAACCATAATATGGTCAAACTCACATGGTCATGAGACACTTATAAAAGCTGGCTCAGACTAACAGCATATCAGCATATGTACAAGAGAACTCCAAGCTCAATTCACTTTGTGGTCCTTAGTTCAAGCTGTTTCAATCAAATCTCTTTTTTGGCGCTCTTTCTGCCGGCTGGGATTCACTTCCTCTTCCGGTGAATCCCAGCCGGCAGAAAGAGTGCCAAAAAAGAGATTTGATTGAAACAGCTTGAACTAAGGACCACAAAGTGAATTGAGCTTGGAGTTCTCTTGTACATATGCTGATATGCTGTTAGTCTGAGCCAGCTTTTATAAGTGGCTCATGACCATGTGAGTTTGACCATATTATGGTTTTTTAAGCATTACAGTTGCTTCGTTATTACCCTATATGTTCTTTTCTCTTGCTTTTAGATTCCTATGGAGTTTTAAGTAATACAAGGGTAAAGATATACAGTGTGCTCTCACCATTCACAATTTTGTATACTGTTTTATTTTGTTTTGTGTTAAGTGACTCACATTGGTGATTGGAGCACCTAATTTCTGGACTATTTTTAACCTTAACTCTTCTATACTTTACTGGATGATTTTTGATACAACTGTAGTAATGGTTCTGTGGTCCTGGAAAAAGAAATACTAGCATTTGATCGCTTGTTATGTTTTTACCTAGAAGAATGTTTCTGGAGAATAAAGATACAACCTAGAAACGATATGATTTGACAGTTTCACAACTATTCTGCTCATCACCTTTATTCCCATTAGAGACCTGGGCACTGCTTAGCACTATTCTGTCAAATCCGGTTATTAAATTAATTAAAATGTTTATTTCATTTCTTCCTGTATTCAAATAGTTTTCTCCTCAGTGTCCATGATTCTGTTTATTATGCCTCACTGCCAAATAAAAACTTGAATTACAAAAAAAAATCAAAACCCCAATGGGGTTATTCACTAAAGTATGAATGGCCCTGTTCCAAATGGGGCAAAACCATTAGGCTGCATACGGGACCATTTTATGAATTAAGGATTTTTATTTGGCCTTATTTTGAGGTAGAATAAGATGAGTAAAAGAGAGAAGAATTCTGATGGTAAGTGTAATCTTTAGTTTTACAGGCATTAGTTTTATTGACCCACACTCACTAAATAGCCCCCACCCACAGGGCCAATATTTATTTAAAGTCAATATTCTTGTCCCTCATGTGATGGGGCCTTTATAGTGATTGGGCTGCAGCGGCAGCCCATTTGATAGTATTTGATAGTTGGTAGATATGCCTACACTTGCTGCATAATAGTGGTGGGCAAAGGAAGGTTAAATACCTCCTTCATAATTGTATGGCTTTTTTTTTTATTAATTGGCAGCAAACACTAGGCAGCCACCACATAATTAACCATTGTGCCGATGAAGGTTTTTAACAATTTGCCTGCTGGTTGCTAGCATTATATCACACCAAAAACAAATTGGAACCAAGTTTGTACACCAATGAGTGGTTAAAAGGTAAAATACGAAGGGGACAGAGCCAGCAACCATACTGTGAGGAAGCATCTCCATCTGAGCAAACAAGCTGATTTTAAGCATAAAACACAGGAATTTTAACACCAACCTGCAAGCAAAGCTGCTCTTTACCTCTAGGAAGACATGGGGCGTCACAAAAAATATAAAGCTGACAGACCACGCCCCCATGACTGCCGATATTGGAGAACTCCTGAGAAGGCTGCAATCCACAGGGAGGCTTGAAATGGCGCCACTATCTGACGGGCTCACTTCCAGCGACTAGCTGGATGGGGAGGATTATTATATTTGGGTACCTATCAGACCCGCACTCCCACCACCCAAGCCAACTGCAAAGCCTCCGGTCACAAGGCGGTAAGAGGCGCTGGAAGAATATAAAGATTTGATGCCTATCTGACACCTTGGAGCCTACTGAGTGTGACAGATCCATCTGTCTAAGTACTATCTGCTGGTTCGTCTATTTTATTATACATTCGTGGAATTACCTGCCCGTACGTCCCTGTTCGTTTATTTCAGTTTATACCGAATAAAACTACCGAACGGCCAGCCACCCAGAAGAGAAGTGTGCTGCTGGTTAACCTATTGGCCTCAATTAGAATGTTGTGGCTAACTGCAGACACCTCTTAATTGGAACCGTATGCTGGGTGGTCGTCATTCGTATGTCGACCACGAGGCGGTGGCCATTTTAAACACACGAATGAGCAGCGGTGTTCAACGATGAACTTATGGAACTCAAACCAGATACTTTTTCTACCGAACACCACTGAAACCACCGACTTCCCTTCTTATCATCAGGCATACGAACGCCGGTCCATTCGGGACTTTTTATTGTACGAATGGACTTAACCCAGAGAGCCATCCCGTAGAGTCATTCCTATACCGAAAGAACAGTGTGAAAGACTTTGACTCAATGGCGATTGAACTGTGTGCATTGGGTCTGAACGCTATTCGGTAGTAATGTGCGCTCAGATCTAGGCTATCTGGGGATACGTTATACAAATTAAATGCATTCGGTAGTTTTACATTTATGGATTTTTATGTGTTTTTATTATACCATGTAAAATGGCGGTTTGCCTCTATCTCTGGAGATAATTGGATTTCTTCCCAATTAACTCCAGGATAGAGAGGAGGGGTTATGTCGAAACATGGATGCTGTCCAGGAAGTAGGAGGGTCTGGGAGGGAGGGTCTGCTGGAGATTGGCCGGGACGTGTCAGCTGACCGGAGTTCGCCGCGAACAGCTCGTGGCGAACCATTCGCGAGATGTTCGCGACATCTCTAATCACCTAGTGTTGGTCACCCAAACCACACAAAATACAGTACTATAAAGTGAATAAAAAGTTGGTTAGAGCACACTAAAAATGGATGAAATAACATATAACAATAAAATATTGTATATACATATTTCACTATGATCTGTTTCTTGTTTTTTTTTGTTTTGTTTGTTTTTTAGGTTTCATCCTATTTGATGGTAATTTGCATGTGTGTGTTATTTCATACATTTTCTGTGTGCTCTCACCAACTTTTTATTCATTTTATAATAGTTTTGATGGGCCTATTATCAATTTAGTGAGTGCCATATATTCACACTCCTATTTCTTTGGTATTACACAGTATTATGCTATTGGCGTTCTTTCAATTTTTTCTGTAGATTGTAATTTTTTTTTTGTGTGGTTGCTAGCATTGCCAATGGGCAAATAGTATTTAAACTTATCATTCACTCTCAAAGAGACATCAGGCAAATGCTGCAGAACCGCACGGTCTGACTGTATTCCGACTGTATATTTAGTAAGTATGAAAACTGCATGGCAGTCAGAATTCAGTCATTTCCACCATATTTTAATACAAAGATAAATTACAAAATAAAATGTTCAAACCATCTGCACTTGTGTTTTATATCTCATTGCAGATTTGTGTTTGCTATTCCGTCATTTGTACCCATCTTTAACATATTTATTCAGGTTTACCAGAGTTCCCCTTTATATTTTTTGTGTGTTTGATTCCACCGTATTTTGTCCAAAACAAAATCCATGTTTAGTGAATAACCCAGTTAGAAAGATGAATAAAGTAATTAGTAACATCAGTGGCATTCTTACTTCCGAATTAGACGCTAACAATAAATGAGATATTTATCAAAATAGGCTATACTGTGAATGCAAAGTGCTAAATGTGAATGTGAAATTCAGTTTGTTTCCATGGTGTTTGCTCCGTAATTAGCGTTTTACCCCAGTTTAGCACCTTTTTGCCATGATAAACCTCCCCTAAGTCTTTGTTTAAAGATGAGATTCAACCTTTACAAGTGACTGAGAAATATCTTGAACATTTTAAACTACTAAACTGCTTGCTTTGATTTGAAAGTTAAAAATACTCTTAAAGGCACGGATACGAAATCAGGAGCCTGATACATGGTGTGGCCATTACTATGATTGAGTACTCCTGTTGACGTCTCTCTCCCATCACTACATAATTTCTTTCAGTAAAATTAAATAGCACATAACTCCTTCACTACCAGCTCAGGCTGACAGGTTTCCAGAGAGTTAATTATTTGCTGTATACCCCTCCCCTGTGGCAACCCTCATCCCTAAAAAGCTGTTTGCAGAATTCAATTTTAATATATTTCTCTCTCTAGAGCATACATTTGCTTCCAGGGGAACAACATCGGCTTTTGCAGCTCGCTGATTTTCATGACTTGAGAGCTTTGCCGAACATTACAAAGAACAGCAAGATACTTCAAAGCAAAAAGACAAAGGCTTGCCACTGAAATCACAGACACGCTGCAATGTGTTATGTCATTTCTGCATTTGTAGTTCGCTTCTTTTTTGGCTTCCTCATTTTCAGTGTAAAATCTTTGAAGATAGTAATGTCTTTGTTTTCCTTTCAAATTAAAATGATGGTGAAGTAGAACAGTCATGTTGTGTACAATCAATAAGGCTGGAAGGAGATATTTAGGGGGTTATGCTGCAAATGACTTGAAATTGATCATGCTGTATCTGGCACTAATCTTCAATCCCTGTGGCTATGCCATACTCTTAATTCTGGTACATGAATCCTAAACAAGTTTAAATTATTTTACTATGTAACAACACTAGCTCTAAGCTTATTGTATGACTTATGTGTTTATACAGCGGCATTATAAGAGTGTGCATGGGGTGCAGACCAGTGGTGGAACAAAAGTAGAGAGGGCCCTGGTGCAAAAATATTTCCCATGTGGCTCGATGGTAAGCTGGGATGAAGTGACTTCCTCACTTTCTCTCAGCACTGTAGCTTCACACAGATCAGGGCAGTGGTGTATTTAGTATTTGTAAACAAAAAGTTATAGGTGCTCACTATAGTGCAGTAGGTTGATAGGGGCTGCGGTACACAATACAAGGATTCCCAAGACCTTGTGTGATGGTTAAACAGAAAAATGTGTGGCGTATACTGCACCCAAAAATCATACGTACATAGACCTTCAGGGGGTACAATGCTGTGAACCTCAGGATAATAAAAAGAGACAATAATAGTACAGTGCAATATGATAAAGTGCAAATTATACAGATAGTAGCAATAGGAAAACCACTCACATTTGATAGGGCTATTTTAGAGCTCTGCTGTATTGCGCGTGGATGGTACAATCCCCGTCTAAGGATATATGGTGGTATAAATAGTGCTGGTCCTCCAAGTGGAGATGTAGGTATGCGTGGTATATATGAAAGCAGAAGAGCAGAAAAACTCCAATGGTGTAGCAAGTAATAACTCAGTGACCAGGGAAGGGAAGAGGCAGCAGAGGTTTTCCTATAGCTATCTGTATAATTTGCTCTTTATCATATTGTACTGTACCATTATTGTACCCCCTGGAGGTCTATGTACGTATAATTTTTGGGCGCAGTATACACCACACATTTTTCTGTTTAGTATTTGTGCTGCCCTAGGCAGGACGGTGCTCGGGCAACCCCCCCCCCGCCTAATTTAAATTTTTCCCCACCCCTTCCTGTCAAGGCTGCACTTTGACTGACAGACACACACTCATTGACACACACACTCTCATATACACTGACAAACAATGACATACACACACATTCACTGATTTGACACACAGACACACACTATTACTTGGACACACACTGACAGACTCACACTCACTGACAGACGCACACTCTCACTGACAGACGCACACACTCACATTCACTCACAGACCTAGACACATACACACTCACTGACCGACACACACACGCACACATTCACTGACAGACACACACTCTCACTGACAGATGCACGCACACACATTCACTCACAGGTCTAGACACAAAGACATTCACTCTTACAGACACACACACTCACTCACAGACACACACACACACATTCACGTAGACACACACACATTCACTCACAGACATACACACACACATTCACTCAGTCACTCAGTCACACACATGCACACTCACAGACACACACACACACACACACACACACACACACACACTTAGACACAAACACATTTCCACCAATACTCACAAATTATTATTTTTTTTTTAAATTTTATTTTAAATCCACCCAGCCTTCCTGGGAGAGCTGGAGTAGATTGCTTACCATCGGTCCCCTGGGGCTGCTGGTCAGGCAGGTGGGGGGGCCGGACAGGCTGAGTAGGGGGGCGAGAGAGTTTTAATCCCCCTGCTCAGCTCCCTTGCGTGCCGCTTAGTGATGCCGGGAGCAGGAGTGACATCATATTCCGGCCCTTGGCTTCATTAAGGCGCACTAGGGAACTAAGCAGGAAGAGCTCAGGTGAGCAAAGTGGCCAGTCAGCCATCTCTTGTATGTTAGTGAAAGTATGTGTGTGTGTGTGTGTGTGTGTGTGTTAGTGAGAGTATGTAAGTGACCTTGAGTGTTTGTGCCACAGACTATATGTGTGCATGTCAGTGAAGGTGTGTGTTTAATGTGTATCCATTCCATAAATAGATCCTTTTATATTATATTTACAATATTTATTGATATAAAAAATAAATAAATATATATAGTTTTACCATTTCTGTAATATTAGTACCCTTGCTGACACATTCATTTCAAATATTTATTATTGAATATTATGCTATTTATTTTTATAGGGGGAAGAAACAACTTGTATGGGAGGGGGTGACACCACCAAAGTGGTGCTGTATTCAACTTTTAACAAAATGTTCTATACCTTTTTTTTTTTTTTTTTTTAACATGCATATGGTTGACACAGCACAACCAAAATCAGAAGAATTAGTACTTAAAATCCTGAATGGTCAATGATAATCTAAGCTTTGAAAAGTTTCCCCCCCCCCCCCAAAAAAAGGGGTTAGGGGCATCTTCAGAATCCTCATTTTTAGGGTAACCCGATAAATCCCTTCCTCTATCCATGGTAGGTTAGAGGATCATATTACCTAAGTTTTACATGTTCTACTCATTTGTTATTTGTTAAGTGTTCATCCCTTCATACCCTAGCTGGAATTCTTTAACCTTCTTATTGTACTCCACTCCATATGTAAGCAAAAGAGTAAGAGATGCACAATACCCTATTACTAAATAAAAAATATATCACATGTCCAAGGGTCCAGGGAATGTAGCCCATGGAGCAGCGTTGCTAAGGGGAGTGGGCCTTGACATTGCTAGGAGACAGGCACCTGGTTACAGTTAGCTGGAGATTGGTCAAAGAAAATGGAAGTGGGGTGGAGTTATAAGGGGAGTATAAGAAGGGGCCATTTTAAGTCTAGGGGACATTTTAATCTAAGTTGCACTTACCTGTTGTTGTGGCAGGATTTATGTGGCTTTTTCTTTGTCTCCTCTGCAGGTTTCTGGCAAGATGGAAGATTGGCTGCCAGGAGTCTGGGCAGCAGTACAGGAGAGGGGCGTTGAGTGGCTAAAAGATCGCCTTGGTGATGCCTTGCCGTCCGGCTCGCTGGAAGTGTTGTTGGCGGAGCTGGAACAGCCGTAGTTCCACGCCCGGGTGAGTCAACCTCTGACACCATTGCCCCTCCAGTTGCTATGCCAAGGGTTGCCCCGGTGGTGGGTCCCGGTACGGGTCCGGTTAGTAATGGTAGAGCAGCAGTTGGAAGGCGAGGGGCTATAAGGGCAGCGACTAGACCTATGGCTTACAGTGGCTCACAACGCTCCAGAGTCTCCCCAGACAGCTTGCAGGAGAGTAGTGCTTCACCTGGGTCTCCCATACGACTGGGCTGAGGACAACAGGGGGCGAGTCCGGCCGCTCTAGAGGGATCGGAGGGGGTGACAGCGAGGGACAGCTCCGAGGGACTGCAGCTCACAGGGGAGTAGTGCGCCTGGCGCAGGAGAGGGACGTCAGGCCCATAAGGGGTGCTGGCAGGCAATGGTCACATAACAGCCATCGCAGGGAAATGGACGTAGATGACAGGGTGCCCCGCGGGGCAGGTTACCCCCGAGGGCTGAGTAGGGTCTCCCCTGTCAGAACGGGTGGCTGGAGGTGGCAGGAGGACAGTTCCATGAGTGGGAGTTCCCCAGAGGGAGGTTACCGTTACCACGAGGAGAGGGGACGGGGCAGGGTTATCATGGCCAGCCTACCCAGGATGTCTTCTCCTTGCAGGTTGCACAGACGGTCGCCCTCGGGGATGGTGAGATCGCGCCGGGAGGACAGCAGGACGGTCACCCGCAGATAAGGTGGACTGTGTCACAGGACAGGTGTCTTCACGGTCACCTGTGGATCGGGTGAGATCTGGCACTACGGGAGTACGGCTCAAAGCAGTGGAGCGCTTGGGTCAGGACGGCCATGGTCGGTCGGCAACCCCACGGCCTTTGGCGGCAAGGGGTTCAGAAGGTGAGAGATTGTCTTTGCAGCAATCAGGGGAGCTGTTAGAGGGCATTAAGGGAAAAGGGGGAGGTTTCAGGGTATAGTACAATGGGGGTTGTGGTGGCTGGGGGCAGCGGGGATGGGGAGTTGGGCGCGACCTCCACAGTAGTGGCACCTGAGCCGGCGAGTGAGAGGGCCAGTTTACTTGGGGGCATCCCGGAGCCTGTGCAGCAGAACGTACACGTTTCTTTTGCGGGCCCTTTAGGCTGCCACTTAAAACTGGAGGTGAAGGAGGGGAGTTCGTGGTACTCTTTCCCTTCTCCCCCTAGAGGACTATCTTGACCTCAAGGAGGAGGATAAGAAGGACGTTAAGAAGGAGGAGGAGGAAAAAGAGCAGTGGTATAGGAAGATCCCTAAGACGTTTGGGAATTGGTTGAGAGCATTCTGCATTTTGGCCAGCGTGAAGGGCGAGAAGGCGGCGGAGCGCTGTTCGCAGCTCTTTTGCTATTTGCATGGTGTTTGGGAAGCGTGTCTCGTGTGGTGGCGATATGACGAGCAGTTTCGTCAGCGCCTGGCGGCTTATCCGGGGATGCGGTGGGACCAAATGGATCTTCTGCTCTCGAAGCTTATGATGGTGCAGAAGGCATCTCCCTTTCAGCCGGGGGCCGGCGCGGGCGCTTCCACCGCCGTGTCGGCCAACCAAAGGCGGGGCTATTGCTGGCTCTATAATGAAGGGCAGTGCAAATGGGGGGCTACATGTCGCTTCAAGCATGAGTGCTCCGGTTGTGGAGGTACCCACGGATTGCACAGGTGCTTCAAGAAAGGTAAGGCAGCCGCCACTGGGGGGTTGCCCGGGGGTTTGGCCTCATCCACTGCACCTGGGGGCAATGCTGGTGAAGGTCGGCACAATGCTACCATGGCTAAGGCGCTTTGTTAACAGGGAGGATGCGGTTCTGCTCGAGGAGGGCTTTTTAAAAGGGTTTGTGTTCCCGTTTCGGGAGCGGGTAACGGTACATAGGCTGCGCAACCTAAAATCAGTGGGGGAGTTTCTGGGGGTGGTTAGGGAGAAGTTGTTTAAGGAAGTTCAGTTGGGTAGGATGGCGGGGCCGTTCAAGGAGCCCCCTCTACCTAACCTGAGGGTTTCCCCACTCTGGGTGGTTCCCAAGAAGGAGTTGGGTAAGTACCGCCTAATACATCACCTTTCTTACCCCAAAGGGTCGTCGGTTAACAACGACATTGACAAGGCACTGTGCTCAGTGTCGTATGCCTCATTCGACCAAGCAGTGAATTTGGTGCAGCGGACGGGTCGTGGGGCATTATTGGCGAAGGTGGAGGTGGCATTTCGTCTGCTTCCAATTCACCCGAAGTGTATTCACTTATTGAGGTGTCATTTCGACGACGAGTATTTTGTGGACTTATGCTTACCCATGGGGTGCTCTATATCGTGTGCGTACTTTAAAAAGTTTAGCACGTTCCTCGAATAGGTGGTGAAGATGGAGGAGGTAACTAAGCTTGTGGTTCATTACCTGGATGATTTCCTATGCGTCGGGCCTCCTGGTTCAAAGGAATTCCGCATAGGACACTGGAGTGGGTGGCGCATGTCTTTGGAGTTCCCTTGGCCGGGGACAAAACGGTGGGACCTACGACATGCTTGAGTTTTTTTGGGCCTGGAGATAGACTCGGTTAAAGGGGAGTGTAGGCTGCCGCAGGATAAATTAGTGTAAGCCCTAGGGGTGGTGGCAGTGGTATTATGTTGTTTTGTTTGATGTTTGTCTATGTTCTCGTTATGTTTTTACCGGTTGGACGGCATGGGTGGTCGGCCACTCGTGTATATATATTGGGCGCATCGGAGAGCTGCAGTTCGCCATCATGGTCTACAGCTGGGCTTTCCGTGATCTGTGGTTCAGCTTCAGTGGTTTGGTTCCCGGGGTTGGGGTTGGAATGCAATTTGTTTGGAAATGTTTAACAAAATTCATTTGGAGCAGGTTCCGGTTGTGCTTCGTGCAGGGGGCAATGATGTAGGGCTGGTACCACAGAAGGAGTTGATTGTGAGTATGAAGAGGGATGTGGACAGGCTGAGAGAGTTAGTGGGTTATGGTCATATTGTCGGAAATGGTTCCGAGGTTGCACTGACGGCATGCGTGGAAGTCCTCCGCAGTGGCCAAGATTAAGGGGAAAGTCAACAAGGTGATGGCAGCGTATGTGAAGCGGTTGGGAGGGGTTGTGATTCGGCATAGGGAGTTGGAAGACAAGCTTCCAGGTTATTACAGGCATGATGGGTCCATCTCTCCGACGTGGGCTTGGATTTTCTGTTGTTGGGTTTTCAGGAAGGCGTACAGAGGCCGATCTTTTTCCTGGGTGTGGGAGGTGCTCAGGAGATTGAGGAGTCAAGCTCTGAGCTGTGGCGGGGGATGGAGAGTAAAGTTGTAGGAGTGGGTCATTGTCAGGGAGTTTAAATGGTAAAAATGCAAGATGGAAATTGTGCAGGCCAATGTTGGCATGCTGTTGACAATTACCTTTAAATTTACTGCTAACAATTAATAAAGCTGTGATATCATTTTGCCAAAATTATGGTGTCAGTGTTTTATTGGGAAATGGGTAATGGTGGGGTTATGCATATGCCGATAAGGCGACTATGCAAATGTCAGGAGTTGTAGTTGGGCTGCTATCCCTATAAGAATCTATTGAGCGTTTATAGACATGACGCCAATGTGAATATATATTAATTCTCTCACAGTAAGCAAAGAGATAGCATGGATTGGCTGAGAAATCTCACACAGTTTCTTATTTACATTATCTGTTAACTGGGAAACAAAATGAATTGATTTGGATGCATGTTTTACTTGTTGACTTAAACTTGTTAATTTATGACATACACTACACACAAATACATTAGTTAATACCGGTAATCCATTCTGATATATTCCCATACATGATGTGATGGGGTCCAGCAGAAATCCACTGAGGTAGCTAGGGCATTGGTAGTAATGAGCAGAGACTGGAAAAATCTGACCAGAGAGTGAACTGAACTATTTTAAATATCTGTAACTTTAATTTATTTAAACACTTAACATTCCACATTCAACACTGAATTCAGAATTTCCAGTCAATATGGATGGTACCCAGGCATGGCCATGTGTTTTAGTTCTCTGAAACAGATGGTACATTACTATTCTGCAACATATTTTACAGTTGAGAAATATTTTACCTTTAATGAAGTACAATCATTTTATTGTTGTAGAAACATTGTGTTATAGGTGGAAAAAAAGAGAGGAATTGGGGAGGTAAAGAGATATAAATAAAATTTGCAGTAGAACTGACAAAGATTATCTAAAAAATAATTTAATTGATCTATAAACAATAGAAAACCCTTAAAAATGGGGTTACTACTTAAGTAATGTAATTTTATATCCCAGGAGCTTACAGTCGAGTGATGTGATAAGAGAAGCCATGTGCTCTAAGAATGTCTTGATCTCATATTTTATTTTCATTCCGACAGCGTAAATTATTTAAAATGTCATATTTCACATTTGCTGGAGGCTGCAGGTTGCAATTTCTTCTGCGTTATATTTTATTTATTGCTTATTAATGCTATGCACGTTTCTCATGCAGGGATTTGTTTTATTTTATCTATGCTCTCTAGGTGTAGATGGCTATTTGGTTGCTTACAGGACTGTTTTGTCTTATAAAAATGTGACAATATTCCTCAATCCTTTCAGTCTTCTTACTTTACCTACCTAGTGCGAAAGAGACGGACTAAAAAAGAGAATTCACGTGTTAACAAACTGGGGTTTTTTCACTAAACATTGGACTGTCAGTCTATATGCTGGGGTTTATGCAGTTAACACTGCATTGTAGTGAAATAAAAACCAAAAAGCAAAGTTTAGGCTTAAATAGTCAAAGTGTGACTACAGCTGGGTAGCTGTTTAAAAAATGAAAAATCCAGTAATTTTCCACACAACAAAAATGGAGGTGGAAAGAAAAGAAGCACTCTGTCAAAAGTGGAAAACGTGTGTAAATAGTAAAGACGTGATATGTGCAATAAAAATACATGGCACACAAAAATAGAAATGCACAAACCCAAATGTACAAAAATAATAGAGCTTCTTAAGGCAGCTCGATCTGCTTTCCTTTTTTTTTTTTTTTAAACAGTAGTTGAAAATAAAAATTCTAGTTGAGCATGAAATGTTTAATTTGCTTAATAAACCCCTGTTTTTTTGTATGGTAAGACATTGTAATATCCGATGGGGTCATAGACCCAGGAAAAAAATCCCAAAGTATTCCAGTTAACAATTTTGTGCAGCTAAAACAAGCATGTCAAACTCAAAATCTAGCAAGGGCCAAATAAACAAGGTTTAAGTTTGTGGGCCACAAAAAAAACCCAAAACTTAAATTTTCATAGAAACGTAGGTTTATTTTGAAAAGTACAGTATAAAAAAAACCCAAAAAACAGCATTTGTTGGAATGTGACATGGCGTTGCATGCCTCCATGCACCTCCAGGTCCTCCACTGTCCAGCTGCGGCCATCACAACACTAACCGACACACAGACACTCATTGACACAGATACACAGACACTCACTGACACAGATACAGACACACACACACTGACAGACACATACACACACTCACTGACACACATTTACTGACACTCACACACACACTCTGACAGACAGACACATTTACACATTCTTGCACACACTCACATTATTGCATTTATCCCTGGGGTCCAGTGGGGATCTTCTATCTGGAGCTCAGTCTTCCTGCTTCTCACTGCTCCCTCGCACGCTTGTCTGTAGTGATGCCGCGCGCTGGAATATGACATCATATCCTAGCAACCAGCATCACTAAACTGCGTGCGAGGGAGCAGAGAGGAGCAGGAAGGCTGAGCTCCCTCGCTGCATCCACCTTCCTCTCTTCCTGCCAGGTAAATGTTAGCAGAGTTGGGACCTGCAATGTGGGGAAAAGCTACTTGGAACACCAAGCATGTACTCGCGGCACGCTGGGCCGCAAAGATGTCCAAAGATGGCCTCGAGTTTGACATGATTGAGCTAGAACATTTTAAATTTACAATTATGCTCTGCTCTATGTTTGTGCAGTTTTGTGTGTAATCATATCAAATATCTAAGCATAATTAAAGTAGATCATACACACTGTAAGGCCCTGATCTATATCAGCCCTTCAAACTGTCCTAATTTTAGCAAGACTGTCCCTATTTCAGGGTTCAGTCCTGCTGTCCTGAGTTGGTTCCTTGATGTTCCTTCTCCTTTTGGGAGTGCAGTTCATTAGCCCACCACACTTTAAGCCGACCACATACCAATGTTTGGGTGTGTGCTATATTTCTACTCCTTTAAAAAAAATGCAAGTAAGTTACTGTCATAAAACCCTGTCATTACTACCAAATCTCAAAGCTGTAGATGTGAGATGGCAAAAGGAACTTCATTCCCAATACAGCCAATCAGCTCACTGGAAACTACTGCAATAGTGTTATGATAAGCATTTGTGCCAATATGCTGCTTTCCATTTGGTAAGTGGTGGCAACTGCAGCAGAAAATCAGGGAGCAACAAGTTTGTTTTCAGATATATCCCTTGATTCTCTCTGCCCTTTGATCTCATCATTTTATTTTTAACTTAAAGGGTCATTCTAAGTACCATAACCATGACATGTGGTTGAATTGGTTTTGGTGCCATTGAGGCTGTAGATCTCTGGGATACTGAGTGCACCCAAGATGGCTTCATCACCTCTGCTCTGAATCTCCCAAAAAATATCCTAAACAATCTGACTAACCATGCAGGAGACATCAAATACCACAAGATTCATTATCCACCATGATTTTATGGCACTTAAATCTTTCTAAACTTAATGGATTAATAAACTCAAAGAAAGCAAATGCATATAGAGTATACTAAAACATAGAATAATAATAAAAAAAAAAAATAAGGGCAGTTTTACAAGTCATTGACTAGCATTAATTATTTATAAAAAAAACACTGAATATAAATGGAATATCTTCAAACACAATATTAGAAAAATATAGTTCTCAGCATACTCTATTGGGTAACAATTTTCTTTATTTTTTATTCTTTTTTCAAATTTTACATATGTAACATCACAGACAGAAACAGTTCAGGATTAGACATATAGACTTTGATTTACAGTAGAAGAATATATGAACTGTTGAGTAAACTTCACACACAGAAACACAAATATCACAATTTAAAAGGACTGAGCGGATTAGGCGGGTCTGAGCTATAATAATTAGGTTACTTCATAACTTTCCTGCATACTGTACCATAGGGAAGAACTAAAGTGATCTTTATATATAAGGATATTCATAACAGAGAACGCAACAAGGTATATAGTTATATCAGATTATCTAGCCAAGGTAACCATTTCTCATAAAATTTTAAGTGGCTATCATAGCACTTGGGTCCAAGATGGAGTCTTTTTCTGTAGCCAAAATCTTGATATTTCTATTTTTATGGCCATCATAAGTTGGATTATTAGATATCTATTTTGAGTTAAGAATCTTCTTAAATTAAAATGAAAAAGAGCAACCGTTAAGTTACCGTCCAAATCTCGTCCCACTAAATCTGATATAACTCTAAGGGCTTTATTCCATATAGGTCTTAAAATCTTACATCCCCACCAGATATGTTTAGAGCTACCTTCAGCACAAGTACACCTCCAGCAAAGTTTGGAATTATCAGGGTTGATTCTATTTAAAATTTTTGGTACCCTATGCCATTGATGAAGAATTTTATAATGGAGCTCTAAAATATTTAAACAATGCACCGATTTTTCAACTTTTTGAATTGATCTATACCACTGCTCTAACTCGATTGGAGACCCACTTTCTTTTTCCCAGTTTTTCCAGGCTTTTGGTTTAGACTCTTTTTCTTCCTCTCTCAATAATTCATACCAACTAGATATCGATTTACGATTAGTATTATTTTTAAATAGATCATTTAGTTTTTTATTTATCCTAGTGTTGTCATAAAGCAGATGGTTGTCCAAGTAATTTTTGATTCTTAGGTATGTGAATAGCTCTCTTGAATTAAGGTCAAGACTTAACTGAAGAAATGAGAAAGACCTTATTATGGGTAACAAATTTAAAAAACAAATGAGCTGAAACCAATGTAGAATAGTAGAAGGGTAAAATGAGAATTTAGAAATTAAAAATAAGAAAAGGCATTTAAAGCATTTAAATCAGAGGCATCATATATAAGATATATAAGGAAGCCAATAATGCCTGTAAAATGCAAATATATAGGCTAAACTAGAAAATGAAAAGTGACAGGCAATGAGAGCAAAAATACCCCCCCCCCCCAATTTTTTAAGTACATGCATTCTAAAAACCTCAAAAGTAAAAGTGTAGGAACACTGAAGTCAGAGATGGGTATGTAAGTAAATGAAATTCGGGAAAAGGGAGACATTTTAAATAGTTGATTTTCTTCGGTATACGTCAAGGAGGAACCTATGGCAAGAGATATGCAAATAATTGCTGCAAAAGGTTTGTGATTAGAACTCAAGTCAAGGTGCTGCAGCAACTAATGAAAGTTAAACAAAGTCCCAGGGCCTGATGGTATTCACCCAGGAGTACTATGTATGGAAATAACCAAACCATTGTTTTTATTTTTTCAGGATTCTTTTCTTTCACTACTATTACTCAATGCTTTCCTATGGAGGTCCAGCATGTCTACAATGCGATTTTCGCATTGAGGATTGCAAAAGCGGCCTCTAGTGCCTGTCAGGGAGACCGCCACTAGAGGCTGGATAATCGCCAAATCCTGTCATTTTCATCTCAAAAACATTGCGCACATCCGCCCCTACTTAACGCCAGATGCGACTAAGGTGTTGGTCCATTTCACTGTCCTTTCGCGCCTTGACTACTGTAATCCGCTTCTCAGTGGTCTTACGTGCTCCCAACTTGCGCCGTTAAAGTCCATAATGAATGCGGCGGCGAGGCTCATCTTCCTGTCTGCCCGCTCCTCCCATGCCTCACCCTTCTGTCAGTCCCTACATTGGCTTCCTATAAAATATAGAGCTCAATTTAAAATTCTGGTTCTTGCTTTCAAATCTCTACATAATGCTGCTCCCACCTATCTATTCTCCCTTATTCACAAGTATGTCCTGTCTAGGCCCTTACGATCTGCTTAAGACTTACGTCTATCTTCTGTCCGTACTCCCACCTCTGATGCTCGCCTTCAAGATTTCTCGCTTCCCTCCTCCGTTAGATGCTCACCCAGTCTCCACTCCTTCAAAAAATTGTTAAAAACCCACTCCTTATAAAAGCATATCAATTAAACTGTTAATAGCTCCTGACTGATTCCTCTTCTGCAACTGTCACTAGTCTAATACTATCCTTACCTTTTTGTGTCATTTTACCCCACTCCCTCTAGCATGTAAGCTCATTGAGCAGGGCCCTCAACCCCTCTGTTCCTGTGTGTCCAACTTGTCTGGTTACAACTACATGTCTGTTCGTCCACCCATTGTAAAGCGCTGCGGAATTTGACGGCGCTCTATAAATATCATAATAATAATAATAATGTAAACATAGCAGTTTCTCTGAAACTGCTATGTTTATAGCTACAGGGTTAAAACTAGGGGGACCTGGAACCCAGACCACTTCATTGAGCTGAGCCTCAGGGGGCATATGATAGCATTATACAAATATTTAAACAGCAGCTGGGTAAATTCTTGCAAAAATATAATATTCAGTGGTATCATTTACAAATATTTAAACAGCAGCTGGGTAAATTCTTGCAAAAATATAATATTCAGTGGTATCATTTTTCATATGTGGGGTAACGGCTTCTTAGTTCACAGAGATAGCCATCTGCCAATCAGATGATTTTTTATTCCTAGTTTGTTGCAAAACGTGAGATTTTATTTTTTGTTTTTGACTTCTTTTGTATCAAGAGCAAAACAGATGTGTGAGAGGCTGAACTTAATGGACGCAAGTCTTTTTTTCGGACTATGTATTTATATAATAATTATGAATTTCACTTCTACTCACAGAAATTCACTGGATGAACTTTCCACCCACCAATACATCTGGATTACTATGTGCATGCCACTGAACACTTCCTACAGCACAGAGTCTACAAAACTTTGGCAGATATAAACTAGATACAAGTTAAGTGTACTAGAGAAAGTGACGTACAGGGTAAGGTGCCTATGACAAAGGGGATAAATGTGAGAAAATGGTCCATGTTTTTCTAAAGAAAAGTTATTTAGTGATTGAGGGGTAATTCTGTGTTTAGCTTGACTATATTAAATTACATTCTAGATACTACATGTAAGAATTGCATATCGGAAAGTCATACAGCCCCAACCTTATTCAAATGCATTTTAACCACATTAGGTAGGATAATATTGTTGTGAAGGTTTGCTTAACATGACCTATTCTTTTTTTACGTCAATTACCAGAAACCTACAGATCTGTCATATTCATTACATTACCTTCGGCCCGTGCATGCATTTTTATTAATGGAATTGTTTTTTTAATTTAGTATTTTTTTTATTACAGTGCAAAGCAAAACCAATTATAGAACATATATTTTGTTAGATGCAACATGAAGAATATCTTTCTATCCTCTTATACTTTTACAGTTTTATACTAACTATTTGAGTGCCAACGATGAGGGCAACATGCTCACCGCATTTGCACTGAAAGAGTTAACACCATAGTGATGTGAATAAATATTTTACTGGTAATACTACTTTTGTTCCCTTTTTTGTGTATTTGTTTCTGCCATGCCATAGGCGCGGATCTGTGACAAGTAAGCATATACATCTTTCTTTTTGTTTAAGGAATTAAATCCTGTTGAATCATGAATGCATCTTATTCTTCTAGTAATAATGTCTCTTATTTTATAAATGTTACCAATAGTAAAATTATCAGGGAAAAAAAAATCCAAAAGTGCAATAAAAAGTGAAGGTAGGACAGATTTTTTTTTAGAGCTCAACAGAAAATGCAAGAAAAAAAAATCAAAGAATAAAGGGTGAAAAAAGGGGTTTATTAAAAAAAAAAAAAAGATTAATCTTCTTTAGTTGCAGCCTATTTATATAGATCACATTAATATGCAAACTTTATACATTTGGTTTTGGTGATGGCACTAAATGTATGGGGGAAAAAATTGAAACTTTTTCCAAATAGGGTTTCCTTTTAAGATACCCTGATAGCCTGATAACATAGTTTAAAATTAGTCCACAAATCTTCATTGGCGTTATTATCCAATAATGTGTTTTGCTGTTATGAGTAATATACTGTAATTAATGAATTAATAGAATTAGAATTGGGTGAACTGTGTGAGACAAGGTATAAACTGATACATTACATACCTCTGCATGAATCCACACTATGTTTTATAAATCTTAAGCATAAACTCTGTACAATTTTGCTGATAGTAACTACGTATTGAAGATGTTCTTGCTGCCGAGAAGGTTAAATCCATCACTGCCCTTGATTCTCCAACATGTATTTCACATATAATGGTCTAGTAGGTTAGGGAGTAGGGGCAGATAATCTGACAATTTATTTTACTAAGCTTGGCAGGCCATAGCTCAAACATGGATGAACAAAACAAGATTTAGTAGTATAGCTGGTATAAATTATAAATCCATATCAGTAGACCCAGATAAATGTGTATAAAAATATCTATATACGTGCAGAGAGCAAGAGAAAGAGAGATAGCGAAAGCAAAAGATTTGGGTTTGCTATTTATTTTTTAGTAGCTTATATTGCAGAAAATAGGTATACATATGAATAAAAGTCAAACAGCATTTATTTAATATACGAACACAAAATAAAGCACCACGCTTAAATTCTTTTAATACATATATCTGAAACCAGGTTAGAGGTTAGATCAGTTGTTGAGCTGTATTGGTTATGGTGCTTAGAGTGGGTCTTTAAAAGACTGGAAACTCTTTATGAGTGCGCACACCTCTACTGCTCAACTCCTGAACTGATTTACTGAAATTAAATTTAAAATGGAAGACACTAACTTCTTCCGTTATGGCTAAAACTTTAATGTGTACTAAACAACAAGTTTAATGAGAAATCAATGACATTTTATTGGCATGACTTCTTAAATAAAAAATGAAAGCCAACGTATTGAAGATTAGTACTACCTCAGGGAGGATGTCAGACTCCCCTGAAAGAATAGGTCAGGCATTCTTGCAATAGCACACTTTACTACTTAATCATCCATCTGTAGATTCATTTGACCCAATCGCTCTTAGCTAATGAACCTTTCAGTTATCAGACACTTTACAAGTACCACCACTACCCAGCAGTTCAGGAGTCCTTCATGGCCAAAGTCACTCTAAAGGAAATTAAAGAGTAGTGAATTCACTTAAGTCCAATAAAGTCCTCAAGACACCCTATTATAAAATGTTTAGTCATATTTTGCTCTTTCATCTTTGCATTTTTTTAAAAAATGTACACTATGGCGTTACGAATACTATCCTGTGTTCCTAATGCTGCAGTGCCCCTGTCCCTAGTTATATACACCACAGCTCCCCTTTTTTAATTAAAATAATAAAATAAAGATTTTATTTGCCTTCTTCCAGTGCTGAGACTCCCTTGGCTCTGCTCTCCACCACCCTTGGACCTCAAGCAATGGACCAATCAAATTCTCCTCATATGAGAGCGTTGGAGACCTGATGTGCATGTGCAGCATTAAATACCAGTGCTTTCCTATGAGCTGCTGCGTCACACGACTAATTTTTACTTGTCCGGTGTAGCAGAAGCCCTTCTACTGGCTGTCGGTATGCAAGAGGAAAGAATCCATTGAGCTGGATAGACTTACTGCTCAGGTACACTATATGGCTAAAGCATTTCACAAAATCTGGGTCCCTTAGCTAGTAGATAGGACTTTACATTATCTCTAAAGACATTCTAGCTTTCTTTGCTACAAAGTTCCAAGGCAATTATCTAGGATTGCATAGAACTATTTCCCATCTTGCCCAGCCCAGTTTTCTACACCTTTTTAGGTTATGGAAGCTAGTCTTATTTCTCCTTCACTGGAAATTCACTGTTATGGTCCTGCATTTTATGTGGACTACTCTCTGTATTCGCCTCCTTGTTTTACATGATATTTTTCTATTATTTCCATTTTATGAGAAAATCTGAAAATTAAAGAACATTTTAAAATAGAAAAATAAAAAAAAGTGTATAAGTGGATATGTATAGATGCACTGTGCAATTCTCAAATTAAGTTGCAACCTATTGGAATATGTTCTACTGTTCTCTTCTCCCACCTACCAAATTGCTAGCTATTCTGTGTGCACAACCTATCGATGGAATTTAAAAAAAAAAAAAAATTCTTAAGTTAAACCTTGACAGGTACGCTTCAACAGGTTTTGCTTAAAAAAAAATGGTACTACAAACCTCTATCTTCTAGAACCCACCATGAACAGACAGGGCTACTAGATATGCAAAAAAAAACAAATTTTTATTTTCAAGAAAGTAAAAACCAAACAATAAAAACCATGTTACGGTGCAATGCAGAACTAAATAACATAGATGAAAAAAAAAAATTCAGAAGAAAATCACTGTTGTAGCCGCTGTCCATGGTGCTGAAATGATTTGCACATGTTTTTGTGAATCTTAAAATTTGATTGTGAAATGTACACTTTTAGAGAGTGAAATTTTGATCAAATATCTATTGTTAACATGGGCTGAGATGTTGGCATCTGTTTACCATCTCTTTAATAATACACTTCAAGGCTTGATATGAACATTGTTGCTGAATGTTTTACGTTTGGAGAGCCTCAGCAAATGTATGAACTGTTTGAACTTGAAATGAATATAAAAATGTACCTATATACACACAAATACAGTACAGTAACCGAAT
Source organism: Pelobates cultripes (assembly GCA_933207985.1). NCBI lineage: Eukaryota > Metazoa > Chordata > Amphibia > Anura > Pelobatidae > Pelobates > Pelobates cultripes. The sequence continues at coordinate 114,542,714 of OW240914.1, forward strand.
GAACAGTAAAATAGTGCTGCTACAATCACCAGTGTTGGTCACCCACACAACACCAATACATAGTAAGACAATACAGTGATTAGGCACGACCAAACACACAATAAAAAAAAAAGATGCTACCACTTTAAGTTTTGGATAATAAATGGCAGTTTTCAGACCTCTGCAATAAAACATAAAATACAATACATAGCATAATATGTTTTAAAAATATTGCAGTGTTAGGTATAAATCGGTTAAACTAACATACTGCTGAGCCTATTCCTAGCAGGCTCAGACTTTCAGGCTAATCAATGTATAGCCTCCGGATTGCTGTATCTTGACTCTGCTTCCTCCCAAGAAATAATCTCCAAACTTATATAACAAGGAAAAATACTATTTATTGGGCACACAGAATAATAAAAACAGCACGGTAGATAAAATGATTATAGGCACAACGCGTTTCGACTCTAAAAAAGTATTTTTCAAGAGCATAATCCTGATTAGCTGGCCTCCTCTTTTTATATCCAGATCCGGCATTTTCCCGCTTTGTCTTGAATCCCCTTCTAGGTTCGCGAGGTCAGCTGGCGTCATTTCCGGAATCCGGCATAATTACGTTGCCTCAACCGTCCTGGCGTCATTTCCGGAAGTCAGCATCATCTCTATACGTCTGACGTATTAACGTCATGACGATAATACAGTTCTCCTGCATAACATGTAACGTCCATATTGTATGTTAAGGAGGATAATGACATCTCCTTAAATGGGAAATAATATATAAAAGAAACTTTGGTGAATAAATGTCTAAAAGAGAAAGGACATATAAATACACATAATAAAATTGACCATGCTTAACATGTTGTAGTTAGAATTTAACACATTAATAGATACAAGGAATACATTTAGGAATATAATACCACAGACAAAGATAAAAGAAAGATACAATGAATCTAGCTTTTCGATAGTTTCACATATACTGTCCAAATTATCTTTCAAATACCCCTTGGTCCGTAAAAGTCTCCATATCGCTACAGTTTCATTTTAGACGAAGGAATTGTCCCCTTGGAATGTTAGCCAACCAAGGTTTAAAGTGACAACTATTAAGGTCGATGTAACTGTTAACATCGACCTGTTTGAAGAACAGAATGAGGTATGTCCAGTAATTTTTAGTAGCCACTTAGTTACAAATTCTGGTCAAAGTTAGCATATTTTTGAATTTTTCACAAAAAACTGCCTTTCACCAATTATATCAGCAGCATTACATGTTTTACTGCTCTAAAACACTCATGTGTGTTCAGCAATGTCTCATGTGTACAACAATGTCCAGGATTTATGGTGTTTCGGAAAGTTACAGGGTCAAATATAAGGCTTACCCATTTCAGTTTTTACACACTGAAGTTTGCCAGATGGGTTATGTTGGCATTTAGACCATATGGCAGACCTGGGAATGAGAATTACCCCCATCATGGAATACTATTTGCAAAAGAAGGCAACCCAGGGCATTCAAAATTGGGTATGGCCAATCTTTTTTAGTAGCCACATTGTCACAAGCCCTGGCCAAAGTTTAGGGTTCATATTTACACACAAAATGTGCTTTCACTGATGATATCACTGTTTTGAAAAACAGTACCCCATGTACTGCTATCTCTTACTTTTCCATGGATTTACTTGCAGTGACACTAGGGGTAGCAAGATTATGCCATGACCCTATTTCCTGCAGTGACCAAGGGGTAGCAGGCTGGGCAGGCACATACAAAGCATATATATGGATATAACCCCATCTACCGTTCAATTTTTATAGCTGGTGATTTCTCTTATGCATTCTCGGCTATCCGCCACTTTTATTACAATATTCTATATTTGGTTTTAGGCATTAATGGCTATTTGCAGCTTTATTAACTTATATCTATGCATCTGTACTTGGTAACGGCCATTCTCGATTATTCTCCGCTGTCTTCCTCTATCCCATCCTTTCGACCGGTTTCATGGCTCTTCGTTGCTTTGTTTTCTACTCTTTCACTTTGGTGGCGTTTAATCAACCTGAACGCGCAGGCGCAAATCGACCGATCAAGCCATGCCATTTACGCACATACGTAATAATCCGATTTCCACATGCGGATTCTGAAACTTTAGTACAGTTGCAGTGGTTGCAGTGTCGTATTGGCTCCCCCTTTTAAGCACAAAAGCACAATTTTCTCTTATATATTTTTTCCCATATTAAAGTTATATTACACCTTTTCCTGTATCTATCAACCTCTGCTTTTTTTAGCAGTGATCTGCTTTACTAAAATCTAAATGCAGTTATTGATTCAGATCCCTCTGCTCTCAGAAAAGAGGTCACACTCCAAGAGACATAGATAAGTCAATATATTTTTTTCTGTCGTTACCAAACAAGAGTGCCTATTAATAATTCGAATTCCCTATGATGTTAGCTCTACGGGAAGAAAATCACCTGGATACAAACAAAATTGCCCTAAAGGATCCTTTCTTAGGCATACGATAATTGTAAAAGTAAAGTTTCTGCTCAGACTGTCTGAAAGTGGCTACCGGCCAATGTACCCTAGTGCCGTATATTATACAATATCAAACAGTAGGTATATCAAGACATCATAGAAGCTGTTAAAACTCGGATCCTCTGGACAATTCCCAGAATGAATACTCTGAGGAATCCTTGGAGATGCATACATTCAGAGATATAGAATAATAGGATGAGGATTTTCAGCCTCTTTCAGTAGTTCCAGAATCCGCTTACGTGGACCATTTGTTTTCCAGAGTCTGCAGGTCCTTGCGCCTTATACCTCTAGCATTTCTTTTTGGATGTCAGATGGTGCGAGCATTTTTAGAAGAATGGTTCTACACTGAGAGAAGTTTTCAACACAAGGACTGAGTATCTCACTAATACCTAGGACTCCTAAGTGGACAATTCAATACTGCCTGTAAACAATGCAGGATCTCTTTGAGACTCCATGGAGTATAGATGGTCTTGATCCTCTCTAAAGCCTATGTGGCAGCTGGCACAGGCTTTCATCTTGCTGTAATCTCTTACCTCAATCTCTACGTATCTAAGATTAGTATGGATAATTGGGAGAAGCATATCAGAGATATTTTTCCTTTGTCTGTTGACAATCTACAAGTCATTAAGGCGGAAATAGGCTCTAGTTAAGAAGCCTACATAGGTTGCATTATAATCGAGCCAGAAATATGACTTAGTCTGTGTCTACTAGCCAGGCTCTTTGGCATAGTGTCTGGTCTCAGGGTGCATCCTCCTAAATGAATGGATCAAGAGAATGGCAGAGGGCAGCAAAGCTTGTCTACTTCAAGACCTAAGGTTCAGGTGACCCTTTTGATCCAATGACTTTCATTAACTTCCTTCCCGGAGCAAGGTATTTCACATCAGGAAAAGAGCATGGTAGATCTCAACCTTGAGAAGTAGTCATTTTTCTACCAGAGGAAGAGAAAAGGCAAAAAGAGATGCTTTACAAATGTCATGGCTTCCCTTCAATTAGAGGGAGCTATTGTGAGAAATGTTAAAAGCAGCTAGAAAACAAACATTATGTTTTTAACAGGATTCTAGTTTACAGGATTATTGAACATTCTTCATCATAAAGGTAGTATTCCTAGTGCATTGGATGAGGTCTATAGATTTGCAGGATGCTTATTCCCATGTATCCACTGCCCCACATTACCAGATATTTCTCATATTGCAGTGGAAGGACACTCATTTTTACATCTTCATGGTGAAAGACGAATGTCTGCTAAAGTCACCTTGCTCCCTCCTAGTTTAGAGTATAGTTGGGAACACGTTTCAACATGGTCCAAGGCATGATACAGCTCTCTTCAGAAAGTGCTGTAAGACTTATCAAGTAAGTAAAAGATGTTGACTGTCATATTACCTCAGCAGAGAGAGCTTTGATCCAGGTCCTCCACCGTAGGTCTGATAAGATGTCACAAGGGAGGGGGCTAACATTCATGTAGAAATCCCTTGGACAGTGATAACTATGAATACCATCCACTGGGGTTGAGGAACCTTTCTCCAAAATCAAATATGTTCAGGAAAGGGACACCCTTAACATGCAACGCTTCTCTTCTGCATAAGTTGCAAGAGCCAATATCAATCATCCTGACAGTTCCATATTGGTACCCAGCCCATGGTTTCTACTTCTGCTTATCTTCTTCAGTACCTCCATGGGATCTCCCAAAAGAGCACTTGCCTCTTCCATCAGGTCCAGTGCTACTCTACTCATTCTGAAGGTTTTCATATTCTAAAGAAGGATTTACATATAAGGGTTTTTAAACTGCAGTAATTAATTAATTTCATGGGAAACATATATCCTTGGCTACCTTTACAGAATTGGGATGCCTTTTTCCTGGTCTCATCTCTCTGATTTCTCTTTTCATGAAAGGGCTTTGATATGGAGGTATCTAAATATCTGTCATCTGTATTTATATGATTACTTGGTTAACCATTGCTCCCCTTGGAATTATTCCTTGGTTTTTTTTAAAGGACTTTGAAATCTTCACCCCTTTTAACCATGAGACTCTATCTCTCCACAACTGATTAATATTAAGTTAGCTCTATTGGACATCGGACTGAAGGATATCAGATCTTCAAGCACTTTTTTGTATAGAACCCTTTACTGCCTTCCACAATATATCTAAAGCCTATTGATGAGAAAGTAGAGTCAGTAATGAAACTTTCTGCTCCTGTCCTAGATAGATGTCTTAAAATTTAATTCTATAGATCCGTTATCTGGCTTTCTTCTGATAGTCTGTTTATCTTTACTAATGGACCAGCAGATGGATAGAATTTTTTTTTTAAATGAATCAGCGCTAATTTACCAAACCAAAAAAAAGAAAAATATTTAAAGAAATAGGCAGCATACCTCAGATAGTAGGGCTCCCTCTAAGCCCTACAAACAATTAGAATAGTATAAACAAGGGGAATGGAGGTAGCACCAAAATAGTAAAAAAAAATATACTAGTATAAATAAAAAAAATATAATAAAACAGTAGAAAAATAACAATAAAATGTCCAATATAAAGTACCAATATAAAACCTGCCACAAGATATAGCCTCAGTTCTGTCAGGGAAATTCTTCTATAAAAGAGCCAGATCAGGGTATCCTTTGGAGCTGTATATAAAAACGGAGAGAAAAGACTAATAGTGCAGTATATCCCAGAGAAAAGGAATAACAATAAAATAAGTCTTTATGGTCCTACTAACATTTGTTATAGCTTAAACACAGCTATAGTATGAATAGCGTATAGTGGTACAATACCCACTTATAGGATACGTGAGGAGATGTTGATAGACAGGTGTTTCGTCAGTATGAAGACCATAAGAAGTATAAAAGAGACAACAATAGTGCTCACAGTATAAAAGGTACCAGGAGTATAAATTAATGAATGGTTACTCACATTTGATTGAGCAGGCAGACTGCTCAATATGTAGGTGTAAGTGGTATTATCCCCACCTAGGATTCTTTAGGAGTAGTCCTCACTGGAACATTAAAATCGGATGGCAGGTAGAAGGTAAAAATATAAAATAGTAACAAATAAAAAGTAAAATGGCACACTCACAATAGGAAGTAGTCAAAATACCTTTATTGAAATAAAATAAACAATATGTAATATCCACAATGCGTTTCACCAAAGTGGCTTTTTCAAATGGAGATAGAACTGAAGGTCTGTTTGCTCTCCTCTAGAGCCATTTCTCCCTCTTAAGCGTCAGAAGCCAAGTTTCCCTTCCTCCTTCTATGTTTCTTTGGTTAATATAACTGTATTCTGCTGAAATGAAACTGTGTTACTCATCAAATCAAATCAAGTTTGGGAGTAGCTGTTGCCTTTTTTTTTTCTGGATATATATTTTTGGCCATCACTCCCACACCGAAGTCAATTTATATATTATGCCAGCTTCACGAGATATCTTTAGCAGAGTAATCACAACAATGAAAAAGCAAATATCTGTTTTCATGCTGTTATTTTACATTATTTTTAAATGGATTGTTACAGGAACAATCCTCTGAATTGGTGGTCACCACTAGGCCATTAAGTTTAAGAAAATGCATAAATCATGAATCATTCTAAGCTACACAGTGACCCTACACACAATCTTACAATTTAGTAAAATTATATAAAATAGGTTCCATTATAAAATCCATGAAGCATCATTTGCTGCATGCGTCATACTTTGGAAGCCATAATAAACGCACGTTATTACAACCCATGCTTATGTTCATTGCATAGACTTAATCCATAGTCTTGCAATCTCACTTATCCTTTCAATGAACAGAGCTCTTGAAACTTAATGCACTTTTTCACTGTGGGAAGGTAAGAGCTCGAACACTCACTGAACCTGAGATTGCAGCACAGTGGATACATAATGTTCCAGACTGCTGACTGCTAGAGAACAGTTGAAGAGAATAGATATCGCAGCCTGTTTCTGAGCTGGATATTCAATGCCAGTTTTGGTTTGATCAAGCTGCCTTATATATTCGTAGCATATGTCAGTGCTGCTGTAGGGTACACAGCCTCTCCAGTAGAATTTTAAATTGTCTTGCTGACAGCAATCCAAGAGCAGACACAAAATCTACAAATAACATTTTATTTGGGGACTAGTAATAAATCCTACAAGGTATACCATTGTTAATATGTTCAGATGAATATTGACATTTCAGTCCCCAATACCTCTGTGTAACTGGCAAACAGCAACAAAAGTTGTCTCAAATCCATTACATTTGATTGCAATTGGGATTTCGTACAGGTTTATGAAGGTATTAACCAAGAATCTTCTATGATATTTATGTGAATGCAATGTATTACAGGATTTTTATTAGAATTTTGACTGGTATTTATAAAGTGCCAACATATTCTGCAGCGCAGGATTGGGCCCGATTCCATGCTCGTGACATTAACGGAGTCCTTAACTGCTAAATGCACGTCTCTTTCAAAAAAAAAAAAAAGTGAAAGAACTTGAAAAAGTGCAATGAATAAGGATAGAAAGCAAATAAAGATATTCCATGTCTCATATCTCACCTTGTGGACATATTAAAGTGCTACATAGGTTATAACTTTTTAGCAATACCACAATATAAAAGTAACCCAACCAATGTGTAGATTTTGTAATCTACTATTTCAAAACAAGAAATATATTCCTAAGAAAAGTGTCACACCTAAGACAAATTCTGTTTTGGTAAAACAGTCCCACATGTACCACACTTGACAGACCAATAAATGTGTATTGTCCCAAAAAGACCAATAGATCTTCTGGACCAGATCTTCTCCATCTTGGTCAACCATTCCTGAGGGGTACTTGGTTTAGAGTCCCCCTTAATGCAAAAGGAGAGCTAACTTAGCATGATTCAATATGTGCCTAATGAGGGATCATTTGGAAGCTTGAAGAGAAAGATCAGTCTGATGCAGTAACACAAATGAGGAAGAAAGACTAATCTCCCCACCAGCTGTTTTTCCAGTGGTTTGAAAAAATATTAATTTGAGCGTATTACACACAGTTATATACCTTTTTCACAATGATCTTGTAAAGGCAAAATGGCACATTATAAGTGATGAAAAAAGTGCCCCCTGCAGGACTGGACTACAGGTGCCCTTTTCTGTCTATCAGACCAAGAAGCAGTCATAATATGGTCTGAAATTCACAAACATGAAATGGTCTGCAATCCATTTAATATTTAATACGTATCAGCACAATAACTGATAGCACAGGGTCCAGCTCTACCTTGCTTCAAACCATCATGTCTCTCCTAACAGCAACTCCCAGAGGTGATGCCTAATCTGTGTGTTTTGCAGACAGTTTGTCATGGAGTGAGCAGCTCACACTCCTTTCATCTGCCAACACCAGAGAGCCGCCCTTGAAATGAATTGGCAGTTTGAAGATGAGTGTTCAGATCTGGCAGGAACATAGGACAGATCTTTAGACAGACACTGGCAAGCAGAGGTTTGATGGCTTAACAATTGCACAGGCTCTGGGTGTAATGCTCTAGCTCCCTTTTCTAACAATAATGAACAGTTGTAGAATATCTGGTGATGCTATCTAAAATTCAGACATTTTAGAGTGTGATAGGACACATGGGACAAACAGTGCACTGAGACAGATGTAGCCCTCAGGTTTTTCTTAATTTTGCAGTGGCTTTATTGACATGTGTCTCCATAAAAATACACTAGATTTATTGCAGTCAGTCAGTGATGTTTGAAATAGACATTAAAGGTGAATAAATTGTAACATTCTGAATGAGAAGATGAGAACCAGTTTGATTTTTAACAATTACAATATGATTATAAATACAGTTGCAAGAAAAAGTATGTGAACCCTTTGGAATGATATGAATTTTTGCACAAATCGGTCATAAAATGTGATCTGATCATCATCTAAGTCACAACAATAGACAATCACAGTCTGCTTAAACTAATAACACACAAAGAATGAAATGTTTCCATGTTTTTATTGATCACACCATGTAAACATTTACAGTGCAGGTGGAAAAAGTATGTGAACCCCTAGACTAATGACATCTCCAAGAGCTAATTGGAGTGAGATATCAGCCAACTGGAGTTTTGGAGGTGTTGGTTACAGCTGCCCTGCCCTATAAAAAACACACACCAGTTCTGGGTTTGCTTTTCACAAGAAAGTTCAGCACTGCTGCTATTCTCCCTAGGAGTGGCCGTCCTGTAAAGATGACTGCAAGAGCACAGCGCAGACAGCTAAAGACTTACAAAAGTCACTGGCAAATGCTAACATCCCTGTTAGCGAATCTACAATACGTAAAACACTAAATAAGAATGGATTTCATGGGAGGATACCACAGAGGAAGCCACTGCTGTCCAAACAAAAGATTGCTGCACATTTAGAGTTTGCACAAGAGCACCTGGATGTTCCACAGCAGTACTGGCAAAATATTCTGTGGACAGATGAAACCAAAGTTGAGTTGTTTGGAAGAAACACACAACACTATGTGTGGCGAAAAAAAAAGGCACAGCACACCAACATCAAAACCTCATCCCAACTGTGAAGTATGGTGGTGGGGGCATCATGGTTTGGGGCTGCTTTGCTATGTCAGGGCCTGGACAGATTGCTATCATCGAAGGGAAAATGAATTCCCAAGTTTATCAAGACATTTTGCAGGAGAACTTAAGGCCATCTGTCTACCAGCTGAAGCTCAACAGACGATGGGTGTTGCAACAGGACAATGACCCAAAGCATAGAAGTAAATCAACAACAAAATGGCTTAAACAGAAGAAAATACGCCTTCTGAAATGGCCTAGTCAGAGTCCTGACCTCAACCCGATTGAGATGCTGTGGCATGACCTCAAGAAAGCGATTCACACCAGACATCCCAAGAATATTGCTGAACTGAAACAGTTCTGTAAAGAGGAATGGTCAAGAATTACTCCTGACCATTGTGCACATCTGATCTGCAACTACAGGAAACGTTTGGTTGAAGTTATTGCTGCCAAAGGAGGTTCAACCAATTATTAAATCCAAGGGTTCACATACTTTTTCCACCTGCACTGTGAATGTTTACATGGTGTGTTCAATAAAAACATGGCAACATTTCATTCTTTGTGTGTTATTAGTTTAAGCAGACTGTGATTGTCTATTTTTGTGACTTAGATGATGATCAGATCACATTTTATGACCAATTTGTGCAGAAATCCATATCATTCCAAAGGGTTCACATACTTTTTCTTGCAACTGTATATATTATTTGGAGTCCAGGGTTACAGGGAAAAAAAAACACCTTGTAACATCAATGCTAAACACTAGCAAGTGAGTAATACTATTCTCATCTATTTTAAAAGTAACCAGCAGATCTTGTAGCAGAGGAGAATATTTGTTTAATCACCTTTAAAACTCCCCAGAGAGAGGCGCCAGGGACTTAAACATCTATGCCAGCACTATAAGGCTTATTTAAGGGATTATACAGTTAGATCTAGAAATATTTGGACACTGACGCAATTTTCATAATTTGAATGTGTACGCCACCACAATAAAGTTGAAATTAAACATCAAAGATGCAGTTGAAGTGCAGACTTTCAGCTTTAAAGTGGGGTTGGACAAAAAGCATTGTATGAAATGAAACCAATGCAACTATTACATCTATTACACAGTACGCTTATTTCAAGGACTCCTATGTAAAATGACAAATTAACACAATCATAAATAAAATGTACATTTTTAATACTTTGTCGAGAATCCTTTGCAGGCAGTGACTGCTTGAAGTGTGAATGCATGGACATCTCCAAACGCTGGGTTTCCTCCTTTGTGATGCTTTGCCAGGCCTTTACTTTACTGCAGCTGTCTTCAGTTGTTTGTTCGTTTGTCTTTTTGCCTTATGTTTTGTCTTCAGCAAGTAAAAAGCGTGCTCAATCGGGTTGAGATCAGAATATTTCACTTATTTGTCTTACATAACAACTGGGTTGCTTTAACAGTATGTTTTGGGTCATTGTCCATCTATAAAGTGAAGCACAGCCCAATCAACTTTGCTGAATTTGGCTGAATCTTAGCAGACAATATTTCCCTATACACTTCAGAAATCATCTGGCTGCTTCTATCTTTTGTCACATCATAAATAAACAATAGTTACCCAGTGCCATTGGAAGCTAATGCAGAATAGAGAGAGGTCTGTTCACCTTAGGTACAATACAGCATTGGAAATGGCCTTGTTAGTTCCAGTTTTTTGTAAATGTTGGCTTAAATCCTCATACTGAACAAATGGATCATCCCAATGTTAAGGTTTAAAGTATTTTATTAAATGGCAGCATTTTGTATTAAGCAGCTGGTGCTGATCATTTTCTAATTATATTATTCTGGAAAGATGCCTTTTGTCATAATTGAATGGGTTTGACTTTTGGAGCTGAAGATACTAACAGTCCAATCAGGAAAAAACATTATGTAGGTCCTTTGCATTGAATAATTGTTAAAGTATAATTTAACAGCAATAGAACATTTCAAATGTAACCCTTTCTGTATCAGAATATGTCAAGTACTGGTTTTATTTCTTAATACTTGAAGTGCAACATGCAAAGTAACATTACAAGATGCATACTTATTAATTTATCCCATTATTGCAAACCTTCTTGCCCAGCAGCAAATTATGCCATAATTAAAGTTATATATGTCTAACCCCATCTAGAGACATTGGAGAGTTATCAAAGTGTTACCATAATGTTTCCCTCTAATTTTCTAGAAATGTTTGGCAAATTTGTGAAACTATTTATTAAGTCTGTCAGATTTTTGCACCATAAGCATAATTTTTAAACGTGCATTTTTTAGTGAGATGCAACAGATTTATAAATATTCAATCACTTTTTCAAAAAGAAACAGAGGACTTTTTCTATCAGTATAAATTTTGCGGTATTCTGAAAAGGAAATTTCTGTGAAAAGGGACCACTTTAATAAATACGATAAAAATATGATTGAATTAAACTTCCACTTTTCAGGATACTTTAATTAAATTTCCACTTTTGAATTGCCTGATGCTCATCTGGAACAAACTTCTGCTCCTGCAGAATAGCAATGTTTTTACTTAAAGTGTTGAACTTGAGTGGTCCTATAGTGTCCCTTTAAGCTTAATTATAAGGATCCAACTCCAAGTCATAAACTTAATAGATCAAATTCATAAAAAAAAAAAAAGATAGTTGAAGAAAGGGTTAAAGTAACCATCTTTATGTTTTTGGGAGTTGTGGTTCAGTTTTCTATAGTAGGAAGCTGATAACTGTAATACAACTCCCAAAAATCTACGTGTTCCCATAAAGCACTGCTGTATAAGGATTTATAAGATTTAATCAACACTGGTACAATACACTAAGGCAGCACTTTATCCATAAAGGGACTACTTTGTTTAAGTATTTTTTCTGACACTTCTAGGCACAGGGCGGAGCTACCGATGTCTAGAATTGTCGGTCCCTCAACACTCACCAGTGACTGCCCCAGAGAATTGGCTCTGTCTATGGAGGATTGGTGGACCCTCCTTAGACCTCAATGCTGTAGACAGAATAGCAGGACCTTCCATAGACCTCAATCCATGGACCTCTCACTCAGTGACGTGGGCTTCTGGTGATGAAGAAAATGCCGGCACCTGTGAGGGACAAGTTCAGGTAAGTTAAACTCACCTTTGCCTGCTCCATCTGGCCACCGGACCCCCAGCAGCAATGTCACCATTGAGGGTCTTTGTAAATTATGCATAGTCCCTAAACAGTGCTGCTTTAAATACTTTGCTCATGGGAAATTGTGACAAATTAGCAAAATACAAAATTATGTCAAATACAAATGTAGATGTCATGTCACACAGAGAACAAATAGATTCCTAGTTAAAATTAAACGTTTATGTATCACAGGGCAGATACAGATGCTAATAATTTTTCACTTGCAACCCATCATTGCAATGTTGCCAGGGCCGTCTTTCCACATGGGCATGCTGGGCACTTGCCAGGGGCCCCACAAGCATAGGGGCCCCAAAGCATTGCCCGTGTACTGGCCAACAGGGAGATCCTTTGATCTCCCCTGCCAGCCCACAGAGAGCCGGCCCTGCTTACTTGTTTTGGGCCTTCGCGGGCTGGTGAGGAGATCAAAGATCTCCTTCACCAGCCTTAAGGCCCTTTGTTAGTGAGAGGGATAGCAGGAGGGAGAGAGGACCTGGGAGGCAGTTCCTCCCGCAAGCATGCTGGTCTGAGCAGGAGGAACGCTCCAACACAGCATTCTGCTCACGGAAGGAGTGAAGATAGCCTGCTGCCAAAGGAGCTGCAGGCTATAGATCATTACTCACCACCGGACCACCAGGGTTGGCAGTGTCCTCCCTCCTACCAAAGGTAAGAAGAAGGGTGGATGCACTGAGGGGGGCATGAAGCTTTTTTTTTTTTAATAAACAAAAAATCCCTTTTCCCCATGCACCCCCCCCACACACTGCACCCTACTCACACACACACACACACACAGCACCCCTCACACACACACAGCATCCCTCTCACACACACACACAGCACCCCTCTAACACACACTGCACCCCTCTCACACACACACAGCACCTATTTCACACACAGCACCCCTCTCACACACACACACAGCACCCCTCACACACAGCACCTCTCTAACACACACACAGCACCTCTCTCACACGTAGCACCCCTCTCACATACACAGCACCTCCCTCACACACACATCACCTCTCTCACACACACAACACCTCTCTCACACACATACACAGCACCCTTCACACACACATAGTTGGTAAGAAAGAGTTAAAATCCTCTGCGTAGGCTACTGTTGTAAAGCTACTGATGACACAACCCAGCATACCAAATATACCACACTACCCCTGCGTGGGTAAACTGCTCTCTATCAGAGGTTACGAAATGCCCATCATTACCCAGGTCGGAACTACTACGAAATATGTAATAAGCCTTATTCTTGTTTGTTTGCCATAATATACCTCTGCGTAGGCAACAATGCGCCCTCTTTTCAAACCTGTTATATGTCTGCTAACATTTTGCATACAAAATAAAAAAAAATTATTTTTAAAAATCCACAAATAATTTTATATAAAAGATGTGTCTAAATGTTTTTGTATTAATCCTCACTCTCTATTAGATATTTAAATATAGAATCTATTTTTTTTTTTTTAGTCTTTTCATTCTTTATTTTTATTGTATATCCATTACAGTAGGGGAAGCAGTGAAGGAAAATCACTGTTTGCTTTATGATTCACAAAATCAAATAGACTACTTATTTCTCCATACCTTCACAATTAAAGCTGCCCAGCTGTTTTGCTTGACTCACGATACAATATAACTCTGTTCCTTCCTTTATCATTTCTTCTCCACATGTCCAGCAAGACAATAGGGCAAAAAGTGTAGCTTTTGAAAAATAGGTCCGGCATTTGGTTGACCTTTAATATTAGCTGTGTGCTCTAGTGTACCGTGCCCTATTTTAAAAAGAGACAGGTGCATGTTGAGCTATATAACAGACAGAATTGCTGTTTTTAGGAGCTGTAAGATTGAGGGGACAACATTTGCCAAGAGGGTGTAAAATCACACTTTCTACATTTCTGCAAGTCTCAAAAGAAATTACGCTCCTATCAAAATCTTTATGATACAAAGGGTGAAGTGTGAGTGATGTTTTATTGTTGCAGCTTACTATTGTACCAATTATTTGAGAACTAACATTACTTTAAATGACTCTCCGTAAGGCAGTAATAGAATGCCATTGATAGGGTTGCCAACTTTCTTGGAAAAAAATACTGGCCATGCTAATTTGCATAATAAATTATATATTTACAATATGTAAATCACAAGGAGTGACATAAGAGTAAGATACATTTGCAAAGGGAAAACTTCCTGTAAATAACAACAGAAAAATACTTACAGTTTGATTCTGCTGTATAGGGGGGTTGTTTTGCAGTTGGGGATGATTGGACTGCTTTTCTGAGTGCTCACTGAATGGACCAAGCACCAGGCTGTCTGCGTCACATCCCTGTATGCATCACTGACAATATATACAAATAAATGGGGTTTACTCACTTACCACCAAACTGTAATGAATTGCAATCTGAATTGCAAAACGTAGGTTCAAATAGCCATGCTGTGCATAAGCTTAACTAGAGAATTTTATCAAATCAAATTACGAAAAGTCATGATTTTGGAAAAAACATTGAGGTGAGTATTCATTTACCCTTTGTTTACTGTCCACCAGAAAAGAGAAAGAGTACAAAAAAACAGAACATACAATGACCCCATCCAATCCTTATCCAGGTCCCAGTATAACCATAAGCACCACCCTCAAATCTTCCTATTTCTAATGCAAAACAATGGAGAACAATCCGGAACAGAACAAAAGCAATCCAAACCAATATCCAGCACAGGAGAAGCAAACAACAACTAAGGTCAAACAATGATGAACAACCAGGAACCGAAAAAAACATCCAGCCCATGAAGCCCCAAACAAAGAAGAACATTGCTGGATCAGGGATCACACCAGAGTCACTCTGCAAAAACACAAGAGAACAGGAGCCCAATGGTTAAAATTATAATATTAATACAGAAGCGTAAGCAAGCAAACAGTGCTAAACCAAACCGTAACCACATGTGTCTATAGAGCAAAGACTAATCAAATAATATATGTTATAACTAAAGACACCAAACTGCAATCCAAGCTGACCAACACTTACTGTACCGCAGAACACCTACAGAGAACAAACAAAGGGAAGGTAAGTGAAAGAACCCCAAAAGATGCATAATAAAACCCACAACACCTGGGCAGAACAATACCCGCTTCCATGTCTTTTATAAAATGCAATTTTATGGGAAGACACGGAGGCTCATATTGTATGTTTAAATCTGCACAACAAAACATGTGTAACCTACTGAAAATAAAACTTGTGGAATGTAGATTCCTATGACCTGTTGGCAGTCCATATCAAATCCTCCAAGCCCCCGACAACATCACTGAAGAAGTGAATGCACCCTTGGAAGTATGAGCACCGAACACAGACGTTTCCACACCAGACCGGTTGCAAAACCCACATGACTGAATGTGTGAGGGTCGCACTAGAAAAAAGGGAAAACAGAGGTCGGAGAGAGGAAAAAAAAGCTCCGGAATGAATGCCACATGATGGGCACCAGTGCGAACCTCATACTCTCCCAAACAAGCAACCGAACACAAAGCAAGTGCTGAGGGGAAAATCAGATACATCACAGAATGAATCAAAGTCTTGGTGTGTCCAGAAATGTTAACAACCATCCCGTCTGGAAGGAAAGTCAGGGCATCAAAATCCAATGCACAAATGTCAGAAACCATCTTGCAGGTGATGAGACAGAAAAGACGGACTAGTTTGGATGACAACTGATGCAACGAGAGATCCGAATTAGCCAGGCAAGAAGCAAACAGCGACAGTACAGAAGACATGTCCCACATAGGAGTACCTAGGTTTCAGGGGGGTGCAAAAGTCATAAAGCTAACAGCAGCTGACAAACCAGACAATGCCAACCTGACAGAGCACCGTCAAAACCTTGATGCGCTAAAGAAATAGCAATCTGTACAAATTCAGACTCCAGATCACCCTGCAGGATTCAAAGAGTGACATGAGAAATTGGAGGACCACCCTCACAGGGGCCGAAACAGGATCCACGTACCTAGAACCAGCCAGTTCATGCATGCCAAGTGGACAAATACGACTAGCTAATTCCTGGAGCCAACGCTTCCCCCAAGAAGAGTAGAGTAGCCTCTAAAACATCATGGATCTCCCAGGGTTTCTAGAAAGTTGCCACACCAGAAGATACAGAGACAAGTCCATGACCAATGGGTAAGACTGACCATGAAGGAGGAGAGTTGGAAAAGATGGGAAAAGACATAAGCAATCCATTGAAAACTTCAACAGTTGCAGGAACCAGGACTGTGTTCACAAAACATAGCCAGCAGAACCACCTCGGCTGCCTGACCTAAAGAAGGACCTGTGGAAGCATTTTGAATGGGAGAAATGCATACAGAAGGCCTCCCTGCCAAACTTGCAGGAAAGCATGCACTGCTTCCACCGCTGGGTTTTGGTGCCAGCTGAAGAAACATGATCATTGAGATATGACACGAACAGGTCTATAGCAAAAGGACCTCACAGAGAACAAATATTGGAGAACACCCAGGTACACTGGCAGGTACTCCACTTGCATCATGATATTCTGTTCCAGGCAAAATTGCCAAAAATCCACCACCAATTGTGTCAACACTGTCGATTGGGTGCCCCCCAGACAGTTGACAATAATGGAGCACTTCCAGGCCAACAGATTGTGGATCCACCAGCGAAGTTTGTTCTTCAACTCATCGTCCAGGACAATCCAATCCGCATAAGACACATCCTCATGCAAATGAGCAATCTTAAGCCGCTAAAAGACCCGATAGTGGAAAGGAACCAGAAACACCGTCTGGAAAGGGGGCGCTAGTAGACCGATAATCTAATCCAAGTGCCATAGTGTGAGTTGCGAATGACAAAAGGCACAGCAAAGTTCCTTGTGCATAGTCCACACTTTGGAGGCAGGTAGACTCAGGGTCTCCAGGAGGAGACCGAGAAATTCCAGACATCTGACCGGGATCAGGGATGATCCAACTGGTGAGAAAACCCAGCTGAGACAGGACGTTCACTGTCTACTGCAGTTTCTGCAACAGAACAACGCAATCCTGAGCCATCACCAGGATGTTGTCAAGAGAGACAATCAGTTGTATGCCTCGACTCCGTAACCATGCCACAACCAGTCAACTCAGTTTGGTGATGCATGCAGGGAAGACATGTTAAGCACCAAATCTGAGCCTGCCAACAGAAATGCAGAAGATTCCTGGATTCCACCCATACACAACAGGCGTATGCCCTCCATCTTGAAATGGCAGTAATGGACAATGGCATTGAGAACAATCCAGTTCCCCCCACCCTTTCCTATATACGGTTTATTTATACCATCTGAACTATATTTTCCTTTATTATTTACAGATTTAACATCTATATGGCACACTAATTTGGTAAAAATGGCAGGCGCATCTGGCCTCCCTTTTTTTCCCACCAATAAAATGTTGCTGATGACCCCACCAATCGAAGGATGAACCAACTCTGTTGCCTCCTTGTTGAGCAGCAGCGACAGCTCGTCTATCAACCTGCGGTCCTGGTGAGAGAATGAAATAGGAGGAGAAGGAGACAGATTGCAAGTTACACAAACCAGTTCTATCTGGAAACCTTGAATGGTGTCGAGCACCAATACATCTGAGGTAATGTCTGTCTCGGTACCTGCCTCAGTAAGGCAAAGTTGGCCATCTTGGGTTCAATCTTAAACAAAAGTTCCTTTCCATAGAAAGGGAGGTATTGTCATCTATGTAAATTGCTCTCTGGAACCAGCAACAAAGGTCCTCCAGATCCACTGTCCGGTTCTCAGCTCTGGCATCCAGTGGGCAAAAGATGTCTGGGTGCTTATTATGGCATGACGTTAAGGCAGAGTTAAGAACATTGTGGGGATTCCACCCCAATTTGGCCAGGAGTATCACACACCTTAGTCGGAACCACGAGCTCCTTCAGGTACAATCAAAGCATGGCCAGAACCAATTCCATACGAACCCTGATCTGGTTAACTCTCCGACTCAGTCCCAGCCTCCTCTCTAGCTCTTTTCAACCGCCACGGCCATACTGCCTCATATGGCAAGGCTCTTTTGTATGATTTCGGCATGGTACCTTGGGCGGCAATAAGCTTTCCACTCAGTGTTTCTGGAGGCAGGGGGGATAATGCTTGGCCCTGGCCACAGCTTTTCTAGACGCACTCCCCAAATGAGTGTGATTGAAAGGGAGACGGTCACCTAAACAGACACACTCACTGACAGGCACACACACACTTGCTGATTTGGCACACACTAACAAACTCACACTCACTGACAGGCACACACACACACACACACACACACTCACTAACAAACACACACACACACACAGACACTGTTACAGGCATACTCACACACACACACACACACACTGTTACAGGCATACTGACACACACACACACACACACACACAGACAAACTGGCACACACACAGATACATAGTTGCACACATATAGACAGACATACTGGCACACACACACGCAGATATACTTGCACACACACACACACACACACAGACATACTGACACACACACACACAAACATACTGACACCCACACAGACAGACATACTGACACACACACAGATACATACTGACGCACACAGACATACTCATACACACGTACATCCAAACTTTACACTTTTAAATGGGGCTGAGGAAGGAGGACAGGAGCAGAGAGGGGAGGACAAGGGCTGAGAGAGGGGAACAGGGACTGCTTTAGGGGGAGAGGTGCCGAGGAAGGAGGACAGGGGCTAAGCAAGGGGATGGGGCTGAGGAAGGGGACAGGGGCTGAGGAAGGGGACAGGGCTGAGGAAAGTGACACACACAGATACATACTGACACATACAGACATACTCATACACACACATACACCCAAACTTTACACTTTTAAAGCCAGTAGACAGGGGCTATGTAACAGGACAGGGCTGTAATAGGGGACTAGGGGCTGTAGTGGGGGGACAGGGGCTGTAGTAGAGGGTATGAGCTGTTATTGGGAGGTTAGGAAAGGTAGTGGTGGATAGGGGCTGAAGTAGGTTGATGGCTACAATTTGGGAAAAGGGCTGTGGTGTGGGTGTCAGGATTACAGTATGATCCAGCATGTAGAATTGTGTAACATAGAGGACTGATAGGTAACGTATACCGGACCTTAGAATGGCCAGACTAACGTACCAAAGAATAATCAGAAATAGCCGAGGTCAAGGGATACAGAAAGAGACACAACGATAAGGAAAAGGCATGGGTCAGGGAAGTCCAAATCAATGCCAAAGTCTGATTGGTTGTAACCAGCCTTTGATCCCAAAGGCAGTTACCAGGTTCCTATTTGCATAATTGCTGCTCAGCACAAACCCTATTGTGGATTGTTTGTTGCTCAGCACAAACCCTCCTGTGGATTGATTGCTGCTCGGCACAACTTCCTGTCAGGACAGTAAATGCTATTAATCAAATTTTTATGTGCAGATGAATACGTGACAGTGGGTGATATGGGTTGCAAGTGGGGGAGAAGAGCTGTAGTGAAGATGCTATTTGGGCTGTGGTGGGCGGGGGCATGGGGCGGAGGAAGGAGGACAGGAGCAGAGAGGGGAGGACAAGGGCTGAGAGAGGGGAACAGGGACTGAGCTAGGGGGACAGGTGCTGAGGAAGGGGGATAGGGGCTGAGGAAGAGGGATAGGGGCTGAGGAAGGGGATGGGGCTGTGGAAGGGGACAGGGGCTGAGGAAGGGGACAGGGCTGAGGAAAGTGACACACACAGATACATACTGACACATACAGACATACTCATACACACACATACACCCAAACTTTACACTTTTAAAGCCAGTAGACAGGGGCTATGTAATGGGACAGGGCTGTAGTAGGGGGCTAGGGGCTGTAGTGGGGGCACAGGGGCTGTAGTGGAGGGTATGAGCTGTTATTGGGGGGTTAGGAAATGTAGTAGGGTGATAGGGGCTGAAGTAGGTTGATGGCTACAATTTGGGAAAAGGGCTGTGGTGTGGGTGATATAGGTTGCAATTGGGGGAGAAGAGCTGTAGTGGGGATGTTATGGGGGCTGTGGTGGACAGAGCATGGGGCTGAGGAAGGAGGACTTGAAATGAGGGGGGGAACAGGGGCTGAGAGGGGGCTCAGGGACTGAGAAAGGGGGACAGGGGCAGAGGAAGGGTGATTGGGGCTGAGGAAGGAGGATAGGGGCTGAGGAAGGGGGTAGGGGCTGAGGAAGGGGACAGGGCTGAGGAAGGGGGTAGGGGCTGATGAAGGGGACAGGGCTGAGGAAAGGGGAAGGGGGACAGGGCTGAGCAAAGGGACAGGGACTGAGCAAAGGGACAAAGGCTGAGGAAGGGGGACATGAGCTGAGGAAGGGGATACGGGCTGAGGAAGGGGATAAGGGCTGAGGAAGGCGGACATGGGCTGAGCAAGGGGACAGGGGCTGAGGAAGGGGATAGGGGCTGAGGAAAGGGACAGGGGCTGAATAAAGGGACAGGGGCTGAGGAAAGGGACTGGTCTGAGGAATGGGACAGGGCTGAGCAAGGGGACAGGGACTGAGCAAGGGGACAGGGGCTGAGCAAGGGGATAGGGGCGAGCAAGGGAATGGGGGCTGAGGAAGGGGGAATGGGCTGAGAAATGAGACAGGGGCTGCGTAAGGGGACAGGGCTGAGGAAGGGGGACAGGAACTGAGCAAGGGGACAGGGGCTGAGGAGGGGACAGGGGCTGAGGAAGGGGGACAGGGGCTGAGGAAGGGGATAGGGGCTGAGGAAGAGGACAGGTCTGTGAAGGGGGGATAAAAAAAAACAAAGTGAATTGCCCCCTCCTTGAGTCTTACCTAAAGCCAGGGAGGCGTGGGCAGCAGCCAACAGGAGCAGCAACCAGCAACCAGCATACACAAGCAGCAGTATGTGAAGTCGGCCTCTCCTGCGGTCCTGTGAGAAGAGCAGTGGAAGTCACGCCCCCTCCTCCTGACATCATCAGGAAGAGGCCGGCTGACTCCACTGGCTGCAGGCTGCAAGGAGAGTGAGGTAAGTTGAAAAATCAGAGTCCCCAGCTAGGAGATTCGGATTTTTCCTTTTTTTAGCTGGATGCGGGTGGCCCTGGGTTTAGGGTGGCCTGGGGGGCAATCGCCTTCCTGCCCCCCCCGGTCTCAGCCCGCCTCTGACAGCAACCCCTACTGTCTGGCATTGCATTGCAGTCTAGATCAATCACATATTTGGCATTTTGACACCTGTATAGCAGCCAGTTGGCAACCCTAGCTGTTAAGGAAGTTTTATTTAGAGCTGAAACTGGTCGGAGCAGTACGGGGGTGTAACCTCACCACTGGCTTTTGGAGGGGCCTGTTTGCCAACCTCCTATCCTGTTAATATGGCCCCTGCAATAGACCTGGCTAAAATAGTTCAAAACAGTCTCTGTTCGTGCAATTGGGACTATATGGTTAGTTTACCGAACAACCGTACGAACAGAGACCACCCTGGAGCTTGTTAACACCTATTAACAACGTTTCTCTTCTCACCGCAGTGTTCTAATTGTTCGTCTGGGTGGCCGCAATTCCTATGAACAACCACAAGGTGGCGGCCATCTTGTTCACGTGAAAGCAGGCAGCGGTGTTTGGGTATGAATCTCATGGAACTGAAATCGGATACAGAAACTCCCGAACACCGCTGGACTTACATCATCGCCTGTGTTCGATTGTATTCAGCTTAGAAGGGCACTGTTCGGTGAGATCATTCGTCTGGATGAAGGGAACAAGCTCCAGGGTAAGACTATTGACTCTGTTCGGTAGTTTGTTCGTTTTCAAACTAATGAACTAGACCGGCCGCAAGCTCTGATTCTCTGGAACTGTTTTAGGAATGGGACCATGCCTGCGGTCTATCAAATACATGACTTTCATACAATTTCTGAACCCCTGAACTGATCTGGGTGATTTTTGAATATGTTGTTCACCCAGATCATGGCTCTCATTTATGGGGATATGTTGTGTTTTGGGGTACTTATGGGACTTTGTAAAATATGTGATTTTTCTGCCTGGAGATAATTGGGTTAATGCAATGTATGAATCAATGTTCTCACAGGCAGAGAGGAGGGATTGTATGTTTGTTATGGGAGTGTCATACATTTAATTACTGTTCTGATTGGTTTGTAAGATTTGTGTGGGTGTACACCTTACTTGGGGACTTGCATAAAAGGCCAGCTGTGGCTTCCATTAAACAGAATGATTTACCCCTTCATGAAGTCTTTGCTCATGTTTGGGGGATTGGAGAACTGCATACACTCTGGGGATTGCTATAATCACTATACTCCGATGAGTATAATCACTAGCTCTTCCTGCTACCCTCTCTGGAGTAGGAGTGGTCTACCCACTGGAAGCTGGATCCTGGTCTTGGGTCCAGGGTGGGTAGAAGATGGTGAGACCCCAACCAAGCTGCGGCGGTTCGTGGAGTCTACAGTGCTTATGGTGTCTGGTGGAGTGCTTTGAGCCCTCTGTGAGCACTAGGAGCATCAATTGATGGAGGTACCCAGTCGGGGCGACAGGCGGCCCGTCACAATTACCAACATCAGTTTCTGAGCTGGATTCAGCTGCACTTGAAGAGATTTCCAATAATGCTTACTGAGCATTGTTTGTATAGTCCCTACTATTTTGTAAGTCTTGAATTTTAAAGTGATGGAGTGAGCACCATAGCCACTTTAATGGTTATGTTTACCACGGGTGCTGTATCCAGAATGACTGATTACTCACCATTTATCATTCCCCAAAAATCTGAAACATGGCCCCAGGAATGTTAGAGGAGGAGCTATGCTCTGCTGTCCCTCTACCAGGAGTAGTGGGCATTGACAGACTGCCAGTGTTAGTTACTAAAGTTAGAATTCCAAGTGAATATCAATTGATTTAAAATGTAACGTCAAAATAGCTGAACTCTACTCTGGCATTAAATTTAAAATTCACTTTGAATTGCTCCTGTCAGGCCCCCACTCACCGACCTTCCTCGTACTCTCGCAATGTGTCTCCCTTTCTCGTCTTCCTGTTCTCCTCGGCCAACCCGTTCTTCATTTTAGTCTGGCAGCATGCCTCCCAGTTTCAAGCAGCACTGCATTCCATTCGCAGCCCGCTGATCCAAAGGGGCTCCACTACAACATCAAAGATGAATGGAGCTGCAGGAAGAACCAGCCTTCCTAGATGCATATACACAGGAGCGATGTCATCTTTAAGGGAGAGGAGGCAGTCCTGATTGAAGGGTGTGTGTAGGAGGTGGAGATGGCGTGGCTAATCCTCTTTTTCTCTATTTAAACTTCACTGCCCCTGAGGCTCATTGCCCAGTTATGCTCTTGTTGTGTATACACGTTTAGTGATTGCTCTGTTTTTCTCCTGGTATTTGACCCTTGCCTGATTTCTCATCCTGTCCTGCCTGACCAGACATTTGGCTTTCCTGTCCATTCTATGTTTGACCCCTGCGAACCTGATTTTGTGTTATTCAGCCTTACTACTGTATTGTGGGCTTCATTAACTAAACTGTACTCTTACAGCTCCTGTATTGCATGTGGTTTTATATTCATCCACAATAATAGATACAGGAGTAGTGAAACGGAACCCTTGTGTTAAATAGAAGTGTTTATTTATTGTCTTAAATATTCATGGAAATGATTATGCCGTATTAACAGTATGTATATCTTTACTCAGTAGCTGCAATTGGCTTTTCATTAACCTAACTATTTACCTCCCATGACACAGACTATTTATGTAGTTCTCAGTTTTTTTTTAGTTAATGGCCATTGCATTGATGTAGTATTTAATGCAAGGTACAGATTGCTTTTCTTCTCCTGTCTCATGTCTGTAATTTTGAGTGATCTGTGATTACTATAATTGGTGCTGGACACAGCAGCATATATGTTTATTTCCATTTCAGTAACCGCTGTAGAGATCAAATTAATTCAGTCTTACCCTCAGCCTCTGTTTCACTTTGCACAATATCCATCTATGGCATGTTACACTTAAACACATAGTTATTGGTTAATATTAACCCTATGTTTGTTGACTGGTTGTCTGGGCTTACCTATTAATATATTGTAATATTCTAGGAAGGTGAAGAATTGAAACACATTCTAGAATGAGTGGATATAATTCTCTTTCAGGGACTCTCAATACAATCTAAAACCTTTATTCCTGCTTTGGCCATTATAGACCTATAGGATATTTGAGCAGTATCATGCCAGTGTCCCTTAGGTACTATAGATTTTGTTTCCATTACAAGAGGTTATTGGCATTATGTGTATAGGAGATCTAGTGTGTGTATCTGTATAGACTGGATCCAGTGTGTGTGTAGGGGTTCTAGTGTGTGTACAGGATCTGGAGTTGTGTAGGGGATATAGTGTGTATATAAGGAATGAAGTGTTTGTGGGTGTGCCCTGTGTGTGAGGGGTACAGTGTGTGTGTTAGGTGTGCAGTGTGTGTGTGAGTGGTGAAGAGGGCTGCAACATCGCGAGAAGAACTCTGCGGAGCTGCAAGTTAGAGCCCTGGGTCTTCTACCCTATCCTCCCACTTCAGCAGTGGCATGCCACTATCTCCACTGGCCGATCATGGTACACAGCAGAGTTGGCATTTGGATCTTCTGATCTCCCTTTTGGCATCGGCCCATGGCCATCGCAACATTTCCTTGGTTTGCCCGATCGTCAGTCCGGGTCTGATATGGAGGATGCTAAGGATGAGCTGACAAGATGGGCACGATGACTAGTGACCTTAACCAAAGTGGTTGTAGCCAGCTGGTAGCACAGCTAAATAAACAGGAGGTAGGAAGTTATGCATTGTGAGTGATTACTGTAGTGAGTACTGCAAGTAGGCATTCCAAAGGTATATAGGTGTGTTGGATCAAATCAGTCACCTCCTGTAGTCATGGCTCAATCTCCATAGTGTGCTGTGCAATTGGGCTAGTATTCGAGGATGTCAGTACCAGTGTTTTCAGAAAGATGGGCACCTTCTCCATTGATGTGAGAACATGAGTAATCCAGTTGTCCCCCATCTTTAGGCTATGCCAGCGGTTGGACATACCTCAATTGAAATAACCTGGGTTGTCTACTTTTGCAAATGGTATGCCATGATGGGGGTAATTCTCATCCCTTGGCTGCCATAGAGTCTGAAAGGTAACACAGGACCAGCAAGCCAATCTGGCAAATTTCAATGTGTAAAAACTGAAATGGGCAACTTTCCAAAACACCATTAAACCTGTACATCGTAGTACTTGTGGGTCATCACAGTCTACAAATAAGTGTGTTTTATTGCAGTAAAAGCTAATAGTATTATGACATTCACAGTTAAATTGCCTTACAGAAGTTGGATTTTTTATATTTAATATGAAAGAGGTAAAATATGGTTGAACAGACTTGAAGCTCAAATTCCCGGTTTTGCTTTGGTTCAGAACATGGACAATAACCTGGATTGTCTACTTTTGCAAATGGTATGCCATGATGTTTTCAGAAAGATGGGCACCTTCTCCATTGATGTGAGAACATGAGTAATCCAGTTGTCCCCCATCTTTAGGCTATGCCAGCGGTTGGACATACCTCAATTGAAATAACCTGGGTTGTCTACTTTTGCAAATGGTATGCCATGATGGGGGTAATTCTCATCCCTTGGCTGCCATAGAGTCTGAAAGGTAACACAGGACCAGCAAGCCAATCTGGCAAATTTCAATGTGTAAAAACTGAAATGGGCAACTTTCCAAAACACCATTAAACCTGTACATCGTAGTACTTGTGGGTCATCACAGTCTACAAATAAGTGTGTTTTATTGCAGTAAAAGCTAATAGTATTATGACATTCACAGTTAAATTGCCTTACAGAAGTTGGATTTTTTATATTTAATATGAAAGAGGTAAAATATGGTTGAACAGACTTGAAGCTCAAATTCCAGGTTTAGCTTTGGTTCAGAACGTGGACAATTGTCTCCATCTTTAAAGGGACACTAAAGTCGCCAGAAAAACTACAGCTTAATGTAGATGCTCTGGTGTCTATAACTAGTGATGTACCGAACGGTTCGCCAGCGAACGGTTCCTGGCGAACATAGTATGTTCGCGTTCGCCACGGCGGGCGAACATATGCGCGGTTCGACCCGCCCCCTATTCGTCATCATTGAGTAAACTTTGACCCTGTACCTCACAGTCAGCAGACACATTCCAGCCAATTAGCAGCACAGCCTCCCTAGCAGACCCTCCCACCTACTGGACAGCATCCATTTTAGATTCATTCTCAAGCTGCATGCTTAGTAAGAGGAGGGAAAGTGTAGCTGCTGTTCATAAGATAGGGAAAAGCATAGCTAGGTTAGGGATAAGGGTATGCTTTTTTTTGATTTTTTTTTTCTATGTAATGTAAATGCACTTAGTTGTCTGCCACTGCTGCCAGCTTCTGTGTCAGGCTCACAGTGCCCATTTCCCCAGTCAGTGCCACCAATTACATCTGGTGTCACAATAGCTTGGATTTAAAAACAAAAAACTTTTTTCACTGTTATAGATTGAATAGCAGTCAGTTGTCTGCCACTGCTGCCAGCTTCTGTGTCAGGCTCACAGTGCATACTGTGCCCATTTCCCCAGTCAGTGCCACCAATTACATCTGGTGTCACAATAGCTTGGATTTAAAAACAAAAAACTTTTTTCACTGTTATAGATTGAATAGCAGTCAGTTGTCTGCCACTGCTGCCAGCTTCTGTGTCAGGCTCACAGTGCATACTGTGCCCATTTCCCCAGTCAGTGCCACCAATTACATCTGGTGTCACAATAGCTTGGATTTAAAAACAAAAAACTTTTTTCACTGTTATAGATTGAATAGCAGTCAGTTGTCTGCCACTGCTGCCAGCTTCTGTGTCAGGCTCACAGTGCATACTGTGCCCATTTCCCCAGTCAGTGCCACCAATTACATCTGGTGTCACAATAGCTTGATTTAAAACAAAAACTTTTTTACTGTTATAGATTGAATAGCAGTCAGTGTCCTTAAAGCGGTGTGTTACGCTTAACAGTGGATATGGTGACCAGTGCCACCAATTAGATCTGGTGGACACAAAGCTTGATTTAAAAAAACAAAACACTTTTTTCACTGTTATAGATTGAATAGCAGTCAGTGTCCTTAAAGCTGGTGTGTGTTACTAACAGTGGATATCAGCTTGGACAAGTGCCACTAATTAGATCTGGTGTCAAGCAATAGCTTACTTAGTAAAACAAAACTTTTTTACTGTTATTATAGATTGAATAGCAGTCAGTGTCCTTAAAGCGGTAAGTTACTAACAGTGGATACTTGACAAGTGCCAATTATTAGATCCTGTGTCACAATAGCTTGGATTTAAAAACAAAAAACTTTTTTTACTGTTATAGATTGAATAGCAGTCAGTGTCCTTAAAGCGGGTGTGTTACGCTAACAGTGGAGACGCTGACCAGTGCCACTAATTAGATCTGGTGTCACAATAGTTTGGATTTTAAAAAAAAATAATCTTTTTTCACTGTTATAGATTGAATAGCAGTCAGTGTCCTTAAAGCGGGTGTGTTACGCTAACAGTGGGTACGCTGACCAGTGCCA
>OW240914.1:114573061-114597568 GCA_933207985.1 Pelobates cultripes
GCCTGTTGAACGAGGTGACCTTGCTCGGGTCCCAGGTGTACGGTTCCTAAAATGGCTGCCATATACACGTCCACTGATAGGAGACGCGGAAGGTATTAAACTGATCAGAACAATACTAAACACACCACAAACAAGGTTTCTCTCCTGTATGGCTCCTCAAATGATGCTTAAGATTAGAAGCGGCTGAAAAGCATTTCTCACACTCCGAACAAAAATATATTTTTTTAACATTCTCTCCACTTTGAACGAAATGACGTTTGGGAAGAGATTAACATAATTAAAACACAGGCAGTAAAAATACAGTTTTTAGCCATTCCCCTGTAACTTTAAAACTACACATCCCATCTTCATAATTACATATTTGGAATCAGCACACTTAAAACATAAACATAACCAAAAAATCAGCCAAATCCATCCAGGTTAAAAAGTTAGCTGGAGGGGTCCCTTTATGACCGACCGCTAGCAAATTTTCCCTGCCCAAAACAGTTCCATGATTTGGGTTGTGAGGGTCGGGTTCATTTCAGGTTGAAAAATCCACTCAAGTCCCATCACAATGGGACTTGGGCCCCTGCAGCCGAAATAAGGCTGAAAAAACGGTTGAAAAGTGACAAGTCCCATCACCAATGGGACTTAGTCTCCTGCAGCTGAAATAAGGCTGAAAAAAAAAATGAGCCGAAAAGACCAAGTCCCATTTAATGGGACTTTAGCTTTCCTGCAGCTGAAATAAGGCTGAAAAAAACGGCTGAAAAAAAGACTAAGTCCCATCGCCGAATGGGACTTAGTCTCTGCAGCTGAAATAATTTCCCATTTACTGAACCAAGTGGGAAATAGCAAGGCAGGCACAAAGGGTTTGCACCAGGTCTGGGGACACAGGGGACACCGTCTTAAAGGGGCCGTGTCCCCAACAAGTCTGGGGACACGGCCTTAAAGGGGCAGTGTCCCAATCTTCCTGATGTCCCAAAAAAGGTGTTTAAAGGGCCAGCACCAGTCACATAAAGAGTCCATAAGCCCCAATATGCCCACCGACAGTCTTAAAGGGCCATACACACCAAATAAAAGTGCATACATTTTCACAATCTCCCAGGGGCCATAGTCATGCGGGAGGAGGCTGGCAAATAGGCTTCTCCACAACCCAGGGAAGCAGGGCAATTTGCCATTTAAAGGGCCCGTTACAAATAGCAGTTTGTAACAAGGTGTCAATCCATATCTGCCAAGTGACCCGATGTAGGGGGACCAGTCCCTATTCTGCTCTGTGTCAGTGTGTACCAGGGAACCTTAGGACAGGTGTCAATCCATATCTGCCAAGTGACCCGATGTAGGGGGAACAGTCCCTATTCTGCTCTGTGTCAGTGTGTATCAGGGATCCTTAGGACAGGTGTCAATCCATATCTGCCAAGTGACCCTATGTAGGGGGAGCAGTCTCTATTCTGCTCTGTGTCCGTGTGCATCAGGGGCTCTGAGGACAGGTGTCAATCCATATGTCAAGGTGTCAATATGTCATATGTCAGGTGTCAATCCATATTGATTGTGATTTAGGAATGTTAGGTGATTTCTGCCCTTTATGGATTAAAACCAGACTCTGTATCAACTGTGTAATTTTCCATGGGAGTTTTGCCATGGATCCCCCTCCGGCATGCCACAGCCCAGGTGTTAGTCCCCTTGAAACAACTTTTCCATCCCTATTGTGGCCAGAAAGAGTCCCTGTGTGTTTTAAAATTCGCCTCCCCATTGAAGTCAATGGCGTTTCGGGCGGTTCGCCGGTTCGCGAACATTTGCGGAAGTTCGCGTTCGCCGTTCGCGAACCGAAAATTTCGGGTTCGCGACATCACTATCTATAACCTGTCCCTGCAGGCTCTTTGCTGTAAGCACTGCCTTTTCATAGAAAAAGCAGTGTTTATATTACAGCCTTTGAAAACCTCTAGTGGCCACTTCTCAGACAACCCCTAGAGGTGTTTCCTGGGTCAGTGCTGCACATGGAGAGACTGCACTTTCCTCATATGGGAAAGTATTGTGATTGACTGAGATCATCAGGGGCGAAATCAGCACCAGCAGACCCACGTAGTACTGGAAATAAAGTGTGTTTTTACTATATTTAAGGGGATAAGGGGAGGCCAGGGCGCTAAATAGAGTTATTAACACGTTTGTGTTCCTGATCCTTAAGGGATTAACATTTGAGTGTGCCTTGGATATAACACATGTATAATATGTGTACAATCAAGATATGTAAAGACATATTGATGGCTTCTGTCTTGCTCTTTAAAGTAGTGGACATATTTTGGGCTGTGAATGAGAAATTAACAAAGGTAGAGGGGTAAAAGAGAACATAATAGGTTAGTCCCCAGTAGTATAATTGCTTTGTGTGAGAGAAAGCAGAGCTGTTGGTGCATAGCATAAATTTGTAGTAAACAGAATCTATTTAAAATATGAATGTCCTAAGAATATATTTAGCATTACAAAGGCATTTCAGAAGTTACTGAGTTTGTTCTCTAAACAAATAGTTGTAGTTGTCATGGTTGCTGATCTCTTACTTGAAACTCAACGTGATCTGATTACGTTTTGAATCAGTCTCATAGGGTTTTGTACCACCCATTAAGCCTCTGGATTTCTAAGATGACGTGAGCCCTGCCTATTTATACTCTCCTTTCCCACTCCTTGTTGCCCTGTTGTGGTTCTAGTTATCCCATTAGCATGTTCTTGTGTATTCTGATTCTGGTATCCAATATTTTGCTTGTTTAATTTCTCTGCTAACCATTATACTCCTTTGACCTTGAGTAGTATACCGTTTATCCAGTTTTCTCCTATACTTAACCTCGGCTATTTACTCTGACTGTGTTCATCGATAGTCCGGCCACTCTAAGAACCAGTACACAGCTAGTCACACATTTATTGTGTTCTGGGTCTGTGTGTTTTGCTTCCTATCCTATTCTGACAATAGTGAATTGAAAACAATATTCAAATGGATAACTTAAATGCGATATATACAAACTGAGATAGCCATTGTATAACTATAACTGAGCACATTTGTTCTAAATTTCGCAGTTCAGTTTACAATTCACTTCTTATTTTAGATAAACAAAAAGCCCAATGTGTTAAAGTGGCACGATAGTGTCATGAAACAAAACATGTATTCCAAACAATATAGTTCTAAAACCACTGTTTCAGTGGTCGGCCCCCTGGCTCCTGGCTAGAAAGGTGATTTACTCACATTTTTCCAGCGCTGCACGGGGCTCCTCGCATCTTGCCCCACCCCTGACCAGCCTTGGCTGACATTATCAACTGAGATTGTCAATTCTTATGATTTCAGCCAAGGAGGCGGGGCAGGTTGCGGAGCCAAATGCCACCCTTGCCAATCAGCATCTCCTCATAGAGATGCATTGAATCAATGCATCTCTATAGGAAAAGTTCAGCGTCTCCATGCAGAGGGTGGTGGCAATAAACATTAGTGGTGCACACTGTGCAGCACTGCTCAAGGAAGCACATCTAGTCATCTGAGGAGTCGCCAGTAGAGGTGTTCCTAGGCTGTAATGTAAACACTGCATTTTCTCTGAAAAGGCAGGGTTTACATTAAAAATCCTGCAGGGACTGACTATACTCTCCAGAGCAACTACATTAAGCTCTAGTTGTTTTGGTTACTATAATGTACCTTTAATGCACTAAGATACTCAAATGTGAACATAGCTAGACTGGAATAATTTCTCTATAACTTTATGGCTAATTTGAGATGTATGATAGAGGCACACAAATTATTTTTTGCAAATAGGTCTTTCACTTTCAGTTATATTGTTGCTTCTATATCTGGAAGATCACTCTATGTATTTTGTCAGATGCTGAAAAAAGCAATCACAGTAAGCAAAACACATTACTACACAGACAAAGCTAAAAAATACACTTACCAAGACAATATACCAAGATGTCCATAAACAAACAAGTAAGATAAGATATGAGAAAATAGTTCAGTCAATCTAAACCTCAGACAAACAAGTATTCAGAAAGAAGTACAATGTTGTCAATCATCCTTCCTAAAGTAAATCTGTCACCTTCACATCTTTTAGCACTATTGCATCCATCTATGAAAAGAAACTTGAGATTTTGCTTTTTTTTTTATAGTATTTTAGAGACATCTGATTTAAACATTATGGACAATTTGCTATGCTGCACTGATTTGTGTCATAATTATTTAGAAAAAAAATAAAAATAATTTATTTGTTTATAATATATTTTACCAGGATGGATACATTGAGATTTCTCTCGTTTTCAGGTATGTCCACAAAACATTGCATTGTTACAAAAGGATACAATATTACAAAAATACAATATACAAACCATATATATATATATATATATATATATATATATATATATATATATATATATATATATATATATAGTGACAGAGTGTTGAGAATGGTGGTCAGGGGTGTATATCTGGTACCCAGACTTTTGTGCAGCCACTATCCTGACATGTGGGTATATACATGCAGCAACAGGGAAAGTTAAAGGACCACTATAGTGCCAGGAAAACATACTCGTTTTCCTGGCACTATAGTGCCCTGAGGGTGCCCCCACCCTCAGGGTCCCCCTCCCGCCTGGCTCTGGAAGGGGGAAAGGAGTAAAAACTTACCTTTTTCCAACGCTGGGCGGGGAGCTCTCCTCCTTCTCTCCTCCTCCGTTCCTCCTCCTGGGCTGAATGCGCGCGCGCGCATTCAGCCGGTCGCATAGGAAAGCATTTACAATGCTTTCCTATGGACGCTTGCGTGCTCTCACTGTGAAAATCACAGTGAGAAGCACGCAAGCACCTCTAGTGGCTGTCAATGAGACAGCCACTAGAGGCTTTGGGGGAAGGCTTAACCCATTAATAAACATAGCAGGTTCTTTGAAACTGCTATGTTTATAAAAAATGGGTTAACCCTAGAACGACCTGGCACCCAGACCACTTCATTAAGCTGAAGTGGTCTGGGTGCCTAGAGTGGTCCTTTAAGTTTAAATGTAGTTATTTGGGTCCCTGGGATGGAGTATTTGGAAAAGCAGGGTGGGCCGATTCTCCACCCACTGTCAGAGTGGTTGTGCATGAGTCCATCCCAGGTTTTCTGAGGAGTTCTGACTCACTGCCTAACGAGGTCATTAGCCTCACCTGTAGGGGCTGTGAGCAGCTTTATAACTGCTGTTAAAGCAGGGTGGAGTGAGGGAAGTGTTTTGTGGATAAAGAAGGTTTGCTGCCTGCTGTATCCTGCTGATTAGAGTTGTGGGGACACCTGAATGTTGGGGTCTGGTGGGTTCGGCCGAACTTTGAAAAAAGTCCGGGTTACCTCTTGAACTTGACCATGAACCCCAATGGAGACCTGAACTTTTGGGCACGAAAATGCCTCTAAAAAAGTCCTGGAAAGGGCTAGAGGGCTGCAAAAGGAAGTAAAATG
Source organism: Pelobates cultripes (assembly GCA_933207985.1). NCBI lineage: Eukaryota > Metazoa > Chordata > Amphibia > Anura > Pelobatidae > Pelobates > Pelobates cultripes. The sequence goes on from OW240914.1 coordinate 114,578,476, forward strand.
GGGGTAAGAGTAGGACAAGTGCCCTGCAAACAAATGTGGATAGAGAAATCACTTAAAATAACATAACAATTAAAAATGCAGCTGAGCCATAAAATAGCACTAGATGGAATCTTTGATTTTAGCTTTGGAAGAACATAAATCAAAATCTAAAGCATGGCTGTCAGGAGGATCACTAGAATTATTCATTTGAGAGAGGGTTGGAGTGCAGGGTATTCTCTTTAATTGTTCAAACTGAGCTCAACTCCTGATGCATGGAGAAAAGGCCTTCTGCTATTGTGTACATAGTTTATACTAAGTGACCCATAGGTTGAGGAGGCGGTGACCGTGGTGGTGTAGGTGGAAGTGGCGGTTGAGGAGGAGGAGGTAGAAAACACTGTGTATGTGTGTATATATATATATATATATATATATATATATATGTATGTGTGTGTTTGTTTTTTATTTGGGGTAGCCCCCAAAATATTGGGACATATAAAAAAAGAAAACTCTGTTCCGCAGAGCGACTGACCCGTGCATGCTGCAGCTGAAACTCCACTATCGCCTGCTTCTGCTCGCACAGTCTCATGAGCCAGTGAGTGGGAAGGCCGAAGTTACGCTGCAGCGCAGACAGGCGAGTGCAAGCAGATGAGAATGCCGAAAGCGCGCACAGATGCCACGCACTTTCTGTAGCAGCTCTGATATATCTAGGTATACACCGTGGCAGTGTAGGTGGAAGCAGCAGTGGAGGATGAGGAGGAGGTAGCCAACACTGTTTTTTTTTCTTTTTAATTGGGGTAGCCCCCAAAATATTGTGACATATAAAAAAAGAAAACAAAGGATAAGTGCACTTGAGTATAACAATGGCTGGGTGAGGCCAGTATAAATGTATATTCTGCTCAAGGTACAGACAAGTCTGGTGGGATCCATACCTGGTTCATTTTAATAAATGTGAGCTTGTCCACGTTGGTTGTGGACAGCCGGCTGCGCTTGTCTGTGATAACGCCCCCTGCCTTGCTAAACACACGTTCAGACTATACACGAGCTGCAGGGCAGGCCAGCACCTCCAAGGCATAAAGGGCAAGCTCATGCCATGTGCCCAATTTGGAGACCCAGAAGTTGAATGGGGCAGACCCATCAGTCAGTACATGTAGGCGTGTGCACACGTACTGTTCCACCATGTTGCTAAAATGCTGCCTCCCTAAGACGTTCCATATCAGATGGTGGTGATGGTTGTTGTGGTGGGCTCACAAAGCTTTTCCACATTACGGCCATGATAACCCTGCCTTCTGAGGTGCTGGCGGTGCCCCAGCTGCGTTGGCGAACTCTTTCTCCTCCTCTGCCTTTGCCTTGTGCTTCTACTGAGCCCCCGGTGTCAGTTGGGAATGCCCTCAGCAGCGCGTCTACTAGCGTGCGCTTGTAGTCGCACATCTTCCGATCATGCTCCAGTGAGGGCATAAAGGACAGCTCATTGTCCTTGTAACGGGTATCCAGCAGGGTGGCCACCCAGTAATCAGCACAAGTTAGAATGTGGGCAACTCAGCAGTCATTGTGCAGGCACCTCAGCATGTAGTCGCTCATGTGTGCCAGGCTGCCCAGAGGCAAGGACAAGCTTTCCTCTGTGGGAGGTGTATCGTCTGTGTCCTCTGTATCCCCCCAGCCACGCTCCAGTGATGCCCACCAGCTGCGTTGGGTGCCATCCTGCTGTGAACATAGTTCCTCCTCCTCATCCTCCAGAACTGTGCCCTGGCTGGACAATTGTGTACCTGGCCTATGCTGGTGCAGGAACCCACCCCCCAAGCCACTCGTGAATGACTGGCCTGATAACCGTTGAAATTACCCCTCTTCCTCCTCCTGTGCCACATCCTCTTCCATCATTGCCCAAAGCGTTTTTTTTTTTAAGGAGAAATAGAAGCGGGATAGTAAGGCTGAGAACGGTGTCATCGGCACTGGCCATGTTGGTGGAGTACTCGAAACAGTGCAAAATGGGACACAGGTCTCGCGTGGAGGCCCACTCATTAGTAGTGCTGTTCCGCAGAGCGACTGACCCGTGCGTGCTGCATCTGAAACTCCACTATTGCCTGCTGCTGCTCGCACAGTCTCTCCAGCACGTGCAAGGTGGAGTTCCACCTTGTGGGCACATCGCATATGAGGCGGTGAGTGGGAAGGCAGAAGTTACGCTGCAGCACAGACAAGCGAGCAGCAGCAGTGTGAGAACGCCGAAAGTGCGCACAGATGGCCCACACTTTCTGCAGCAGCTCTGATATATCTGGGTAGTTTTTCAGGAATTTCTGCACCACCAAATTCAGCACATGCACCAGGCAAGGGATGTGTGGCACACGGGCTAGGCCCAGACCTGCTACGAGATTTCGCCCATTATCACACACCACCAGGCCGGGCTTGAGGCTCATTGGCAACAACCACTCATCAGTCTGTTGTTCCATGCCCGTCCACAGCTCCTGCGTAGTTTGGGGTTTCCCCCTCAAACATATGAGTTTTAAAAGAGCCTGCTGTCGTTTCCTCCTGGCTGTGCTGAAGTTGGTGGTGAAGGTGTTACGCTGCCTGGATGAGGTTGTGGTAGAGGAGGAGGAAGTGGAGGGGGAGGCAACAGAAGGCAAAGAGAAATGCCCTGCAATCCTTGATGGTGGAACAACATGCACCAAACTGCTATCCGCCTCAGGCCCAGCCGCCACAACATTTGCCCAGTGAGCAGTTAGGGAGATATAGCGTCCCTGCCCGTGCTTACTGGTCCACGTATCTGTGGTTATGTGGACCTTGCCTCTGATGGAGTTGTGCAGTGGACACCTGATTTTGTCCGCCAATTGGTTGTGCAGGGAAGGGATGGCTTGCCTGGAAAAGTAGTGGCGGCTGGGAACCACGTACTGTGGGACAGCCACCGCAATCAGTTTTTTAAAACTCTCCGTCTCCACCAGATGGAATGACAGCATTTCATAGGCCATGAATTTTGAAATGCTGGAATTCAGGGCCAGGGATCGCGGGTGGCTAGGAGGGTACTTTCTCTTTCTCTCCAGTGTTTGGGAGATGGGCAGCTGAACGCTTCCACGGGACAGTGTGGAAATGCTCAGGGACGTTGTGGCGTTGCTGCCACATTCTCTGTTTGCAGGGTGGCAGGTGCCACTGTGACTCCAGAGGTGGAGGAAGAGGCCGAGACAGCAGCAGAAGAGGAAGCAGGAGGAGCCTGAGTCCTTTCTTGGTTTTTGAGGTGCTTACTCTACTGCAGCTCGTGCTTTGCATGTAGATGCTTGGTCATGCAGGTTGTGCTCAGGTTTAGCACCTTTATGCCTCGCTTCTGGCTCTGATTGCACTCGTGTCTTGTCGTCAGCACATTGTCTGAAGAACTGCCACGCCAAGGAACCCCTTGGAGCTGGCTTTGGTGTGCTCAGTCCCTAGGTGCGGTGGGTAGTAGCAGGCGTACCGTCTAGGGGACAGCTGTTCCACTTTTGCACCCTGCTCCCTCTTATGCTGTGCTGGTGCCTCTGTGCGACCACCGCCTTTTCCTCAAAACTGCACACGTCACTCGCATGACCTTCATTCCATGTGGGGTCTAGGACCTCATCATCCTCCACATCATCTTCCACCCACTCCTCAACCCTGCCCTCCTTGCTGGTCTGCACACTGCCGAAAGCCAAAGCAGTTGGCACCTGTGTTTCATCATCATCAGAGACGTGCTGCGGTGGTCCTTGCATGTCCACATCCTGACACATAAGTGGTTGTGCATCAGTGCACTCAATCTCTTCCACTTCTGGGGCAGGGCTAGGTGGATGGCCCACGGAAACCCCGCCAGCAGAGTCATTGAAAAGCATAAAAGACTGCTGCATGACTTGTGGCTCAGACTGCTTGGCTGATTGCAAGAGGGTGAGGTGAAAGACAGATGGCCATGGGCTGCAGGTGCCAACTCTGAGCTTTCAGCAGGGGACCGGCTGGGAGACAATGTGCAGGAACTGGAGGCAGTATCAGCCACCCAATCTACTATCGCCTGTACTTGTTCTGGTCTCACCATTCGTAGAGCGGCATTCGGGCCTACCAAATAACGCTGAAGGTTCTGTCACCTAGTCGCACATGAGAAAGGTGTTTCACTTGTGCGTGTAGCTGGCACAGATCGACCTCTCAGATATGAAGTGCACCCCATTAATGTACTATTTAGCAGATTAGCACCCAGAAAATAAGAATGTTAACAATTGCGCTGTAAGCGCACTATTTGACGCTTCTATTTGACTCTCAGATATGAAGAGCACGCCCAAAATGTACCGTTTAGCAGCAAAACAATTAGAATTTTTACAACTGCGCTGTAAGCGCACTATTTGACGCCTCTATTTGACTTTCAGATATGAAGTGCACCCCACTAATGTACTATTTAGCACCCAAAAAAATTGACTTTTTAAAACTCCAATGTAACCGCACTATTTGACGCTTCTATTGGACTCTCAGATATGAAGTGCACCCCACTAATGTACTATTTGCAGAATTCTTTCCTATGCTGTCCCTCACAGCAGCAGCATCCACTCCCTACACTAATAGGACCTCATGTGCGTGCGGTGCGGCGCTACGCAACTCCAGCTTATATATATATATATATATATATATATATATATATATATATATATATATATATATATATATATATATATATAGAGGCTGGGTCACATGCTGCACTGGCCAATCACAGCCATGCCATTAGTAGGCATGGCTGTGATGGCTTCTAAGGGCACACGAGTCAAACGCTTGTTGATTGGCTGCCCTGCAGCCTTTGAAAATGCGCCATTAAATCATACAGTGATATGTCCGTGTTCGGGTCCAAAGAACGTAATGTTCGGTACGAACCCGAACTTTACAGTCTGGGTTCGCTCAACTTTACTCCTGATACTTCTTAACAACAAAATAAACATGCCAGAGGCCTTTGGTACTGGACTTTGTCTTGACCTGGCTTCCTTACCCTAGAGGGCTGTGCAGTTGCCAAAAGATCCTGGACAAACACACACAGGGAAGTAAGTTTGTCACTATATATATATATATATATATGCACACACACACATAAATAAATTTAATACATAATCGGTAATAAATATATTCAACCATGACAAATTAAATAAAGCAAAAAATATGCTCACATGACCCACTGTTTGCTTCAAATCTTCTTTTATCTAAAATCTTGCTTTGCGTTAAATCTTCTTGCTGCTGGTTTGTGCTACAGCACAGCATTCATAGCAAGTCTATAGAACTGGATCTTCTTTCTATTCTGTGCCATCTTGTTTAGCTTGCAATGATGTGTTGTGACTGCCTTCTTCTACTCTTCCCCCACCCCTGCACTGATTGTACTGGTCATGCACAACATCCCTGTAAGAAAAGCTTTTGAATAGAGGGATGTGACGAGCAGGTAAGTATGTAGGGAAGTTTGGACCTGACAAAGGAAGTGGAGCTTGCCTTAAGCACTGCCCTTGTCGAGTTTTTTCAAAGTAGTCCCCACTTTGCTTTATGCATTTAAAGGAAAAGAAAGCAAGAATTGTTTTTGGAGTCAGGAAGAGAAGAGGAATCAAATGAGGAAAGGTAAGCTTGGGGTGACAGAGCTGCTTTAAATAAGTTCACCCAACATTGTCCTTAAATATATATATATATATATATATATATATATATAATACTTGATTTTGCTGATCCTGCAGATATTATAAAGATAATTACAAACAGATGATACTAATATATTAAGGCATACTGTAGTGTGAAGGCAAGCCATTTGACCACTTGACCTACAGGATAACAACATTAGAAACAGATATGTGCAAGCTGGCGCCAAAAAGTAGGAAAAGTGCAGCTATATTCACCGTGAAATGAATCACTCAAATGTCACCATATAAATACACCCAGAAATAAAATAAGTGAACAGCGCAAAATACCAGGAACACCTTAAAACATCAATCATATACACCATGTGTATCTGGTGAGAAAGTAATATATATGAATATACCTTGTTGGGAGAGCATGTGTTTCTGAAAATATAGGAAAAAGAAAACTCTCATAGGGTAGTATAGCATGGTTTTACTAAAACCAGGTAAGTTGTGGTAATAGTTGGTATCACACTCACATTTTATTGAACCTGTTCCTTTAACTGGCTTAGGTAAAAAAGCTTGAGTGTGACACTGGGATGGGATCTGGATGCAGAGTAGCAGCAGCTTTCTCCTCAGAGACAAATCAGAAGAAAGGCAGGATAGATCTCATCAATATCATAAACATTTATTGAAAACATTAAGTAATAAAAACCTTACATTGAGGTATAAAAACTGTCACCATACGGTGTCCACAAGCAGCACAACACGTTTCAACGGATCACCGTCCTCCTCAGGTACTATGAGCACAGTATAAGTGTCTTCATTTTAAACCTAATTTTGGCACCTAATAGATACTTAAACCCACCCCAATATGTCTCTCTATATCGGTATCCCTCGCGGCCACCATATTGGTGCTTGCTAGGTATACTGCATCACTTCTCGTTCGGGTTCATGCATTCCAGCGGCCATTTTTTTTGTGCTCTATTTGTCTGGTGGCCATCTTGGAAATCGATGTATAAAGTCCTGGATGGGCATTCTACTTGCCTTTATATCTTATAATGTTTTGACAGGCTCACAGTGCATTCAAAGGATAGGTAAAGTCCAGACAATCATTATAAATGTCCCCAATAAATAATCAACATACATAAAACATATAAAGGAGGGAGAAAAAAAAAATGAATATATATATATATATATATATATATATATAATAAAAATGAAATATTTCTTAAAAGCTATTAAGAAATAGCTTGCGCATTAGGTCTCCTTTAGGTCTCCTTAGCCGGCAGGCGGGATCAGTCTCACCCACCGGCTGACGTAAGGAAGAGGAGGAGCGGCAGCGAGCAGAAACCACCGCCGAGAGACATCGGCAGGAGTCTCAGGTAAGTGACTAAAGGGTTTTTTACCGCTTCAGCAACTGGGGATGGGGGGTGGGAGGGAGAGGGGACCTGCAGTGCAAGGAAAACGGATTGTTGGCACCGGAGTGTTTCTTTAATGAGCCGGGGGGGTGGTCTGTGTTCGGTAGTTTCAACTACCAGACAAAAAAAAGTCAAAGTACCGAATTAACAGGGTAGTTTCATCACAATATAATTTTAATGTGTGTGTGTGTGTATATATACATACATTTTCTTTTTTTTATATGTTCTAACAGTTTTTAATAGCTTTTAATACATTTTCATTATATATATATATATATATATTTACTTTTTCTTTTTTTTCTTCCTCCTTTATATGATTTATGTATGTTGATTATTTATTGGGGACATTGATAATGATTGCCTAGACTTTATCTATTCTTTGAATGCACTGTGAGCCTGTCAAAACATTGTAAGATATAAAGGCAAGCAGAATGCCCATCCAGGACTTCATACATCGATTCCCAAGATGGACACCAGACAAATGGAATGCAAAAAATGGCTGCTGGAATGCATGAACCCGAAACATGAAGTGACGTGGTACACCCTCGTGAGCACCAATATGGCGGCCACGAGGGAGACCTGTCTGGCACCCAGCATTTATATTTTGAAACTGTGAACATTTGAGTCTGTGTGCAGAGAACTACCTCCATTCACTATATACAGGGAGTGCAGAATTATTAGGCAAGTTGTATTTTTGAGGATTAATTTTATTATTGAACAACAACCATGTTCTCAATGAACCAAAAAAACTCATTAATATCAAAGCTGAATATTTTTGGAAGTAGTTTTTAGTTTGTTTTTAGTTATAGCTATGTTAGGGGGATATCTGTGTGTGCAGGTGACTATTACTGTGCATAATTATTAGGCAACTTAACAAAAAACAAATATATACCCATTTCAATTATTTATTATTACCAGTGAAACCAATATAACATCTCAACATTCACAAATATACATTTCTGACATTCAAAAACAAAACAAAAACAAATCAGTGACCAATATAGCTACCTTTCTTTGCAAGGACACTCAAAAGCCTGCCATCCATGGATTCTGTCAGTGTTTTGATCTGTTCACCATCAACATTGCGTGCAGCAGCAAACACAGCCTCCCAGACACTGTTCAGAGAGGTGTACTGTTTTCCCTCCTTGTAAATCTCACATTTGATGATGGACCACAGGTTCTCAATGGGGTTCAGATCAGGTGAACAAGGAGGCCATGTCATTAGATTTTCTTCTTTTATACCCTTTCTTGCCAGCCATGCTGTGGAGTACTTGGACGCGTGTGATGGAGCATTGTCCTGCATGAAAATCATGTTTTTCTTGAAGGATGCAGACTTCTTCCTGTACCACTGCTTGAAGAAGGTGTCTTCCAGGAACTGGCAGTAGGACTGGGAGTTGAGCTTGACTCCATCCTCAACCCGAAAAGGCCCCACAAGCTCATCTTTGATGATACCAGCCCAAACCAGTACTCCACCTCCACCTTGCTGGCGCCTGAGTCGGACTGGAGCTCTCTGCCCTTTACCAATCCAGCCACGGGCCCATCCATCTGGCCCATCAAGACTCACTCTCATTTCATCAGTCCATAAAACCTTAGAAAAATCAGTCTTGAGATATTTCTTGGCCCAGTCTTGACGTTTCAGCTTGTGTGTCTTGTTCAGTGGTGGTCGTCTTTCAGCCTTTCTTACCTTGGCCATGTCTCTGAGTATTGCACACCTTGTGCTTTTGGGCACTCCAGTGATGTTGCAGCTCTGAATTATGGCCAAACTGGTGGCAAGTGGCATCGTGGCAGCTGCACGCTTGACTTTTCTCAGTTCATGGGCAGTTATTTTGCGCCTTGGTTTTTCCACACGCTTCTTGCGACCCTGTTGACTATTTTGAATGAAACGCTTGATTGTTCGATGATCACGCTTCAGAAGCTTTGCAATTTTAAGAGTGCTGCATCCCTCTGCAAGATATCTCACTATTTTTGACTTTTCTGAGCCTGTCAAGTCCTTCTTTTGACCCATTTTGCCAAAGGAAAGGAAGTTGCCTAATAATTATGCACACCTGATATAGGGTGTTGATGTCATTAGACCACACCCCTTCTCATTACAGAGATGCACATCACCTAATATGCTTAATTGGTAGTAGGCTTTCGAGCCTATACAACTTGGAGTAAGACAACATGCATAAAGAGGATGATGTGGTCAAAATACTCATTTGCCTAATAATTCTGCACTCCCTGTATATATATATATATATATATATATAAATATATATATATATATATCTAAAAAGAAATGCAGATAAGGAAAACACCACGAATAAGGAGGGAGATAGCTCCACTACAACGGTTAGTTCTACCAATGACATTTCATGACTCAAGTCCCCAGATCTCTTCAGCTATCCATAAAAATTGGAGAATATTGGCTACGGATGACATGCTCCCAAAAGTGTTCCATGAGAAGCCACTAATATGTCACAAGAGAAATAAAAATTTGAAGGACTTGGTACACACAGACCCACTCAGAAGCTATGCCAAGGAAACTGATACTCAAAATCGGGGGTCAGTACGCTGTCTGGGATGAGTGACGTGTGGGCATATGACACCCTCTAAAAGTTTTACTCACCCGCATACGACTAAGAAGTATATCCACGTCATTTATAAACTTACATGCCCATGTGGACTGGTTTATATTGGAAAAGCCGAAACTGCCCTGTGAGACAGAATTAGGGGCCATCGTTCTAGTATTAGGTTGGCCTATATGGATGGTCTGTCAGATAAACCGGGGGCTAAGCACTTTTTGCAGTATAAGCATTCATTGGCTTCCCTGAAATTCTTGGGCATAGATCATGTGCCCCTATCTCGCAGAGCGGGTGACCGTGGGAAAACATTGCTCAACCGGGAAACATTCTGGATTTCTGAACTAGACACTGTGTCTCCAAAGGGACTCAATTAAACTATCTCCTTTCATTCGTTTATATGAGCCTTAACTCCAGTTTGAAAATAAATGTTTTTATTATTTTTTAACAATATATTTTTTTATAATATTTGTTAGGTATTTGTAGCAATGTGCTAAATATATGTTTTTCATATTAAGTTATATGTGATAGTGATGCAACACACTTATCAGTTCTACTATGCCATAATTGCTGGTACATAATGAATAAGTCACATATTGAGCAGACTTATAAGGAGTTGCTTTAAAACAACTATACTGTATAATATGTTTGTCCTAAGGTTAATTGATTTACCAGTTGAATTCATAAAGTCTGCACCAAGTACTTTAGCAGCCTTGCTCATTTTAGAGCATCAAACCCATTATGGGTGCTGTGTATGTATGGCTATAGTTACTACAGATAAGTGTTTTTCTAGTTATGTGTCTTTCTAGTTATATGTTTTTACATATATGTGATGTGTATCTATGTGTATTTATTTAGACCCTCAAGATTTATTCACTAAGCACTTTATTTATTATCATTTTGCACTTTTGACACTGACATTTTTTTGTCCCTATCACACTTGCACTTTATAATCAATTATCTTGAGCAGGCACTTTGTCACTTTATATGATCGTTTTTAAACCACAGCAACAGTGGTTGGCTTAACAGATTCAGCACTTAGTACTGTATACTCTATTTTATAAGTAATTCATCCTTGTCCACTCCTTCCCTTCACTCCTTAGAACGAGCAACACATTGCACTGCATTCAGGCAACCGCAACCCTATTCCCATGGCGACCGCATTTGTATCGCGTCCTCATGGAAACGGGTGCGATGATGTCATAACATCACGGGGCAGAGCTTCTTTGCACATGCGCACAGGTCAACACAGACGCCGATCGGGAATGCACTTCACCTGTGGGTGAGCCAATTTGTAAGCCAATGTATTTTGCTATATATGTTTGTCATTTTGATTGTGTTATTGTATTGATCCTGAGGAAAGTCCCGTTTAGTGGACTGAAACGTTGATCGTGATATTTAAAAAAAAAATGAATTAATAAAGACTAGAACTTTTATATTCCGTGAGTGTTGCTACCTCTTTGGATATATATATATATATATATATATAGATATATCAAGTATTCTTATTGCTAAATACTTAATTGAACAGTTTATAATTCATGTTATTAATTATATCATGAATAATGAGGATTGTGCGAACAAGCATAAAATTGTGCAGTTTGGCTAAATGCAGTCTTTTAGAAAATACATATTAGACAGCTAGTCTATGATTTACATGATGCCTGTTATGTTCAGATTTGAGGAAACAAAATTGTAATGAGTGACTAGACCAGTTGTGCTAGTCGGAATAAAATAAATGGGGCTTGACTCCCTTAGGAGCAATAAAATCTGTAAAAACAGATAGCTCCCTGCACACATTTTTCCTCCAAGTATTTCAGACTATTTTATTCTTTGTCAGGAAGACTTCACAATGCACAAAATATGTGGCATTAGAAAAATGGATAAAATAATTGGAGCTCTCCAATCATTAATAATTAAAGAATAATGCATAAAATATTTTTTTTTTTTTGCTGCACAACTATGTGAAATCATAATGTGGCATTCCACTCCAGGAAAAAGATGGGTGGCTCTGGAAGCAGATCTTTTGGGATTTTATTTACTTTCCTATTATATGTGGTTAGAGAAACCCATAAGAAAGTCTTTACGTACAGCCTGCCCATTTGTTTTAAATTCTTTATATATCTGGGATAAGTTAAGAACTAAATTTGAGTTGGCACATTCCCCATCTCCAATTACTCCAATTTTCCGCAATAAATGCTTTACCCCGGGCATGAGACCACATGATTTTGGAGGTATTAGGGAGGCAGGTGTCTTACGATATTTACACCTTTTGCTGGAGGGAACGGTTTTAGATTTTGAAGACCTGAGGTGGGACACACACTTGGAAACTCATGACTTCTTTTGCTACCTTTGATTAAAAGATTTTGCACTTCTGCAGGAATCAAAGAAATTGCAATTTTACCTCTTACGTCTTTTGAATTATTGTGTAAGGTTAGGATTTAAAAAAAAAAAAAAAAACTCTAAAAAATCTGTGAGCTTTGAAGTTGCTGTTTAGTGGATGAGTGAGTGCACTGGATCTTGTGTATTGAATTATTATGTAATAAAGGACATTAATGAATGGGAATCAGACTTGGATGAAACTCTTGAGGGAGAAAAGTGGGAGGAAATTTGGGAGGCAGCTGCAAACATGTTGGTGTGTGTCCTGTCTCAAGAGAAAATGTATGAAATTTTATTCAGATGGCATGTAACCCCAGTCTGGTTACATAAAATAGGGAAAAATTATTGACCTTTGTTGGTGACTATGTGGTCAATAAGGTTCATACCTACACATGTGGTGGGATTGCCCAAAACAACATAACTTTTGTATAAGCACAAGGGCATATATTAAGTAGAGTTTTACAGAGACCAATTGATTTGTCTCCTTGGACCTTCCTTTTATCTTGCACATTTGAGGGACTTCCCAAACATAATCAAAACATTTTAATGTAATCACATTAGCAGCTTGTAAAGTCATTGCAGCAGGTTGCCTCAAAATGGATGCCCCAAGATTACAAGATGTTATTACAAAAATTTAGATAATGCAGTTTTGGATGAATTGACCTCTAAAGTCAGACATTCACAGGATACATTTTCAAAAGTCTGGAATCTCTGGAGAGAATTTACATCCAATGGTCTTTCAATTTATTTGACTGACAATTTTGATGTAATATATACAGTGGAATGGGGCTTTCCAGTTCAGAGATGAGTTGTTTTCCTAAAAGAGAGACTAGCAATCTGAAGTTCTTATATTATTATATTTATGTATATTGTACTTGCTACAAATTTCCAAGCTAGTCAGCAGTAGTGGGGTATAATACTCCAACTGCCCATGAGTGGATGCATGCTATTAAGCTCTTCTCAGTGGTCTTATGTGTTCCCAACTTGCCCCGTCACAGTCTATAGCAGGGATGGACTGACAGCCTTCTGGGCCCCCGGGCAAAATCATATCCTGGGCCCTTTGAAGACAAAATGTTAAAAGGGACACTATAGTCACCAGAACAACTACAGCTTAATGTAGTTGTTCTGGTGTCCACATCCAATCCTTGCCGGCTTTTAAATGTAAACAGTGCCTTTGCAGAGAAAAGGCATTGTTTACATTACTACCAATGAACACCTCTAGTGGGAGGTAATGATGTTCAATGTCTCTACACACTGCATGGAGACTTGAATTGATTATTTAGGCATTTAATTTGAAATTTGAAATTCAGTTTGAATTTCAGGAAATTCTTGCTTTAATGAATAACCCTCTGTCCTTTCACAATGTAATATTATTATTCTATGTGTCAAAGTAGGAGTACCTGTATGTGTGTAATGCTGATGTGTGATAATTTGGTAGTGCCACAGCTTATGAAATGCAGGCGTTTACTTGCATGTAGTAAATGTGTAAATGCATTGTTCTATGAGTGAGTAGAGCAGATGTTTGTAAAAGCAGGAGTGTGTTTGTAGGGAATGTTGAATGTGAATGCAGGGGAATGTTGGTGTATGAATGTCAATGTGTATTAGTGTGGAAAGTCTGCATATGGATGCCAGTATAGATTTGTATGAATTGTCAGTGCGTGAATGCAGTATGCTTGAACTGGGAGTATGTGAATGCTGGAGTGTATTTGTATGTGTGCAGAGTGTAAGAGTGTGTGAATGAGGGGATGTATAATCTCTGTGTGTGTGACATCTCTGTGTGTGTGTGCGTGTGTGTGTATGTGTGAATAAGGGGTGCATCTAAAATCTGGATCAGAGTGTGTGAATGAGAGGTGTATTTGACACCTGTATCTGTGTGTATGTGAATCATATTAAGTCTGTGCCATCATGTGTAATGAGGCATATTTATATGCTGCAAGCATTTTTGTTGTTGTTTTTTGACTCTCCACCTTCTTATGATTTTCTGTCCCCCTCTTCTGCACCTCTCACTTCTCCTCCCCAAATAACCCACATTTGTCTTCCATCTCACTTAAAGGGACACTATAGTCACCCAGACCACTATAGCTCATTGAAGTGATCTGGGTGCACTCAATGCTTTCCTATGGATGCTGGCGTCTTCTCACTGTGAAAATCACAGTGAGAAGCGCGGAAGCACCTCTAGCGGCTGTCAATGAGACAGCCGCTAGAGGCTGGATTAACCCATTTGTAAACATAGCAGTTTCTCTGAAACTGCTATGTTTACAGCAGAAAGGGTTAATTCTAGATGGACCTGGCACTCAGATCACTTCATTAAGCTGAAGTGGTCTGGGTGCCTATAGTGGTCCTTTAACTCAGGGGTTCTCAACCCGTGTTACCCATGTTACATGCATTAGTACTTCCCCCGAAGGAATTACTATCCTGTCTTTCCACAAGGCCAGACAGAATTTTGGATACTTTTTTTTCAGATTTGCTACAGCTGGGTGACCAAAAAGTAGATGCTTTCCTATGGGGTTTTACATGACGCTGGATGTCATGTATGAGGTTTTACATGATGCTGGATGTCATGTATGGGGTTTTACATGATGCTGGATGTCCTCATGCATAGCGTAAGGATGTCCAGCATCACTTAGGTCAGTGGTTCCCGACCTTTTTTCAATTTTGTACACTTTGGCAGCCCATCCCTGCCTTCACCCCTGCCATTGCCGTTTTTTTATTTTTTTTATTTGCATAGCCCCAGGAGCACTAGATTGTATCCCTGGGTACACAAATTTAAAAAAAAAAAAATCGGCAATAGTGGCGGTGCAGGCAGGGAGACCCTGGGTCAGAGGAGAAGCAGGGAGAGGATGGGGCAGAGGAGAAGCAGAGGGAGTCTTGGGCAGAAAGCAGGGGAGTCTGAGGCAGAGAAAAGCAAGAATTTGAAATAACAGCAACTATATTAATAACAAACATTTCACTAATTTGAGGGGTACAATTTATGGAAATGGGCTGCCAAGGGGTACTCAAGTGAAAAAAGGTTGCGAACCACTGATCTAACTGATGCTGGATGTCCTCACGCTATGCATGAAAACGTCCAGCGTCAAGCATTATACATGCTTTCCTATGGGGGAAGTACTAATGTGAGCGCAGCCACTGCCGTGCAGGCACATTAGGTCTTGAAGGAGCAAAGGCTGAGCCTGAACCATCACAGAGGGACAACGGTGCTGGAATCAGGGAAGTAACAAAAGGGTTTTTGACCCCTTCTGCACTACGGGAGGGAGGAATGCAGGGGGGGGGGTGAGGGGGGAGGGGCCGTGACAGAAGAGGGCAATATAGGTAGCTATAGTGCCAGTTAAACAACTTTGCTTTCCTGGCACTATAGTTCCCTTTAATTTTTTAAAACAATTCGATTAATTATTTTTTTTATTTCATCTTTCTTAAATTCTGTACAAAATAAAACATTCATAGCACATTTATAAATTCATAAGCATAGGGAACTCACTTAACAGCAAAATAAGTAATATATAGGGAGCTGTACAAAAAAAATTATGTAAGCAGGCAAGCAATATGGTAATTGCACCTTAGTTAAACTAATAACATAATTAAAAAAAGGGGATATATATTAAAGCACTCTCAGCCAGGAAATCCCTGGCAAAGAACTGCCAAAAAGGGTTTTAGGGATATAGCAGGGCCTAATCCCAATTGATAAACGATACAGGAAATGAGGAAAAAAAGCTCCTCCAAGAACAGGGGAAGCTAGTTCCATCAAGACCAATATCCCTTAATTAGAGCAGTGTAGATATAAAGCTGCAATAAAGTATAAAGCACGCAAAAAATAATAAACTTTTATTAGGATAGAAAAACCTATAAAAACTCGTAAAAACATATCTGTATACACAGTACTGGATTGCTAGACTCCAATTAGTGTGGATAGATTAGAGCCAGTCATACACAATGCAACATAGTAACAATATGGTGTCCAAAAAATGACAAAGTATATTCTATTGAAGGAATGTTGCATAGATATACTAAACCAGTACTCTGGAAGATGGGTAAATCGAAAGGACAGTGTGAGGAAAAAATGATGAAATGAAAGTGGGAAATAGTAGAAAAACTATTGCTATAGAGACTATAGAGGTGCATGAAGCTGTAGAATAAATAAAGGATTCAGCCGGCAAAAGAATCCCCTAATGAAGTGCAGCATGCACCAAACCTAGCTGAAAATCAAAGGGTGTATATAGAAGCCCAAAGCCCAACGCGCGTTTCGGCGAAAAAATGCCTTTCTCAAGGACACGAGCAGACAGAGAATGTCTGACTCCACATTCCTTTTAAAAGGTCTGGCACCCAATCATGTAGCCAATGGGGTGTAATCTGTGGCTGCCCACCAATAGAAATCAGAGGTGGGAGGTCCTAAGAACATAGCCGCCCACCAATGGAAATCCAAGGTGGGAGGTCCTAAGGAAAGTAATTGACCAAACCCACGTGACTTCGAGTGATGTCTGCCGCACACGTTAGGCACTGAGGCACATCAACCGCCAATCAGAGTACCCAGTGGGAGGTCTAAAAGGAATCAAGCTGGGCGGACTCACAGGAAGACGAACACAAGTGAAATATCATGATGGGAGGTCCCAAGGAAAAAACGAGTGCTCGGCAGGATCCGAGCAAATTAAGCTGATGTAACATGATATGTCCAAAGTATCTGACAGATGGCCGCATAAACACTTAGCACTGTATCACATTAAGTGCTGTGGTATAGATATATGCATATAATGTGCAGACATCGTCTTACTGCAAACACATCCCTGTCAGCCTCGTCATCCTTCTGATTCACTCAATAAAGAAAAGGGAAAAGATTAATAGTATATATATAATATATAAATGAGCAGAGTCACAAAGTCACAAAGGCTGGTATAGCAGAATGTATCAAACATAATGACAGATGGCCGCATAAACCCTCAGTGGAATATCATATTAGGTATTAAGGTATTAAATATATACCTATAGTGTGCAGACATCGTCTTAATCTAAACATATTTATGTCAGCCTTATTATCCTTGGGACCCCAGGTCTGCTCAGTAAAGAAAGGTTATTAGTGTGTAAAGAAAACTGAGCAGAATCACATATTAATAAAGGTATAGTCGTCCCAGTCAAAATATTAAGGTGTAATTTATGTATGTTGAGAGGCAGTATAAATAGTAAATAAAATAAAAAAGGAATGGGAGAAAGACACCAAGTCAAAAAATAATAATAATCGTCGTGAAGTAAATCAGCAGATGAAAAATAAACGAAAAGAATTATGTGTCAAAAGATATCAAAAGATATCAGGGTAGTATCAATCACAAAAATAAAAAATAAAAAATATAATGGATAATAGTAAATTTAATAGATAATAATAAATTTGTATATTTCTATATCAGTATGGTAGATTTATATATTTGTATATCATTGCAGAGAACGGAGAACACTTAAGTACTTAAATAGCGGGAATAACTTATTCAATCACACATTGCAATCATCTGCATAACTAGAGTACATAATAGGGAGAGAAGAAAGAGAGTGTCATTATATCGAGAGTGTCTTATTCATTAGTTGTATCAATAGAGGGGAACTATGTCCCTATAAAAACAGTAATACATAGTCCCATATTGGCATCAAAGGGTCGGGGTAATCAGACTCCAAGTTCTTAAGACAAAAAGCTACCCTAGATGAATGGTGCAAACGAGAACCCCTCATTAAGACCTAAAGGTTGTAGTGTCTTGAGTTTATATATCCACCTTGATTCTCTTTGTCTTAATAAACGGTCATAGTCCCCGTGTCTTGGATGTCTTTTAACAAGTTCTAAACCACAGAATTTCAAATTACTAGGGTCGCCCTGATGGAATTCTTTAAGGTGTCTTGAGATAGGTGTCTCAAGGCGATTCTTGGGCGATCTCACATGTTCCATGATTCTTTCTTTAAAAGCTCTAAATGTCTTACCAACATATTTTTGTCTGCAAGAGCAGGACAAAAGATACACCAGGCCCTTTGTGTTACAACTAAAGAAGTTTTTAATCTTGATTACGCCCTGGCTTGCGCTATCACTTACTGTCTTTGATTCTTTGGAAATATATTTACAGGCTACACACCTGCCGCAGCCATATGAGCCACAGGGTGGGTTGCCTAGCCAAGTAGTTTTTGGATTAGACTTGATCGATAAATGGCTCGGTACTAATAAGTCCCGAATGTTATGTCCTCTCCTAGCAGTAATATTAATGTGTGGACCGAGGACATTTTTCAGGTGTACGTCATTCAAAAGAATTGGCCAAAATCTATCGAGGGATTTCCTCACCACTGGCCATCCTGTATCATATGTAGCAATCATACGAAGAGTGTTATTTGAGTTCTTATTCACAGCGTGGTCAGAAAGGAGAGAATTCCTTTCAGTCTCAAGGGCTCTCTTATACGCCTTTTTAAGGCAACGATTCGGATATCCCTTTTTTCCTTAAAGTGTGTTCTAAGTTGGCTTGAACTCCCACTGGGTACTCTGATTGGCGGTTGATGTGCCTCACCGCCTAATGTGTGCGGCAGACATCACTCGAAGTCACGTGGGTTCGGTCAATTACTTTCCTTAGGACCTCCCACCTTGGATTTCCATTGGTGGGCGGCTATGTTCTTAGGACCTCCCACCTCTGATTTCTATTGGTGGGCAGCCACAGATTACACCCCATTGGCTACATGATTGGGCGCCAGACCTTTTAAAAGGAATGTGGAGTCAGACACTCTCTGTCTGCTCGTGCCCTTGAGAAAGGCATTTTTTTTTGCCGAAACGCGCGTCGGGCTTTGGGCTTCTATATACACCCTTTGATTTTCAGCTAGCTTTGGTGCATGCTGCGCTTCATTAAGGGATTCTTTTGCCGACTGAATCCTTTATTTATTCTACAGCTTCATGCACCTCTATACTCTCTATAGCAATAGTTTTTCTACTATTTCCCACTTTCATTTCATCATTTTTTTCTCTCACTGTCCTTTCGATTTATCCATCTTCCAGAGCTCTGGTTTAGTATATCTATGAGATTCTAGCTATCTCAGTATTTCGATTGGATTTAGAGGGATTAGTATCTATAGATCTAGAGAGATTTTTGCCCCTCCATTTAGATATTATACAATCCATTTTATTTTATACTTGGGGATGTTGGAATATAGCTGATTCTACTCTGTGACTGCTATTCATAGGGATATCTGTATA
>OW240914.1:114604313-114704929 GCA_933207985.1 Pelobates cultripes
ATACAGAGATTTGTGGAGTTTGCCAATTTTTACAGGCGTTTCATTAAGAATTTCTCTGCCGTTATTACACCAATCACTGAACTTACACGTAAAGGGACTCCTTTTCAGTGGTCCAATAAGGCTGACACTGCATTTTCCAGATTAAAGACTGTTTACATCTGCCCCTATCTTGGTACATCCTCAGCCAGAATTGCCATTTACTGTAGAGGTAGATGCTTCTGATTCAGCTGTTGGGGCTATACTGTCTCAAAGGACTGGACCTAAGATGCTGTTACATCCATGTGCCTTCTATTCCCGCCAGATGTTACCAGCAGAAAGAAATTATGACATAGGGAATAAAGAACTTTTGGCTATAAAAGCTGCCTTTGCCGAATGGAGACATCTCTTGGAGGGAGCCACCCATCCAATTACTGTCCTCACAGATCACAAAAATCTGGAATGTATCCAATCCGCTAAGAGACTGTCAGCTAGACAAGCACGCTGGTCCCTATTTTTCTCAAGGTTTAATTTTTTTATTTCATACCGCCCTGGTTCCAGAAATGGCAAGGCGGATGCCTTGTCTAGGATAGCTGACCCCCTCCATACTACAGTAACCAAGGCCACCATCTTGCCAGAGAGCAGATTTTTAGGAGTTACCTTTCCTTCTGATCTAATGTCTCGCATTAAAAAGGGCTACTCTAAAGATCCAGTTTTTTGTGATCCTCCTCGTGATCTTCATATGACCATGCTTAATGGGTTTTGGATTTTTCAACAACGTCTGTTTGTTCCAGAATCAGTACGACTGGACGTTTTACGCCTCTACCATGACTCTAAACCAGCAGGTCATCCAGGAATCCGAAAGACACAAGAACTGCTTACCCGATCCTTTTGGTGGCCTAAATATTATGAGGATGTTAAGAAGTATGTGTCCTCTTGTGATGTATGTGCCAGACATAAGACTCCTCGCTCATCCCCTGCTGGCTTGCTTCAGCCTCTTCCGATTCCTCATCGTCCCTGGGGATCTATATCCATGGACTTTATTGTGGAACTACCTCCCTCTAAGGAACACACTACTATTCTTGTTGTTGTGGACCGGTTAACCAAGATGAGTCATTTCATACCAGCTCGTGGCCTCCCTTCAGCTAAACAGACTGCTGACCTTGTTATTCGGGAAATATTTCGCTTGCATGGAGTGCCTGATGAAGTAATTTCTGACAGGGGAGTGCAGTTTACATCTCATTTTTGGAAATATTTTTGTTCTATTCTAGGTATTAATGTAAATCTGTCTTCAGCTTTTCATCCACAAAGTAATGGACAGACTGAGCGAACCAACCAGACTTTAGAACAATATTTGCGGTGCTATATTAGTTACCTGCAGGATGACTGGCTGGATTTTCTACCCACGGCGGAGTTTGCCTATAACAATGCCCAACACTGCTCCACTTCTCTGAGCCCATTTTTTGCCAATTATGGTTACCATCCAACCTTTCTAGTGAGTCTCCCAATTACTACTCCCATTCCTGCAGTCACTGACCGGCTAACCGCCTTACGAGATTCCCAAGAACTGTTGAAGGAGACTCTTTCGGAGGCTCAGGAATGTTACAAAAGAGCTGCTGATAGGCACAGAAAGGAGGCCCCAGTTTATCATGTTGGTGACAAGGTTTGGCTGTCAACAAAGAATCTTAAGCTTAGGATTCCTTCTCATAAATTGGGTCAAAAGTTCATGGGACCTTTTGAGATAATCGCTCAGATCAATGCAGTCACCTTCCGTCTGCAACTTCCGGATTCCATGAAAATACATCCGGTGTTTCACGTGGCACTGCTTAAACCTTTTCATGAAAATACTTTCCCTGGTCGAGCCTTGCCTGCCCCACCACCAGTCCTCGTGGATGGTGAAGATGAATACGAGGTGGAAAAAATTCTTGACTCCAGGATCTTCCGCAACAAACTTCAATACTTGGTTCATTGGAAAGGCTATGGTGAGGAGGATAGATCATGGGAACCAGTGGACAATATTCATGCTCCTGATCTTCTTCAGTCTTTCCATGCACAGTACCCTGCTAAACCAGGAAATAGGGCATCCAGAGGCTGCGCCTGTAAAGGTGGAGGTAATGTGAGGAACTGACTCTGCTGGGTTTCGAACCCTGGTTTACATGGTGCTAAACCTTTTCATTACCAGTACACCAGCCTGCCTTTTGCAAATTTACCTGAGATCTGATACCATTGCTTGTAGAGTCAAGGTTATCAGTGACAACTCACTTCAGCTGTGTCTAGTCAGGTGTCTGGTTCTTGGCCTATAAAAGCCACTTCCTGTCTCTTTACCTTTGCCAGATTATTGTGGTTCCTGTACTCTCTAATCCAGCGTGTTCCTGTTTCTCCTTCCTGTTGCTGAATTTGGACTGTTTTGACTTTGCTGCTTCTCCTTCCCACTGACCTCGGCTTGCCTGACTACGATTATCATCTTTCTGTTCCAGTCTCCCATCTCTGCTTAAGACCAGAAGGCCACTCAAGGCTCAGGGGCTCAACCACCTGGGTAACGAGTGGCTACCTCTGGCAGAAAACATTGCTGATCTGGCTACTGGACTCCAAAACTTTGTAACATCAATATCATTACATAGGGTCTCTCAACCACAAAAAAATGAAAGGGGCCATAGTTACAGGTCAAAAGGCTGGCAAGTAGTCCCCTCCAAACCCCAGTGGCAAAGTGGCTTTCGCCACACTACCTATCCTCACTAATACACAAATATGTCCCATCTAGGCCCCTATGCTCTGCCGTAGACCTACGTCTATCCTCTGTTCATACTCCTACCTCTGATGCTCACCTTAAAGACTTCTATAGGACTGATATTCCCATGGAAAACACACCCTTCTCCTCTCTGTTAGACTTTCAAACAGTCTCCACTCCTTTAAAAAAATCTTTGAAAACTTACTTCTTCAGGAAGCATATCAATTAACCTGTCAACAGCTTTCCCTCCCCGCACCCTGATTCCTCTCATGCAACTGTCATCAAAACAAAAGACTAAGCCCTCAGTGTATACTATCCTAGCAACCTACCTTTCTACCATACCCTTACCATTTCTGTCACTATACCCCACTCCCTCTAGCATGGAGGCTCATTAAACAGCACTTTCAATCAGTCTGTTCCAGTATGTCCATCTCGTCTAAATACGTGTCTTTTAGTCCACGCATTGCAGAATTTGTTGGCACTTCATAAATAATAATAATGATAATAATAATAATTAAACATTTATACTCCTCATGGTCATCATCATCATCTGTTTCACTTCAGCTGAGCTTATAAGTGCAGTCACATAAATACCACTGTATAAGGAAACGAAAAGTAATAAGGGAAGGATCGGAAAGGTTTGGAAGTTTATAGTACATCAGAAATCAGATGTTTGGGGCTTAACCCCAGCAAATGACATACTCTAAACAAAAATGTAAATGCATACCTACTACTCCAAAAAGTATTACTAGTATCACATACCAGTCCAACAATTATTAGGTTGAGTACCTTCTTTTCTCTGTCTGCTAAGTTTATCTACAAATTTTGTCTAGTAAATAAGGGCAAACTTCTATAGGCATTGAAATATGCTACTCTAAACTGTGCAATGTGACCAGTGCCTATTAAACTAAAATAGTTTTAAGTAGTTGTAATCACTTTTAGCAGTTTGTTTGTCGACACATATCTATACATTATTCACTGAGTGATTTTTTTTGTTTAGTCAGCATTCATTTATCATTTTTTTTTACTCTAATAAACAACTCAGACCACTGTATCTCTCATTGTCGCCCCATTTTGGGGTGTGAAACATTTTCAAACTGGCTGGCTCGCCAAAATAAAAAAATGAAAAATGATAATAATTCTACTTCATATGTGTGTTGTGTGTGTGTTTATTCTTCTTTATTCTGGTAAAAAAAGGTCTACCTTGTATCATTTACAAAATATTAATATTAATATGTTCTTCTGTGTCACATACAAATATAATTGCAATCAGACTTTTATTAATAGTTTTTAATAAAAACAGATGTATTATTTTTGCTTTGCAAAAAACAATGTCTTTGATGTTAAAATGGATGTTAAAAATGGTTAATAGCAGATGATATGTGCCGGTTATTCAGAGTGTTAGGTAGAGACATCCTGCCCTTGATGTTCTGTATCTCAGTGACTGTGTCTCATTGTTTCCTTCTTACACATATAATACAGTCTACAAATACACAACCAAAGTGTTACAAGCATTACAAGGTCAATGCTATTGATACAATATTCTTGTTGGCAATTCTAATAACCTTATTAGGTCACCTCATGTTCCATGGACACTCGGGAATAGAAAAGAGCTTGTAATACATTTTTGCATTTGTTCATGTCACTCAAGATCAACCATGCCTCAGTGAAATGCATTTAAGGAAATACTAAATTCTACACGTTATTTCTTTGTCATATTACTTACACGTACCGGCATTTCCCGGTTTACGAACTCCCGCTTTACATTTTCTCGCCTATACAAACGTTTTTCGTATGCGCGTGCCATTTTATTCCCGTCGCCATTTTGTTTCAGCGATCCGTGGATGCGGACCGCGGAGCGTGTTTGGAGGCACCGAAAAAGGAATTTGAGGCCAACAGAGTGAACAGGAGTGAAAGGTAAGTTTAAAATCTGTATAATTAGCTTTGTCTTTATATCCACTTTGAGTATTTTTCTGTTTAGAGCAGGATGTAACAGAAACTGAATGGATGGCACAGTGTACAGTACATGAGTGATAGTATGTGATGTACTGTACTATAATTGTATTAACACCTTCATAGAATTTTGATAGAGAGTTTATGAAACACTATGTAAAGGTACAGATCGTGTGTGCTTAGCAGAGTGAACAGGAGTGAAAGGTAAGGTAAAAATCATGTTTGTGTGTGTGTGCCTGAGATTGATGTGAGTTTACTTGGGACTTCTTGCATTTTCCCTAATCCCCCACCTCCCTTCCTGTAGACAGACAAATACAAGTTGTGAAATGCAGGTCAGGTGTCTGTAATTTTTGCTGTTTATCCATATAAAGTGTGTGTGTGACATTGTGCCATATTTTGGCAGGTATAATAGCAAGGAGCAGGAGGAGGGCTCAAGAGCCTGAGGAAAGGGGAGAAGGAGTAGAGCTTGAAGGCTCTAAAAATACTGTAAAAAATAAAAAAAGGAGCACTAAAAAGTAAAAGGAGTAGAGATTGAAAGCTCTAAAAATAAAAAGGAGGAAAAAAAGTGATAAAGGAGAGGTGCAAGCCTGAAAGTAAGAGAGGAGGAGTGAAATTAAAGAAGGAAAAGGAAAGTGATAAAGGAGAGAGTGACGTTGAGAAAGAAGAAGGAGGAAGGCTTAAGAGAGGTGTGGAATTAAAGAAGGAAAAGGAAAGTGATAAAGGAGAGAGGGACGTTGAGAAAGAAGAAAGTGAAGAAGAAGGACTCATAATGCCACCAAAAAGAAAGGCGGTTCCAGTTGGTGCTTGTAATGAAAATATCAAAAGACAAAAGCCATAACATTAGAAACAAAACTGAACATCATAACAGACCATGATGCTGGAAATACCACTAAAGAATTAGCTACCAAATATTCACTAAGTAAATCAACTGTGAGTACAATTTTGAAAGACAGAGAAAAATATTTAAAGGAAGTAAAAAATGTGCAATCCCTGCATTCTACTTGGATACGAACCAAGGAAAATTATTCCTCATATGGAAAAACTTTTCACAGCATGTGTGACGAAGTGCCCTTCGCCACTTGTGCCTGGAGGGGACTACTGGCTAGCCTCCTGCCTTCCGACTATGGCCCCTGTGCTGATAGCTGTATTTTACCCTACAGAAAGGTTTATTTGTGTATTTCTGCCGGGGCATTCAGGACTTTCAGTATGTGAGGAGTGCTACCCCAGATAGCTATGCCACGGAGCCTATTCGTGTAACAAAAGACTATGGAAAAGAATTTGGCTCCATGGCGATTGAACTGTATGTAGGTGATCTGAGCGCCATTCAGTAATAATCATATCTATCTGGGGATATGTTGCATATATATGTTTTATGTAGTAATTGTAACATTGTGTAATTTTATGTATTTTTGTAACCATGTGGTTAATGGAGTCTTGCCTCTGTCCAGGGAGATAATTTGATTACTTCCCAATTATCTCCAGGAAAGAGAGGAGGGATTGTAATGTCACTGTGGGAGTGTTTTATTTGTATTGTCTGTGATTGGCTAATATCCAATATGTGTCCCATTGTTCCATCAGGTCCCCTAGGACTTGCATAAATACCGGGCAGGTAGCCCTCAATAAACCAGACCTACTTGCACCTTTCTTGAAGCCTTGGCTCATGCTTGGGGGAAGGGATACCTACACTCTGGGGATTGCTATAATCACTTACTCCCCAGAGTAAGCTCTTGTAAGAGCTTGATTTGTTCCCTCTATGCTCTCTGGATTTAGGAGAGGTTCACCCACTGGGAGCTGGATCCTGTTCGTGGATCCAGGGTGGGTGAGAGACGGCGAGACCCCGGCGCAGCTGCATCGCTGGAAGTGGGGTCCGCAGTGCTGATGGTGTCGGTTGGAGTGCTTGGAGTCCTCGGCAAGCACTAGGAGCATCGATTGGTGGAGGTATGCAGTCGTAGTGCCAGCGGTCCGTCACAGCATGGATAAGTGATCAAAATGGATGGCTCCATATGCCTGTTACCTATGCTACCATTTGTGCTAAAGCTTTATCACTTTTTGAGATGCTGAAACAAAGAAAAGGAAGCAACGTTGAAGAAACACCCCGTGGGTGGTTTGATCGGTACAAAAAAAGAGCTGGTTGGCATAACATAAAAATCCTTGGAGAATCAGCAAGTGCCGATACAGAAGCGACTAAATTATTTCCTGCTTAGTTGGCAGAAATATTGGAAGATGGAAATTACTCGCCATCACAGGTTTTCACTGCGGATGAATCCAGTCTCTTTTGTAAGCGCATGCCATCAAGAAGCTACATTGCAAAAGAAGAATCTTCAATGCCTGGTTTTAAACCAGCGAAAGATCAACTAACTGTAGTGCTTGGTGGGAATGCAGCTGAAGATTATAAGTTAAAACCCATGATGGTGCATCGTGCAGAAAACCCTAGGGCACTTAAAGGAATTGTGAAAAGCACACTGCCAGTCATATGGAAAGCCAATAAAAAAGGTTGGGTTACTGCTCTGCTGTTTGAAGATTGGTTCTCACATTATTTTGTACCTGAAGTGAAAAAATATTGTGAAGATAAATCAATACCTTTTCAAGTTATTCTGCTTGTAGATAATGCACCCGGTCATCCACCCTCTCTTCAACATCACCACCCTAATGTCAAAATCATATTCTTGCCACCAAATACAATTTCCCTTTTACAACCAATGGACCAAGGAGTTATCGACACATTTAAAGCACTTTACCTTCGGCAGACATTTGAAAGTTTTTCATTTTCATTAATTTACTTCAAAATATTTGCATAACCATGGGACATACTAGCAATATATTTCATATGTAGTAAATTCTTTCTGTGTGAATTCAGATTTTAATTTCTATAGAGTTTTTCAATGCCTGTGAGAATACAGGGGTGAAATTAAGGGAATTTCAGTGTGTGGGTAAATATTTATTTAGGGGTGCATTTGTACATGGTGACAGTTTAAATCATGAATTTGCATGAAGTGTTAGTGTTTGTGAATGCTGGGGTCATTTAAAGAGGGGGCCCCAGCATGGTGTATGCCTTTAGCTATATGCTGCAGTATTTGTATACACACACAACAAGGGACATCTGTCTCTACATCCCATATAAATATTTAAAGATTTTCACATGAATAAAAGTGTCTCTGGTACTCTATCCAGACTGTAAATTAGAATATAAATTACCCAGGAGACATGATGGATTTATTTTTTGTAAACACACAGGGCTTTGGGATTTGACAAGAATTTTCCTACCAAGTTTTGAGTTGTGCTTGCGGTAGTTGTTGGTATGTTAGATATTCTTTACATACAGTTCTGTTTGTTTACTGTGTTTGTTTATTCTTTTTGTTTTTTTTTTGTTTTTGTTTTTTAATGCTTGTTTATGCACAATACAACACATTTAATTGGGAGTACTCCCAGAACCTGCATTTCTCGAGAGTGGTGCTGCTGTAAAGACCAAAATACACACAATATACACAAAATATTGATTAGGTATTGGGCACACACAAAAAAATATAAAACAAAAGGCTACTTAAAATCACCTATCATATCAAACAAACACGTGGACTTTGTGAGTGGATCAGGCGAGTGGAGGACATTCAGGGTGCAGAGGCGCTCCATGCCTCCCTGACGGGTAGGGAAACCAAACATGTGGAAGCGTGGCAACCCTGGTTTATGTATGTTTCCCGATACACACGGAATGGGGGGATCCCCGGGGCCGGGGCCGGTACGTGGGCTCCGACCCTCCTTAGCATGGACCATACACTGTCCCCTCCTGGCCTTATCTTTCCTCCTCCTCCTTCTCCTCCTACCCATACCTGCCCCCTCTCCCTTCACACTCATATCCTGACTAGGAAGTATTGAGGAAAACCTGATGTAAAGAAGGGAAGACTACCTCCCACCGAAAACGCATTACATCATATATTTGATGCGACACATATACAACCCACTCACCAGAATCCTCCCACCACCAGTGGGCACATAACATACACACACACATAACACAGACTGTAGAACGCAGCAGGGAAGACACCTACAAGCCCTGAAACACCTCCTTTGACCGCCCTAGATACCACTTACACAACTCTCCAAACAAAGGCAACAGCCGCTTCCCCATTAGACTGAATAAAAGGGAACACACACCGAATCAGAACATAATAAATTAACGGGGACGACAAAACGCTAGGCATTAGCAATACAGGCTCCGAGCCCAAAGCATAACTAACGGATGGGGAAGGATCACAAATTGCGAACTTTCACGAGATTCGGAGATGGATGCTCTGTGTCCCTCGGAGGAGTATGGAATGATGGGCATGGAAAAGGCTCGGTTACTAAGCCAAAAGAACCAGGGGGTCAGATTACAGTTTTGATCCCCTCACCAGTCAATAACCTTAAAACGATGCGGTTAGTATTCTTAAACTGATGATATGTAGGAGACCTGCGTGTCCCAAAAGGCAAATCTTTTTTACGTATGTATCGACTGTATGAAAAACTTTTCAATAAAAACAGATTTACAAAAACAAAAACAAAACCTGGGGACTTTGTTACACCATATAGCCATTTATTTATTTTTTGACAATATTTATTTTGAATTTAAATTTTTTGTTTGTCAAGCCAATGTTGTACATTTGTGAAAAAGAAAATGGATGAACTTTACATACAGGCATTAATTAACCCAGTTGTATAACATACAACGAGAAGGATAGGAGGATTTCTATGTATTTAAAGGGAAAATAGTGGAAATTGCCTAATGATCAATCTATATACCTAGCTAAGGGTGGAAAGATTTAAGTTATAATCACTTAATAGCTGAAACGATAAAAGTTAACTTTTAATACTAGTAGTGAGTAAAAAGGTGATACTTATCACCTAATTCTAAGGGAAGAAATTGGGAGAATCACCAGCTAACAAATAAAATAAAATGAATAGACACACAAAGAATAGGTGAGGGTCTACTAAATAGTGCCAGAGTATATTGAGTCAAGAACTATATATGCAACACATACTCAATCGAAATGAGGTAATTTTGTGTTAGTATGAAGTAGACAACCTAACATCCCATAAATGTAAAAGAATATAGAGGTAAGTAGAGGTAATTGCACTAGACTAACATTCAGGATTCTGAATCCTTGACCACCCGATGCTTACATCAAATAAGTAACAATGCTATTTCAGCCTGTTATTACTAGAAATATGGGAATCCGTTGGGTGGTGGGTGTCTATTACACCAGACTAACGTTGGGGATGTTGAATCCGTGACCATCCGATGCTTACATCAAATAAATAACAACGCTATTTCAGCCTGTTATTACTAGAAATATGGGAATCCGTTGGGTGGCTGGGTGTCTATTACACCAGACTAACGTTGGGGATGTTGAATCCGTGACCATCCGATGCTTACATCAAATAAGTAACAACGCTATTTCAGCCTGTTTTAGCCTGTGTGCTCTGCCTTTAATTTGTATTTTGTTAATAAATAATAGACACAGGACAGATATTGTAGATATATTTTGACAAGCTGTGGCCAACCAAAAAAGTGCGGGACCACCACATATACACTTGGTCGAAACTTTAATATTTTTTTGCTTCAATACACTTTGATTTGTTTTGAAAAAATCCATAGAGTGCTCTCATTTGTTTGTTACAGATATTGCAGATGTTATATTTTTAGTATTTGTAGCATAATTCAATAGTAAAATAAATTACATTGTAGGCAGTTGAAAGCAGTTGGCTTGCAGCTGTGTTGATATGTTTGTTTGTTTTTGAATAACCATGGTAGAGGAGATAACTGTGTATGTGTGCCAAATTTTCATATTCTTTAGTTGAATGGTTTTAGAGGTAAAGATGACTGAAGAATATTAGGTAACAAAATATGTCTGCTGAACCATGTGACCAATCGACTTATCTTAAATTTGACACAGCAAGTTGCAGATTCCTAGCATAAGCAGTTCTGGAAAAGATGATTTAAAAAAGTATATTATGCAAAATGAGTTGCCAAAATCAAAATTGCTGACAGTTCTTGTGACCTACAACTTTTTTTGGTACAAAGATATACCACACAATTGGTCTCTATTGTTATACCAAGTTTTAAGAATTTATGATTTGTAGTTTGGTTTTATAAGCATTTTAAAAAACAGAGAAGAATTAAATAATCATAATAGTCTGAACAAAAACAATATGTTGCCACGGCACTTGGTTGCTTAGCCACCTAATAATAAACTTCAAAGTACCTACAACCAAGTTCACTAAGCTTGGCTGGAAGGAATTATCTCCTACAGAGCCACATGTACCATAAATGTCTGCATGAATTAGGCTGACCAAGCAAAGCATCATTAATGATTTTCATGTATTATTTTTTTTTTTTTTAAATCACCAGATCAAAGGCTACCTGTTCTATTTAATTTAGGTAATGTCAAGTAAGCTAATTACCAGCATCTAAAAAGACTGGAATTGAAGGCAAATGTCTTTTGTTAAGAAAGAATGTCAGAACTGAAAGCCTGTATGATGGAAACTGTTTCTGAGGTAAGAAACTGTTACTTTTTTGTAAGAAACTGTTACAAATTTGCTTATTTTGTTTTCTGCCACTTTGTATATTTTTAGGTTTTAATTTACGCTTCCTTCTATGAGTGAATCTGAAAGGTTTAAAAACATAGAAACATAGAATATGACGGCAGATAAGAACTATTCGGCTCTGCCCAATATTCTAAATACTTGCATTTGTCCCTGGCCTTATCTTATAGTTAGGATAGCCTTATGCCTATCCCACGCATGCTTAAACTCCTTTACCATGTTAACCTCTACCACTTCAGCTGGAAGGCTATTCCATGCATCCACTACCCTCTCAGTAAAGTAATACTTCCTGATATTATTTTTAAACCTTTGCCCCTGTAATTTAAGACTATGTCCTCTTGTTGTGGTAGTTTTTCTTATTTTAAATATAGTCTCCTCCTTTACAGTGTTGATTGCCTTTATGTATTTAAATGTTTCTATCATATCCCCCCGTCTCGTCTTTCCTCCAAGCTATACATGTTAAGTTCCTTTAACCTTTCCTGGTAAGTTTTGTCCTGTAATCCATGAACCAGTTTAGTAGCCCTTCTCTGAACTCTCTCTAAAGTATCAATGTCCTTCTGGAGATAGGGCTCACCAGTGCTCTGTACAATGGCATGAGCACTTCCCTCTTTCTACTGGTAATACTTCTCCCTATACAACCAAGCATTCTGCTAGCATTTCCTGCTGCTCTGTTACATTGTCTGCCTACCTTTAAGTCATCAGAAATAATTACCCCATAATCCTTTTCCTCAGATGTTGAGGTTAGGACTCTATCATATATTCTGTACTTTGCCCTTGGATTTTTAAGATGCATTATCTTGCACTTATCCACATTAAATGTTAGTTGCCTAAACTCTGACCATTTTTCTAGTTTACCTAAATCATTTGCCATATGGTTTATCCCATCTGGAACATCAACCCTGTTACATATCTTAGTATCATCAGCAAAAAGACATACCTTACCATCAAGTCCTTCTGCAATACCACTAATAAAAATATTAACGAGAATGGATCAAAGTACAGATCCCTGAAGTACCCCACTGGTGACAAGCCCATGCTTCGAATATACTCCATTGACTACAACCCTCTGTTGCCTGTCACTCAGCCACTGCCTTACCCATTCAACAATATTGGAATCCAAACTTAAAGATTGCCATTTATTAATGAGCCTTCTATGTGCAACAGTGTCAAAAGCCTTACTGAAATCTAGGTAAGCAATGTCTACTGCACTACCCCGATCTATTATTTTAGTTACCCAATCAAAAAAATCAATAAGATTAGTTTGGCATGATTTCCGTGAAGTAAACCCATGTTGTCTCTGATCTTGAAATCCATGTGATTTTAAATCTTCAACAATCATTTAACATGGTTTCCATTAATTTCCCCACTACTGAAGTAAGGCTTATTGGCCTATAGTTGCCCAACTTCTCCCTACTACCTTTCTTGTGAATGGGCACAACATTTGCTAACTTCCAATCTTCTGGGACTACTCCTGTTAACAATGATTGGTTTAATAAATCTGTTAAGGGTTAACCACTAAGCTCTTTTAATAACTTTGGGTGTATAACATCAGGTCTTATTGACTTATTTGTCTTTAATTTTGACAGTTGAAATAGAACCTCTTCCTCTGTAAACTCACATGTAACAAATGACTCATTTGTCCTTTTTCCTAACTGAGGCCCCTTTTCTTCATTTTCATCTGTAAATACTGAACAAAAATATTCATTGAGGCAGTCAGCTGGCCCTTTATCCTCTTCTACATACCTTCCTTCTTTTGTTTTTAATCTAACTAATACTTGTTTTACTTTCCTTTTCTCATTTATGTATCTAAAAAAATGTTTTGTCCCCCCTTTTTTTTACTGACTTTGCTAGTTTCTCTTCTGTGTGTGATTTAGAAGCTTTTACAACTTGCTTAGCCTCTTTCTGCCTAATCTTATAGATCTGATAACTATAGTATATAGGGAATTTTATGTTGTTTTTCCTTTTACCTTATTTTATATATATAAGTTCAAAATCTAAAAAGTAAGCAGCTACAAGACTGAGTGAGGAATTCACCATTAAATAGATAAACAGAAAAAAAAGAAAACAGTGGAGCGCTTATTATTCTATTACCCAGTCACCAATATTCTTATAGGCAAAAAGGATCCTTTACAAGATACTAAATCACCAAACTTTATAATATTCCACCTTGGTAACTTTCCTTCTTTATACCTTTAACATAAAGTGAAATACATATAGTGTAAAACCATTAAAACATGTATATATTATACTAATCAATGGAACACTCACATATTCCAGAGCTACAGTTGCAAGAGAAAGTATGTGAACTCTTTGGAATTATATGGATTTCTGCACAAATTGGTCATAAAATGTGATCTGATCATCATTTAAGTTACAAAAATAGACAATCACAGTCTGCTTAAACTAATAACACACAAAGAATTAAATGTTGCCATGTTTTTATTGAACACACCATGTAAACATTCACAGTGCAGGTGGAAAAAGTATGTGAACCCTTGGATTTAATAACTGGTTGAACCTCCTTTGGCAGCAATAACTTCAACTAAACGTTTCCTGTAGTTGCAGATCAGACGTGCACAACGGTCAGGAGTAATTATTGACCATTCCTGTTTACAGAACTGTTTCAGTTCAGCAATATTCTTGGGATGTTTGGCGTGAATCGCTTTCTTGAGGTCATGCAACAGCATCTCAATTGGGTTGAGGACTCTGACTGGGCCAGTTCAGAAGACGTATTTTCTTCTGTTTAAGCCATTCTGTTGTTGATTTACTTCTATGCTTTGGGTCATTGTCCTGTTGCAATACCCATCTTCTGTTGAGCTTCAGCTGGTAGACAGATGGCCTTAAGTTCTCCTGCAAAATGTCTTGATAAACTTTGGAATTCATTTTTCCTTTGATGATAGCAATCTGTCCATGCCCTGACGCAGCAAAGCAGCCCCAAACCATGATGCCCCCACCACCATACTTCACAGTTGGGATGATGTTTTGATGTTGGTGTGCTGTGCCTTTTTTTCGCCACACGTAGTGTTGTGTGTTTCTTCCAAACAACTCAACTTTGGTTTCATCTGTCCACAGAATATTTTGCCAGTACTGCTGTGGAACATCCAGGTGCTCTTGTGCAAACTGTAAACGTGCAGCAATCTTTTGTTTGGACAGCAGTGGCTTCCTCTGTGGTATCCTCCCATGAAATCGATTCTTGTTTAGTGTTTTACGTATTGTAGATTCGCTAACAGGTATGTTAGCATTTGCCAGTGACTTTTGTAAGTCTTTAGCTGACACTCTAGGATTCTTCTTCACCTCATTGAGCAGTCTGCACTGTGCTCTTGCAGTCGTCTTTACAGGACGGCCACTCCTAGGGAGAGTAGCAGCAGTGCTGAACTTTCTCCAACTATAGACAATTTGTCTTATCGTGGACTGATGAACAGCAAGGCTTTTGGAGATACTTTTATAACCCTTTCCAGCTTTATGCAAGTCAACAATTCTTAATTGTAGACCTTCTGAGAGCTCTTTTGTGCAAGGCATCATTCACATTAGGCAATGCTTCTTGTGAAAAGCAAACCCAGAACTCGTGTGTTTTTTATAGGGCAGGGCAGCTATAACCAACACCTCCAATCTCATCTCATTGATTGGACTCCAGTTGGCTGACATCTCACTCCAATTAGCTCTTGGAGATGTCATTAGTCTAGGGGTTCACATACTTTTTCCACCTGCACTGTGAATGTTTACATGGTGTGTTCAATAAAAACATGGCAACATTTCATTCTTTGTGTGTTATTAGTTTAAGCAGACTGTGATTGTCTATTGTTGTGACTTAGATGATGATCAGATCACATTTTATGACCAATTTGTGCAGAAATCCATATCATTCCAAAGGGTTCACATACTTTTTCTTGCAACTGTATATAGACCTATGGATTTTAAAGTAAATCACTCCTGGGACTTAACTCTGATATAGCTATGAATTTTATCATCTATTTAAATATTGAATTAAATGTGTTTATCAGTATGGAAAAAGATAGATTAAATAATTGGATTTTAGATTTTATAATTTATACAGAGATTTATATTTAGATTTCAGTTATGAATGTATATATTAATCATGCATATGAAATTTTTCTTTTAGAAATTGGATGGATGATACATATAACAGTCAAAATGAGATGGCAGTTTTATTTTGATAAAGGGTTTATGAAGATTGTATCAGGATATTTGTAAGCACACTAATAAGTTGTAAAAGTCTGGTATATTAACATATTTTATATATGCATACATGTTCCGGTTGAAATACATTGCGAGGAGAATATGATGCTTTATATAGGAAGTGAATACATTTTGGAACGCAAGATGAACCGCAAATGGACACACCCCCACATACGAAACGGAAATGACATCATGCGGAAGTACCGAGGATGAAAGTGGATGACGAGATCAAGGCGTGGAACATAGTGCTGATTAGAATGAGCAACAGCTGAGTAAGAGCGGCTATTTAAACTGCAGGATCTGAAGGAGTCTATTTCACCAGACTGAGGAAGCCGAGGGATCGGTGAAACCCGTTTCTGACTACATAGACTTATATATACATTGGTATTTTGCATTTTTATTGTTTTTTTATATTATATTTTAATAAAGTATATTTTTTAATACTACTCGTTGGATTCCTGCTGCTATAAAGAAGGGAGTGTAGTCCTTAACTACACAGAGTTTGGTTACTGAGCCGGGTTACAGGCTCTCTGTTTGTGAGTATATTGAATCAGCAATTCTTGAATATTATACCAAACAGAATTATACTCTATTGTTTATTTTCAGTTTTTTTGAGGAAAACTCCTCACTTTGGAAATCCACCCCACGGAAGAGAGGAGGTGTCGCCCATAACGGACCCACAGGCTTTCCACACCAGAGCTAGGTCTATATAGCTCTGGAATATGTGAGTGTTCCATTGATAAGTATAATATATACATGTTTTAATGGTTTTACACTATATGTATTTCACTTTATGTTAAAGGTGTAAAGAAGGAAAGTTACCATGGTGGAATATTATAAAGTTAAGTGATTTAGTATCTTGTAAAGGCTCCTTTTTGCCTATAAGAATCTTGTTGACTGGGTAATAGAATAATAAGCGCTCCACTGTTTTCTTTTTTTCTGGGAATCTTATAGATCTGTCTATCTTCCTCACTCTGTTTTTTTTACTAAATGCTAACTTTTTGTTTTTTTACTATTTTAGCCACATCTGTGGAGTACCACAGTGGTTTCTTGAAATTATTGCTTTTACTGATAAGCCTAATGAAATTTTCTGTTGCCTTCAGCAGTGCAACTTTTAAATAATCCCATTTCTCTTGGACTCCATTTAAATTGCTCCAGTCTGATAATGACCCCTTTACACATATTCTCATTTTAGAAAATTCTTTACCTGTCGGTACTCACATACAAGCCTTACCCCAGATAACAATGTGCTCGCAAACATTGATACATTGAGACCTTGCTGTCCTAATAAACTGATTCTGAATGCTTTACATGTATGTAAATCTTCCCAGTGTTACTCTAATTAGATGTGAGTTTGCAATTAATGCACATTAAATCCTAATGCACAGCAAATCCTTCCTACAGTCCACCTATTAGAAGCTTATACCTTTCACGAAAACACTTTGCTGTGTGTTTTTCACTTGAGGTGGGGTATATTTCTTTATTCAATCCTTACTGTACCTCCCAGAGTTTCTTGTAAAGAGCATTGCATGGCGAAGGACTATGTTGCATTAACACTGCTAATTGCTCCAGTGTTTTTAAATATTTATAATGAAGTTTTCAATTTTTCAGACTGCCAGTAAATAGGTATGAATGAAAAAGATCCTCTGTATTAATGTGGCTGACAAAGCAAAGCATCATTAAAGAGCGAGGGGGCTCTAATGCTGCAGGTGATGTATATTTAGTCAATGAAGGTTGTTTAAAATGCAGGAATGAGACAAGGGCGTTTAGTTTGCTAATTGAATGTTAGACCTGCAGGTTTGTATGAAGGGGAAAAAAACTGTTACCGTGACTTTTTCTTTCACATTTAGCTTACAATTAACTATATGTTGATTTATTGCTATGAAGGGAGCTTGGATTGTATGTTACTGTAGGGCTGACTCTGGGTGTTTGACTAGGATAATGTTACTGAGTGAACTAGTTAAAGGGACTCAAAACAAACCGTTTTCCTGGCACTGAGGCCCCCTCTCCCTCCCACCCCCCATCTCATATTGCTGAAAGGGTTAAAACCTCTAGAGTGTCTTACCTGTATCCAGTGCCGATGTCCCTCGGAGCTGGGTCAGTGTCCACCCACACTCCTCCCCCGCTGACGTCATCCGCGCATTAGTCCTCCCCATAGGAAAGCATTGAATAATGCTTTCAATGCTTTCCTATGGGGATTTCAGCGACGCTGAAGGTCCTTACATAGCGTGAGGACGTCCAGCTACGTTATAGCAGAGTGTGCTGTGGACCAGGAAGTGCCCTCTAGTGGCTGTCTAGTAGACAGCCACTAGAGAAGGACTTAACCCTTCAAGGTAAATATTACAGTTTATGAAAACTGCAATAATTACACTTGCAGGGTTAAGGGTAGTGGGAGTTGGCACCCAGACCACTCCAATGGGCAGAAGTGGTCTGGGTGCCTGGAGTGTCCCTTTAACTGACCTGCTGACAATGTACTTGGCCAAAACCTTTTGTACTTGGCCAGTTTGTGGGGATGTGGCTGTGACAGACAATTTTGCAGTGCTCCATTCATCATTACAAACACTGTGAGCGTGTTCAGGAACATAACTTCAAATAGCACCAACTGCCTGTCTACTAGTGTAGGGGTGGAGTTACTAACAGAAAAAGCTGTACTGCTTCTGGTTACCAGAACTGCTATTCATAAACCCTTTTTTTCCCCCTCAAAATAACGCAAGTTACATTTTAACACTAATATCTGTCAGGAATCCCTGAATAACCCTTCACATGTATATATTTTTTCAAAGAAGACAACCTTAGGTATTAAAGGACCACTATAGTGCCAGGAAAACATACTCGTTTTCCTGGTACTATAGTGCCCTGAGGGTGCCCCCACCCTCAGGGACCCCCTCCCGCCCGGCTCTGGAAGGGGGAAAGGGGTAAAAACTTACATTTTTCCAGCGCTGGGCGGGGAGCTCTCTGCCTCCGATCCTCCTCCGTTCCTCCCCGTCGGCTGAATGCGCAGGCGCGGCAGGAGCTGCGTGCGCATTCAGCCGGTCTTATAGGAAAGCATTATCAATGCTTTCCTATTGACGCTTGCGTGCTCTCACTGTGATTTTCACAGTGAGAATCACGCAAGCGCCTATAGCGGTTATGAATGAGACAGCCACTAGAGGATTTGGGGGAAGGCTTAACCCATTCATAAACATAGCAGATTGAAACTGCTATGTTTATAAAAGAATGGGTTAAGCCTAGCTGGACCTGGCACTCAGACCACCTCATTAAGCTGAAGTGGTCTGGGTGCCTAGAGTGGTCCTTTAAGGTATTGGGGTATTTTGACTCTTTTCATGCAACCATTTTACCACCAATCTATGCCAAATATAGAAAAAAATAATAATAATTGGTGATTTTTTTGACACACATAGCAATTAAGAAATACATGTACAGATAACTTTAAGGGTTACTACCAAAGAACACCCCAATATGTGTTCAGCAACATCTCCTGAGTACAGTGATACCACCCATGTATAGGTGTGTCGGGTTCTCTGGGGGCTAAAAGACCTTATTTGGAGGGTGCGCATTCCAGCTTTACTTGGAATTTTCACAGCTGGTCATCATGCACCCATGTCCTATTTGGGAAATTTTTGAAGCCAACCCATGTATTTTACCTCATCAAATCATATATTTTTTGAAACGTAGACACCCTAGGGTATTTAAAATGGTGGTATTTTAAAACTTTGCATGCACGTATTCTACCACCAAACTTTTGGGTAGTAGTTTTTTTGCGTTATTTTTCTCTCACATTGTACTTTAGACATGGATTCTCAGTTCTTGTTATGTGTTACCGACAAAGAACGCCCCATTATGTGTTTGGCAACATCTCCCGAGTACAAAAGTGCCCCCAATGTACAGGTTTTATGGGTTTTGCAAACTTACAGGGGTCAAATCTAGAGCTTTCCTCTTTTCCATGTTTGCACATTGAAATTTGCCAGATTGGTTTGCTGGGCCTGTGTTGCGACCGTATAGCAGCTCAGGAATGAAAATTTACCTCATCGTGGCATACCGTTTGTAAATGTAGACAACCCACGGTATTCAAAATAGGTATGTCCAGTCTTTTTTAGTAGAGACTTAGCCACAAACACTGGGCAAATTAGCGTTTTTATTTGTTTTTTGCATTTTATTACACATACAATGCACTTTTACTGGTGATTTTATCGTCGTGATACATTTTACTGTTTTAAACACTCATATTTGTGTTCAGTGAAGTCTCCCGAGTATAACAATACCCCCCAATGTGCAGATTTTAGGGTGTTTTGAAAAGTTACAAGGTCAATATAGGGCTTGCCCAATTCAGTTTGCCAGATTGGTTTGCTAGGTCTGTGTTACATTTTGAGACCATATGGTAGCCCAGGAATGTGAAAAAACCCCATCATGGCATACCATTTTTAAATGTATACAGCCAGGGTATTTAAAATGGGGTATGTCCATTCTTTTGTAGTAGCTAGCGCTTTTATTTTTTTTTATAAATTTTTTATTTTTTTTTTTTAAAGTCCAGGGCTCCTATTTGCCGCGGACATACTAGGTACCTCTGCAGTCCTTTTGCTCCTAAATGGCAGATAATTGAGCAGTGAGACTGCAGAGTCACAATCTATTCACAAAAAATGTTTATTAAGCTAAAGTTTAGTGTGGAGCCTATCATGGGTACTTGGCTAGTACAATGTTGCTCTTGGGTAGGCTAAATGTGCATGACTCTTAAAACTCATCTGTATAATTTTGCAAAAAATTCAAATATTTTTGCAACTTGTGTGAGCTGAACTGCTGACATCACTATGCTGAACAGCCAATCACAGTCCTCTTATCTCAAGTCAGTAGCTCATCTGATACTGATCCTTTATCGTTTGAACTGTGCTGAGCATTTCCAATCAGGAAGATGTTTTTGTGGGAAGGAGGGGTGCTAATATTATGTTGTAGAAAGTTGTAGCAATACTAAAGAAAACATATGCACCTTGATTGAAATGTTGCCTGATGTATACCTTTAAACTGATATACATGGCAGGCTTGTAAATACCCAGTGTGCTTGAGTTGTATAATGTTACTATGAGATACTTGGCTAGCATAATGGTGCACAGGGGCATACCAACTCTGCTTGACTATTCTGTACCTGTGGGGCCAACAAATCCTGCTTGGCAAGCATTATGTTACTTTGGGGTTTACTCAGGGTGCTTAACTACATACTGTGGGGACTATATGGGGTTATTGACATATATAAAGTTACTGTTCAGTCTACCTAATATATACACTCTTTTCTGTATATATTGGGAGAATTTAATTTGCAAGCCCTATATTTGACCCTGCAACTCTCCAAAACCCTATTTAATGTTTAGATATGGGGTCAGGGCTGCCATCAGAAATGTTGGGGCCCCTGACACAGCTCAAGGTCTGGGCCCCCCTGTGCCTGCACCTGAGTCCGCCCAAAGTGCTGCCCCCCCCCCCCCGAATCCGCCCACAGGGATGCAGTGTCTGCAGGGCCGGTGCAAGGATTTTTGCCACCCTAGGCAAAAGTAAAGTCTGCCGCCCCCCCATGTGACATCACAATGCCCCACCCATATGATCTGCCATGTTAACTAACACCAGTGCTGCAGTGCCGCCGTGTTTACATTAAAAGGCCTGCAGGGACAGGCTAGACACCAGAACCACTACATTAAGCTGCAGTGGTTCTGGGGACTATAGTGTCCCTTTAATGTGAGGTAAATTAGAGATTAGTGCCACGAATAATATACTAGATTGCCTACTTACAACCAGATGAGGATGATGATGGGCTCTAGCTGCCGTCTGGCTCCACTGGTCTGGTGTAGAACAGGCTCTCTGGAGGCGGTTTGTAACTGTGGTCACAAAAATCAATGTTCTGGGAGAACGGGAAGCAGCTCCATTTTTTTGAGGGCCCTTTACACAGCTCAAGGTCTGGGTCCCAGGGTCCACCTTCATGTTCCACCAATGATTTTGTTCACAGGTAGTGGAGTGTGTCTGTGGGGGATGCCCTGATGTGTGAAAGGAATGCATTGTGTGAATCTGTGTTTGTATGTGTAAGGGCTGTGTTTGTATGTGTAAGATGAGTTTGTGTATGTATGGGATGCATTGAGTGTGTGTAAGGGGTGCATTGCTTGTGTACGTGTGTCTGTGTGTAATGCATTGTGTGTTTTTCTGTGTGCAAGGGGTGCATTGTGTGTGATGGATGTCAATCTCTCCCCCTCCCCCCCGTCAATTTCCTTCTCCCCCCTCTCCCTCCAATTTCCTTCTTCTCCCCCTCCCTCTCCAATTTACTTCTTCCCCCTCCAATTTCCTTCTTTTCCCCCCTTCAATTTCCTTCTTCTCCCCCTCCCTCTCATTTTCTTCTCCCCCTCTCCAATTTCCTTCCTTCTCCCCTCCAATTTCTTTCCTCTCCCCCGTCCCTCAAATTTCCTTCTTCTCCCCCCGTCCCTCAAATTTCCCTCCTCTCCCCCGTCCCTCAAATTTCCTTCCTCTCTTCCTCCCTCAAATTTCCTTCCTCTCCCCCCTCCCTCAAATTTAATTCCTCTCCCTCTCCCCTCAAGTTTCATTCCTTTCCCCCCCCTCCCATTTCATTTCCTTCCCCCCTTCCATTTCATTCATTTCCCCTCCCCCCCTATTTCTTATTCAGCCCCCTGACAGCGGTATACCCGGCTGGCGGCGAGCCGGTTGAGGAGCACTCTGTGTGCTTTCTTCCCAGCTCCTCAGCGCACTGTACTGATGCGCCGGAGATGACGTC
Source organism: Pelobates cultripes (assembly GCA_933207985.1). NCBI lineage: Eukaryota > Metazoa > Chordata > Amphibia > Anura > Pelobatidae > Pelobates > Pelobates cultripes. The sequence goes on from OW240914.1 coordinate 114,626,507, forward strand.
ATTTTCGGCTCCGGCATCATACGGTGCGCGAGGGAGCTGAAAGAAGCACACAGAGAGTGCTCCCTCGTGCGCCGGCCCGCCCGCCGGGTGTCAGCAGGGCCAGCCTCTGGGGGGCCCTGAGGTGACCGACTGCTGGGCCCCCCAGGAGAAGAGGCTGGCCCTGTGGGTACATCCTGGGTCGCAGGACCCCCTGCGACCCGGTATGTACCCACTGAATGTGGGGCCCGGACGACCTGAGCAGTCCGGGCCCCCCAGGACCGCCGGGCCCATGACAACCGTTGCGGTTGTCATGCCCTGATGGCGGCCCTGTATGGGGTACTGTTGTACTTGTGAGAAATCGCTGAACATAAATATGAGTGTTTTAAAACATTGGATCATCAAAGCACCTTCAGAAAGTCACCTTTTTCAAGATGTTCATGTCACTTTAGAGTTCATCTTGGCTCAAGGCTGATAATAATATGAAAACAATCTAACATTAAACCTTCAATGAGAATTGTGTTTCCAGGTATGATTCTAGATTCTAGATGCAAAAAAAAAATGTTTCTTCCAGAGTAAAAACTTCTCAAAATAAAGGTTTCCATTGTTAATCATTCAGAAAATAAAACTGCCTACATTCACTACACATTCAAATAATCCTCTACCTGAAGTGAATCTGCTTGCACCTTTTGCAGTACAACATCCTAAAAGTTTAGAATGGCTTGCCGTGTTTCCCGGATGTTAAAAATATACCCTGTTTTTTGCTCATTCTCCAAATTTTGCAACTCAAACTCATTTTAGATACTTTGCCAACTTATTTTTTTCTTCCACCAAGTATATATATTATCTCCATGTGGCTTTCATTTTTTATTCTTTAAAAAAATAAGTCTGATTGCAACTGTGGCCCAGGAGTGTGTGTTCCATGGATCTCATGTAATTATCAAGAATAAGATATTAGAAGATTGCTGTAACTGATCAGGTCCTAGCAACCAAGATATCACTGCATATGCTGGAAACTCTTCGCTTAAATGTATGGTTTCTCAAAGGATGATACTCAGAAGTGTAGGGTTAGATGAAGTTATTAAAACCCTGCTCTTTTTACACTAAGAAGTCAATTCCCTATATCTATCTATAGATTTAGGACAGTTTTGCTGTCTGCTATTATTCAAGAACAGAGTAGTGATGGAAAGAACTTGGGATCTTTCCATCACTTAAACAGCATTGAAAGCAATGCTTCATTACTAAGATGTGAGAAAAGTAATCTCCTACCTTGACTGGATTAGCTTATTTCATTCTTCAACATAATAATTAATTTCTGTCATAGAAAATCAAAAGGAAAGTGTGCATCCTTGAACATCCTTGAACAATCCAAACCCTACATTTGCCATGGACTCCTGGAACAGTGTAGAAGCCGGCCTCCTGCAAACCGACTATGGTCCAGGTCTGGGACACCGTTTGGGAGTTCTGTGCCCAACCACAATTAACAGCTTTTCCTGCAATCCTCTGGTTCGACACTTTCCCTTCATGCGAATGGAACCGAACACTGGCGGCAGTTCGCATTAACCAAGCCCACGAATGGTCCCTGCAGTACTTTGCTGTGACCGCTATGGTACTAATTTTGGCATGAGGACTTTGTGGGTTCCCGGTCACCTCAGCGGGACTTTGCCGCGATGTTATGGAACTATTTTCGTCATGAGGTAACCGTGTGGTTCCCGTACAACTTGGTTCGCGATTTTGAACCACTTTGAAATCCGCCAGGAGAGCGCTTTTTAGAGGTAAGGTACATGAGACTAAGGGGAACAAACACTAAGAGCCAGCCGGAGCAAACAGTATTGCGGCCGCAGGAGCTCCTGATAGTTGACCAGCAATAGCACCAAACACCCTGGAACTATTTTGGGCGTAGGACCACGTGTGCGGCCAGTCAGAATTTTAACACGGTGGCATTTCCCCTACACTCATGGATCTGAGCACTATTTGGAGAACTTGGGCGCTCAGATCATGGCTATTTAATGATGTATTATTTGTGGGGTTATTTTATGTTTTTATTATGTTTTGGGGTATTTTTATATTTTATGTTTGCCTCTCTGTTCCTGGGAGATAATCAGCTTAACGTTCTTTAACGTAATTATCTTCCAGGCCCAAATATTCCTAGGAGGGGCTTGTGGTGAAGACAATGGACATGCCCTGCTGGGGTCTTTGTATAAAAAGGCTGTGTTTGGATGCATTAAACCAGTTGTACTCCCAGAACCATGTGTCGTTTAGTTACTGGAAGGGGAAGGGCTATAATCATTGCTCAGCACTTAGTTCTAGCTCGTGGAGGAGTCAGCGGGGAAGTCCTTGTAAGGACTAGAGCTCCCAGGACTGTGTGTAATTCAGGGAATAGAACAAGTCCCCTTTCCTGTTTCAGGACGGAGAGGCTCCAGGAGGACCCCAGTCAAGCCACGGCAACTGGGGCAGAAGCGCTGAGGTTTTCCCCTGTTCCAGCTGTTCCTGTTTCAGGAAGCGGTCTTTGGTGGAGGTACCCAGCCGGGTTAAAGGGAGCTCCGCTACATAATCTTTTACACTTTGAGAACTTTCATGCCTCACACCAGAAAATTGGCTGCCATAGAGCCAACAGTTGTGGGCTAGGAGGATAATGTCAGAAGAAGAGTAGATAGATCTGATCATTGCCTCTCCTCCATGGCACAACATATTTTAGAAAGGGGTTACATTAGTGACATTGTTGACAGGCACAATTGTAAAATACAGCATCTGAACAGGCAATCTATCTTGAGCACACAGGTAAAAACAGCTAAACAAAGAAAATAACCATTGTCTTCCAAAAACGTTTGCTGTACTGGATTATGTCTTTGATTAATTAAAGAGGCACTGACACGCTGAACTTACCTTTCCCCAATCGCTTCCTCATTTCTTCTTCTCTCAGAATCTGTTCTTCTTTTCTTTATTTCTGATCTAGTTTTCTTTAAACATAAACCCAAATAGGTTTTTCATTACCGAAATTTTTATGATTAACAGGATTTCCATTTGAATGGTGTTTAACTTAACGGGAAACCCCATCTTCTCTTGTGCCCATTAAAATAATGACTTGCTATATACAGCTATTGTAGACAAAAAAATCTTATCCGGCTCTACCAACCACTGGATGCGATTCTTACTGCTACACCTGCCTCACTGTCTTTTGGTGGTCTTCACTTTACCCACAATCCAAGACAAACAGAGACTAAAGGTGGCGGTGTAGGTTTTCTTCACTCACCCCACTGCTCCTTTAAAACCCTGTCCACCCCCCCTTCCCTCTCTTTCCCATCATTTGAAATTCATTCAATTCGCCTTTTCAAACCCTTCTCTGCTAACATTGCCGTAATCTATCGTACCCCTGGTTCCCCTCTCCTGTTCCTTGACCACTTTGCTGCCTGGCTACCCTACTTCCTCTCTTCCAACATCCCATCCCTAATTCTTGGAGACTTCAATATTCCCGTTAACCCACCTTTAACCCCAGCAGCCTCTAAACTTCTTTCAATCACTTCCTCCCTTGGACTTTTGCAGTGGGCTAATTCTCCCACTCATGTAGCTGGCAATACCCTCGACCTTATTTTCTCTTATTCATGTACAATATCTAATATCTGCAACACTCCATTTCCTCTCTCTGATCACCACCTCTTATCGTTTGCTCTCAATTACCCCCTCACCCAACAATCTCAGCCTAACCCCCCTCAGCTCAGGAGGAACCTTAACTCTATTGACCTCCAGCAGCTGTCAGCTGACATTGATTCACAACTGCTATCCATCCCTTCCCTCTCCTGTCCCTCACTGGCCATCTCCACATATAACACTACCCTCACATCTGCCTTGAACGCTGCAGCCCCTCTCAAAACATGCACCTCGAGGAGAACACGACCCCAACCTTGGCATAATAAATCAACACGCCATCTGCAGAGTTGCTCCCGTTGTGCTGAACGCTCCTGGAGGAAGTCCCGCACCCAGGCAGACTTTCTCCATTATAGATTCATGTTGCTTTCATACAGCACAGCCCTCGCCCTCGCCAAACAGTCATACTTTTCCTCTCTCATTAGTTCATGCTCCCGCAATCCCAGACGTCTCTTTGACACCTTTAATTCCCTTCTCCGCCCTGCTGTGGCCACCCCCCAAACTAACCTTACAGCTGATAGCTTTGCATGCTACTTTACCGACAAGACTGAACAGCTAAGGAAACAAATCTCCCCTCCTTGCCGTTCTCTTTCTCAACCACATGTAAATCTTGCTTTCCCTACCCTCCAGACTTTCTACCCGGCTACTGAACAAGAGGTGGCTGCGCTTCTCCATTCCTCTCGCCCCACCACTTGCCCGCTCGATCCTGTCCCATCTCACCTCATCAGATCTCTCTCCCCTTGTCTTGTGCCTACCCTAACACACATCTTTAACTGCTCTCTCTCTTCTGGCACTGTTCCTGCTGACCTTAAACATGCCACTGTAATACCTATCCTGAAAAAAACATCCCTTGACCCATCCTCCCCTTCTAACTATCGTCCCATATCCCTGCTCCCTTTCTCATCAAAGCTTTTGGAAAGACTTGTCTTTACCCGTGTGTCTCGCTTCCTTAATTCCAACTCTCTCCTTGACCCTCTTCAGTCTGGCTTCCGCCCTCTCCACTCTACTGAGACTGCTCTTATCAAAGTGACTAATGACCTAATCTCCGCTAAATCCAAAGGTCACTACTCCATATTAATTCTCCTTGACCTCTCTGCTGCCTTTGACACCGTTGATCATGCTCTCCTCCTTCAAACTCTTCAATCGCTCGGTCTCTGTGACTCTGTCCTCTCTTGGTTTTCCTCCTATCTCTCCCAACGCTCATTCAGTGTCTCCTTTTCCAAGGATACCTCCTCCCCTCGTCCTGTCTCGGTTGGAGTTCCCCAAGGGTCTGTCCTTGGTCCCCTCCTATTTTCTCTTTATACTGCCTCTCTAGGTAAACTTATTGCCTCTTTTGGATTCAGCTACCACCTGTATGCTGATGACACTCAGATATACCTCTCCTCCCCGGACCTCTCCCCTGCCGTCCTGCAACGTGTCACTGCTTGCCTTTCTTCCATCTCTGACTGGATGTCCTCACGCTTTCTGAAACTTAACCTCTCTAAAACTGAACTCCTTGTCTTTCCTCCTCCTAATACTGAACCTCCTCTCTCGCTCTCCCTTCAACTCAGTGATATCCACATAAGTCCATCCCTGCAAGCGCGCTGTCTTGGCATCATACTTGACTCTGGTCTCACCTTTGAGCCTCACATCCAGTTTGTTGCCAAGTCCTGTAGGTTCCAACTCAAAAACATAGCCCGCATTCGCCCCTTTCTTACGCAAGATGCTACCAAGGAGCTTGTCCATGCTCTAGTAATTTCCCGCATGGATTACTGTAACCCTCTCCTGATTGGTCTCCCCAAAAGCCGTATTGCCCCACTACAGTCTATCATGAATGCGGCAGCTAGACTGATCTTCCTCTCTAGTCGGTCCTCTCACACCTCACCCCTCTGCCGGTCCTTACATTGGCTCCCTGTATGCTATAGGAGTCAATTCAAAGTGCTAACCCACACATTTAAAGCACTGAACAATTCTAGCCCCACTTATATCTCTTCACTAATCCATAGATATGCCCCTCCTCGTACCCTCCGCTCTGCCCGTGACCACCTCCTGACCGCTGCTCGCACCCGTACGGCCAACTCGCGCTTGCAGGCCCTCTCGCGGGTGGCTCCTCTCCTATGGAATAGCTTGCCTACTGCCATCAGACTCTATCTTCAATCATTTAAGAAGGGCCTTAAAACCCATCTCTTCAGGAAAGCTTATGGCCTCCCAGAGTAATCTCTTACATACCTGTCTCCTGCTCTCTCCTATGGGACAGTGCTTTGCTCTCTCCTCCAGCTCTGCTTCACCCCTACTTGATATTTCTTGTCCTAATGTTTCTAATACCCCACCTCCTATAGTCTGTAAGCTCGTTTGAGCAGGATCCTCTTCAACCTATTGTTCCTGTAAGTTTTCTTGTAATTGTCCTATTTATTGTTACATCCCCCCCTCTCAAAATATTGTAAAGCGCTACGGAATCTGTTGGCGCTATATAAATGATAATAATAATAATAATAATAATAATAATAATAATAATAACAGAGATAACTTCGACAAAAGCTGTTTAGCAAGTGATTGTCTCGGTACCTCATTATAACATATGTATATTTTAACTCTCACCAGCCTCAACCAGACACTTACTGAGTATAATATGTATTGAAGTACAGCAGAGGCAAGCAACTTCTGACACTCATTTTAATGTGACATAAATGTTCCTTTTCATTCTAACTCTGCACATAGGAATGAAAGAGCTCAAAAACCAAAACAAGTTTTTGTTTAGTGAATAACTCTGTGAGTGTGTAACTTAATATGCCCTGGACAGCCTGTTTGTGGTTAGGATCCAGTGCATGTTGTGTGTCGTGACACCAGACATAATAATACTAATAGTGATAGCAAAACTGATATTGTCAGCCAGAGAGAGGGTATTTCAGCTGACTTATTGATGTCCTTGGGGGGTAGTCCTTACACACAAAAAAAGTGCTTATAGCCACAATAAAAGAAAGACTACAAGGATAGTTTTTTTTTTTGTTTTTTTTTTTTTAATGGACCCTTCAACATGAGTCTAATAGTCTTCCTTCCAGTTTTCTTACATGAATATGATGCAGATTATCCTCATCCACATATTTGTATAAATCTGCAATTTATATCAAAAAAAGATTATGAACAGCCTGCCTTTGGAGTTTGAATGTATGGGAGTAACATAACATTAGTAAAACTAAATAGGGCACACTGTGTCCGTGCATGCCTGAATCTAGGGCTTAGCAGGGTCTCCTTGTTATTTTACGCACTTTACCTTAACAATATTCATGAAATACATTAGAAAGCTGGAAGAGAAACAAAAGTGAATTGAAAAAAACCCCATAATAATAGAAAAAGTACAAATAGGGAGCAATTTCTTCTCAAAGAATAATGCATTTACTAACAGCTTTGTGCACTTAGAATGAGGCAGAATTAGAGCATAGAGCTATGTACTGGGACCCAGAAATCTCTGAAGAATTAATGAACAGCATAATGTTCTGCCTGAATGGTGAGATGTAAACATGATTATACATACATGGGTATATACAGAGTAATTGTTCTCTTACTGTATTGTGTATCATTTTAATAATGTATCCAAAATATTTTTTCAAATGTACGATTCTTTAATTATACTTCACCACAGCTCCAATTTTTGTTCATTTAAAAAAACTGAAGTATGAAAATCTTAAATATCATCATAACCTTTATACACATTTCAGTTTTTTTCCCAAATAATAAGCTGTTTTTTGCATACTCAAATTTGTATAGTTTTAATGCATTCTATAGATAATTCTCCCTTTTTTTTTTTTTAAAGAACCTTCTTTTGCCATCTCTGGAATGTAGCTTGACCAGTCAGAAATCTATCACTCTGGGCTATTGAGTCTGAGAATTTGAACTGTCTAGCATGGTTAACCTAACACAGCATGGATTAAATTTAAAGTGTTAGAAAGAAGCTGGCTAGCATCAAAAGCTTGTAGGATGGGAATCAGTTTTATACTTATGAGAACAGTTAGCTGAATTACAACTCAAAAAGCTTTGTGTGCCTCCCAAAGAGAGGTACATCTGTGTTATTAGACACTGCAAGTTAAAAGAAAGATACAGAAATTAAGCTGTACAGGAAACAGAAACTAGAAAGAATAAAGTATTTTAGAATGGGGGAGGTGAGCCAAATGAAGTACAATGATACCAGGTTTATTAGGAACAAAAGGTTTGGACTCAATCGTATATAAAAATTAGCTGAACTTTTTGTTAATATTTTGGAACCGGTATCATAATAAGTTGTACTATGTTGGGTGACATATCCTTGTGATCTGTACTATGTTGAGTAAAATATCCTTGTTAGTTGTATGTGGCGGAACCAACCTCGCCACTATGCACTGGAGAAGCCTGGTTACCAGCCTCCTGCCATGTGACTATGGCCCCTGGGATGTATTGCCCTTTAAAGACATGATTTGGGCATAATGGATTTGTGTTGTGCTGCTGCTGGCCCTTTTAAGAACCATCTGGGGACATACTGTGGAGTTACTGGGTGGCCACCATTTCCTGTATCAGAAGCACATGGTGAGAACAATGGATGGCGGCCATTTTAACTCACAGACACTGTGTGGACTTTTCAACACGGTGCCATCTCGCCAGTATTTGTTGCACAGAGACATCGTGCGGTGGTTTTGGACTATACAGCAGGGGACACATTATACAGTGATTGTTTTTTATTTAGCCTGTATATGTTCTGCAGAATCTGCATTAAACTGTATTTTCCAAAGTACTGAACGGATCTGGGTGAATTTTGGATATGTGGTTCACCCAGATCCCCCAGTTCCAAGGATATACTTTTTATGGGGTTATTGCATGTTTTGGGGTCCCTGTGATGTGTTTTATGAAACTGTATTTCTCTGGCTGTGATAACTAGATTACCCATTGTGTTCAGTAATTATATCACAGCCAGAGGGGAGGATTTTGTGTGGGAGTGTCTGGATTGATTGGCTGTTTTGTAACGCCCTGTGGGCTGTACTATGTTTGTGGATTGGGAATAAAAGAGACTGTATGTGACAGTACAGTGAGTTCCTGTTTTAACCCTCAAAGTGAAGTGTCGTCTCATTATTGGGGGAAGGATTTATTGTATACTGTTCCAGTTTGACTGCTAGGAGAGTAAACCTATTCGTATGGTTCTTATTCAACTGTCTACAGCATTCATATGCTTGAGAGGATTCATATGCTTCCCCGGTTCGGTGGTTGTGGTGTCTGCTGCAGTGCTTGGAGTCATCAGGAAGTGCTAGGAGCATCCTTTAACGGAGGTACCCAGTTGGGGTGCCAGGTGATCCGTTACATTGTACTACATGGGTGGAGAACCCATTTTGGATGGAGAACCCATGTACCAGGACTCTCTTGAATAATGAGAATATTAGTATATATTAGTGTGTTGTAACGGAGCTCCAGTACTCCGACCGAGTACCTCCTCCAAGCCTGCTTCCTTGTAGCTATCAGGGACCCTGGAACACGTCAGACCCAGATGCCGAGGCTTGACTGGGATCACTTAGGGCCTTTTCCACCCTGGACCAAACACCAGACGACACATGGTGAAGGTTAAACAGCAACTCTTTAATGAATACAGCACACATAGTTTAAGCCCCCAACAACCTAATTCACATACAATAGGTTGATAAGAGCACTACAGTACAAGGAAGGGTGGGGTCAGACTATAGCAAGGGCTGATGAGAGATTGAGGAGGGACAGGGCAGCCAGTTTTAACTGGGGACAACGCCCTGCTGGGGAAACAATAGGACAGGGACAGAGATACACAGACCAGCAAAACATTCAACATACCCTGCACAAATAATAGGCACAGTGTGACAAAACACAAAAGGAATTTGGGAGCCCACCGATAGTGTCTGTCTTCCATCCCCAGTGACGGTGACTACCGTCACATGTGTAGTAAAAGAACAGCCAGTGGATCTATAGGAAGATGGAGCCCACTAATCTGCTTTATGATAGGGAGTACCATGTCCCAATAACCCCTAATTGGTAAGCATTGCCACCAGATGTGAAGCATGGTTCCCCTATCGGTCCTACATCACCAACATACATCCGGGGTCATAGGGTTCCACCTATGTAGCTTATCGGCGTGTGGTACCATCTAGTCAAAAGCTTTAGGTTAGTTTACAATTGCTTGGAACTAGGGGTTAGTGTGTATATGATTTGGATGTTTTTCTGCTATTGGTAAATCACCACGGATATTTGTAGCTCTTGCTCTCATAATTTAGTGTATGACGGTAGAGAATCAGTTTGTGCATCATCGAATAATTTATAAGATATCGAGAGTGAGCATTTCGGAGTTATAAGGTGGTGTATATTGTCAGTCAGGTTAGTGAGAGTATTAAGATAATGAGTGAGTTGGTGGTGTTTGAACTCATCTATAAAAGTAGTGGGACATGAAGTAACGTATGAGTCCAGACGTAATGTAGAATATGACCTAGTGAGATCAGTGAGTCGTATTTCCTGTTTGTTTGGTATACACTGAGATAACCAAGTCGTTAGATCCTTCAGTAAAGAGGGTTTATGTGTCAAGGAGAGGAGCGGTGAACATGAGGGGGACATGACTGGATGGGGTCTGAGTTTACGCCAAATTAAGTGTTGGTATGATTGTAGGGTGGTGTGATGGGAATAGGGATCCAATGCCTTCCTCCTGCCATGATATGGTGTTAATAGGAATGGTAAGAAAACTGGCCTCAAGTGATTTCCAAGGTTAGTCAATACCATTGTTGGCCCAGTCTTTAACCATCATCAAAGCATATGCTTGGTAGTATCTATGTGCATCAGGAAAACCTAGGCCCCATTTATTGCGATGTCTTGATAAGTCTATGGCATTGAGGCGGGATTTTTTTTTATTCACACAAAACTTAGACACATAGTGTTGAGGCTGCTAAAGAAGGATTTGGGAATGTGTATTGGAAGGGCCATCATAAGGTAGAGTACCCTGGGAAGGAAATTCATTTTCAGGACATTGAGGTGTCCCCTCCATGAGATGGTGGGCTTATGCCATCACAGGAGATCAGCTTTTATTGACTGCTGTAGGGGGGGCAAAGTTGGTTTGAAATAATTATCATTATTCTCGATAAACTATGATAAAGTGGAGTTCCTGTCTATAGGAGGCCCAGTGGAGCTCAGTGGCAGCATTAAACATACCTTCCCATTCAGGGAAGCTACAACCTCACTTAGTTATTTAGGCTTTAAAGTACCACTATAGTACCAGGAAAACAAACTTGTTTTCCTGGCACTATAGAGTCATTAGGTCCCCCATACCATCAGGGCCCCCCTCCCACTGGAATGAAGGGGTTAAAACCTCCTCAGCCTCTTACCTTTCTCCAGCGCCGGGCTCCCTCTGTGCTAGGTAACTCTCCACCCCCTGCCGACGTCAGCTCCGAATGCGTATGCGCGTGCATTCAAACAGCCCATAGGAAAGCTTTACTCAATGCTTTCCTATGGACGTCAGTGTCTTCTCACTGTGATTGTTGTTGTTCAAAAGCGATATGGGGAGGTAACTCCCACACAATTCCAGTTCCTGAGCCAGCTTTGCTCGGAGGGTAATGTAAGCCATTAATGTTTGTGGTGGCATTGAAAGTTCCTGAGTTATAGCATTGAAAGTGCAAAGAAAGTATGGTGCGAGTATGGGAAGAAATTGCTTGTAATACCTAGTGGTGAGTTCATCTGGACCGGGACTCTTATTTAGGATATCTTGACAGCTGCAGTCAGTAAGTCATTAGTGAGTCAGCCATTTCCCTGTGTAATGATATTGATGTTACAAAGTTTTGGAGTCCAGTAGCCAGATCAGCAATGTTTTCTGCCAGAGGTAGCCACTCGTTACCCAGGTGGTTGAGCCCCTGAGCCTTGAGTGGCCTTCTGGTCTTAAGCAGAGATGGGAGACTGGAACAGAAAGATGCTAATCGTAGTGAGGCAAGCCGAGGTCAGTAGGAAGGAGAAGCAGCAAAGTCAAAACAGTCCAAATTCAGCAACAGGAAGGAGAAACAGGAACACGCTTGATTAGAGAGTACAGGAACCACAATAATCTGGCAAAGGTACAGAGACAGGAAGTGGCTTTTATAGGCCAAGAACCAGACACCTGACCAGACACAGCTGAAGAGAGTTGTCACTGATAACCTTGACTCTACAAGCAATGGTATCAGATCTCAGGTAAATTTGCAAAAGGCAGGCTGGTGTACTGGTAAGGAAGAGGTTTAGCACCATGTAAACCAGGGTTCGAAACCCAGCAGAGTCAGTTCCTCACACCCTGCCTATTGTTGTATTTAAGTGAGGATTCAAATACCATGGCAGGGGACTATATGAGTTAGTTCCAATCTGAGTCCTTATTTGAACGGAATGTTGTATAATTTAGTGTAGAATTTGTGAAATTCTGTAGCAATATCCTCCGACTTGTTTACTAGTTGTCCATCAGCGTTTCTAATTTTAGAGATATAAGTCAATTGATGTCTTTGTTTCAGTGCCCAAGCTAATTGTCTGCCACATTTATTGCCGTGTTAGTAGTATATTTGTTTAGTTAACAAAATGGATCGCTTGTTGTCTATCAGATCATTAAGTTTATGTCTGGTTTCAGTCAATTGGGCCAATGTGTCAGGTGATAGAAACAGTTTATGTTGATGATCCAATTGTTGTAGTATCTGTAGTAATGTTTGCATATCTGTAGTAATGTTTTTTAGTCTGAGATCCAAGTTTAATAAATTCCCCATGAACAACGCATTTGTGGGCATTACAAAATGTAAGAAGGGACATGTGAGTGGTGTCATTGTAGTTGGTGAGGAAATCTGTGATGCATGACCTGGCATCTGGGGAAATCTATTCGTTTAGCTTCCAGAAGCGATTAAATGGTTATGGTGCCTCTGTGGCTGGTGAGAGAGGAATCATTGCATGATCAGACCACATGATGAGTGTGAGTAAGTAAGTGCAAGTGTCTATGTGATAGGAGAAGATCTATGCGGGAATAGGATTACTTGGCGTGGGAAAGGAAGGTGCAATCCTTCACTAGTGGGTGATGGATATGCCGGCAATCGCTAAGTTGGTGTGAGTGCAAGAGATTTTGAGTCTGTGTCTTAAGTCCAGTCGAGCAGTGGTTGTTGAGTTGTCCAGACGAGGGTCCATCGTAATGTTGAAGTTGCCTCCGAGAATTGTAATTCCTTATGCAAAAGTTTCCAGTTTAGTTCGTACATGAGATAAGGCATTGTGTTGTTTAAAGTTGGGAAGGTATATGTTCGCAAAAGTATAAGTCTTATTAGCAATAGACCCTTTAATGAATATATTATTATTATTATTATTATTATTATTATTATTATTATTTAATATATTTGCAAAAACTAAAGAAAGTGGATCATTCTGAAAACATTATAAAAATATTATTCAAAAGTTATATAAGTAAAATGCAAAACAAAAAGTTGTGTTGTGACTGGATTGTCAATTTAACCCAGCCTTCTCTTTCCTACAGATACACTTTTTTTTGCTGTTGAGAATGTCTATGGCTCTTTACAGTAAGAACAATTAAAGTGTGTAATTATCTGACAGAATGTTTTATCAGAATTAAGAGGATGCTAGATAATCTTTTGGATGAGATATTGAGATTTTTATTTAGGCCCTTTTTAGTGTAGAAGGAAAGAAGATATTTTTGTAAAAATTGTTTATTGTCATTTTGAATAGCAGAGGTAAAAGAGAAGGGAGAATCAGTGGTACAGAAATTAAAAAAATTCCTGGGGTGGGTGAGATACAATTTTAGACCTTTGGATATCAAAGGCATAGCCTTAAATACATTACTGATACAACCTTGTTCAATTACAATATAAAGTTCGTAACAAGAACGGTATCATCAATAGTCTAAACCACATTCGGTCTGTGTAGGGGTATGTCCTATGGTGAACTAGGAGATAAACACATAAAGAAAGGAAGAAATATCCTAGAGAGAGACATCAATCTCACAAAGGGTGTCAGTTGGGTTAATAAGATATAGGCATTGGGCTGACGCTGTGAATAGCAGATATGCGTCTGAGCTCTGACAGAAGGTATCAAGGTCCACCTGGTGAATATTAAAGCGGGTTAATGCACCATGTGGGCCTCCAGGTAGCAGTTTTGGTGACTCTGTAAGGGTGTGCCTTAAGTGGAAACTCATTTCCCCAGGAGAGTCCTTCCTCAGGTTTGTGTAGGACCGGGTTACAGTTCTGAAAATTATGGTCTAAGTATATTGTCCATGTTGCTTGATTCAATCATGTTTGCATTTTTGTAATCTAGCCATGGCTGCAAAGTTTCCATCACTTGTGTGGACCTGGTGACCGAGTATGTAGAAATGTTTTCATAAATATAATGTTGATGGAAATACAAAAAAACAAGTCCTGCGTTCTCAAACTCCCATCACTCCTGGGCGGCAGCAATGACCATAGTATACATCAGCCCCAATACATAAAGTAAAAACCAAAGAAAAAAGTTACCTGCGCTCTTCCCAAACCCTATTCATATTTAAACAAATGGAGATTATTTAGTTTCTCCAATGGCCATGAGAGAGTTTAGCCCACCTGCCATGTCCATTTGTTTAAATATGCATAGGGATTTGGGAAGCGTGCAGGTAACTTTTTTTCTTTGGTTTTTATAATATTGATGGAGTTTGGTCTTGAGTTGAGATTAAGATAGAGTTCCGGGTGAGTACAAAAGAAATAAGTATGTGGTAATGTTGACAGGAATGTCTGGTCTTTACCAAATAGTGTCTTTACCCTGGATGACAGTGGCTTGAGAGCCGGGTATTTCCACCAAATGTGGGTCATATTGCCCAACTATGTGCCACATCTTTAGCAAGTATTTGGTATCCCTGGGTAAATTTTGTTGAGACAGCTTGGAGTGAGGTACCACCTGTAGATCAATTATTTGTGCACCTCAATTGAGAGTATCAAGAAGTGAGACCTTTGATTACATTAAGTGCTAAATGCCATTGCGTTGAACCAAGTGTAAGAGTGCTTTCAGTCACCCATTAGGCAGAGAAGTGAAATTCCTTCTGTGGGTTAGTTTCCATTAGTGTATTATAGCTTAATTATTATCTTATGCTTCATGGGCACCTTTTGGCATCTGTCATAAAGTTGGAAAGCATTAGTTTTCTGGGTTGTAGCCCATATTCTTAGTGGTACAACCAGTTAGAGATAATGCTTTTTAACTGTAAGTAGTAAAAACCATAGGAGTTGGGTATCTGATGCTGAACTTGTAGTTCTGAAAAAGTTGACAAATTGCCTTCCTTATAGAGGTCATCTATATGTGTGATGCCCCATTTCTGCCATTGTTTGAATGACAGCCCTGGTGAAATACATTCTAATGAGGTGAGTGGTGCCCAAGGGTGGAATTTGTGGTGGAGGTCTTGGCTCATATGCAAATTATTCCATATGCGAAGTGTTTCATGGGTTAGTGGAAGTAACGGGAGGTTTGTTGGACGTAGGTGTTTTGGCATCCATAATAGGTCTATTAGTGCCTACTTAGAGGGTCTGTCTGTTTCCATGTCCACCCAATGCAAAGTGCCAGTGGTGGCATGTAATTTCACTGCCGCCTCCAAGATCGAGGCCTTGTAATAGCCCATCACATTGGACACCCCTAGATCCCCATCTTTAGTGTGCACCTGTTGTAAAGATGCCACTAGTCGAGACCTTTTTTTGTTCCATATCATGGATGTCAAAATGGATTGTATTTGTTTGCATAGGGTCGCAGATAAAGGTACAGTATTTTTGGGATTATTATCAACCTTATTGTATTTATTCTATCTAGCCAGCTAAGTTTAAAAATGTACCACGTTAAAAAAATTTTATGGAGCATGGTAACCAATGTGGCATGGTTCAATTGTGTTATATTGCAATATGTGTTGGCTAATTTAACTCCCACATATGTGATGTGTGTGTGTCTCTAATCAAAATTATGTGTATGTTGTAGGTTGGTCACGTCTACTTTGTGCATGCAAAGTGGTAGAGCCTGTGTTTTTTGTTTAGTTAAAGGACCACTATAGGCACCCAGACCACTTCAGCTTAATGAAGTGGTCTGGGTGCCTGGTCCAGATAGGATTAATCCTTTTTTTTTATAAACATAGCAGTTTCAGAGAAACTGCTATGGTTACACTGAGGGTTAATCCAGCCTCTAAAGCCTCTAGTGGCTGTCTCATTGACAGCCACTAGAGGCGCTTGTGTGCTTCTCACTGTGAAAATCATTATGAATGCTTTCCTATGAGACTGGCTGAATGCCCGCGCGGCTCCTGCCACACATGCACATTCAGCTGATGACGTCGCTAGGAAGAAGGAGAGGAGGAGGAAAGCTCCCTGCCCGGCGCTGGAGAAAGGTAAGTGTTTAACCCCTTCCTCTCCCCAGAGCCCGGCGGGAGGGGGACCCTCAGGGTGAGGGCACCTTCAGGGCACTATAGTGCCAGGAAAACAAGTGTTTTCCTGGCACTATAGTGGTCCTTTAAGTTCATATTAGGATATCTTGCTGTATTCGTTTAAGTATGTTTAAGAGTATGTTTAAGGTGATTGGAAGGGATGTGGTGGGGTTACTTAGGGATACGAGAACATTATCTGCATTTTTATGCCTGTTATATCTGGGTGTGGAAGGAAAGAAGATTTAAGAAAAAAGAAGACATTTGATGGTTAAGATACATTTATTTTTACAGCTATTAGTTTTATAGACCTCCTTCACTATTATTAGGGTGATGGTGGTATGTAGGATTAATTTACTTGGTGTCGTGGCTTGCTGACCACTTAGAGCACTCTGACTGAAATTGCATCATGAGGAAAAGGACTTATAAGGACTTTTCATTCTATGCAAGCTCAGTCCATGCTGACTGCACGCATGGTGAAGATGGATTATTTTTGTAGTGTAACTTGAGATTGTACACCCTTTCCCTACTCATTTCTTATTTTTGTATGCCATCCCCAATTTGAAAGTGTTCAATAAAGTTCACATTAAAAAACTGTCTTCAAAAATGTTGCATGATCCATATTATAAGAACAAATGTAAGATCTATCTATCTATCTATCTATCTATCTATCTATCTATCTATCTATCTATCTATCATTAAAGTTGAACACTATGGACACCCAGACCATTTCTTCTCAATAAAGTGTTCTGGGTTCTTGATTCAATGCTTTCCTATGGGGAAGCCTTAATGCCACCAAGTTTGATTCACTGACAGGAAAAGGTCCAAAGCCACAAACAAATTAGAAGACACATTTATGAGAGTCAACAGTTTGTTTGGCAGCTAACTGGTCAAATGTGGAGAAATGTAGTGAAGCATAAAGTTGATTCTAACTTAAATAGGTTTAAAAGCAAAATATCTCTTTCATTAATTGAGCTCTAAAAGTATTACTGAGAGACACCCCATTCTTTTCAAATATTAAAACCAAAGAAAAAAGTTACTTGTGCACTATCCCAAATCCCTTTGTATATTTAAACGAGTGGTGATTTTTTAGTATAACTCCAATGGCCATTTAAGTGTCAGTTCACCTGTCACGTCAAGGCAAGACATCTTAGGTGAATCTTACAATAACAATTCCCCTTGCTGTTTTCAATTATAAGATAAGATCTCCAATGGTCTCTTTAATAGCGCTGCTGCCTATTTTGGTGTTACCTGCAGTGACTCCGTTACGTGGAGACCAATTGGTGTTCAGATTGGTGTGCTCCCCCAGCCTGACGTGCTTTGGTGCGGATAGGGTAAGCTGTGTTCCCTTCACCCACGAGCTCCAGTTTTTATGAAAGGTAGTGGCAGCTTCCTTAGCATGGAAGGTGCTGTGAGTGTTTACTCTCTATGGATATTTCACATATTTTACTTATTTGTCTTCATTCATCACCCTCTTTATAATATATTTTACAGTGGGTTCATATACTTACGTTGCATATTTTATTGTACATTTATTGGTCTATCCTGGGTTTGACGGATTAGCTGATCTGCCACTATTTGGTTTGCGTTTTAGATCACTGCAGAGATTAGTATATCTTAGTGGATATTTTTATACTAGGTCCAGTGGTGTTTCCTGGTTTTGTGCTGCCCTAGGGATGACAAAACTCAGGCGCCCCCCTCTCTCCTGCACCGCCCCATCCTTCCCACCTGCCCCGCCTTCTAAATACACACACACACACACACACACACACACTCACTGACAGACACACCTACACTAGCTAACAGACATACACACTCACTAAAAGACACATGCAGTCACTAGCAGACACACACATTCATTAACAGACACGCATACACTCTCACTAACAGACATACTCCCTAACAGACACACTCCCTGACATACACACACTCACTGGCAGAGACACACTAACACACACTAACAGACACACACACACACACTAACACACACACTAACAGACAAACACACACACACACTAACAGACAAACACACTCACTAACAGACACACACACTAACAGACAAACACACACACACACACACACACAAACTCACTAACAGACACACACACACACACACTAACACACACACACATTAACACACTCACTTTTATTTTTAATTCAACCCCCCAGCCTCTTTACCTTTGGGAATGCTGGGGGGGGGGGTTCTCCCTCTCCCTGGGGTGTAGTGGGGCTGCTGGGCGGGCGGGTGGCGCTGGCGAGGGAGCACTTTCCCCTGATGTATATGACGTCATATTCCGGCTCCCGGCATCACTCTGCCGCGAGCGAGGGAGTTGAGCAGAGAGCTCACTAATCAGTGCTACCTCGCTGCCCGACCGCCCGGATTGTTAGTTAGCCGCAAGGCTAACAAGACATTTGCCCTGGGCATTTGGGGTGGCTTTTTTTGCCCCCCCCTAGAAAATGCTGCCCAAGGCAAATGCCTTGTTTGCCTCGCGGCTAATACATCCCTGACTAGGACTGACATATTGTTATTTCCAAATTGAGAGTTACCACTGTATCTTGTGTATATTAAACTTGGATTTATTTATTATGTTTCAGACGACTGTTCCTTTCTAAATTGAGGTTTATTTAGTTTGAAGTGCTCACATACGACACCATTTTGTATTTTTACTAGTTCTGAAGTGGTAGAGGTTAACACAGTGAAGGAGTTTAGGCATGTGTGGTATAGGCATAATGATATCCTAGCTATACAATAAGGCCAGGGACAAATGAAAGAAAATTGGGCAGACTAGATGGGTCGAATGGTTCTTATCTGCTGTCACATTCTATGTCTATAGTTCTATGTTTGGTTTTCGAGTGCCAATCTAAGTGGTGGGCTGAAGTTTACTTCGGATAAGTCTGGATTCATATGAGGCATCCTGTAAATGCATCAAAAGAATGCAAAAACACAATTTTGCTGCACAAAAGAGAGAAAGGTATAAACCAGCCATTTCACCACTATGTCTTTTTCTGATATTTCATAAAATCTTTATGAAATCCTCTCATGGGCTACATTGAAAGTTCATTGAAATTCAAATGCAGTCAAAATATTTCATAAGAGAAAGGAAGGATTAGTTGGTCTTATGGCATAAAGTTGGCAAAGATTGACAAAAAGCAGACCTTCAGGTATCTTCAAACACAATGCAAGATTTAGTCTCACAAGCTCTTTCACAGACTTTTGGCTGTACTGTTTTTTTTTGTTTTTTTTGTATATTTTTCCTTCCTTCTCTTTGAAAGAGGAGGAGAGAGGAGAAAGAGAGAAAAAGGAAATTTTAGTGGGGAAGTTGTAAATAATAGTTTCTGTTTAAATGATATAGTGAAAATAGAACACTTTAGAATTATTAATAATGGATGTTCTGGAACACAAAAGATAAAAAGATAAAATTATGGGGAAATGCGCAAAAGGATATGAAACCTGTTTTTTCCCCCCATTGAATCACAACACAGTCGTTTTTTATTTTTTTTTATTATAAGATAATAATTAGGGAGAACTGCACATATGGAGTAGGGAATTGGTTGAAATTTTTGTACTAAAGGGAAATGGAGTGAGATGAAAGAAATAAGATAGGGAAGAGAAATGAGGGAAGAGAAGGGGAGGGGAGAAAAGGGCAAGGAAGGGTGAATAGTATGTGGTTAAAGTGATGTCACAAACTATATTTTGTCAGTGAATATCATATTTTATGAAGAACTAAAAAGACCTATAAATAATTATTGCTGAAACAACAAAATGACAACAGAGCACGTTCGAGTTATCACACAGATGTGTTTTTTGTTTGTTCTCCATCCTGGTATAAAGGAGAAAGGGGATTATATTTTTACAGGACTTTACTGTCTCCAAAGTTCGCCGCACCAGGAGACCTTAAATTAGATCTCAGTCATTGGTAATTTTTGAAAGTATCATGAAAATGTCGACTAGGATTAAATCCTGATCCTTAGTTTTAGATAAGTAGGACAGGATGGTCCCATATTGTACAATGGGCATAAATGTTTTACATGCATTGTATTTATTTGTTTGTATGTACTGAACCTTGAATTTTTGGAAGTGACAATAAAAGATAAGAGATTATTATTATTACTATTAATATGTTATTATTTATATAGCGCCAACAAATTCCGCAGCGCTTTACAGTGGGTGGATGAACAAACATGTAGTTGTAACCAGACAAGTTGGGCACACAGGAACAGAGGGGTTGAGGGTCCTGCTCAATGAGCTTGATGGAGTGGAGACTGGGTGAGCATCTAACAGAGGAGGGAAGTGAGTTCCCCAGGAAATGTGCAGCCCTCGAGAAGTCTTGAAGGCGAGCATCAGAGGTGGGATTATGGACAGACGATAGACGTAAATCTTCAGCAGAGCATAAGGGCCTAGACGGGACATACTTGTATATTAGGGAAGATAGATAGGTGGGAGCAGCATTCTGTAGAGATTTGAAAGCAAGAACCAGAATTTAAAATTGAGCCCTATATCTTACAGGAAGGATAGATAGGTGGGAGCAGCATTATGTAGAGATTTGAAAGCAAGAACCAGAATTTTAAATTGAGCCTTTTATCTTACAGGAAGCCAATGTAGGGACAGACAGAAGGGTGAGCCATGGGAGGTGCGGGCGAACAGGAAGATGAGCCTCACCGCCGCATTCATTATGGACTGTAACGGTGCAAGTTGAGAGCATGTAAGACCACTGAGAACTGGATTACAGTAGCCAAGGTGAGAAAGGACAGTGGAATGGACCAGCACCTTAGTCGCATCTGATGTTAAGTAGGGTCGGATGCGCGCTATGTTTTTGAGATGAAGCAGCAGGATTTGGCGACAAACTGAACATGAGGCGTAAAGAAGAGGTTGGAGTCAAAGAGAACACCTAGGCAGCAAGCCTGCATGGTGGAGCTGATGGTAGCACCGTTCGCTTGGAGGGAGAAACACACAGGAGTAGCAACACCTGAGGGAGGAAAGACCAGAATTTCAGTTTTGGTCAAGTTGAGTTTAAGGAAGTGGGCAGCCATCTAGTTAGAAATAGCAGAAAGGCAGTCAGAGACACTAGTCAAGTGGGACGGGGAGAGATTAGGAGAGGACAGATAGATTTGCATGTCATCCGCATAGAAATTATATTGAAAGCCAAAGGAGTTAATGAGTTTATCAAGGGAGGCAGTGTAGATAGAGAACAGTAGGGGACCAAAGACTGAACCTTGGGGGACACCAACAGAGAGATGACACTAAAGTTTATTTCTATGAATGTACACAGACTGTAATGGCACCCCCAGGCATAAAAGGGTTAAACAGACGTTTAGTAGATCTTCCCCTTCCAGAGATACAGGCAAAGCTACTGCAGAACACCAAACTCCCGAACTGGAACCTTAGGAATACCTGCTACCAGACGAACAGGAAAAGCACCCAAGCGGCTTACACTCCTGGCAATCAGTCTCTAACAGCATACAGTAAATCCCCCCAAAGACGAGACAAAGTTCTGTGTTGAGGGTCAAGCAGGAACAGACAGAGCTGTGGGTTTATTGTTCTTATGTACCACCCACAGGGTTTTGGAAAACAACCAATAAATACGTACAATACACTCAGACACTCCCACACAAAATCCTCCCCTCTGCCTGTGATACAATTACCTTACACAATGGGTAATGTAATTATAACAGTCAGAGAAATACAGTTTTTACACATTATTCATAACTTGAACATTATGCATCACATTCACATAAAATCACTTACATTTTCAGAATCAGCATACTCCAAATACGAACATATGTCAAAATCATCCACATTGGTCCATTGGTTCAAAAGATAGATCGAAGTCCTTTGTGACCAAATAAAGCATGGCTTTTCTGCCCAAAACCAGTTCCACAGAGTCTTCTATCCTGGAGATAATTGGGAAGTAATCCAATTATCTCCAAGGACAGATGCAAAACTC
Organism: Pelobates cultripes; assembly: GCA_933207985.1. Lineage (NCBI taxonomy): Eukaryota > Metazoa > Chordata > Amphibia > Anura > Pelobatidae > Pelobates > Pelobates cultripes. Next base: position 114,648,437 of record OW240914.1, read on the forward strand.
CATTGAACACATGGCAGCAAAAGACAATAAAATACATAAAAACATATAACTGTGCAGCCATTGCACAAAACAGATACATTCAACATATCCCCAGATAGCTCAGATCTGGGCGCACATTTTTACTGAATGGCGCTCAGAGCACACACATACAGTTCAATTGCCATGGAGCCAAAGTCTTTCCCATAGTCTTTAATTATACGAATGGGCTCCATGGCAATAGCTATCTGGGGTATCAGCGCTCAAACAGGGCCAGCACCGAATGACCGGCTTTCGTGTCTTCGCAGGGGAAAATCAAGCGTTTCAGCATGGGGCCACACAGACGTAAAATTTCTTATATAACTTGCATAAAAAAATATTTTACCTTTGTCCAAGAGACTTATTGGACAAAACTGGATAAAATAAGATGGAGATATGAACCATACAAAGAAGAAATCCATTCCTCCTTACCAAATAAAAAAAAAGCAGGGTGGCACTCATCTTTGCAAATGTCTTTGCAAAAGTAGAAAATATTCATATAGACTTGGACATTGAGAGAAGGTTTCAGATATTGATCTGCAAGTTAAATGCAGTTATATACATTGGTAAATGTATATCTCTCCAATAGTTACCAACTAAATGTCTTGAAAAATAATTGAGAAATAAAACAAAATTAAAGTGGATACTCTAATTATAGCAGGAGACTTTATTTGTGTCCCAGATACAGACGGAGACAAAAAATTTAAAACTAATTTAAAAGTGAACAAACAAATTAAAAATAATTCTAAAAGTTTTTGCAATCTCTTGAAGAGAAATAACCTATTAGACCTCTGGCATGTTTCCCACACATCAGAGAGGAATTATACACATCTATCAAGAGTGCATCGATCGTTTTCAAGAATAGATTTGAACAAAGGTTGGTGGAGCAAACAGTGTGGATCACTATCGCAGACAATCCATGGGCTGACCACAGCTATCTCCTATTGATTACTAAGGATTGCAAAATCCCTAGATCTTTGAGTACCTTGCTCTAAAATGACAGTATTCTATTAAAAAAAATCACCAAGAAAATATCAAAACATTAATTGATCTATATTTCAAAGAAAACTCCCACACAGGTTTATCTTCTATAACAATATGGTAGCTTTTAAAGCAGTTGTTTGAGGTTATTTTATATATATATAAAAAAAAGAGGGTCGTCTTTAGCAGAGCTCTACATAGTTTTCTTTTAAAATTTCTAGGATCATAAAAATCAAAAGACAGATGAGAATCAAAAACAACTTAAAGAGATACAACAGAAGATAAATGTAATATAAATAGAATGACTAAATAAAAATATGGGAAAATTAAATAATTATTATAAAGATAATACAATCTCTTAATGGCTAACCGACAAACTAAAGAAAATAAATGGAAATAACAGGATTAGTTGTATTAACTAATCAAAGGCAATATATATGACGCCACAAAATATAAGTATGCTTTTCAGAAGTATTACAAGGAATTACATAATTTGTCAAATAATTCAAGTGACAAGCAAATATAGAATATCTGAAGAAAATATAGATACCTAACATGGATCAAATTGTTAGATTAAACGCACCCTTAAAAAAAAGTTTTTAGTTTTTTTTAAGTAATAGATAGATCAGTAAAAAAAAGATCAGTGATCAGTAAAAAAAAAAAAAAAACCCGACCTGATGGCCTAACTTATAGGTTCTATAAACTATATAAAAATGAGATATCTGAACATTTACCAAACTAACATAATGAAGTGGTGAGTAACGAGATGGGGGCCAAAAGAATTATTACAATCAAACAGCGCACCGTTACTAAAAAAAGATAAAACCTAACATGATGTTAATAATTTGCATCCCATCTTATTAATTAATGCAGACAAAATTATTCTCTGCGATAATAGCGGATAGATTGGAATTTATATTGTTAGACAAAGTACATGTAGATCAAGTAAGCTTTATCCCTGGGAGATAGGTTTGTTTTAATTCTAGACGTTTGATAAATGTGATGGAAACTGCAGAGAAAAAGAATATACCCCTTTTGAACCCGTCTGTAGATGTCGAAAAAGCATTTGACAAGGTTGGATGGGGATATATGTTTAAGTCATTGGAAACCCTCAGAATAGGATGGTGGATACTAAGTGCAATCAAATCAATATATCATGTCCTCTCTGCCAGAGTAGTGGTTCGAATTGAGTAACGGCAACCTTCAAGGATGTCCACTTCCATGTATACTGACTTTATAAACGCTGGCATTAAAATAAGAAATGCAATAAGAAATAATTCAAATAAAAAAGGTTTTCCAATTAAAACACAAGAATTAAAACTGTGTTTACATGCATATGATATATTAATAACATTGACAGACCCTGTCACTTCTGTTCATCCACTCATGAAAGAAATTGAACCGTTCAGTATGGTCTCAAATTATAAAATCAATACAGATAAGACCGTCGCTCTTTTTCCCAGAGTAAATTATGTTTAAAAACAAAATATTCTTGGACAATTACATTTTACAAAGGTTAAACATTAATTTAATGTTATGAAAACCTCAAAAACAACAAATCTAATTTTAAAAAATAGTACGAACTCTAAGTTGGATGGTCAAAATTAACACATTACGAATTTATATTCTACCTCTGTGGACATTTCTTTTTAGAATACTCCCATAGAAAATACCAGAAAGCCGGTTGGATAGGATTCAGCCCAGTTTCCGTAATTTTGTTTTATGGGGTAAAAATCTGCAAATTGGATTAGGTTGCTTAAGTAAGTACGAATAAGGGGGGAGTCAACTTTCCCGATATCAGAAAATATTACGAAGCTACTGCCATATACCACTTGCCGCTTTTAACTATAGAAAAATTGTAGATCATGGGTTTTCAACCCAGTCCTCAAGGACCCCTTACCAATACAGGATTTATTAACCTGTTGTGTCTAAAGTGTTTTTTTTTCTTTTTCTAAAAACACCGTAGACACAACTGAGTAATCCCTAAATCCTGGACTGATAGGGGGTACTTGAGGACTGGGTTGAGAACCCCTGTTCTAGATAAAGGAGATGTAATCAGAGCTATTTGGCAAACAGGGACAAAGGGGATGATTGAAAAAAAATTAAAATAAGATTCTGACACACATCTTTACAATATGGGCAAGAATTAGAAATAAACTAAACATAATAAACACAATTTTAGATTTTTGGGATTTGAAGGTTCTTAATAGAAGATATATCAGTTTACAGATGGAAACGTATTAATAGGATATCAGATATTCATGAGGATATGCCTTTTGATATAGGAATTTGCTTTAACAAACTCAGATGTATTTACTTGCTTGAGAGTAAAATCCTATATTATGGGCCTACAATTCTACAAAGGAATTTAAGAGCTGAAAGACCTCATGAATAGGGTATTTGGTCAGGTAGAAAATGATAAGATAATATCCAACTGTTGTAAGCTTATACAAATGATAAAAGCAACAGAGAAGCCAGGAGTGATTAATAAGTAGTTATTAACATACCACTCTACAGGATTTATTAAATAAATATTGTAATAAACCCTGAAGAGTGGTATGTGGCCTTAACCAAAGTTAACAAATGTATACATAATCTCGCACTATATAAGACTTATTCAAAGGTAGTAAACAGATGGTATGTAATCCCTACAAAAAAAATTAAAATAGACCGTAATGCCTCTAATTTATGTTGAAGATGTGATGTATTGGTTGATATCTACATACATGTGTGGTGGAGATGACTGAGCATTACAATACTTTGGGACTTGTTTTTTTTTATTTTTGATTAAGTTTGATAACATTAAGATAGAAAGGGCCCCCCAAACTACTCTTTTACATTTGTGTTGGCCAGTAATGAAGAAAGACCAACAATATATTACTACTCATTGTCTTATGGCAGCAAAAATGTTATTGGCTAGACATTGGAAGCAACAATTTAACAATTTAACATAACATATCCTTAATGTAAATCCTCCAATTACCAAATAGAGTATGGTAGGATGGATCAATAAATCCTCACCTAAAAACAGAGTGTGACGGTAGTATAAGGTATCACCGTCAAGCATTCCCTTCTTCCCATAAAAGAAAAACACCCAATATTGCACGAGTAGAAATATCCCTGGAATCGCCGAATAATCCACACATGAGCCAAAGCTTAATGCCGGAACAAGACTAATTTACTGGCACACAGAACTCACAATTTATGCAACACAAAACTCCTCCTCTGGGCCAGGCTAGATAATTGAGTTTCTACAATACACAAAGCTCAATTATCTGCTGGCCAGAAACATTACAATTTTTAACAATTTCAGAAACATTCTTTTTACAAGACATACAAATATACTTTTAACATCCCTGGATAGCTGAGGATACTGGTAGTTACATATCCAAATCTCACGAATTTCCGTTCGGTAGTTTCCGTGTCGCATCGAGTGGAAGTTTGACCGGCTTGCCATGTGGAGGTATCCGAGTTAGAGTTCCATAGAATCAGTAGCAAGAGCCGGTCTCCGTTCGCATCTAACTACACGAAAACCACCGTTCGTATGGTTCAGCTGGTTACATGTGAATGTTCCCCTCATTCGGTAGATGCTACCTACCGAACGCCAGTTTGATTCGTGGAGGGGAACGTATTCATCCAGGACTTCCATGGGGACTGGGCGTTCGCATGTTTGCCGTGCCGAAATTAGTTCCAGTCAATTCGTGCGTAAGCCCCACTGACCGCATTCGTGAGTTTTAAGATGGCTGCCATCTTTTGTTCTCGCCACGTGTTCGTATGTCGAATGGCGGCCACCTAGTAGCAATTAAGTCGCGGTTTTCTCTGCGTTCTAATGCTGATTGCTACCCAGGGTGTGTGGTCTCCGTTCGGTAAACGAATACATTTATTCTCAACATTTTGAACCGAACAAATACAGACATTAAAGCAGCAGGGAGAGGGTTAAGCTGAAAGCACACAGGCAAATACATAAAAGTCCTTCACACAGAGTATTCGGGGAACTATGTCTTCAAAAAACTGCTTCAATACTAAAAAAAGTAACCCTGTACACATGAAAGTAAATTAGAAAAAAAAAATGTGTATTTACAATGATTTGTTTTTCTCTTCAAGGCTCATATATCATCAACATCTTCTTCACATTCTCCGTAATTTTGGTCTATGGGATACTGCTCTCTCCTTGTGCTCCTCCTACCTCTCCCAGCGCTCTTTCAGTGTTTCTCTGACTGTGCCTCTTCCCCCCAACCACTCTCTGTCAGCGTCCCTCAAGGTTCTGTCCTTGGTCCCCTACTGTTCTCTATCTACACTGCCTCCCTTTTTAAACTCATCAGCTCCTTTGGCTTCTGTTATCATTTCTATGCGGATGACACGCAAATCTACCTGTCCTCTCCCGATCCCTCTCCACCCATCTTGACTCGTGTCTCTGACTGCCTCTCTTCGATTTCCAAATGGATGGCTGCTCACTTCCTTAAACTCAACCTGTCCAAAACAGAACTTCTGGTCTTTCCTCCCTCAAGTGTTACTACTCCCATGTCTGTCTCCCTCTAAGTCAACGACGCTACCATCACCTCTACCTCGCTGCCTGGGTGTTCTTTTTGACTCCAACCTCCCCTTCACCCCTCATGTCCAATCAATCTTCAAATCCTGTTGCTTCCATCTCAAAAACATAGCGCACATCCGCCCCTACTTAACCCCGGATGCGGCTAAGGTGCTGGTCCATGCTCTTGTTCTCTCTCGCCTGGACTACTGAAATACTCTTATCAGTGGTCTTAGATGTTCCCAGATTGCACCGCTGCAATCTATAATGAATGCGGCAGCAAGGCTCATTTTCTTGTCCGCCCGCACCTCCCACGCCTCCCCGCTCTGTCAGTCCCTGCATTGGCTTCCAGTTAGATATGGGGCTCAATTTAAAATTTTGGTGCTTGCTTACAAGTCCCTATATAATGCTGCTTCAACCTACCTATCCTCCCTAATACACAAATATGTCCCATCAAGGCCCCTACACTCTGCCAAAGACCTACGTATATCCTCTGTCCGTACTCCCACCTCTAACACTTGCCTCCAAGATTTCAACAGGGCTGTACCTCTTCTGTAGAACTCCCTTCCCTTCTCCGTAAGACTTTCACCCACTCTCCACTCATTGAAATCTCACTTCTTCAAGAAAGCATATCAATTAAACTGTTAGCAGGTTTTCATCCCCTACCCTCCATGACTCCTCCCCTGCAACTGTCAAAAATTACCTACTAAGCCCTCAATTAATACTTTTCTAACAACCTACTTCATACCCCTACTTTTACCCTCTGTGTCACTATACCCCACTCCCTCTAGCATGTAAGCTTATTGAGCAGGGCCCTCCACCCCTCTGTTCCTGTACGTCCAGTTGTCTGGTTACAATTACATGTCTGTTAGTCCTCCCATTGTACAGCGCTACGGAATTTGATGGCACTATATAAATAATAAAATAATAATAATAATATATGTTTTGTCAATTTAAAAGATGTAATTGCCTGTGAATGAACATTTTGTGGAAACTTTCTTTTCAAAATTTACCAAAGATCCCATAGTTGCTAAATCTGGATTATGTGCTGATTTATTGTATTACTTGCTGTATGTGCTAAAGCATGCTTATTATAACTTCTTCTTGATTGTATCAAAACAAGGCATGCATGACTCACAAACATGAAACTTAAATTCAGACAGCAGCACGGGAATGTCTTTATATATTTTGATACTATGCCTCAGATATTTGTAGTTTAGGGAGAATATTCACAATAAGATACTGATTTAGTTGATTGAGGTTAAGGGATATGATTGTCAAACAATTCAGGATTATGATTTTTTTTTTATGTACTATAATCTTAGAGTGGACATGTCATCAACAGAAAAATAAATTATATTTCTGATGACATCAGATGCATGAAAGTTTAAAGGGATACTATAGTCACTAAAACAAATTTATCTTAATGAAGCAATCTTGCCTCTGTAGTCTCATGGCTCAACTCTGCCATTGTGGAGTTAAATCACTTTGTTTATGCAGCCCTAGTCACACCTCCCTGCATGTAATGTGTACAGCCTCCCTAATCACTTCCTGTAAACTGAAATCTAATGTTTACACTTTCCTTATTATACATGCTGTTCAATTAAACATTTCTTATCATGCGCTCTAGACCTTGCAGGACCCTTCTGTGTGTGATAATGTTCAATTTACATAGCAGGATATTAAAACTTCTAAAATAAATTAACATCTCATTGACAATTAAAACAGTTTTGTTTCATGCATGCTGTGTCAGTCACAGCCAGGGGAGGTGTGGCTAGGGCTGCATGGACAGAAACAAAAGTGATTTAACTCCTAAATGGCAGAGAATTGAGCAGTGAGACTTCAGAGATATGATCTATACACAGAAGCCGCTTTATTAAAATAAAGTTGTTTTGGTGACAATAATGACCCTGTTAGCTTTATCAACCTTTTCGAACCTTAATTACGGCATAAACATTAGGAAACACATTTCCATTTATATTTTGTGCATCCAAATTAATTTTTTTACTATTTTTAAATTGACTGCATATATGCTGGTGTACCAAGCAATATATTGATTGTAATCCTGTGCACTTCATAATGTGCTCTGAAAACCGGATGATATCTGTGCTTACATTAACCCATATCTTTCTCAGTCATTGCCTGTTGTATGGTGCTCTGTAATTGTGCAAAAGACTGCCATACGAGGTCATTTTATATCACTCATTGCTTTTGCACACTGACCCGGATCATGAAAGCATACTGATGGAAACTTATGCTAAGCTTGGTTTGTCAGATCCAAACTGCTTTCCTGAAAACATATTACTTTTACAAGGTAAAGGCAGCCCTGCAATTAGTGGAATTCAAATGCTGCAGGAAGGAAAGCAATTCATTCAAATAGGGATCTCAAATTAATTCCACTGATTCATGGAACCCCCTGCAGGATATGAGTTATGTATGTTACAGAGCATCACTTTTTGTATGTTGTTTATCAGTATGAAAAAGTGTGTGCAGTAGTGGAACTGACAAGCACTAATCCAAACTCCTATTCACATTTAAATAACAGAGGTTTTCGGTACCTCTGCAATGACCAATAAAGTGTAAGCTCATCTGCCAAAGTCAAGGTAAACCTCTAACATGTGTCGTACACTAAGTGCATGCAAGTAAAGTGTACCTGTGCTGGTTGACGTAACCCCAGACATTCTGTAGATATATTTTTCTGTTTATTAAGGGATATCACTCTTGCACTCCGCATTAACTGTTGGCACTAAGGCTGCGATGCATTTGGAAGCTTAATCGTGCACACGTCCCTGCTGCAGGCAGACACAAACTGTGAAGTCATTTTGATTTGCATGTATGTACTGTTCTATAAAAGTCAGCATTACTGGCAGTCTTCAGTGATCAGAGATACCTAGATTTTATGGTAGAAACCCTTTCCGCAACCATAAAGATTTCAGTTATGTTGTCACTCATTTTGTTGCCCTCAGATATAAAATAGAATGTAATGAAAGTTGTATTTTAATAAATAGACTTTTCTGGCAGACTGAGAAAGCACAATTTATTTTCCCATTACAGCGGCAGTTTTACAGCGAATGATGTTCGTGTTCCATTGAGGTGAATCGTTGCATGCAGTTTAATCTTGTTTGTTTGTTTGTTTTTTGACCCTGTGAGTTAACACTAAACTCTTTGAATTATTATTGGTATCTCAAATTGTGAGATTTGTCACTGTGTATCATAAACAAAATGGAATCAACAGAACTTAAAAAAAACACAAAAAAGTGCTTTTCTGTATCTCCTGAATCACTATTGTTTTGTGCATATGTTTTTTAATCAAACATGTCTCAGTCCCAGATTGTTACATAAAGTCACAATGTGTTAGTAGGCTATGAGGCTTGTGGTTTTCCACTAAGTTACTTCATAGTTCCTTATTACAGACACATTGCTTATGGCTACTTTAGAGGAGTGAGAAAGGATAATGTTCAATGTCTATGTTAGGTGACCACACACAAGTACCTCTACTTCAGACGTTGCATTGTATTTAAATTAAAGGACAACTATCACCCCAGTTTCTAATTTAATAATAATTTCATCGAGTTTTGAAAGGAATTGTTTTTTTAAATGAACTATTTATAAAACAAATTAGAAGGACTCATCCTTACCTTTAGCATATGACAGAGTTATTCAGCCATATGCATACACCCTGGGTTAGACAGTGTTTGAAAACCGACATTTAGTCTCTGTGGTCTTCCCTGCTTCACTTCCAGCACAGTAAAATAACTCTGTTTTTTAAACACTGCCTAACCAAATGTGCTTTTATATGGCTGCAAGAACCGGTCATTTACTAAAGGCAGGGATGTCATTCTCATTTGTTTTACATTTACTTCATAAAAAAAAAAAATATATAGTGTGTGTAATATATATAAAACTTGTTGAAAGGATTATTACATTAAAGAAACTATGTTGTTTATGCTGTATCAATTTTGACTTTTTTCATTAAAGGGAAAATTGCCATCAATTCAAAGCAAACACTAAGTCAATTTTAAATGTAAGGCCAAAAAAGTCAAAATTAGAGATGAGCGGACACCTGGATGTTCAGGTTCACCGTGTTCGGCCAAACATTGGCAAAAAGTTTGAACTTGACCCGAACTTGACCCGAACCCCATTGAAGTCAACGGGGACCCGAACTTTGGGGCACTAAAATGCCTCTAAACAAGTCCTGGAAAGGGCTAGAGGGCTGCAAAAGGAAGTAAAATGGGGGTAAGAGTAGGACAAGTGCCCTGCAAACAAATGTGGATAGGGAAATAACTTAAAATAACATAAAATACTTAAAAATTTAAAATAATAATCTTGAACTAGGAGGAGGAGGTAGATGTGGAGTAGGAGGTTGAGGAGGCAGTGACCGTGGCGGTGTAGATGGAAGCGGCAGTGTGGGAGGTAGCCAACACTATTTATTTTTTTTAATTTTTTTTTAAAATGGGTTAGCCCCCAAAATATTGGGACAAATAAAAAAAAAGAAACATTTGCGGCCTGCGGTGCATTTCTTGCAGTCCAATAACGCCATCAGGTTTTTAAAACTGTCCGTCTCCACCAGACGGAATGACAGCATTTCAAAGGCCAGGAATTTTGAAATGCTGGCATTCAGGGCCAGGGATCGCGGGTGGGTAGGGGGGTACTTCCTCTTTCTCTCCAGTGTTTGGGAGATGGACAGCTGAACGCTTCCATGGGACAGTGTGGAGATGCTTGGGGAAGGTGGCGGACGTGGTGGCGTTGCTACCACATCCTCTGTTTGCAGGGTGGAGGAAGAGGTTGAGGAAGAGGCCGAGACAGCAGCAGAAGAGGAAGCAGGAGGAGCCTGAGACCTTTCTTGGTTTTTGAGGTGCTTACTCCACTGCAGCTCGTGCTTTTAATGTAGGTGCTTGGTCATGCAGGTTGTGCTCAGGTTTAGAACATTTATGCCTCGCTTCAGGCTCTGATTGCACAGCGTGCAAACCACTAGTGTCTTGTCGTCAGCACATTGTCTGAAGAACTGCCACGCCAGGGAATTTCTTGGAGCTGGCTTTGGTGTGCTCGGTCCCTGGGTGCGGTGGGCAGTAGCAGGCATACTGTCTAGGGGATGACCGCTCCACTTTTGCACCCTGCTCCCTCTTATGCTGTGCTTTTATTTGCAAAACACCTTGTCTTTGGGTAGTAAAGTGTTCAAACCCAAAGCTCCTTTATATGGCTAAAAACAAAATATGTAAGGCAGGGCTTGGCAAAAGTAAACTCCTAGGAGTTTAAATACCTTATACATTTTTATTATTTCATTATATAAGAACTGAGACAGCATAAACATGACATATTTCACAGAAGGCTTAATGTCCTTCATTCAGCTGTGAACTCAATCCTAAATGGCTGATATCCATAGGCTTTCTTCTTAAGGAATCTAAACGTGGCAGTGAAATACATTGTGGGGTGATTGCTCTGATGTCACAAACTAGAAACAATGAAAGAGATGTGTAATGCACTGAGCCCTGCTACCATCTTTAGTCCAGAATGGAGTGAGCTGCAAGAGACTCAAGATGACACCTAAGATAAAGTCAAACTAATAGACTTGTGAAAATTTCTCAGGTAGAGAAAAGATTAAATATAAACGTATCTTCAACGTTTTTTAAATGTACATTGGGGATATGTCTATGGTGAAATAAATTCTAGATTATTTGATGCTACAAAGAAATATCTGAATGCAAGTGATTACAAGCTGAATCTTTTCCAGAATTCTGCAATTCTGTTTTCAGTTAATTAAATGTCAGTGTTTAGTGAATAAACCCTAGCGTGTTACATATTTACCAATCTCTGTGCTGCCTCTAACCTCTCCAATGCTCGGTTTCCTCTATCTGACCACCATCTGCTGATCTTTGACATCTGCATACCTCATACTAAAATCATATCACCCTTGGTACATCAATGTCGTAGAAACCTCCACTGTCTTGACCTCAATATCAATTCTGCACCAACCTCCAAACTCTACTTTTACCCATCTCAAACCTCACCTGCCCTAGTTCTGCATCCTCCCTCTACAATTCTACTCTCTACTCTGAACTAATATCATGGCACCTCCTATATTTAAACATTGTAAAAAAATCCCAGTTACAATCTTGACACAGTGAGCTTACCTGTTTCCCCTTCAAAGGCTCCAGAACTGCTGAATGCTGCTGGAGAAGGTCTCATTCTGCATCTGACTTCTTCCACTTTAAATTTAGGCTATAGCTTGGTTCTTTAATATGCAAAATAAAACTACTTTAATACCCTCATAACAATGCTCTCCCTAGAACCCAAATGCCTCTTTCACACTTTTTACTCTTTACTTTGCCCTGTTGCTGCTTCTCCTCCTACGAACTTGACTGCTACAAACTTCGCAACTCGCTTCACTAAGAAGATTTTCACCATCTGGAAAGAATTCTCTAATTTATTTTCTACTCCTACTAATACTTCCCCTAATCTGGCTCCCTCCTCTGTTTTAGGCCCACTTGCATCCACTACGCCAGCAGAGATTTCAGCTCTGCTTCAGTTCTCCAGCCCCACCACTTGTTCCCTCCATCCATTTCCCTCACACCTTACTCGCGCTCTGTTTCCTTCTCTTATTCTGTTCCTCACTAAAATATTCAATCTCTCACTCTCCTCTGGTATATTTCCTTCACCCTCCTGTAACCTTTCTGATAAAGCACAACTTTGACCCTAAAACCTTTTCCAACTACTGCTCCATCTTACTACTACCGTTTGCATCCAAGATCCTCGAAAGAGTTGTGTACAGTAGATTGACCTACTTTCAACTCTCTGCTCTACTCGCTTCAATCTGGATTCCATGCTCATCACTCAGTCAAAACTACCCCCACCAAAGTATCCAATGTTTTAATTGCTGTTAAATCCACTGGTCATGTCACTCTTTAATTCTCTTTTACCTTTCTGTTGCTATCATAAACAACTTCTTCTCTCCCTTGTAATCTCAATATAAGAGACTCTTCCTTTCCAGGTTTTCCTCCAACCTCTCCCAGCGATATTTCAGTGTTTCTTTTGCTGGCTCTTCCTCTTTTTTGCAACTCCTCTCTATCGGTGTTCCCCAAGGTTCTATCCTTGGTCCCCTGCTGTTTTCGATCTATACTGCCTTCCTTGGTAAACTCATCAGCTCATTTGGCTTCCAATATCACATTGAGGACATACAAATCTATATGTCCTTTACTAATTTCTCACCAACCCTCTTTACTTGCAACACTGACTGCCTCTCTGTAATTTCTAACTGAATGTCTGCTCATTTTCTTAAACTTTTCCAAAAAACAGAACTTCTCTCCTTCAAGTGTTGCTTCTACTGTGTCTGTTTCCCTTCAAGTCAATGGCACTACCATCAGCTCTACCTCACAGCCTTCCTTTCTAGGTGTTCTCTTTGACTCCCTCATGATGACTTTTCCTTCACTCCTCATGTCCAGTCTCTCACCAAATTCTGCTGCCTCCATCTAACATCAAACACCCCATTTGTAAATAATGAACGTGGTGGCGAGGCTCATCTTCCTTTCTGTCTTCACCTCTTATGTCTCCCTCTTCTGTCCGTCCTCAAACTAGCTTCCCAGTCTCAGTTCCTTCAAAATATCATTCAAAACTCTCTTCTTTAGGGAAGCATGTCAATTAAACTGTTAAAGGCTTTCCCTCCCAGCACCTTGGTAACCCACCCTGCATTCTCTCCTGCAAGTCTGTCATCCAAAAAATGAACTTTTCATTGTAATCTATTCTAGTAACCTACATTTTTCCATACGTTGAATACATCCCACTTTTACCTCTTGTGCCCCTTTACCTGGCTCCATCTAGAATGTAAGCTCGTTTGAGCAGGGCTCTCAACACCATCTGTTCCTGTGCATCCAACTCGTCTTGTTTTAAATACTTGTCTGTTAGTCCACCTATCATACAGGGCTGTGGAATTTGTTGGCGCTTTATAAATAATAATAATAATGATAATAATAATAACAACAATATTTTAGTATTTTCTTCTGTTCTCTACACAAGTCCAAACTATCAATACTTTGTGTAGTAATGTTGGCCCATGGATATTAGTTACATGCTGTTTTGTACATCGCTAATTAAGTCTGTTGCTGAATTTCACATGCTTAATTCTTCAAATCTCTGCTAGTAGACACTCAAGTGTTTTGTTTTTGTACTTCCAGCACCAGAATACTGTTACAGGCTCCAGTGAAGCAATCAGCTGAATGCATGCCTTTTAATACTTTGTTGTTCCTCTTGCCGTGCCGTTGCTAAACTCAATCCCTGCAAATGAACAGTTGGAGTTGGAGAGGCCTTCTCTCATTACTGAGTGTGATGAACCGTAGATAATACATGCAGGTGGAAATCATGCTTAATAATCAGCATTACATAAGAATTTGCATGCAACAGATAAATTAAAGGTAGTGATAGATTAACTCCTAATTATCTCAGATGCTGATTTATTCATTAATTTCACTATAGTGTTTTGAAAAGTATCATGTTCGCAGAGAGAGAGTAAGCCAGCTATATGTGTCTTGAGGTCAGTTTGATGGATAGTCCACCTTTTTATTAGTCATACTGAATTAAATCAGGTTATGCTGTGAGTTAAATCACCTAGAATACATAATGTATTGAATATCTCATAAGCAAGCTTGATAAATATATTTCCCTCTTTGTATAAAATTGTTAACTGAGAGGTGTGGATGGATGCAATGCTTCACATGGAGTGGAAACTGGGGCAGAATATTGTAACCGATGTTGTGTTCCAAGACCAGCATAAGAATAGGTCCCATGACTAGCTGTATGACTTACTTGAAGACCAACGTTCAATTGCAGCTGTAAATTAATCTTATTCGCAAGCTAGAAGCAAATACAGAGAGCCTTGAAAATGTTCAGTGAGTAACTCTATTTGTCATGTTCAAGCAATAGGCAGAAACTGAAGGACAGTTCAATTAAAATGTTACATGCCTCATTTGCACTTAATCCTAAACAAGTGCACCATACACCATCCTCATTTTGATACTAAATTCTATACAACTTGGGATTCTGTCCTGTCGCAAGGGAAAGTCCATGTTATTATTATTTCACATAATGTCAACCTGCTCCACAGTGCTTTACAATTAGAGAAAAGGTGAGGAAGGTCATGCTCAAATGAGCTTACTATCTCTATAGTAGGCATATGTATTTATATGGTTAGGTGTCTTGCTCAATGGTGTATACGTGTACATGTTGGTTTTAACCCACATTTTATTCATGTTTGATTCATGTAATAAAAACCAAAGAAAAAACGTTACCTGCGCTCTTTCCACATACCTATCTATTTTTAAACAAATGGAGGTTTTATATGCCTCCAATGGCCCTGAGATGGTATGCCCACCTGCCACGTCAAGGCAGACCTCTTAGGTGGTTGCTAACTTTAACCATTCACCTTGCTTCCTTGAGCTTCTGGCAAAGATACCGCTAATGAGACAGAAAGGGGTATTTTTTTATATACATCCCTACATGCTTATTAACCCTTAATAGGGAACACATGGGATGGGCAGCAGCATTGTAACCTAGCTGTGTGATACAAAAGTGAATACAAATACAAAGAAACTAGTCCTGCGCTCAAACTTCTACTTCTACTTCTGGGTGGCAGCAATGACCGTAGTACACAACAGCCCAAATACATATAGTAAAAAACAAAGAAAAAGTTACCTGCGCTCTTTCCACATCCTTATGTATTTTTAAACAAATGGAGGTTTTTAGTTACCTCCAATGGCCATGAGAGGGTATGCCCACCTGCCACGGCAGGCCTCTTAGGTGGGTCCTAACTCCAACCATTCACCTTGCTTCCTTGAGCTTCTGGCAAAGATATTGCTAATGAGACAGAATATCTATATATATTATATTATGTGAGCTTCGATATTCCGTGTAGTGAATTAATGAGTTTGCTGGATCTTGAATGTTGTATTAATTGGCCCCAGCAGCATCTTATAATGTATGCATGTTCAGGTGAGTGCAGCCTCTTCATATATATATATATATATATATATATATTTGTGGTCGTATACAATAAGCCGAGTTATAGTAATGGTGGTGTAAGTCGGTTGTGGTGTGCTGGAACCGACGTTCAAATAGGCCTGTTAAAGAGGGCCCACCATTATGAACGGATTAATAAAGGAGTGGTAGGTGGGCTGAACCAGGCAGTCTCAGCCCAGAGGAAAGGGAGGTCTGTGTATTTATAGGCCAGGTAACTCCTCCCACAACTACTCATTTGTGGTCGTATACAATAAGTTGAGTTATAGTAATGGTGGTGTAAGTCGGTTGTGGTGTTCGGGTAGGCCTGTAAAAGAGGGCAAAAACTTTAACAGTTTAACACTGAATACATGTTGACATTAGATAACCAATACTTAAATACATGTCTCAATTCCCTTTCAGGTTGAGGGATCTATATGGCATTGATATTACTTGAGGTATTGGGAGCAGCACATATTCTTTTAGAATGACCTGAAAATGTTAAAGGTTGTATTAGAGTAGTTTTAAGGTGTTGTAAGCTAGTTAAAGTGCGAGGTGGCAAAGTAAATGTGAACGCCTCAATGGAATCAAATGAGTATGGTTTTATAATTTGATATGCAGAAGTGAGTTTGAAAAAAGTACAAAAGTACAAATGAGTACATTTTTTTTTTTAGTGAGCCTTCTTTCTTTTCCTTTTATTGGTCTCTTAGCAATTGATCTGTGAATAAAATCAACATTTAGTGACTATCCTATAGACATCAATCATCTCTTTGGCGCCATGAGGGTCATTCAGAATCACAAATCAAAACAAACATGCAGCCAGTGCGGTTTTTGTTTGTTTCCTGATTCGGCTACTTTTCGAAACAGAGTTCGTAAACTCGAATGCCCACTCAATCGACCCAAATTCAACAAATTGCAGTTCGTAACAAAACAAATCACCAAGTCTATGGCTTTTTGTTAAAGTATTGTTGCCACATTTTTAATATTTAACATCAGACTTATTTCACAATCTTGGAGCTTTTAAGCAGTTATTTAAGGATGCTTCAGGGAGAGTAACATTTCCACTGACATTTACGCAAAGCAAATTTGTTCACTCTTGTTTTAGCTTCAGTGCACTACAATGCTAGATGGTTTATATCAACTATTTCACTGCTGTATTGCTCTGAATTTAATAGTACTATTAAATCTTCCTACAGACCTGGATCAGACCTGGATCTCCAAAGAGGTTATTGTTATTAATAATAATTAGTAATATGAGTGATGTTAAAAAAAAGAATCAAGGAGAGATCAGCGAGAGACTCCAAGCTGGTCAGAAGCCTCTTATTCTGGTCTGTGCGTGACATCATGGCTACTATTGGTCTATTCACAATTTTGTAATCAGGCTGGGGACAGGGATACAAGTTGTATGCATGGAGTGTATATACTATACAAAAGTTGGACGAATCTTGAATGGCAATGGGGGATATATTTCTGCTTTGACATCAATGATCCAGGGTTCACTCTTGAAGCTCTAGCAATTTTTTTAAATATCTACATTTATTAGCCATCCTAGGCAGGTAAATAGGGAGCATGGTACTACACCATAGCCTTCCTAGAGTGACCCTTTCAAAATAAGACAACGCATTCTTGGTAAAAAATTTAAAAAACAAACAAAAAAAATCTAAATTTATAGCGCCTACATATTTATGTCTTTTTCCAAAAATGTTTTTTTTCTTTCTGTTCTATTGTTTAAGACGTGTTTTATTTGTATTAATGTAGTATTACTTCTAAAAAATAATAAAATATGTGAATTTCAAGGAACACTATATTGACAGGAATACAAACATGTATAACTCTGGTACCTCTGTCAGAAAAGTAAAATGTGAGATTACTTACCTTTATTCCAGCATCCAGGATATGTGTTCTTGGCTGAGACCATCAAAATGGTTGATCTCAGCAAATCCAATGCTTTCCTATAGGCTATTGCGTATGTGCGGCCAAAACGCCACATTGTGTCAATGTGAGAATCAATGTATCTCTATGAGGAACATTCATCTCCTCCATGCAGAGCATGAGAAGCTGAACGTTGTGCAGCACTGACCCAGGAAGCACCTTTAGTGGCCATCTGTGTGACTGTCACTACAGGTATTCCTACGCAGTAATGTAAACACTGCCTTTGCTCTGAAAAGGCAGTGTTTACATTAAAATGCCTGCAGGGACATACTATACACACCAGAATAACTATATTAAGCTGTAGTTGTTCTGGTAACTATAGTGCCCCTTTATCTCAAAATAGTCCTTAAGAATATATCTTATCCCTTGACACACGCTAACAAATAATGGAATATTCAAAAATATAATCACTCCTAATGCTCAGAACTTTTGCATATTAATTTATATTATATACCTATTTTATGCTGTATATTGTTTTATTGAAATAGTAAGTGACAATGACACGTAGTAAAAACACTTGCCAAAATGCAGTATAACGTCATATCAGCGAAGAGCTTTGGAAATATAAAATGTCAATATAAGGTCATGGTTGTAAAGGGCAGCATAGTTATATTCTATCACACTGTATTAATGAACTTTTTGAAACAACTAATCAGCATTGGAGCACTTAGAAGGGCACTACCAAAGTTATGTATACATGTTTAACGTTGTTAACCAATAATGCATTATATAACTTTTTTAGTACATGATTGAAGTTCAGACTGTAAAGAAACATATTTCTTACATTTACAACAGAACTGGAAATAAATGCACGCTCTTTAATCTCCCATCCTGTAGGCAGCTTTCAGTTAAAAACTGTTTTCGGGGGGGTGGGGCGGGGACGGTCGCACGCAAGTTCAGCTCCTGCAACACATCCACTATTAAGCATATAAACTATGGCAAACGACCTATCTACTGACCGGCAGCAAGGGTCTTAAGTGCAACAAAGACACCGGATCCTGGGAGAGGCTGGCTCCTTGAGCTTCAGTCCCCAGGAGATGAAGCCCGCGATGACTAAGTTGGGGCCTATGCCGGCAGTGAGCGGGGCGGACTATCCTGCCTAATGGTTCCAAACCGGAGGCCAAGACCCTGTCCCCCCCCCATGGACCAGCGGGGGTGATCTCGGTCCTCACCCAGAGGCTACGCAACCAGGGCCCAAAGACACTACCATCCCGATCGAGGGCCCGGATGCGACACCCAAGATGGCGGATGCCATGTGCGCCGGAATCGGCGGGAGGGATTGTGCCCTCACAGGGATAAGAGCAACCAACTGGGCCAGACACAGGCCAGAAGAGCCCAGGTCCTTCATACCATACACCGCAACCCCACAAGCGACCGCTCACCCGCCCACTTCAAGGGCCATGTCACAGGCAAGCTGCGGAGGAGGCCTGGCCAGACCCACAATGGCTGATGAACTGGCTCACACTGCACACGGTCTATCCTTACCAGCGACTGCCGACTTCGCAGCAGAGCAAGGTACTCCCACACAGGGCCGACCACACACTCACACCACGCACATCCTCCGGTCAATGGCGGCCCCGACGACGGTCTCACCCAGCAGCCAGCCATATCACACAGCGCCCAACCATCCATCCTGATAGACGCTCACCTCTGGATGCCCAGAAGAGGTACCCATGGCCGGTCGGGGAAGCAGCCCAAAAGACACCAACGAACAGCACAGCGACACTCCTGGAGAGGCACTACCCGAACCCTTGCATCAGCGGACACTCGCACCCGGTCACACAGGCACGACAAATCAGGCATTGGATAAGCACAAGCCCACTACTACCCACAAAGCCTCGGGCCCGCCAAGGCGTTAGTCCCTAGAGCACAAGCCAACTCACAAACTCTTGATCAGCCAGGGTGATATAATACTTGTAGAAAACCATTTAATACCAGCGTGTTTACATCCTTATTATCATAGTATAGCATATCGTTTAACTCTTTTAATACACTACGTAGGCATGCATCCAAACACCTGGCTTGCATCACACAGTTTAATGATACCTCTGATAGCTTAATAATCTGTTACTCTGCCTACTGTGCTTTTAATGCCTATTTGTCACACTACTACTATCTCGTTTATTAACTTTCGGTAAACACACTTACATCTGAACGAAATGTCTAGCAGTCTTACCTGTTTCATATATGCCATAACGTTTCAACTTAATGTTAGCTCTTACCAAATGTTGAAATGTGCCGACTAGCAAATGCTATAACATGTACCATGTGATGAAGAAATCTATACCTTGAAAACGCTGTTGTGGCGGACCAAGGCTGTTTGTTAATCTCTGTGCACAACAATAGAACAACAAAAAAATTTTTTTTTTTTAAATATAAGAGGCTTTTTCAAAACAATAGAGTGCTACTGCAGGCTCTAGAGGCAGTATACAATATACAACGTTGCAAGCTATTCAAGGATGTAATTACAAAAATAATCTGCAAAGGAACTAACCCAAGGGTAATTTATGGCAACACTATTGCATTGATCATGTTTTAAAGCAGCACATTTTAACACGGCTGCTAGTTTTCCCATGTTATATTTGATGCAATCCAGCATGAGTACTGCGAAGCGGATGATTATGGATTTCACCCTGACTGGCCGTTGCCCAATCTGAGACCCACAAAACCAATTTTTATGACTTTCCCCATAATTCTCATGCAGTGGACTTTAACTCCTCTAATCATCATGATGGTAGCACTCTATAGTGTATCTAACGCAATAGTTCCCTCCGATACACATAGTCTGTTTTCTTACACAAATTACTCTCTCAATCTCATCCTCTCACAGCTTACAGTTTAACCACCTCAAACAAACCTATGTAGAACTGATTTATGCAAACATATGACAGCATTCTTCTAAAGCCCCCGTCAATTAGAAATCCATATTTAAGGAGAACCACATAGCAATACACAGCAAAGTTCTTATCATGAGTAAACATCAAAGGCAATCAATCATCATATAATGGTCATAATGATAATTATATAGAAAGGCACAAATATTACACTGACTGGTAGTCCTTATCTGCATTCTTACTTAAAAAAAAAAAAAAACTACAATCACTTTTCTATTTCTGTGTGGCTGAATGCTATTTTTACAGCTTAATATTCTTATTGTGTTACTGTTGTTATACTCCATCCTATTCACGGGCTAGGGATAATTACATGTCAGAATATATTTGAAGTCTTAGATTGACTTACATTTATTCCTTTACAAAGAGACCTATTGTGTCTAGATTGAACATTTCTTCCCAAGGACCCAGATCTGTTTGCATTTGTAATGAGGTTACTTAACTGTTTTAATCAACAGCGATATTAATATGAATTCATCGCAAATTGCCAAAGATTGAAAAAAAAGCCTGCAGACTTAACGTGGATAAACATTGTGAGTCTGGCGAGGAAGTGATACAATTTATTTTCAAGATAATTCAAATTAATGAACTACAATAGAATTTAAAATGATCCTATAAGTATGTATGTATTTATGAATGTATATATTGAGGTGTATATGTAGCTACTTGCAGTATTCCTACTTGCAGTATATGTAGCTACTTGCATATCAGAATGCATAGGAGCTGCAGTTATTCATTTTTTTACAGCAACTCTGTTATGCAAAACAACATGGAGTCCCATTTTATTCTATTAATTGTGGAAAACATGATAGAGCCACATTTTAATCTATACATTGTGCAAGACAACAGCTACTGAATATCTAAATATATACTATCAGTGTTGTTTTTTTTTTAAATAATGTTTTTTATGATATTTTGTCGTTTGACCACACAAACGATTTGCCTGCACACGTGACTTATCTTACTGTATTGTTTGCAAATCCTTCATGGAAAGATAATAAATTCCAGGCCAGGGGGACATGTGACTAAGTGATGGACTGGCATTAGAGATTTTTTTATGAAAGTTTATTAAAATAAATGCTAATTTATACATTTCCTAGGTGTTTGCCTTGTGCATTGTGTAGCAGAAATAGTTCTGATATTTAAATGAGGGGAAATTAATTAAAATGCGAGCATGGCATTTATTTTGTGTTATATAAGTAGCTTACAAATGCAATCTTCTGCCCTTTCACACATTTGGTTCTTACTTTAGAAGCCTTCACCACTTTGTATATCATTTTCACACAAAGGTGATTGCAAATGGAACCGCAGTGTCATATTTACCTGTTTATTACTTCAGATGCTGTGTGGACTTTGTATATTTGCATAGAACAGTTACATCAGGGGTCCTCAAACTCCGGCCCCCCGGATGTTGCTGAACTACAACTCACATGATTCTCTGGCCATCTATGTAATTCAAAGAATCATGGGAGTTGTAGTTCAGCAACATCTGGGGGGGGGGGGCAGAGTTTGAGGACCACTGAGTTACATGGTAGTCGAACTTGAAAAAAGATGTCAAGTCCAGTGAGGTCAACCTTTCACACATCTTTTCATGCTGTTGAGGCAAAATCCCATATTCAAGTCATTGCAGTTGTACCAGAAAAAGGAAAAAAAAAAATTCTTGTCTCCATAATGGCAATTGGATATCTCCTGAAATATTTTGTTTTAAAAAAATCCAGGCATTTTTTTTAAAATGATCAAAAATACCCAACATCTGAAAAAGTATATAAAACATATATTTGTAAACATATATAAAACATACAATATGACAATTTCATTATCTATTTATATTTTTTCATTCATACTGAGTCTCTACATATTGGATGCATGTTTACCTTTGTGACATTTCAAAGTGAGCCTAGTTTTATAGGATGCAATGGTATTAGCGTTGACAGATGTTATGTTTCTTGTATTGCTTTTTCCAATCTAAAAGAACGTTAGTATCAAAGGAATAATTATATTGATTATATTGAACTGGATGAAACCTTGTACTGCAAAATGTGAGAAAAACTTCCTCACAATCAGGAAATAAACACTTTTAAATTGATAAGTAATATTGTCATGGACAATACCAATAGGACTGACGGCCAAAGTGTTTTTTTTTTTTTTTAGTAAATCAAGGGTAAGGTCATCAATGTTGGTCATTATTATTTAATCATCAGTCATCATAGCATTCCTCATGAGAGACACCAGATGATATAAATAAGAAATAGGGTCAAGATGGCAGAAACCTGCAAGAACCCTAATTTACCATGTAGAGGGCCCTAAACAGCAAGCAAGGTAGCGCCAGGACATATTAACATTGAGTGAACTTTATTGTGGCTTTTTATGAAGGTGTTAGTGATTACATTAGTGGGCACAGACTTGATTAGAAAGTGTTTGCCTTCAGTGGCTTCTTCAAGTAGTCACCTGAGTAGAAACATGAGCCATAAAACAACAGCAACAGATCTCCATCTTTTAAACTTCTCTGACCTCCTCGTCTTCAGATTGAGATTCAGGTAGTATGCCTCAAAGTAAGTCATAACTGAACAAATTTATAGTGCACCAGGGCTTGAGTTGTTCACTGTTTCATGTAAGTTATACGATTACATTGGCTTTTCTGCATTCTAAAATTGGCATTTGTTAGACATGTGCAATTTGTTACGGTCCGAATGTGAATTCGGGCGAATTTTGTGCAATTCGGACATTCGGATGCTTCCGAAGTGCCGAAGTGCTGAATTGTCAAAGTCCTGAATTTCGGAAGTGCCAAACCGAACCGAATTGCCAAAGTCCCGAATTGCTGAAGTACCAAACCGAACCGAATGATCGAAGTGCTTCAGATTTCTGAATAGTGGCAAAACAAGAGAGGGAGGGAGAATTACTTGAATGATGACAGGTTTAGGATTAGGGTAGGGTTAGGGTTATGCTTAGGGTAGGGTTAGGGTAAGATTAAGTTAGGGCTAGGGTTGGGTTGGGTTAGGGTTAAGGTAGGGTTAGGGTAGGGTTAGGGGTAAGGTTAGGGTGGGGTTAGGGTTAAGGTAGGGCTAGAGTGAGGATAGGGTAGGGTTAAGGTACGGTTAGGGTAGGGTTAGGTTAGTGTTAGGGTAGGGTTACAACTGGTTAGGGTAGGGTTATGTTAGGATAGGGTTAAGGTTAGGGTAGAGGTAGAGTAGGGTTAGGGTTAGGGTAGGGTTAAGGTAGGGTTATGGCAGGGGTAGGATAGGGGTAGGGTTAAGGTAGTGTTAGGGTGAGAGTAGGGTTAAGGTTAAGGTGACGGTTAAGGTAGGGTTAGGGGTAGGGTTAAGGTAGGGTTAAGTTAGTGTTAGGGTTAGAGTAGGGTTAAGGTTAAGGTGACGGTTAAGGTAGGGTTAAGGTAGGGTTAGGGTAGAGTTAGAGGTAGAGGTAGGGTTGGGTTAGGCTTAGGGAGTCCTACAGATTTTCGAAATTACCAAAATCCTGAATTGCTGAAATCCTGAACCGAACCAAAGTGCTGAAGTACCGAATTGCTGAACTCCCAAATTGCCAAATTTCCGAACACAGCCGAAGAGCTGAAGTCTCGAATTGCTGAAGTCCCAAATTTCGGAAGTGCCGAACTGAACCGAAGTCCCGAATTGCCAAAAAACTTTCTTACCCAAATTTCTGAACCAAACTGAATTTCTGGATCATGCACATCCTTAGCATTTGCAGAACATATACAATTTATCTTTCTCCTTCATTTACCTGGACATATTATTTGATTACTGGACTTTTCTTTGGGTTACTATACCTGAATTCTCTGTAACTGGACTAGCTACACTGAATGTAAGGGTAAAATATAAATTAGATTTGCCCTATCAAAAAAACCTCAGTGATGCTTTCTCCGAGTCATAAGGTAATTTATATTTTAACATGTTTCTACCTTGTTTAAAGTACCAAAATACTTGAGAATTGTCACAAGTGATACAAGAGCATTACGATCCATGGAGAAATGATATGCCACAGATATTTTATATGTACGGGCTGGATTAGCAGAAGGATCTTACAGACACATACCAGTACAAGGCATATCAGTAAAAGACAGACAAAGCAGACAACAACCAACAACTGGTCAATTCTGGTAAGTCAATACAAACAGTAGTCACCCCAGTGATTAAACATTAAATTAGTTTGTAGAAATGTGTGGAAGTATAGAAGTTTAGCAATTATGTCCCATCCTTATCTTTTTCTTTTATCTGGCAAAATTTCTTATGGGTTGACAAATAGCAATTTTATAAAATACAGTAGGCAAAATAAAATTGGTATAATACCCAGCTGTTACTTCTGTGTTTGGTAATTTTACAATGCATCAGAAACATGCTTAGATGGTTACAAGTTAAGTGTAGATGCACTGAGCAAGCCTTTTGTGACCTAGTGGAATTACTATTTTTATTCATCTTTATCCTTTCTGTAAAATCCCTCCATTTCTGTGTTATCATAGCTTTAATTAATGTTTTTTAATAGTGCTTGCTCTCCAACTGTGGCTCGTCAACAGTATGCAATCCTATACACATATAAACAAAAGTCAACAGAAAGTCAATGCAGTTATTTGGCCATCAAAATCTATTGACTTCAATTCAACACGTTAGTGGTTTGACAAGACATTTGATGTACATGCAACATTTTAGAAAAATCCATTATGTACATAGAAAACACAAAATAATTAACTCTTGACACCAAAACATTCTGTCTCTTTCTTATTCTAAACATTATTTGTTAAAAAGTAACCTTTGCAAATCTTTGTGTTAAAAGCATAAGGTTTACATTACAAGGGAAAAAAAAATATTCTTCCTCACTACGTACCGAAGAGCACCCAAAACTTTGTGCATTTTGATTGGCTTTTGTCTTCAGCATAAACGAATACATTATTTAAAGGGTAACTTTAAAAAAAAAAAACAAGAAACAGTGTTTTAAGAAAACATTGATTCGGGTTTGAGTAACCCCCTCCTAGCCTGATGTGCAACCCCAACATTATAAAAATAAAAGTTTTGCTGACATCACTCCTCCTCACTGGAGGGGAGGGGATCAGGGAGGGTGATAAGAGGGGAGGACAGGGGCAGCACAGGATAAGGGGGGACTATGCCACCATTGTCTGTAAGTGCCAGCAAGTTGTGCATGCTGGAGTCAGAGATCAATTTGCATAACATTAACATTAGCTAGCATTGATCTTTTGTTCCAGGCTGGCTAATAATGCCCCAATGATGCTACTGAAGTAGGAGCTACACCTCAGCAGCAGAGGGTTTAAACTCCGTATGTGCAGTGTTTCAATGGGAAATGCTGCACATACAGACTCCAAGCACAATGATAACATTGAATCAATGAAGTGGTCATAGTTGTTGGAATAACTCTTTACACTCCCTTCAGCTTTTTCACTAAGCAGAATCTTGTTGAAAACATACTTAGAAACAAGATAAATCTTACGGTATTCTTGCTTCTAAAAACAAAAAAAAAGACTTGTGCATGGTGGAAAAAGTAAATTTGGCTAAATTATTTTAACTAAAAAATTTTGGACATTCGATTGTCTGTGTGGTGGATTTACTCGTCTGAATATCGCCCATGCAAATCATTTGGAACCCACCGATCAGGCTAAATTCAGATGAACTGCATTTTGGCTGAAAGAGAAACCACAACTCTATAAATAAACTAATGAGTAAAAACAAAACAAAAAACTGACAGGCATCACACAGCACAAAGTTGGCCAATTGCCTCTGCCCTTAAGGGGTAAATGGGTAAATACATCTTTAATGGGACACAAATACAACTTACCTATGTGGCAAAAATCATTGTCCTTCACCGTTTTTAGCATGTCAGTATACTAAATAAAGAATTGTAAATACCTAAAAATTAGAATAAAAAAGGGCCCTACCTATAATAAATAGATCACCACTTCTAATAGAACTTTATCAGTGTTTTAGGTATGCATTACCCGGTATCATGCTGTTTTGTGAGCCATACAATTTTAATCTTTCTCCACAGTCTGTACAGAAGTCAGAGACCCTGTAAATGTAAGTCCTATGTTGGCAAATGTCCCACTGGGGCTATCACCCTGCATCCACTCAAACAACTCTAAACAGACTGTTCTAGACCTGGATGGGATTAACTGCTCTCTTATGTAAGGAGGCAGGGAAGAGCTTTATGTATATTTCTATGTCTATTTCTCTGCAAAATAAATACAAATGTATATTATAAACTCCTCCCCCCCACTTATTGATAACATGCTTAATACCATAAATGTATAGTAACATGTATTAACTGGAAAATACACAAATATAACTAACCGGATACTTGTGTGTCAGGCATATCACAGATATAATCGACATACAGAAAAAACTCAAGAATAGATGATGTTAAATATCCAGTCGTAAACACACAGAATATCAGACAGGAAGGTCAATGTCTGACTAAAAGCTACATTTGGATGAGATTTACTGGCAAAAAGATTCTGAAAATAGGTTATGTGGTGCTGTCTGCAACGTGCTCATTCAGATACAATGTGTGGTCTCCAACCAAGGTGACTTTGCAGATTTTTTTTATTTTTTATCTATAAGCACCAGCATGTGATCGCTCTCCGGGGGCTAAAAATTGCTTCCCATTCAACAAACTAAATAAATAGCAATCCTACTCTTTCAAGTATATACAATTAAAACTGTAGTACATTTAGGGCTGCCATCAGAAATGTTGAGGCCCCTTACACAGCTCAAGGCCTGGCCCTCAGGATCTGGCACAGAGTTGGAACATCCCCATGAATCTACCCAGAGGGCCCACCCTGAGTCCAATCACAGGGAGTTGTGTATATGTGTGTAGGGTTTATTGCAGATGATATAATATGTGTGTGCTTAAGGAATGCAGTGTATATGTATTCCAGTTTGTGCAGGTGATGCAGTGTGTGTAAAGGGGATGCAGTGTGTTTGTGTGTAATGGATACAATGCAGTGTGTAAGGAATGCATTGTGTTTGTTTCTGTGTGTGTAAGGGATGCATTGCATGCTACTGTGTGTGGATGTGTGTAAGGTATGCATTGCCTGCGTCTGTGTTTGTGTAAGTAAGGTATACATTGTGTGTGTGTGTGTGTGTGTGTGTAAGGGATGCATTTTGTGTTTTTGTAGGGAATGCATTGTGTGTTTCTGTGTGTGTGTGATGCAGTGTGTGTTTTTGTGTGTGTTTTTGTGTGTGTAAGGGGTGCATTCTGTGTTTCTGTGTGTGTGTAAGGGATGCATTGTGTGTGTGTAAGGGATGTGTGACAGAAGTTCCCATGCCATGGCCTTATGGAGATGCTTAAAGGCCAGCCTCTTGCCCACATACTATGGACCTGGTCCCAAGAGCCACTCAAAGGTGCTTGTGGTGGTAGCAATTGAATAACAAATTATGCATTGTTACTTGCTAACTCTGCAGTGCCCTCTGCTGGCTATATGGAAGTTTGTACATTTACATAATGCTAGCATGCAAATGAGAGGAACCAAATAAGTAGTTAATTGTATGTATTATTGCTTTTTAGCGTGTTTGAAAATGTTATTTGTATTATATAGTTGTATAGTTGTATTATATAGTTCATGCATTACTTATAATTGCTCGTTCCTCAATATTCTATATATTTTTATTTTTATTTTTTTTATAATTCTTTATTTTAGTAGTGCAACGCATAACAAGCAAGAAGACATTTCACATGAGAATATTGCCAGGAAGAGATGTATACACATTAAGAAATGTATAGAAAGCTGCATTTTTTTGGGGGGGGTGGGGGGGGGTTGTTAAGAAATATCGAGTTAACAACAAGTGTATAGTTCTATTCCAGGTTAATGGAGAGATAATTAGACATGCTACAGCACTGAACTGTGTATGAGGATATATAAACCACCGGTGGCATTAACTAATAAAGGCTCTCAATAGGGTACTATGGTAATAACTAAGTTGTGTGTAATAGCAATGTTCAACAGCCTGTTTGTTGTGTGTAGAAACACCCTCGAGGGTACAACTGAAACAGTCTGGCTGTAAGTGAAACATGTGGGTGATGCAGCTGATGCCTAATGTGGAATAATCCCAACCTCTGCTACTTTTGGTGCTGTCGTTGGGGTCTTCCTGCCCGTCCCAAGCACAGCCCAGGAGGGTATGCCACAAGGTGTCATCTCGGCTCACATGTGGGGATTATACCACCCATGCTGTATATACTAGAGCAAGTTCTGCTCTAGCAAATGTGAGTATGTTATTTTATCTTGCTTTTACAAACTGAATGGTACTTATTTCACTATTAGAGCATTCTTTTGTGTTTTCATATATCCACTGCATACCGCATTATATTTGAGATACCAGAGACGTCTGCTTCTTACATTTCCTTAGACGGGGATTGTTCCATCCGTGCGCATTACGGCAGAGCTCCCAGTTAGCTCTACTAAATGTGAATGTAAATACATAAAATCATCTGAATATTCCACTCACTGAACATACCATATTGCACTATTGTATTTTTTATGTTTTATCTTTGAGGTCAATTGTGTGTATAACTCCATAGAGATTTGTGTACATATAAAATTTTATATATATTGCTTGGGGCGCAGTCTCCTTCCCTTTTTACTAGCACTTTACTCACAAGGTTGGAAACCCTTGTACTGGACACTGCTGCCCACAATTATCCTGTGTTAAATATTGAAGCGAGCGCCTATTACACCTTTTTTCTCCATTAAATGCGAGTTGAACAATTTACCAGCATATCACAACTTTCATTATAATAATGCTCAAAGAGTATTTGTTTTATGTTTGTTTTACTTTGCATGTTATATATGAGACCTTAAGCAAGAAAAGGGATATGTTTTTTTTTTAAATTGTAAGCGCACAACTTACATTTTGTTTTTTAGTGTGGCCACTGAATAATTCGATATTAATTCGATAATAATTTTTTTTACAAGGCAGAAAATGTTCATGAAAGTGTTCACTGTAATTGTACAATACACGTCTAATAAATAGAGAAGGAACAATGGGAAAAGAATGCAGTTGTAGGTATTTTGAATCTACACTGATACTTTCTCAAGTGTTTCACACACCAACATAACAAATCAATTTCAGTTTCATTCAAATCAAGATGTATGTAGCAGAGTAGCAGGGGTTAATCCAAGAGCTTTCCGCTGGGAACAATGTTTCAGCATACAAGAATAGAGGAACACAGCATAATCACCCTCCCCAAGGACTAGACGACACATAGTCTGGGAGTCAACTTTGGTCTTTATTCACAATTCTGCTTTTATGCATTTGTCCCATGCAAGGGAGGTAACTTCCATAATTATTACAGTATCCACATCACATAGTGGTTACCTACATCTCCTCTCCTTAGATTAACAGTTAAGCTTATTAATAAGTACACAGTTTTCCCCAATTCGTGGATGTACCCTAAATACAGGGGGTACACCTTTGAATGAGGGGTCCCCTGGTAGCCCTGATCTGGGTGGGCAACATACTCAAAATTCACCCAGTTTGGACCAGGGGTTCGGGAGTTATTGCAGGAGGAAGATTTGACCGACCGCACGGGCACAGTAGCCGAAAATAGTTTCATGAATTCTGGCCCTGCGGTCGGTGTCTTTTCATGAATAAAAAGTCCCGAAAGTCTATGGCATCCAGGCTTAACTTGTCATTCGGATTAATCCCCTAGTTCGTGGGATTCCGCATACCGAATGCTGGGCGGTTCGGGTGGTTCATTCGTCACTTTTAGGCGTACTGGAGGTCTTAGCGGTACTTGGTTAGTCGAATGCCCGATTTGGGTTCCAGGCATTCGATGACCAAGTACCGCTGTTCGTGCATAAGATGGCCGCCGCCACGTGTTTGGTAGGCGAAATGGCGGCCGCACACGAACGCTCAATTAGCACCCTTTGCAACATTGTTGCCTTCGGTAATGAGGGACACATGACCACACCGGGGTGGTCCCTCATTCGGTAGTTTACTGGTGTTCGCATAAACCGCAGTGTAGGTAGTGCGTGAACCGAGTCTCTGATAATCACTGCCTTAGCAAGCATATGGCCATTATAATCCAAGTTTATTCGCATAGAAAAGGTTCTTGTTAGTTCTTTAGTGGCACGGTTTGCCACAATGTAAGTTTCAGCAAATTCATTTATTAACATGTAATGCACAGAAAGACAAAAAAATTAAAATAAACCATAGAATAGCATTATACAAATACATGTTTGCCTTACATGCCAAATACTAACTTGTAAAATTAAAAGTTATTTTTAAATATAACTAATTCATGTTTTATGGCCCCCTTGAGTCCCTGGGCAAGGGGTTAATTCCTTTTGCAGATTCCCAGTTTTAAATAAATCTCCAATGTACCTCGGGTACTTGGCTGGACCAAGACACAGCTTGTCAACTCCTCCAATGAAATGGAGCAGATGTGTGACAGCCAACAGTTTGTTGAACGATCCAACTTACTGACCAATTTTATCCAAACAGAGTTTCTCAAGGTGTTGAGCAGAAAGTAGGTTTTGTTTTAATTTTGGTGGTTCTGCTTCGGAGAAAGATATCCACTAGAGGCACGTCATCTAGAGCTTTTTTTTAAGGTCTTCTCAGTTGGTGTGATCACATATTGCATGGTTACACCTAATATGGCTAATGCTTTTCATACAGAAGCATGTATTCAGGTATCACACATTTTTAGTAGATCTCCTGTGCTTCTTTATCGAGCATAAGGATATCATTATGAATGGATTGGACTGATGAGTATAATCTTTCCAGGTGTTGGATTACAGGTAAATTGAATTTTGTTTTTTTCAGCTTTTGTTTTTTCTAATGATTTGGGGGTCCTATACTTAAACTAAAAAAATTAACTAATCAAAATTAAGAAAAAACATATTTATTTTTAATATTAAAGTGTTCCTTCAACGTTTTATAATCTGTGCATGCACAATTGATCATTTACACTCATGGTTGTATATGTGCAGAACATTTGCATTAAAAGGTTAGTGAATAAATATCTGTTTGACTGTCTGTTGTGAAAAAGTAATGGATTTTCACTTATGGAAAAAAAAATTTTTGATCATAGTAAAACAATCTACATGAGTGATTTCTGCTGGAGAAAAGAAAGTTTGTTATCCATTCTGAAACAAGCTAACAAGTGGATTCCCATTTTCAGCTTTAGTGGCATATCTGTAAGACGCCTACTACTGACTCATGCATGTCCTCATATAAAAATATGTATAATGTGTTTTTATTATTTTCTATAATAATAAAAACTAAACATAGCTTTACAACCAGTGCCATTTGTGAAGAGTTGTAGAAATCCTTCCCCTCCAGAAAAAGTCACCATGTGATCGTAATACTCCTTCATGCATGTGGCTGCATTCCTAAGGGAACATCATTACTGTATTCATCAGATCAAGAATGTAGATTATTTAAATGTCAAGCTACTGTACAACAAAATAATGGACAAATAGGGAATTATGTGGCTTTAAGCCAAAACAATCGGTCCTGGAAGTCACTCAGATAAAAGGTTAAATTACTGTGATGTAAGACAATAATGTAGTAATAGTAGTTAGATTTTTTTTATAGTGAGCCCTAACCAATTCATCATTCATATTTCGAGGGCCAAACTATATTAATAAATTAAATGTTGGATGAAGCCAAGTGCAGGGCAATTCTAGAGGAAAATATTTAAGTCTGCAGGACACCTGTGTTGTAATAAAGATAATTTACATATACACAAATCCAAAGTTGTACTTAATTAAAACCAACAATCCAAATGTTTTAGAATGGTCCAGTCAAAGCTGAAATCTCAACCTGATCAATAATCTGCGGAGAAGCTGGAAAATATATATGTATCAATGTCCCCTTTCTACATCTCATATCTCAATAAAAATCCATATTAATTCTAGATTACTATATCACATGAGGTAGATGCATCTTGGGTGGTGGGGGTTATTTATGCAAGGCACATATACACACATTTAAAGGTCCTTTGAAACATTCATGTCAACCTATACCTAATTATCAATGTATTAAAAGAACATTATAGTTATGGGGGGAATTGTATGTCTCTTTAACTTGGAAAAAAGGTCTGCAAATGTTAATGTATTAGAAATGTATATCAAGGTGAAAAATGTGATATATATGCTCAAAGTAGATAGAAGACTTACTCACCTTGTTAGGAGGTTAAACGTGCACGGCTCCAGGTAACATTAGCATTGTGTTAAACAGGGCTACACCACCCTTTGGACAAATAAATATGTATATGTATATATATATATATATATATATATTTGTCCAAAGGGTGGTGTCAATAATAAACAATAATATACACATCTTGGGTGGTGGGGGTTATTTGTTAAGCAAGGCACATATACACACATCTGAAGGTCCTTTGAAACATTCATGTGAATCTATACCCAATTAATACAGTATTAAAAGACCATTAGTCTTTTTAATTTGGGGAAAAAAGATCGGCAAATGTTAAGGTATTGGAAATGTATATCAAGGTGAAAAATGTGATGCAATGCTACAGCATTAAAAGATTTCTTTAGAATCTAGCAATAACATGTCAGTAATGCCTGGAGATTTATATATCTATTTCTGTATGCCTCTTCACCCATAATTAGTTTTATCTAGCCCCAGACTCTCTTTTACAGCTTGCGCCCCAAACAGCTTGTGCATTCAGGACTCAAATTCAATAAGTCTCGCAACCAAAGCCATATGCAGAGGTAAAATTTCTGGAAGATCAACTCAAGAATACCTGTTTTACTTATTTTATTATTCTATTTCTTAATTTTCTATTGTATTCCTCTTTACCTCCCCGTCCCATATTATTATTGTTTAATTGAAAACTATTGTACCTTCCATGATCAATTATTGATTTGTTAAATGTTTGTTTATATTTAATAGTGCTAGTTATTTAACATATAGTCTTGTTAATTTATGGTCACCATTTCTGACATTTATGGGCAGACTAGATGGGCCGAATGGTTCTTATCTGCCGTCACATTCTATGTTTCTATGACTTTCACTTGTCTGATCTATCCCATTCCCTTAGACCTTGAAATCTCTAATGTATTCTCCTCTGCTTTTTCTTTTCACAGACTCTCTCTTACAATGTGTGCCCCAAAAAGCAAGTATATGAAAGATCAATGGTCCCCCTCTTATCTTCTTTGACCAATTTATTGCCTGGCTTTCTTACTTCCCTTCAAGTCATACTCCACATCTAATTCTTGGGGACTTTAACAATCCAATTAACCCACCCTTGACCTTAGAAGTCTCAAAACCTTTTTCAATTTCTTCCTTCCTTGGACTATCCCAGGGGCTAATTCTCCCACACATGTAGCTGGCAATGAATTTTTCACATGCATGCATATTCTATAATCTCTGTAACACTTCATTTTCTCTCTCACCAACTCTTATATTTTGATTTTGATACCTCTCACCCAACATTTTCAGCCTAACTGTCCTCAACTCAGAAGGAACCTGAATTATCTTGACCTCCAGCAGCTGTAAGCAGATGTCTGTCCTTAACTCTAATCCAACCCTACTTCCTTCTGTCCATCTCCTTGTATAATGCTACCATTACCTCTGTCCTGGACACTAAAGCCTTGCCTCAAACATACACCCAAAGGAGGATGCACCTCTAACTGTGATACACTAAGTCAGTCTGCTGCCTACAGAGATGCTACAGTTCAGCTGTCAGATTTTCTCTATTACAAATTAATCTCGCATTCACAAAGTGCAGCCCTCACCCTTGATGAACAATCATAACTTTCCTCTCTCATTAGTTCATACTTTCACAATCCCACAATCAATCCTACAATCCCACAATCCCACATTAGTTCATACTCTCACAATCCCACAATCTCTTTGATATGTTCAACTCTCTTCTTCACCCTGGCCGTGGCCAACCCAAACTAACTTTTTAGCCAATAGCTATGCATGCTATTTTATTAACCAGTTAAGGAAATATTTCTCCCCCTTTCTCCTCCCTTCTCTCGCAACTGCACTTAGAAAGTGCCTTTCCTACCTTTCAGGTCTTCTACCCGACTACTGAACAGGAGGTGACTGCTCTCTCTTCTGACATTGTCCACACTCAACTTAAACATGCTATTGTTGTATCTATTCTAAAAAGGCCATCTCTTCCTATCTACTAACTACTTCCTTTGGAACAGCCTATCTACCCCCATCAGATTATTTCCTAGTCTTCAATCATTTAAGAAGTCAGTCAAGACACATCTCTTCAGGAGAGTTTATGGCATCCCAGAGTAACTTCAATTTCATACACCTATCTCTTGCTCTCTCTTAAAGTGCCAACCTCCACTTTCACCTTCCAGTTCTGCTAGGTTTCCCACCTAGTCGCTTGGCTGCTATCCCCCATCATGCCCTTCCTATTGTGTTTTTATTCCCCATCTCCTCTAGACTGTAAGCTCATCAACCTACTGTTCCTGTATCATTTTGTAATTGTCTCATTTACTGTTAATCCCTCCCCCCGCTCCCCCCCCCATAGTATTGTAAAGCACTGCGGAATAAGTTGGCACTATATAAATGACAATAATAATAAAAATCTATATATGATGGCATTATTGTTCAAAATCAAGTGCAAGGTATGTCACACCAAAATACAAATTCCCAAACCCTACAACAAGATTATGAAAAAAAGTGTACAACTTTGTTTTAAAATAATTTTTTTAAGGAGGGGGCAGGGCCTCAGAGCCAAGATGGCCAGACGTGCTCTGTAACGGTTCCAGCATAATCGAGCATCAAATAAGCTTTTCCTGCTCAATACCACTCTGGATGCAGCCCAAAACCAACTGGTACACTACCTGGCACCAAGTGGGCAATCGAGGCTAAGTGAGATGACCAGAGACATTGAGAACACAAGACGTCTGACAATGAGGCCTAGCATAGCTTGCAGCCAAGTGCATGGGAGAGGCGTCCGATCTCCCGGCAAAGGGCATGGTTCCAACAAAGTCTGCATTGAAGCCCTGCAACCCCTGCCTTTGAACCGGCAGGAATCATCACGGTCCCAGCTGGAGAAACTCAACTACCTACAACAATGGAAACTCCCACTTACCAGCCGACAGCATGGCTAGCCCAAAATGGCCACCACAGTGCAGCACATACAGCACCAAGAGAACACGCTCACCCAGACCTGGAGGGAGAGCTTTAAAGCCAGATTCGATAGGATCTGCAAGACGTTCTGGGAGAAAATCGAGAGCAGACCTCCTGCCTCTACTCTGTAAGCTCAACAATCCAATTGAGCTGCTGCAACAGAACTCCGGCAACAGCAATATACCCAGAGGGGAGCCGGACTGTCTAGTGTGGCCTATGCGAGGTGTGTGGTGACTCCCTGACAAATATTAACCATAGTTAATTCTGTCTACAGTGCATGGATCTCCATATACTTTAAACACCTAAATATACTTACGACAATTACCCAGTGGCATAACAACTCTCTTGTTAAGGGTAGCATGTTAAACCACAACTTATTAATCTTGTATACTTATTATAATATCACATAACCTTTCTGCTAGGGATTCCCTCATCTAAGTGCTCATTTTCTCTTATAGCTATACCCTGACATGTTTATCTGGCATATACCTACTCATTATACTTAAAAAAAAAAAAAGGTGCAGTTTCCTCTTGACATATTGAGATCTAACTATAAATCTGAACTCACTTGTTTTTGCAACCCATAACATATGTCAGTCATTTTGTGTATGTTCCTCTGCACTTCCAAAATAAAGAATTAGAAAAAAAATCCAAATTTTTTTTTACCCATCTACGCAGCCAAGATTCATAAACATGATAATAAAACCAAATAATGTCATCCATTTACAAGACAAAAACATAGAGAAAAAAAATTTATGTTCTTGAAAAGTTTGATATCTTAGAATGTTTAATACAATTTTCCGTATTCATGGGCAAAGCAATTACTGGAGTGAGATTTTATGCAGTCAAAATGGGTTAGTCAGGAGATGAATAGACATGCCATTTTCAGCTAGGAATGAATTATGGCTCCCCAAGAATAGAAACATTCTCATCTAAAGTGACATTAGCTTTAAGTTCGAACTTCCCAGGCAGTGACATCTCGTAACACAAACATGTCTCTTCCCTAATCACAAGCTGTCCCACAGACTCAATCTGGCTTGGTGACATTTGGGACCTAAATGTCTAAGTGACTCCACTTGCTGGCAGATTGAATGCAGTCAGATGTAATTCATTAGGTCCTAGCAATAAAATGGAATTTCTTGGATTTATTGTGCTAAACAGTCAAGGTGACAGGGCTGAGGTAACGGATCAGGTATCACTTTATTGTGCTTTTGAGTAATGGGAAGATGGGATTAAATAACACAGAGCATTATTCATTTAAATCAAGGGGGAGGAATTTGATATAGAGAATTTGAAGATAGTGATGATAGGAAGTGTTGTGGTGTGACCTAAATATGAATATTAATCTCTTAATACATAATAATTAAGCAATACGGAACAACATTAATATTTTTATAATTCATGGTATTATGGTCGAATATGTGGATAGAAAATACACAAAACGTTGTAATATTAAATGTATATTTAATATAACTATAATAAATAAACAGATGCTAGCGGAATGTCAATTTCAATAATTATACAATACAATACTAATTAAATGTATATTTAATATAACTATAATAAATAAACAGATGCTAGCGGAATGTCAATTTCAATAATTATACAATACAATACTACACAAAACACTATTGGTTGCTAAGGCTATTACAATTGCTAACTGTTACAATACAAACATATACTTACAAGGCCCCAGCCAAAGGGCTGGGGCTAAGTCAGAGCTGGTGCTACATGATCAGTCAGGTACAGGCAAACAGAGAGCTCGCTTCTCCTAACATCTGGGTTTTATTCAGTGTAAGTAGGCTGGCCTGTGATGTCACTGCCAGAAGCACAGGTCTTCCTACACACTCCCCCTAGTGGTGCCCCCAAAGCATTACACTAAATATGCTTTACTGACATCTAGTGGTGCGTCTAAAGCATTAAGCTCATTATGCTTTTTTTTATGACAAAAAGTCATTAATTAATAAATACCATTACAAACCACCCTTTGACTTATGTCATAAAACAAACATTATAAACCCGTACATCTTGAATCTACCCTATTTTAACAGTACCTGCCCTACAACAAAACCCACCTTTTGAAGAATGATACCCATTTACCCGTAAAGTTATGACACTTTATTGCTTATTCAATTTTGTTTTTTTTCTCCTAAAATAAGCACATACCCACCCTTATAATAACCACTGAGCACATGCATTAGCAGTTGGGAAACCTTGGCCTTAAATAGGCAAATACCCACCCTTGTAATAATAGACAACTCAAACCATGTTTTATTAGATTAATCAATGATATTGTGTTCATGTGAGGATGTGTTTTGGAGCTTAATATAGTATTAGACACCACAAACGCATAACACCTATGAATCATGGCACAGACCGACTCGATTTCTGTAGCCTCTGGCTGGTCTGTGTGCCTGGAATTTTCACAAACATTAGTCCTGGAAACTGGATACTCTGTTCTTCGACAGTCTCATAGAACATAAGCATGGAGACAGGGATGAATGAAACAGTTCATGATCAAGGACTTTTGTGTGTTTGTGGTCACATTGTTTTGTTTCTTCTTTCTTTATACCATTAACCACCTTGACGTAACAGTGTCCTGCTCCTGATGCATTTGTTCCGACTCTCACCACTCTTAGCTGCAATATTTTTTCTCCTTACAGCAACAATTGAGCATAGTGTCCAGTGCTTCTTCTTCTTCAGCTTAAAATATCCTTGCTTGAAAGTTCTTGAATGAAAACACAGGCAATGACGAACACAAACATAAATAATAACTGTGCCAATCATCACAAGTACCATTTGATTGTGGTGTCTTAACCATATTTTTTCCTATGGCGTTTGGATAAATACCTACACACCTCTCTTCACATCCAGCACACTCCTGATTCACAGATAAACACAATATCACTGCTGTATCTACCAATTTAACCCAAACACTCGTTATTACTGCTGCATTTACCAATTTAATCTAAACACTCGTTATCACTGCTGTATTTAACCAATTTAATCTAAACATTAACCAAAACAATTACATTCCTATTTACCACCCTTCTATTTAAACATGTATAGATAACCCAAAATGCCTACTTTCTCTTATCCCTCTTATCATTCTTCAGTTTTTTGGTTTTTTTTTAACTGCAACCACTCATGCACTTTACACAGACACAAACCAAGCACCTACTGGACAATGGGGTTCCCTCGTTAGAGCCCTCCCACCCCAGTTTGGTTTACACAAAAATACCCCCTGGTCCCTATGGGTCAATTCCCCCCTTTCCCAGGCAAGCATACATACATACAACAATAATACATAAGGGTTTCAATTGCAATACAATCACTAGAAATAAGAGAATAGTATGCACAAAATCATAGCATAGACATGTTAAATAGACAATAAAATAAAACATTCAATAGCTCATCAAAGGTCAACATTTAAACACTGGTCTCCATCTGATATTCTATCTGTGTTCCAATGTCCACCTCTGGTTTCTGCTACATCTGAAAAGGTTAGGAAACAGATCAGGATTACTTTCCTAGTCACTTATAGCGTATACTGCAAATATTTTACTTAGAATATATATATATATATATATACACACACAGACATGTAAACACATTCCTTCAGCTTTTCATTTTATAAACAATTTGTTCAACAAGATAACTTTCTTAATTTTCTACTCGGCTCTTAAAATAAACAATCAGCTAATAGCTGCTTTCTGCATCTTCCTTGCAATTCAGGAGTACACAACACTAAAAGTCCAATACTCAGTACCCCCTAGCCTAAATTCCCCACCCGCTACTGTAACTAAGTTTACAGCCCACGTTATGGCAGTTCACCCGCTAGGCAGATATGCTCAGTACCCCCTAGCCTAAGTTCCCCACCCGCTACTGTAACTAAGTTTACAGCCCACGTTATGGCAGTTCACCCGCTAGGCAGATATGCTCAGTACCCCCTAGCCTAAGTTCCCCACCCGCTACTGTAACTAAGTTTACAGCCCACGTTATGGCAGTTCACCCGCTAGGCAGATACACAATACACCCACGTATTACTTATTTTATATTTCCTGGTCTCTCAGGGATATACAATAGCTAATCCCCTTCCCAGGGCAATATAAAACTGACACAAACTTTTAAGCAATACAGGATTTCAAATGGACTTATGAGTAACAGATTTCTAGCCAACTTAAACATGTTTAATAACTTTCCACCCTTTGGTTAAATTATAGAGGAGTGAACCACAACACCTCTTCCGCCTCTGAAAGGATATAGGTCAATATGTCTCAAAGTTCAACACTTCTGACAGCTATGAGTGACTCCCTATTAATTTCTAGCCTTTCCACGGACATGCTTGCACCTCGCGGCTAAGGGCCTGCACAACTAACCACCCTGTGATGGCAGTGGCTTTCCGCATGGGGGTGACCGCCCCCGCAAAATTATAGAGGAGCAAACATACAGCAGCCTCTTTTCCGGCTCGATTAAAGGTTCTGGGCCAATATGTCTGCAATTTAACCAGTACACTCACGTATCACTTATTGTATATTTCCTGGTCTCTCAGGAATTTCTATTAAATAGCGTATCCCCTTCCCAGGGCAATATACAACAAAAACTAGTCACCAAGGGTCTCTATGGTCATGATAGGCCACCCTACCACTAGTGTAATACGCCCTTTTTTAAATATATTTCCTGGTCTCTCAGAGATTTTGCCTATCCCTTTCCCAGAGCAATATATATAAACAATTACAAATAAGTTACAAAACGCTACTTATAAGTAATACAGGGTTTCAAATAATAATAATACAGGATAGAACTGCACAACAACTATTGGGTATGCTCCCCCTTATCCGGACACGTTTAAATACCCCCTAGCTCAGGTTCCCCACCCGCTACTGTAACTAAAATCACAGCCCACGTTATGGAGGTTCACCCGCTAGGCAGATACACCCTAATTCAAAGCATGGAAATATTAAAATCAGTTATAGATGGCTTCTAAAATAATATAAATCTTAATCTGAGCCCCTACACTTACTTTGTTAAAAATGTTAACTTGTTAAAATATTCAGACTAAATAGGACAAAGGAATTATTTTACCATTTTTTCAGTTCATTTGTTACCAGTTCCTGCATATGTCCAGTAATTCCTTAGTCCTGGATAATAAAGCTGAAAAACACTCCACAAATTGATTAGTTTAGGCAATTACATTTACAAAACAATGCAGTTTATTTTTTCTCATACAGGCAAGACTACCCACCCCCAACAAGGACAAATTCTCCCCCAGCTGTAGCTGAAAAGCATGGTCACACAGCTGTTAAAAAGGTGGTCTCTCCTTCATGAGTCAAAATCATATATATATTTATACTAATATTCTGTGTATACGCACACATAAATCTATTATTCACTGAATCTGCTTTACTAAACGTATCTTTTTCTTAACTACTAATTTAATACATTTGTCCAAATCTCTTTTCAACTAGACAAATCCATGAATGCCAAACAAATGTAAATTAGTACACAAACAGGGTCAAATTTAGCAATAAAACCTGGTGAACTAGTTTAGTGAAAAGTCTTTTCCTATGCAAATGGTAGCAAACAATGAAACTAGGCCTCAACTCATTCACACCATGTGGTCAATGGTGGATTAAAATCCACATGGTCAGACAAAAAGTAAAATTGTTTTTTGTTTTATATATAAAAATGACCAAAGGTTGGTAAAACGTAACAAGCAACACAATAATTCATCACTATGTTCTACAACAAGAGATACCTTAAAAAACAAATATCTAATCCCTATCTGCTATCTGCATTCATTCCATTAAAACCAAATCATCATTCATTTATTCATTTGTATACAGACAGACAATTTACAGTATGATTTAAGCAATATGCATAACATTTCTATTTTCCCCAATATTCAAGCATAATCCTGCCGACTACGCCAAATGTTGTGGTGTGACCTAAATATGAATATTAATCTCTTAATACATAATAATTAAGCAATACGGAACAACATTAATATTTTTATAATTCATGGTATTATGGTCGAATATGTGGATAGAAAATACACAAAACGTTGTAATATTAAATGTATATTTAATATAACTATAATAAATAAACAGATGCTAGCGGAATGTCAATTTCAATAATTATACAATACAATACTAATTAAATGTATATTTAATATAACTATAATAAATAAACAGATGCTAGCGGAATGTCAATTTCAATAATTATACAATACAATACTACACAAAACACTATTGGTTGCTAAGGCTATTACAATTGCTAACTGTTACAATACAAACATATTACTTACAAGGCCCCAGCCAAAGGGCTGGGGCTAAGTCAGAGCTGGTGCTACATGATCAGTCAGGTACAGGCAAACAGAGAGCTTGCTTCTCCTAACATCTGGGTTTTATTCAGTGTAAGTAGGCTGGCCTGTGATGTCACTGCCAGAAGCACAGGTCTTCCTACACACTCCCCCTAGTGGTGCCCCCAAAGCATTACACTAAATATGCTTTACTGACATCTAGTGGTGCGTCTAAAGCATTAAGCTCATTATGCTTTTTTTTTATGACAAAAAGTCATTAATTAATAAATACCATTACAGGAAGAAAAAAAAATAGATTCTGAGATGCACATGGTTTAAAATGTAAAGGGAGAGTATGTACATCATGCTATTTATTGAAATATGTCCCAAGAGTGAAGTAAGTAGTGGAAATTTAACATTATTTGTGGGGGGGGAATTGCCACATTTTTATATGTTTCTAATAGACTGGGTAAAGGATAGTGTCTTATATAGTTTGTGCATTCTAGCTACAATGTCGTAGATTGTCTTTAACTACCTAATAGATAAATGCAGTAGGATTTCATCGCACTGATTATTTGAATTGCCAAATATACTGTACCAGCCATAAGCACAATTATATTTGCTGGAGGGTAGATTTATTTTATGGGTTTTTTTACATCCTAAACCTTTCGTAATACTTAAAAAAAAAAAGATAACACATTAGCATGTACAAAACAATACAAGAGTATCAAAGAAATATTCAAAGTGTT
Organism: Pelobates cultripes; assembly: GCA_933207985.1. Classification (NCBI taxonomy): domain Eukaryota; kingdom Metazoa; phylum Chordata; class Amphibia; order Anura; family Pelobatidae; genus Pelobates; species Pelobates cultripes. The sequence goes on from OW240914.1 coordinate 114,690,907, forward strand.
AAAATAAAAGACAGCTCAAACTATTACTTCTAACAGCTCTAAGGAAGAAGGACACCTGATCCCTGGGTAGTTAAGTATTTGAAAGACATATCATTGCTACAATTTGTTTCCTTTTTGTCTACCTCAGCTAACACTCATTGGTGACTATTTGCAGCACAAAGTGAAAATGATCAGACAGTGTGTAGGTTTCAATCTCTGTATATATAATAAAATGTCATTGTCGAAAGTAAGCAGTAGACACGAAAAAATATTTCTGTATATTAGGAGTTACATCCTAGGGATGGTGCTTCTTCCAATATACAAAATCTGAATAATTCTGATGTCTTCTTCAAGTTTTCTTGAAATCTTTACACGGACATAACATCAGTGGGAGATGGTAATGAAATAAAAGTAGATTAAAGGACCACTATAGTGCCAGGAAAACATACTCGTTGCCCCCACCCTCAGGGTTCCCCTCCCGCCCGGCTCTGGAAAGGGGAAAAGGCATTAAACTTACCTTTTTTCAGCGCTGGGCGGAGAGCTCTCCTCCTCCGCTCCTCCTCTTCTCCTCTCCGTCGGCTGAATGCGCACGCGTGGCAAGAGCTGCGCGCCCATTCAGCCGGTCACATAGGAAAGCATTCATAATGCTTTCCTATGGACGCTTGCGTGCTCTCACTGTGAAAATCACAGTGAGAATCAAGCAAGTGCCTCTAGCGGCTGTCAATGAGACAGCCACTAGAGGGAATTGGGGAAGGCTTAACCCATTGATAAACATAGCAGTTTCTCTGAAACTGCTATGTTTATGAAAAAATGGGTTAACCCTAGCTGGACCTGGCACCCAGACCACTTCATTAAGCTGAAGTGGTCTGGGTGCCTAGAGTGGTCCTTTAATGCATTTTATGACTATATATATATTTAATTTTGAAGAAATCCCAGTAGAAAAGTCATCCAATATCAAAAAAAATATATATTCAACACAAAAAGGGGAGCTAATTATAACTTCATGAGTTGTTAGTGGGGAACTGTGCCTATTTATTTTCTACATTTTATATATCTGAATTCCAAGCAACATCTATTCTATAGCTGAGTATCCTAGAGTAGGGATTTTCCTGCTCATGCTTACCTTATGAGCACAGAGAGACTCTACAATGCAGCATATTTTTTATGGATATACCTCATCATATTTCTGTATTTTCTTATTATACACTTATCTTCTAGATGTCTGAGTTGGTTTACAGATTGTGAGTTTTTGATTTAATTTGGCTTTTAAGATTCAATAATTATCACATATTTTTTGTTGTTGTAAAAATAGGTTACTAAGTGCAGCTATACCACCAACTTTTGTTGAAATAGAGAAGTTTCAATGTTGATAATACTTGTTGTTTTACATAATTAAAAAGGCACTTTAATTAACTTCAATACTGGAGTGGAACACTTCTTTCTTTGAAAGTTATTGTAGCTGAGTTTGCTTTAGACTTGGTAAAGATCAACAACTTTGTCACCAACGTTGAAGCACAAGACCATAAAACTTTGTCCATGCTTAAAAATGGGAACAGCACACACAGAAAGTTTAAGCTTACTTGTTCTACATCTTACAGTTACTCAGCAGTTGGACCAAAATATTTCCTTACTCATGTCTCCATAAGAGCTACTTTAACTAAATTGTAGCTTGGGTAAGTCTCTGTATAATATTTCTTATTTTCTTCATTTTTAACAATATCGAGTAGCAATTCTTACAGCTAGGTCAGTTTCAACCAGGTGATGTTTAAACATCTACATTTGTAATTGATCAGTTTCTTCCAGGTGATTTATTTTATGATTCCGAATATATTTAGAAAGCAAGTTCTACAGAGTTGCTGCAAACGATTTTGTAATGTCGAAATGAAGAGCATTTGGTATTTTTGTTTTTCACTTTTTCTAACATCTCCTACATTAACCTAACTCTTCAATCACAATGTACCAGTATTAAGATCAAAAGATATTGTGTCTTGACTGCTGCCGATAACAGTACAGAGTCTTGTGAACAGTTTTAGAGAACAGATTACAGGATAACATTGTTAAGCTTCCCTCGCTTTTTCTAGAAAGAATGTTATTAACAAACCAAAAAAAGAAAATTATTACTAAATCGAAAAGCTGTAAACTAATTAATGAAATGCAGATTACTTTACTGCTTTCTCTTTCATTCTAAACATAACACAATTACCCATCCATACCTTTATAGGAACACCTAACTGAAGATCATTGAGAAATCAGTTAACGTTAATGTCTTTTGGATTTTTCTGGCAGGGAGTGACTTTATACACAAATACACCTTTAAACACTTTGCAGTTTTCCAATAAAAACCACTAACTGTTACTATTACTGTCTGGACATGTCTGAAAATGTTCTTTTCATAGATGTCCATTATGAAAGGAGTTTCAAAGTAATGTTATGTTGTAACTAACAACTTGCACAGCTATTATTCCTGTAATCTCATGGTCATAACACTAAACTACAGTTTAACCCCTTAAGGACAAAGCTTCTGGAATAAAATGGAATCATGACATGTCAGACATGTCATGTGTCCTTAAGGGGTTAAATAGATGCCTTTTTAATTATGTTAAATAGATCCTAATAACTCTTTATGGATTTAAGAAAAGGCAGTAGAGACATAGTCTAATTAATAAACGTAAATGGTTATTCGCTAGAGTAAGAATTGTTCGGAATTGAAAGTGACTTGAAAGTGGATTTAAAATGTTAGGCATTTAATAGCCGAGCTGACCAGATGGGCCGAATGGTTCTTATCTGTCGTCACATTCTATGTTTCTATGTATAATACTCCAAATCAGTTATGCTTTCAATTCATCTAATTTGGCGTCAACTTTGAAATTTACTTTGACTTCCTGACAATTCTGACTTCAGTGAAAAACACTGGTAATGTTAGTAATTATTCCACATATCCAATATAATTATATTTAACACTTAATATTTTTAGATTACTATAATATACAAATGTAAAATGTTACCGAACAAAACTTTCAATTACCAAATACCATTGCCATTAAGAAGTGTATGTGGTCTGCAACAATCTGTAGGTAGGTGGTTTGTGTCAAAGAAACATCAACATAATTATCAAGACACAAGTTTTCCAAGCAGAACATTGCCCAGAGGAAAACACTGCCTCTCCATCCTGCCTTCTTCCCATAGTGCATCCTGCCATCCTAGGTAAGCGACGCATATGCACCTGGTCATCCATCTGTTCAAAGAGAAAACATAATTCATGAGACCCTAGATCTCAAGTAAACCTTCTTCCACTGCTCCATGGTCCAGTTTTGACACTCACTTCCACATTGAAGTTGCTTTTGGCAGTGGACATCATGGGCGCTCTGACCGGTTTGCGGCTACACAGCCCCATACGCATCAAACTGTGATGCACTGTTCGTTCTGACAACTTTCTGTTATGCCCAGAATTACGTTTTTCAGCAATTTGAGCTACACTAGCTCTTCTGTTTAATTGGACCAGATGGGCTAGCCTTTGCTCCCTACGTGCATTAATGAACTTTGGGCACCCATGACCCTGACACCAATTCACTGGTTGTCCTTCCTTGCACCATTTTTGGTAGGTACTAACTGCTGCATACTGGGAACACCCCACAAGACTTGTCATTTAGGAGATGCTCTGACCAAGTCGTCTAGCAATCCCTATTGTGCCTCTGCTAAAGTCACTCAGATCTTTCACGTACCCATTTTCCCTGCTTCCCACCCCTTGACAGGTGCCATTATAATGATATAATCAATGTTATTCACTTCACCTGTCAGTGGTTTTAAGGTTGTGGCTGAGCAGTGTAAATATTTACTGTACCAATGAATGCATTGCAAAACTCAAAGTGTTCTTGATGTTGCATTGAACCATGTGTGATGTTTATATGTGGTTCAACTATTCATTACAGTCGGGAATTAAAGGAAAATTAGTTTGCTCCAGGGACTCTTCCTAATAGAATGCCTGGTACCGTTATTGAACAGATCAGATCTTGCTTCAAAACAGATGCTTCTATCTAAACAGTTGTGTCAAATTCAGGAAATACTTAACTAACTAGAGAGGGCTGGTGAAATAAACAGTGCAAATACAGTTCCGTTTCTGTAGGTATTTTTTATTTATTTTTAAATGAGCAAGCGTTCTTCATAACCTTAGAACAGTGATTCAACATGATAGTGAAAAAACAAAACAAACAAACAAAAACACTACAAAGAGTTTATTTAACCCCTTAAGGACCGAGCCAAATGTACATGTTGTGAACGAAACAAAATGTAAACAAAACCTGGCATTTGCGCTACATGTCTGTCCAACCGTAATTCACCACTTTCATATTAAATGCACCCACCCTTATTATATATCATTTTATTCAGGGGAAACAGGGCTTCCATTTAATATCAAATATTTAGCTATGAAACACAATTTAATATGAAAAAAAGGGAGAAAATAAGATTTTTTTGATTTTTTTTAGTTCTACATGACATTTTAACTGTCAATGTCATAATACTGTTTGCTTTTACTGCAATAAAATACACATATTTGTATTCAGCAAAGTCTCACGTGTAAAACAGTACCCCCTATGTACAGGTTTTATGGTGTTTTGGGAAGTTACAGGGTCAAATATAGCACGTTACATTTGAAATTCAATTCGCCAGATTGGTTACGTTGCCTTTGGGACTTTATAGTTGTCCAGGAATGAAATTTACACCCATAATGGCATACCATTGCAATAGTAGACAACCCAAGGTATTGCAAATGGGGTATGTCCAGTCTTTTTTAGTAGCCATTTGGTCACAAACACTGGCCAAAGTTAGCATTAGTATTTGTTTGTGTGTGAAAAATGCAAAAAATGCCAATTTTGGCCAGTGTTTGTGACTAAGTGGATACTAAAAAAGACTGGACATACCCCGTTTGCAATACCTTGGGTTGTCTACTATTGCAAATGGTATGCCATAATAGGGGTAATTTTCATTCTTGGGCTACCATAGGGTCTCAAAGGCAACGTAACCAATCTGGCGAATTTTAATGTGAAAAAAATGAAACACAAGCCTTATATTTGACGCTGTAACTTTTGAAACACCATAAAACCTGTACATGAGGGGTACTGTTGTACTCGGGAGACTTCACTGAACACAAATATTTGTGTTTCAAAACAGTAAAAAGTATCGCAGCAATAATATCGTCTGTGTAAGTGCTGTTTGTGCGTGAAAAATGCAAAAAACATCACTTTTACTGGCGATATCATCGTTGTAATACATTTTACTGTTTTGAAACACTAATATTTGTGTTCAGCGAAGTCTCCCGAGTAGAACAGTACCCCCCATGTACAGGTTTTATGGTGTCTTGGAAAGTTATAGGGTTAAATATAGTGCTAGCAAATTAAATTCCCTTTACTTTCAGCATGGGTTGTCAGGCAGGTCCCGCTAATTGTAATTAATTAAGATACCTAAAATATTACATAAATATATATGTAGAATTAATATATGTATATACATACGTATGTGTATATATATATGTATTTATATTTATATATATAATTTTTAAAAAATATTTTTATTTATATATAGGTATATATATATATATATATATAGTGATATACACGTATATATTTATGTATATAGATATATATATTATTTCGTTCTACATGTATTTTGATATAAATATATATATACAGTTAGAACGAAATAACACACATCTATATATTTTTTAATTATTTTTTAAAATTATTTTTTTTAATTTATTTTTTACCGTATTTACATATTATATTTTGTTATATTATATATAAATATATATATATAACAATAATTATATATATATATATTTAATCAATATCAGTCTACGTGTAATTTGATACTAATATATATATATATATATATATATATAATTATATATATATTAATAGTAAAATACACCTAGACAGTGTATGTGTGTGTATGTATATGTGTATATATATAATTAGATCATATATATATAATATATATATATATATATATATATATATATATATATATTATATATACATATGATCTAAGTATATATATTTTTTTACACATTTTAACTTTTATTTAATTTTATTTCCAGCCAGCAGGGGGACTTCCTGTCATTACAGGCAGCCCCCCTGCTGGCAATACAGAAGGCAGCTATCCCGGCCATGTGATTGTGAGGTCCTCGCAAGGACCTCACTCTCACATGGCCGGGGGGGCTGCCAGGAGGAAGATCTGCCACGGGGGGCTCCCTGGGAGTCCTCCCAACCGCGACCGGGTAAGTAATGAAAGACCGGAGTGAGCCGCCTAAAATAGGGCGTAATAGTCTGAAGAGGTTAATAAACACCAAACACTGAAAATAAAATCTGAGTTGCAAAATTTAGCTTACACGTTCTACCTGATATTAGTTTATCATTATTATTATTAGCATTTATATAGGACAAACTTATTCTGTAGCACTTTGCATCACTGTAAAGGAGGGACTTTAACAACAAATGAAACAAACTATTACAGATATTGACAGAAACAATAGGTTGATGAGGACCATGCTCAAACAAGCTTACAATCTAGTGGAGATGTGGCATGAATACACAATAGGAAGGACTTAGTGGGGAATAGCAACAAATTGTGTGGGTGGAATAGTGGCAGAATTGAAAGGTGAGAGTGAAGTGGAAAATGGACCAAAGATGAAAAAGTAATGACAGTTACCCTGGGTTAATGATTATTGATTTATATTGTTAGTTTCGGATTGATTTTTTTTTTTTTTAGGTAGCCAAGCAACACAAATATTTGACAGCCTTTTTCAGTTCCACTTTGCTATTTAATTATCTCCATGTTTCTTCTGTTTTGTTTGCTTTTCCAGATTGTTATTAAATTGAAAAGTTATTTAATAAAACTTTATATTATTTTTTATTATTATGCATAAAGCAATAGCACTGTGGTACATATCTACTGTGAGCTGTACACATGTAACATGAAGGTCAAAGATAATTTGATTAGTCAGCCACAATAGTTTTAGAAACAGATTTTGGGCAATATACATAATTCTGCTTCTTATGAGCCCTGTTGTGAAACATAATACAATAGTCTAGAATTAAAAGAAAGGGATTAATTTGATGGTCAGTGGGCAATGTTAGATTATTTGACGATATTCTTCAGTATGTAGAATGATTCTTCCTTTTTAAAATATGACTGATTTATTTCTCTGCTTTAGTGGATGAATGACAGAATTTTGATGGCTGTTGCAGGTTTTGAGTAAATGTCATGTTTTAAATAAGCATTTTGTTGGTTATACCACTTTAGCAAATCTCCTTTCTAATAGTACAGTAAAAGGAGATAAGTCCTGAATTATTTTCAGATGTGATCCATCTATCTCTGTCACTCAGCTTAAGTTGAGCTTTTGTATTTTCAAACCAAACAAGACATTGCTGAGACATAATTTAGTGAATTTCCTACGGATTTCCAAATCATTGATACATTTGTTTACATCTCAAAAGTGACATTCTAAAATATCAATATAAAAAATTAAAGTGTTTGTTTTTTTCCTTGAGCAAGAAAAGATTTACCTTGCTGGGCATTCTCCATTCCCCGTATTCCAGTGTCACAATTTCCCTCCACCATTTCTTCTTTTTCAATTAAATCAGCAGTATTTCTTTGGACTGTGAATGGCAACACTTTCAATAGTGTTAGCAGACTTTTTTTCTGTAATACCTACCCTGTATTTGGTATGAATTAAAGGGACTCTATAGTCACCACAACAACTTTAGCTTAATGAAGCAGTTTTGGTGTATAGATTATGCCCCTGCAGTCTCACTGCTTAGTTCTCTGCCATTTAGGAGTTAAATCAATTTGATTATGCAGTCCTAGCCACACCCTCCTACATTTGACTTACACAGCCTTCCTAAACACTTCCTGTAAAGAGTCATCTAATGTTTACACTTCCTTTATTGCAAATGCTGCTTAATTTAGAAATTCATATCCCCTGCACTGTTAAAGATTGCAAGACCTTGCAGGAGTGTGATTATAGTTCAAATTGCAGAGCAGGAGAGAATTTTGTTTTTAATCTTTTTTTTTCACATTGACGTAAACTGCAGTACATCTTTTGTTTATGTGGGCTTGTGCAAAAGCCTTTTCACAGTTTATACATTATTGTCAGTGTATTACAGAGATACAGAGAGAACGATCGTGTATTATGTAAGTGTGCAGTGCAGTTTGCGCCTGTGAGTTTGCTTGTTCGCGGTCTGTCAATGTTTTGTGCTTTTTTTTCTTTTTTCTTTTTTTCTTTAAAAATCAATACAGAAAAGAGAAACCTTAAATTTTTTTACAATTCTTCGGTGGGAACATACCGAGACATATCATGCTTGAAGTTCACCGAGACATATAAAATAACATACTTTGAAGCTTAAAGTCATATTTGAAATTACAGCTGCATTTAACTGATTTGATAACTGGTATGTCATCAGTGTCTCGTCATTGGGTGAAACAAAGTTAAACAGTAGTTTTCTTGTTGGTGAAACTTGATAACTCAAACATTTATTAACGTGAGTAACTGAACTAGGGTAGGTAGTCTTGGTACGAGTGGGGTTACAGGAGCGTCAAGTGCTGGGATCTACCTTTGTGTCAGTCACAGCCAGGGGAGGTGTTCCTAGTGCTGCATAAACAGAAACAAAGTAATTCAAATTGGAAATGGCAAATAATTGAGCAGTGAGTCTTCAAAGGCATGACCTATACACAAAAACTGCTTCATTAAGCTAAAGTTGTTTTGGTAACTACAGTGTCCTATTAATAATCTCTTCTGACATGAGCTACACAAACGTAGACACCTAAATCATCAATAAATCACTGTTGGCAAGCTGGCGTCATTTGTAGTGAACCCTGTAACCCAAAGTTAAAATATTTAATGTTTCCTGTAATAGTTTGTGTTTCAGTGCTCTTTGACATGTATTTCCCACTTGATAATAGATTATTCAGGAAACCTTATGCTGAGACATAAATGGATAAACAAAATGTTTCATCATACAAAAACATCAAGGGGAATTGTATTATTTGTAGTGCACAGTAGTATACTTTATCAGACAGTTTATATAATGTATTTACTGACCAACAGCTACAGATGTCATGTTTTGTGTCCAACGTTTATTTTCTCCAAATTATGTTTAATTCTTTTGTTGTAACATTTCAAAGGATCTTTATTATATTCTGCCAGTTATTATAATTTTCTTTTATTCTGCTTTACTATTCTGTATTCTTTCATACTATGATTTTTTTTTAATTATTATTCTTAAGCTGAAAATCATTAAACACAATATTTCTTTTCATGTCCAGGAACATTTGTTTGTGTTTAATTAATATTAAAATTCTTATTGTTACTAAAAAAAAAAAGTAACTCCAGGGTGCCCATGTAATTCAAGTTATTCATTTGGAATGATTTTTTATCACATTTTAAGACACGTTACCACTAGAAAAGTTTTTATTTATTTTTTTACTAAGCAATTAGCATTAGAAAAATCCTCAGCGATTTTTCTAATCGTAATATTTTGTAATTTAATTATTTTGTAACAACTTGCTATATAAAAAATTATTTTTAGATTTAACGTGAAATGTTACTCATAATTAAGTGAGGGCTTTATCATGTTTTATAAACACAATTTCATTTAAAAAAAAGCAGGAGCATAATAGTTCGCCCCATCACTAATTCCTATTTGGAAGTATACTGAACCACTTGAAACAGATGCGATTTATCAAAGTGTTCTGTTAGAAAAAGTGATGTAAAGATGTAAAAATGGGAGGAGTCACTAATAGAATATTGTCACACATTTAGACACTGTAGACAACTTTTTAGAATGCAACACTTTGATAAATCTCACTCATGGTGTCAAATGAGCTGAAGCTCAGTGATGTCTTGTTTTGAAAACCAGAGATCAGGATAATGATAAGGAATAGCCGAGTCAGGAAACCAAAAAATAGGATAAATGAGAAAATGAGCAGAGTCAGGATATCAGAAAGCAGAATAGTCCAAAATACAGGCCAAGTCAGTATATACCAAAGAACACTATGTGGCACTAGAGGGAACAACAAGTGAACCACAATAGGGCACCGAACCAAAGCAAAAGGTACTCTATTTATATGAGAGCATCTTTTGCTTTAGAACCACACCCTCAAAACATCAGGGGCGTTGAATAATTCAGATTCTTTTTGCTGTATTGCTGCTATGATGTTGGCATTGGCAATGCTGGGAAGAGTCAGCAGCTGGAATTCCACTAAAAACTAATTAGATATGCTTATTGTGACAGTAGCTATAAAAAGGAAGCTATAAAAATAAGCAGTCACTGAGAATAGAGAGAAGTTTACCAGCTTGCCATATTAGTAAAGCCAAGTCATCATCCACACTCTTTGCATGTATAAGCTTACTTGTGCTATTATAAAGGGAAACCTTTCCTTGAGCACAGACAACTGGTCATACATAGAAGAGACTCTGATTGAAAAAGCCCAAAGACCAGCCAAAATGCCTTTTGGAAAATTATTTATTATTTAAATTGTTTTTATTTGATTTATTTTGGTTTTTATACAAATAAATTTACAGTTATTGGATTTTTAAGTCCTACCGGCAATTCCTTCCATCTACCTCAAGGAAGAAGGGCTGCCCCCCCTTTAGTTGGCTAATAAACCTTTATACCTAGAGCCAGGTTTTTCTTTTGGCTCTAACCAAGGTAAGCAGTATTTGTTGTGGTATACTAGTATATTTTATTCTGTGATATACTACACTAGAATTGTTCCTCTCTGTGTTTATCTTCGAGTTCATGCAAAGAAGAAAAAAAGAGGGAGAGTATCACCTAAACACACCACGGCAATTGTGATTTGAGCCAGTCCCTCGATTTGGCTCTTCCTTTGTGAGTCTGACTATTTATTTTTTCCACATTTCCCTTATTTTTGGATATACTGCTCTATATTTCTCTCTTTTTCCCATATTTAGCACAGAAATAACTTTTTTATCTTGGTGCTTTTATAGGGGTAAGTGAAAATATACATATATATATATTTATTTAACAAATATATAAAATCTTACATTCAAAATGCAGTAATGCTGTTTCCAATAAGCACAACGCGTTTCGACGAATATACGTCTTCCTCAGGTGCAGTAGTTACATCAAGCTTCACACAAGTATTTAAATCCCCCATATTGGCACGGGAAATGGGTATTGAGGACCCGCCCCCTTTGCCCAACAACCAATCAATATTCTCTATGTCCTTAGAGCTTCCCATACTGCCGCCGTTGCGGCATAATCACTTCCGATTTCGTACCGCGTTCTGAACTTCCGCGTCACATGCGTTCCAAGAGCGTCCAATACTCATCCGCATGCGTTCCACCATGGCAAAATCACTTCCGGTTTCATGCCCCAATCGGCACTTCCGGGTCGCATGCGTTCCAGGGACGTCCAATAATCATCCACATGTGTTCCACCACTATTAGATGTGCGATCCGGATATCAGAAATAGTCCTCATTAGCCATAATTCGGCATAAGTCCATATTTAAACATAAAAGAGAGAACACACATAAAAATATTTAAAAAACAATGATAAATACACAAAGTATATTATTTAAAAATCATAACACCAATATTTCTTAAAAAGAAACAATTAACATAAAAGTGGGTATAATTATACAAATCGATAAAAAACAAGTAAAAAAGATTAAATATAATTATACATATCAAAATCAATGTTCAAACCCTGTGGAGAGAGGATCTCCAAATCAAAGATCCATTTCATCTCTGATTTGCTGAGGATCTTTAAATGGTCGCCACCCCTCCAGGGTTTTTTGACTTTCTGAATCCCCACAAAGTGCAAACTTTTTGTTTCACCATTGTGCATTTGATAAATATGTGCAGACACCGAATGATTCAAGACCCCCTTCTGTGCATTTCTCAGATGTTCACCAATTCTAACTTTGAGGGGTCTTGTTGTCCGCCCAACGTACTGCAGGCCAAAAACACATGTTAATAAATCAATAATATTACTAGAATTACATGTAATAAACTCTTTAATAGCGTATTTTTTTTAGTTATGTTAGAATAAAATTTCTCAGTTTTTCTAGTTAGAATTCTACTATTATGACAGGCCTTACAGCTCCCACAATTATAAAAACCTTTCAACTCATTTCCATGTACATCTTTATTTCGTTGAGTACCTCTTGGAATAAAACTATGAGTTAAAATATTTTTTAAATTATTGGCACCCCTATACACTACCTGCGGCCTCTCCCCCATAAAGTCAAGGAGATCTTCATTTTGTCCAAGGATGTGCCAATGTTTATTTAGAATTAAATTACAAACAAAAGAAACTTGAGAATTAAAATTACAAACAAAAGAAACTTGTTCGTTTTTTGTGTTATGATCTTTGTTTTTATACTTTAGCAAATCATCTCTAGGTTTTAAATGGGCGACCATTTAAAGATCCTCAACAAATCAGAGATGAAATGGATCTTTGATTTGGAGACCCTCTCTCCACAGGGTTTGAACATTGATTTTGAGATGTATAATTATATTTAATCTTTTTTTACTTGTTTTTTATCGATTTGTATAACTATACCCACTTTTATGTTAATTGTTTCTTTTTATGAAATATTGGTGATATGATTTTTAAATAATATACTTTTTTAATAATATACTTTGTGTATTTATCATTGTTTTTTAAATATTTTTATGTGTGTTCTCTCTTTTATGTTTAAATATGGACTTATGCCGAATTATGGCTAATGAGGACTATTTCTGATATCCGGATCGCACATCTAATAGTGGTGGAACACATGTGGATGATTGTTGAATGCCCCTGGAACGCATGCGACCCGGAAGTGCCGATCGGGTCACGAAACCGGAAGTTATTATACCGTGGTGGAACACATGCGGATGAGTATTGGATGCTCTTGGAACGCATGCGACCCGGAAGTTCAGACCACGGCACGAAATCGGAAGTAATTATGCCGCAATGGCGGCAGTATGGGAAGCTCTAAGGACATAGAGATTGTTGATTGGTTGTTGGGCAAAGGGGGCGGGTCCTCAATACTCATTTTCCGCGCCAATATGGGGGATTTAAGTACTTGTGTGGAGCTTGATGTAACTACTGCACCCGAGGAAGACGTTTATTCGTCGAAATGCGTTGTGCTTATTGGAAACAGCATTACTGCATTTTGAATGTAAGATTTTATATATTTGTTAAATATATGATTATACTTTTATTTCTAATCGGTATGCCTTTCATGTGCCTCTTCTTTTGAGGATCATGCTTCACCTACTGGAATTTATTCAAGTTTATACCCCTAAATGCTACTACATGAGCGAGTTTTTCTTGTGAACAGGCTCTTGAGAATGTGAGTTGGACCATACAGAAGTTGATTTTCAACTCCTATTACACTACAGCATTACGCTATGTGTTTGTTTTTATTTTTATGTTTTTATATATAGGTATACAACTCCTTTTGATTGCTCCAATATTTGGGTATTTATTCTGTGTTTGCACCTACTCACTTTGTATACACTAATCTTCAGGGTATGGTGTGAACTTTACGCTATACACTTTTTGTGTTGTTTGTATTTAATGAAAATTCATAGTTAAAAGTAGATCGACGTTTCAGTCCACGTCTGGGACTTTCATCAGGAACCTTTTCCCGATGAAGGTTCCTGATGAAAGTCCCAGACGTGGACTGAAACGTCGATCTACTTTTAACCATGAATTTTCATTAAAGCCTACAACTTTTAACTTCCACAAAACCGTGAGTGCTGGTCATCTCTACAACTTTTATATATATATATATATATAAGTCATGGCCTGAAGTTGTGGGAGGGGCTATAGACCTATAAAAGGGACTCCCCCCTTTCCCTACTTACCTTTGTTGGTCAGACTAATAGACTGTTCAAGGTCAGCATTTGCATGAGATCCACTTCCAGGTCATACAAGACGCCATTTTGGTTTCACCTTTGCTCCTTGAGGTCTCCTACTCCAAGCTGTGTCCAGGAATCCTGCAGCAGGGATTTCCGTTAATCCAGTGGC